>OX578155.1:79968576-80703576 GCA_951213105.1 Amaurobius ferox | reverse complement strand
TCTGAATTCGACATCGAAGTCGATTCGACATTCAATACATGTTTGATGCCTGTGAATTTGCCTTGCTGTCTGTACGACCATGTTAGTTTGATCTCGTTATAGATCATAATGTTTCTTTACGAAAGGCAGATATTAGTCGCAGACGGTGTATTTCGGTAATGGATCAACGAATCTTTCTGCTTGGAATTAATTCTTCAAAGGACCCTTTTTCGCCAAGCCTGTTACCAGTTCTGGGGGCTTCAAGGAGGGCACGCCTAAGGTTTTGTGTTAGGAGGCTAATTTGTTACCCTGATGTCAGCAACTGCTTTAAAATGGCCAAACTTCTTCCGAGTTCGTTAGCTCACAATTTGTAAATATGAGTGCTTTACCTAATGTCTTACCATGTGCTGTAAAAATTGGCAACGGATGCCTGACACAATGAAAAATTATTAGATTTTTACTACTTGAACTTTTTGCTTCTTTACACAAGGACAAATTCAAGTGCTATTATCTGCTGCGAGGTTAAATCGCTAAAAATAAATTTTCGGATAAATTTCGGAGGATAGCGTTATCTTGCTTTCAATTTTTGGTTCTAATTTTTCAGTTTTTAGAAACCTTTGCATCTATTGTTAACAATGACTGATACGTAACGCGTGGACATCGGGTTAACGCGTAGCGGCTTACATTCCATCGCAACGGACGAATGAAATGCAGAGTAAAATAACAAGTAGCCTTAACTTGCTAAAAGTTAGTAATTTCATGTGAGGAGAAAACTCTGGTGGATCACTACATGTATCCAGTATATGCTTCTTCAATCTAGTATTGATCCCTACTCCCAACCTAATCAAACTAGTTGTCAAAAGAAATACACGAGTTTTGAGGGAGAGAAGGTGATGATTCCTGCTCTGTTGCGCATTTTATCTGGAACGACGTATTTAAAGATATTGAAAATATATCGAATTATTTAAATATGGCAACGTTTCAAAGCTCATATTTTAATATTTATACTTACAGAACACGCCTATAGGTCCGTTAGGTACGTGCTCCCATAGCAGATAACATCATCCAGAGAACAATGTACTGCTTTTTATGAGCTTAGCATGAAATTGCCAATATCTGCAATGCCAGAAAAGATATATGCTGTGTTCAGTGTCTTTAATAATCTATGAAGAGACAAGCACATTCAGTACTACCATCAGCCGCCGGCATTAGATTTTTTAAAGATTGAGTTCACATAACCAGCCTATAGAGGGAGGTCTTGAAATTAAAATCACGCTCTAACTGCAGATAGCCGGTCCGTGGATGCTGTTATTTGTAAAGGGAGAGCGATGATAATCTTTACGTTTATTAAACAGTGTTTTGTCAAAACTAGAGTAATATCTTTAAAACGTTATTTTACATTAACACGTTTGATACTACTATGGGTTGGATGCAGATATTTCTTCTCGTTTATTAGGATTTCTGGGACAAAATAAGTTGTTTAATAAATATCTTTGTAAGTCCTTGAGTTTTATAAAATATTTTGTGTAACGTCTTCTGATGGAACAAGATATTGTTCACAAATTAGTTGGAAATTTGAAAATTTCATCTTGAATAAGAAAGAAGCCTCTCTCTTTCTCTCTCTATTATTTTCTTCAGATATCTCTGTTATTTTCTTCAGTTATTTTCTTCAAATATGGGGCAAAAAGGCTAGTGAAAGAAAAGCCTTTTAAGGAATTATGCCTCAACTTCCAGACTTTAGATACCACAAAAGAGCAATTTACTGTTCAACTGATTCACAATACTAGACGATCGTATTCTCAAAACACTTGCCTATTTTCAGTTTGTTTTTTAAACTGAAGTAAGAATCTCTGATTTCGTTATGCAGAATTATCTGCACAAGCAAGTTTAAAGAAGAAAACATCGTTTCTGTTTTGTCAAAACATATAAAGTTTGATTAACATACACCAATCCAAAGATAGGAATATGTTGATATACACGTACCATTGTTTTATTGTTACAACAAGCGGTTAATTATGATAAAAATGTATAAATTAAAAGAATCATTGACCAAATAAAAGAACATGAATTTAAGAAATCGTAAATTTAAATTATTCCACTAATTTTACATCTCCAGGCCATAACTGATATAACCCAATTAAAAATATAATAATGTTCATTAAAAAAATTGGATATATATCAAGTTTTTATTTTTCATTTACAACGAATAAATTGGATAAAAATAGTCTGCTGTATAAATGTATTTAATTTAATTCCATTGCTAACGAACATAATATAATTTTCTTCAAAGAAAGTTTTAGAAATTCGTCTGCACATTATTATTTCTAAATATGTTTCAGCCTTGCCCTTTTCTCCATTAATATCACTATAATCCCTGGTGGTACAAACTCAAAACATGGGCTCGTTGTAAGTTGGGAAATATCAAATTTGAAATCGATCCGCCGAAAACTGTGGATTGGTATACACTACAGAACAGACTAACAGTCTTTCATTGTAATATATGTAAATGATGAAGGCAGAATATTACGTCATAGGCGCCCATAGGGGAGGGCGAGTTGGGGCATGTGCCCCCTGAATGTTCAAGGTCAAAAAGGTGGAAATCAAGCTATTCGGGGTTGCAAGTGTTCCTTTCAGGGGGAACGTTGTCCATTGCCCTATAGTATAAGTATATCTAAATACTGTGACATAAATAGAAACTAGGTTAACATAAAATGTCTCCTGGAGGGGGGCGAATAATCGTTACATGCGTGAAATAAACACTGGATGTGTCACATCTTATCCTTGAACTTACCCCACTGACGTCAGTGCCCCCCCCTCCAGAAAAAGCTATATGTGTGTCCATGATGCACATATGGTAATACAAACACGATAACAAATTATCGTAGCTTATTAGTATAATTTATCCCCCAGTTCTAAGAGTTATACACATGTGAACGATTTCGTCAAATGCGCGATGAACTTAAGATTTGAAAGAAAAGTGAAACACTAACGATCATTAAATACGTTTCCGAAAATAGCTGATACGTAAAAAATGTCAAGTTATATAAATAACACTGATAAAATGTACTTTTAGAACATGGAACAAGAAACGTAAATGAGATTTCTTAAAATTTTTACAATTTTGCGTCATTCGCTACTTATTCATTTTTATAAAGTACATAACCTACCTATTTAGCGGCTATGCTTTTTAAAGGAATGATGTGTTCGCGGTATAAATATTTCCGGCTTCAATCGAACAATATTTATTATAACACTCCATTTTATTATTTTTCTAAATGTTATTTTATAAGTAAACAAGAATATTTTTAAATATCTGCTCTATTTAAATGTGTGTGTTTATGTGTGAATCTGTCTATGTATTTATATGTGTCCAACATGTTCTCAACAAATATTTACTCCCAAATATCGTGGTTTATGTTTAAAGGGATATAAGTACAGAATAAACTATCCGAGTTTTTATACACTGATAGAAGCCTGAGATAGCGAGATGACCTTGGCTGCGTGCTATGTAACATTGACGTTTAAGAAGACATCGGAGACACGAGAATTACGGTAAAGGGTATCATCTTTCAGAAATTTCTGCAGATGTAGGTGACGATATCGATATCGTCGTCAATAATATCGATCCTAAGAGATATCGATATTATTGACAGATTCAGACAATCTGACACTCAGGCCCTTATGACCCTTTAGGTTGCACCTAGAGAAATAGGAACTATCACTGAAGAGACGCCGAAATTTAAGAAGATTAATACAAAAAACACCCACTGACAAATTGTCTGTAGAGGTGTATGGCTACTCCTTTCAAAACGTTACAAAGTTCAATTACCGTAAAACGATTGCTACCGACAAAAATTAAATCAGTACTGAAATTTGTAATTGACTGATAATGGCAAACACATATTACAAAGGTCTTAAAAACAACTCAAAACACGATTTCTTGGTCTTTACCACCAGAATAAATATTTAAAACTTTGCTATGATCTGTCATCTTATATGGCAGTGAAAACCGGACACCTACCTAATCTGAAGAAAACATATTATCAACTTTAGAGACATCTTCAAGATTTCGGAAACTGTTCGTGAAAATAATGTTTGATGTATTCGATACAACCACGAAATCTACAACAAATATAAACAATATGCCTGTAGAAGTCATCAAAGCCTACGGAATCAAGTGGAAGCATCCTTAGAACTAAAGATACAAACTCTGTTAAAAAACTCACTTTTACCAAACCAGGAGATGTTAAGTCGATCTCTCACTAGGTTGATTTACATTGTCGAAAGTGGCCTTAAGACTAGGAAGTTGTGGCGTTTGGCAGACCCGATGGCGGAGACTGATTGGGACTGCTTTTGGCTGTAGAACCCAAGAAGAAGGAGAAGAAAAGGGAAATTTATTTCTCATAAGACTCCTAAATATACAGGCTGACGCAACCGTCATTGTGACTGTAACTGGTCTAATAAGTTATCGTCTGCCTGTGCTAGTTCAAAAGCGTACCCATGTTATATGGCTGATATTTAATAAGTAGTTTAGCTGGAAAAACTTCTGCTTTCAAAAAATTGTACCAATCATTCAAAAAAGTAGTCTAGAATAGTTTGTTTTTCTCGTGCTCCCGAAACGAAAGACGAGAATGGAACCCTCTTTCAGCCATGTACAGTCATCACTTCAACTGAGAGTCAAGATGGCTGCCGTAGCGCCCGCCTGTATAGTTATAACTCATCTGAGAAAGCCTAACAATATCGAGTCCGGCTTCATTCAAAGTAGTAATATTTCTTAGTTCCTCAATATCAAAAAGTGCTAATAGGTCCTTCAAAACTACTTTTTAGATTTAAACTATGGAAGGGGATTTTCTAACTTGTAAGGTGCGTCTGAACAGCCCAATAGATGTCAGCGTCCTTGGGTATCAATTTAAGCAAGTCTCCTGTCAATTTACCAGATACTTTAAAGCCTATCAGTTCGTTTAGCTTTTTAGTTAAAGACTTAGTAGTTATCATTGAATTTCGCGAAGAAGCATTCTGATTTCCCCCTTTTTTAGGGATTTTCTGGTTCTCTACATTTTTTCCTTTAGCTAACGTTTCGCGGTTTTCATTATCCTTACTTTCTCTTTCACTAATTTGAACCTTTTCTGTTTTCACTTTGATCACTTTAAATTCTACATTTTTGTTTATAACATTAGCATTTACTATTACATTATTGCTGTTTACAGTTTTAGCATTACTCTTTTCAGTTTCAGAATTCCTCTTTCCAGTATCAATATTACTCTTTTGAGTTACAAGCATACATTTATCAATTTCAATAATACAATTATCAGTTTTAATTTCATCTAAATCTTGTACATCCATGTTTCCATGGGCATTACATATTAGTAAGTTGAATTTCTTTTAGGTGGAAATGCCCTTAGAGGAAGATTTCTTTAATCTAGCCCATTTTGATGATTTAACTGGGGATTTGTATCCCTCCTCCATATCATTTATAGTTGCATTTACTTTTAGTACTCCTCGTTCAGTTAGTTTGTTTACGCAGTTTACAGTATCTACACATTGGTGTTTATAAAGAGCTACAAATATATTATTCCAATCAAACCTATCCATAACTGGAATCAAAATAAATGATGATAAGTCAGAAAACATACCTCCAATCCATGAGAGTACTACCAGGTCTTTTAAGATGGTCCCTGCTTCAATCAGTCCTTGGATTAAGTAAGTCAGTACGTAATCCACTTTGATACAGAGATTTACTCTTTCCTGTAACTCCGGTGTCAAGCTTGTCACAAAACCATCCCGAGGTATAGTGTCACAGTAGTCATTCATAGATTTTCTCAATTGCAGAACTTCCTTTCCCTCTTCGTCAAGTGCGCCTGCGGTTGTCCAGGTTTAGTTCGATCTTATCCATGTCCAAACCCATTTCCACGTGGTGTAATCTAAGTCACAGAATGTTGAGGCCGCCTGAAGAACAGCAATACACGTCTTCAAATACTGCATCACATACCTCACTAGCACTAAAAAACAATAGCAATATGCTAATCCACTGCAATAGCAAAATAGGGTACCTGTTACCCTTTGCCAGAAGTCAGAAAATTACGTCCTACCTGTCCGGGAAAATTTTGCAGGATGTTCGATGGTAACATTAAATCTTGGATTAAACTTGAAATTAATTGATTTCGATATAAGTTTTTGAAAATTTCTGGAATATAAAAAATATAGACTTAAGAAAGATTTTGTATTGCTTAGGAAAGGTAATTACGAAGAAAACGTCGCCAAGACATTTGGTTACAAAAATCCCACCCAGACTTTTTTTCTTGTGACGCTACTGCTCACATGAGATTTCTAAAGTTCGTTGACTGTAGTAGTAAATAAGAAGTTTTAAATTCGAATTTTCCGAAGAAACAATGATATAACAGAAGTTCGTATTGGTCATATTGGTTTTATCGCAACGTAGATTAGATGAAGTTCTTATTGCTGTTATTAGGCTTCTTGCTATCAATTAAATTTGAATATATAGGTTAACAGGACGTCGATTTTGACTCCAAATAAGAATAAAAACACAAATAATTGTGCGACGTTTGCAACATATTTATTATTATTATTATTATTACAATATTTTATTTAACTTCAAAAGGAATATGCATGCTTGTGGCGTTTCAAAAGTTTAAAATCCTAATTAACCAGGTTCCACTAATCATAAAATTTTTGCATGCCGATGTGTTTTGTGATACATTTTAATTCTTTAGATTTTCAACTCTATCGGAAAAGCCCGTCTTAATCCACTATAGAATGTAGAATGTACTCGTTTTTCAAATCTTCAAGGCCTTAACTAATCCTGTAAAACTAAATATTGGACTATTTTTTATAACTTTTATACAACAATGATTATTCGTATTCGATGCAATAGTAAATCTAACTCGAGATCAGGCAAAAGCCCAAATATTATATACCATTGTCTTTTATACATTTAAATTACATACATTTTAGTAAATACATTTTTCATACATGAAAATTACATACAAATAATAAAGGAGTGTACTTAAAAAAACTACGTATTTTTCTTTTGCTTGTTTTAAACGACATGACCTATCAATTTCATAGTCAGATCTCTGGATACATTAAGATTACTACATTACTGATTACTACTAATATTCTGCTTAATCATAATGTTAATTATACAATTTAAATATATATAATGAAAGGAAGTAAGTTTTGGTGCCGAAATGAGTAAAACAAAACATCCATAAATTTGCAACGTTCGCAGCATTCTAATATTTTAGATGACCTTTCAATTTAGCGGTTATTTCTTTTTAAGATATAATGGCTTTCATACTTACTTTACACTGCAGAGTGATGATTATTTATTAGAAATCTTTATTATATTTTTTCTGGAGGTTATTGCAAATGTAGGGATGAGAGATCCATTTGTAGTATTTGCACCAATGAAATGTGTCAAAAATATTTGAATCTATCCATGTGTCTATTTATATCCAGTGCCAAGCATTTTTCACAGCTAATTTATGCTTCTAAATATGGTGTTTGGTGTTTAATGAAAGCCCTATGCCTGGGTAGAAAGATGTTAGTCATTTCAAAAATTAAAAATACCTTAAGTTTTCAAATATTTGTGAAAATCTGCTAAAATCCAGGATAATAAAAATGGTGAGTAACACTGCTACTCGTTATAAGTTGATATGAAATATCACGTCTTTCACATATTTAGGGTGAATAAAGGCTGACGTGTGTTGTGTGTGACGATGGGCAAGGTATGTAGGTAAAGTTTTCGATAGTTTTTGTTTTTCTGAAATGTTTTGATAATTTTTTTTAAATTATACAGTATTATCAGATTAATAGAATGCAGCTTATTCTGGCCAAATCAGACTACAAACGACGAGGTTATCGACGACAGACCGTTTGGATGTCACGTTTGTAATCACTCAAACCATGGGAGTGACAGTCGGCAGAAGCGATATGCACATACTGACGTATAACGCAGATGTTGATGTATAGATTTTGCAGATCTAAAACTTTAATTTTTCACACTTTTCTACTAGTATTGTTTTATAATACAGCTTTAAGGGTACATATAATCAGAGGAAAACATATACATTTGATTTCGTATTGTGTTCAGCAGATACGTTTACCAGTGAGCTTATGGGTATACAACACTTTCGGTGGAAAATTCTGGTAAAAGTTCTTAACCATTCTGCGAAATTTGAGAAGATTCTAGATCTTAAGGGTGAGCGTCAGTAAATCTTCTGCCCTATCCGCGCTTTGTTAACTTTCGCGGCACATAGTTTTCGCCGAAATTCTGCTCAAACAGTTGCGAAATATTTTCTGAAAGATAAAATGCAATGGTTAGATTATATTAAAACTAAATTTAATACCCAATAAAACATAGAATATATTTTTTATTTTAATCCAAAATATTTTTGGTGCAGCCATCTGTTGTAATTTAATTCATACCGATTAGTTTTATTTTTTAATGAACATTTTTAAATATCTATTCCTTCTAATACAGTATTAAATACAACAACAGATCATATATACTAATGCCACAATCACGGAATGGCAATATCTCATTCTATAAATTTGATAAGAAGATCTGAATGTACATCACTGAGGACTGCAGTTTTGTCTTCAAGTTCCTTTGTCTTCAAGTTCAAGTCCAAGTTCAATTACGTTTCCGTAATTGTGGCATTATTATATATGATCTGTTGTTGTATTTAATACTGTATTAGAAGGAATAGACATTTAAAAATGTTCATCAAAAAATAAAAATAGTCGGGTATGAATTAAAATACGACAACAGATGGCAGCACCAAAAATATTTTGAATTAAAATAAAAAATATATTCTATGTTTTATTGGGTAATAAATTTAGTTTTAATATAATCTAAGCATTGCATTTTATCTATTAGAAAATATTTCGCAACTGTTTGGGCAGAATTTTGGCGACGAATTTGGCGGAATGTCGTCAATTTGGCGACTTTTTAAAATGTCGCCAAATTAACGAAAATATCGCCAAATGTATAAAAATGACGCTAAATCAATGAAAATGACAACTGATTGACGAAAATTCAATATCTTGGAAAGAATATAAGTATCTACTATAAGAAAAACCTATTTTTTTAACTGTAAAAGTAGTAAATTCATTGCATTATCTAAGGAAAGTCATGTGGTGCCCACATCAGATTTTTGATAGTACAATCATTTAGCCATGGGGTTAGAAAGAAAGAGACAGAACTTCTATAGATAAAACGTTTGAAAATGCCGTAATGTTTTGAGAATATCCAGGTGTTGCTAGTGTTAGTATAGCAGCTGCTATCCTCAGTTGACTCAACAGAAAGTCATAGTATGTAGTATATGTAGTTTTGATTATTTTTAAATTAAGGGTTCTCTAATTATGAGTATAATTAACCAATATATTTTCGTAGTTGTAGGATGGAGTACAGGATATAGAGAGATAAGAATAAATTGAAGGGTGAAATAAATCTTAATGCGCAGGAATATTCTTTATTGTTTTAGTTATAATTTGCATTGCACTAATAATTTACTTTTACAAAATGGGCAGCTTAAATAAATATTTTAGGACTTTCGCCATAGAAATGCATACATTGCAGGATTACTTATCCTATTCCAGCTCCATCTGAATTATTGTCTCAAGCGATATTGATTTTTTCTTAATATGAAGTTTTAACTCCTTATTTTTACCTCCATAAATTCGGCCCTTCCTCATGCTTTCATAACTTCATTACACTGCTACAATGCATTCAGTGTAAAATTCATAATTTCCGAATTCCTATCGAGAACGCCAACCACACCACTTTTAGTGGCCCTTTCTCGTATAAAAATAGAACAATCCAATTAATGGAACAACTCTTCCCCCATCTCCGTACTCCAGTTTTTATGTCTGTTTATAAATCATAACTTCTTCTATTCCGTTAGATACCGGACGCCAGGTCTTCTCTTTGATTATTAGGGTTTCTGTAAAGATAGAAAGTCTCTGAATGAATATCTTTGTAAGTCCCTGTGTGTTCATAAGATGCAAAAGTCTGTGTCACTTATTCTGATGGAGCATAGAATATTCCACAAATTAGTTGAAGAAAATTAGGGTTATATGAAACTGTCCTTGTGTATTATAAAAAGCGATAGTGTGCAGGGTTTATCCTGATGGAGCATATAATATTACCCAAATTAGTAGACACAAATTTTAGTTGAAAACTCCCAGTGTTTCATGAAATGTAACAGTTTCTGTGATTTATTCTAATAAAGCATAGAACATTCCATAAATTAGGTGAACATTTTATTTTAATGAAAATTTCCTTGTGTTTCATAAAGTGAAATAGTCTATGTGACTTATTTTGATCGAGCGTAGAATTTTCCATAAATTAAATGATGAAAATTACAGTTATATCAAAATGTCGTTGTGTTTCATAAAATGCAATAATGCGCACGATTTGTTCTGATAGAGCATATAATATCTCTAAAATTAGATGAAAATTATATTTGAAAATGTTCTTGTATTTAATAAAATGCAATACACTATATTATCATAAGTATCCGGACACTTTGGATGTTAGAATGTTTTTCGAATTTCTAAACAATAACTTGGAAAGTGTTCTGTAACTTTGGCGGTGTGAAGAACATGCTTGAACACACACTTTACAGTAAAATTTCGGTGACTTCTGAATTTAGGGGACCACCAAGATATTGAAAAAGGGGAAAAATATATTGATCACCCTGTATCGTCAAATGCTGGAAGTGATTTGTAACTTTCACAAAATAGTTAACTAGCTTTGTTCAATGTGTATAAGCATTTTCCTAAAACAAAAACGTATATTCATGAAGATATATAAATGTTTCTTTAAAAAAACTATAGGTTTCAATCAAATTTTATGAAACTGAGAAAACATTTGTCAATGTCTAAGAAAACATCATACTTCAATTGGAAATTAAACCATTGAATATACAATGAGATTTGAATAAACTAAGTTTTTACTGCGCAGGCGCGAGACATAGCAATAGTTTTTTTTTTTTCATGATTTTGCAGTGAATACTGTAGGGCAACTTCTATAAAAAATCCACTGGAATATCGTGAAAAATTCACAAATATATCGATGATATAGTGGTCAGTTTTCTCTGATTCTCTGAAAGCTCCTGGATGATAAGGGGGTTTCCACAAATTGACAATTTACAAATTCATCGGACACTCCTGTTCTGAAAATGAACTTGTCCAATTTCACGCAAATAATGATCAAAAGTCTGCGGGTACCCCTGTGCGTGGTGGATTCTGCCAGTGACGTCAAATTTCTAGCTCTCAGACAAGTATAAAAGGAGTCAGACGAGTTAACAAATTTAATTTCAAAGCCAGACAAGTGAAATGGGAGGAAAAATGAGTTTGAACGTGGTGAAGTGATTGGTTGTCACCGCTGTGGAAAATCTGTTCGTGAGATTTCTGCCATGTTACGAGTGGCCCCATTCTACCGTAAATGATGTTATCGTGAAGTGGAAACGTATAGGCGCTACAACTGTGCATACACGACCTGGTCGACCATTTCGTCTAGTAGAAAGCGATCACAGGGTGCTGAAGAGAGTTGTGAAAACTAACTGCATGCAATCGGCGGAAAGTTTGTTTGAAATTTCAGGAAGCCTCTGGATGCAACGTCAGCACAATTGCAGTTCGTCGGGAGCTGCGAAGTCTTGGTTTTCATGGGCGAGCAGTTGCATATAAACCAAGCATTATCGCAACCAACGTCAAGCTTCGCTGACAGTGGTGCAAAGCGAGCAAAAAATGGAGCCTTTGGCAATGGCGTCAAGTGTTATGAATCGAGGAATCACTTTACACTCTCTGACAATCCGATGGTAGAGTTTGGGTGTGGAGAATGCACGGTGAACGTCTTTTACGTGACTGTATTTTGCCGCAAGTTAAGTTTGATGGGAGAAGCATAATGGTTTGGGGTTGTTTCTTATGGTTCGGGCTTGGTCCTCTTATACATGTGAAGGGAACTCTGAAGACGGAAGGATATATCGAAATTTTGGACAATTCCATGCTGCCTGCGTTGTGGCAACAGCTTGTAGTGGGTCCATTCTTGTTTTAACAAGATCGTGCTCCTGTCCACAAAGCACGGGCTGTGCAAAGCTGGTTTACTGAAGTGGATGTTGAGGAATTGGACCGGCCTGCTCAGAGCACAGACTTCAATCCCATAGAACACCTATGGGGGGAATTGGAACGTCGACTGCTAGCTAGGTCAAAACGTCCCACATCGGAGGCAGAGCTGACTGGTATCATTTTATAAGAATGGCGTGCAGTTCCTGCTGCAACATTCCAGACACTAGTGGATAGCCTCCCTAATAGAGTGGCAGCCTTCATTGCAGCAAAAAGTGACCTCACTTCATAATAATTTGTGATTTTTCTGAAGGAGAAAAAAAACATACAGGTATCAGGATACTTTTGATCAGATCGTGTATATGTATTTAGTATATTAGTTAATTGTATTTACTCCAGTTTAACTATCCTATGATTTACGGTTTAAAATGTCAATTTATGGAAGCCCCCTTATCATCCAGGTACTTTCAGAGAAGCAGAGAAAAACTTTTCACTATATCGTCGATATCTTTGTGAATTTTCACGATATTTCAGTGGATTTTTTATAGAAGTTGCCCAACAGTATTCACTACAAAATCATTAAAAAAACTATTGCTATGTTTCTCGCCTGCGCAGTAAAAACTTAGTTTCTTCAAATGCCTGTATTTCATCGTATATTCAACTCATTAATTTCCAGTTGAAGTATAATGTTTTTCTTGGACGTTGAGAAATGCTCTGTAAGTTTCGTGAAATTTGATTGAAACCTATGGATATTGTAAGTAAAAAATATGTAATAAAATTTGTTGTTTTTTTTTTATAAAGAAACGTTTATATCTTCATGAATATACGTTTTTGTTTTACGAAAATGCTTATACAAATTGAACAATGCACAAAGCTAGTTAACTATTTTAGGAAAGTTACAAATAATTTCTAGCATTTTATGATACAGGGTGATTAAATATATATTTCTCCTTTTTCAATATCTTGGTGGTCCCCTAAATGCAGAAGTCATCGAAACTTTACTGGAAAATGTACGTCAAGCATGTTCTTCACATCGTCAAAGTTACAGAACACTTTGCCAAGTATTTGTTTAGAATTTCTTAAAACATTCAAACATCCAAAGTGTCTGGATACTTTTAATCTTACAGTGTAGTTTCTTGGATGCCCACATGACTTAATTCTTAAGATCTTAATTCTGTTCATAATACTTTTTCATGACATAGGCATTGATCCAATCTAAATCATTCCAAGGTTTGAATTCCGTTCCCAATACTTTTCCATGACACTGCCATTGATCCAATCTAAATCATTCCATGGTTTGAACTCCGTTCCCAATAATTTTTTATAACACTGGCATAGACCCGATCTAAATTACTCCACGGTTTGAACTCCGTTCTCAGTACTTTTTCATAACACTGCATCAATCCAATTTAAATCATTCCAAGATCTGATCTCTATTCCTAATACTTTTTCATGACACTGGCATTGATCCAATCTAAATCATTCTATGGTTTGAATTCCGTTCCCAATACTTTTCCATGACACTGGCATTGTTCCAATCTAAATCATTCCACGGTTTGAACTCCGTTCCCAATAATTTTTCATAACACTGGCATAGATTCGATCTAAATCACTCCACGGTTTGAACTCCTTTCCCAGTACTTTTTTTATAACACTGCATCAATCCAATTTAAATCATTCCAAGGTCTGAACTCGGTTCCCAATACTTTACCATGACACATGCATTGACCCACTCTAAATAATTCCACTGTTTCAACTCCGTTTCCAATACTTTTTCAGTTCCCTGTCAATGTTTACATTGCTATCACACTTTCGATATTGAAATAATTTTAAAAACGTAAAAAATTTCCATTACACGAATGTAGAGTCCACAAACAATTCTGGGGTCCGTACAATGTTCTTATCATGATACCTATCTCTATATTGCCATTTCCAATTTAAACATTTCAAACAGATTTCAATATTTAAGTCCCGGTTTTTCTGGCTTTTATAATATTCACATCATCATACTCTCTTTCGATATTACCACAATGTTTATAATTTGAAAAATCCCATCTTTCTCGTTATATGGATTAGGAGTCCCTCACCCCACCGACTTCTGAATAGCCTTCAATATTCAGCAATATCACACTGTTTTCGATATTAAAATTTCGTCATATCGTAATGTATAAAGATCACAAATGACATTATTTAAGAGTCCGGAGTCTAAATTTTTTTGGGTGTGCCTCTTACGATACTAACATAATTTTTGTATTTCCCAAATATAGCACTATTTACGATAAAATCAAGGAGGTAAAAAGAAAATGAAACTAACAAGAGAATATTTATAAAATACCCTTAAAACACAGTAAGCTGCAATTATAAATAAATGTTTAATGCAACTAAAATTTGCAGCCTCGTAGGAGATAACGAATGTTACTAGCATCTACCAAAAATTGCAAGAAATAATCTGTCTATGGAACAGAATCGGTGCCTTCCTTTTTTCTTAGATACTAATTAAATTTTCAGTCTTGTATATTCATAGTTCTGCTTTACATATTTTAAGCGATTTTATTTTCACATTATTCAGCTATGTGTTTCACTTACTTTGTTTCATTCCTTATTTTCTTCTGACACGTGAAACGCCTGCAAGGCGTGGACTAGAGTAAATTTTGAAAGAAATATATCTTTCATGAAACGAAGTGACATCATATTGCTACGAATACGTAACAGAAAACTATTGTTATAATTTAAATGTCTGGGTCGCGTGACCTTGGTGATGAATTCGTTGACCTAGGTTGCGAATTTGTCGAAATATCACCAACTTTTGAAGAGTTCTAGATATTTATAATTTTTTTTGTGGAGTGGGTAGGAACTCCACTGGTTACTTTTTGTTTCAGAACTCTACACAGAGAATGTATATGTTAGTCATTGTTTAGTTGGGTTGTTGACGTGATACGAGTGAAAATAAGTACCTGCTAAAATTAATGCAGAACCCAATATTCAATTTACTTTTACTTACATATTGTATACCCTTTCAGCAGTTTTTAAAAATAATACTGGTAAAAAAAATGTATAAAATTTAAATTTTTGATTTGCGATATACGTCAGCAGGCGAGTATCACTTGCGCAGTTTATATCAAGGTTATTATATCTATAAGGTTGCGTCACTTCACCTCTAGCCAATGAGAGCACGTAAAGATGCAACGTCACTTGGAGTTAAATGTCAGGAACGGCCCGGTAGACTCCAATGTTAAAGAATGGTAACAAAATTAATTTAATAATTTTTTTAAATTTAAAATATAAAATAAATACTCAAATAACATTAATTTTACTTGAACACAACTTAAGTATGCTGTTCTGGGTTTTTTGGAAGGGTACATAAAACTGTATTTCCCTTTTTGAAAAATATAAATCATCTGAAAATTTCGTTTCGTTTTTTGAAACCAGTCAATGTTATTACAAGAGTCAATGTCATTACAAGAGGCGAGATTTCTAAACAAGCAATCATTCCAAAATTTTCATTATACACAAATAAACATCGCGTAATTTATTTCTAAATGCATATAAATAAAGTTATTTTCGATTATATTATCTCTAATAATTGAAAATAAAAACATTAATTAAAACGCTAACACTAAGAGTTTTATTTCTTTTTAAGAGGGAATGTACTTATGCCTAACTAGTAAACGATTTAAGTGATGCTTTTATAGTGAAGAACTTATATTATTGCAAAACACTTGATTTTATTAGTTTTTTTAGATCAAAAAGATAATTTATATCAAATCGAAATTCAATGTAAACATATAAAAATATAGAAACTAATCGTTTAACCCACACACTATGATATACTTTCAGAATAATAAATTAAATGTATTATAGTATATTGATTCATGATGAAAAATATACGAGCAAGCAAATTATATCATTACATTTATTTTTAACTTACTATGGTTAAGCATCTTCATCAGGCTATAACTTCTTATTTTCAATCTTCAGATATACATCAGATATTTCACACCAGCAACTCAACCAAAACAAAGTAGAAAATTTAAAATAATCCTACTTTATATCAGTTAATCTACTAGTCACAAGAAAGTCTAGATGCATATTTAATTATGCCAAGTTTACAGATCATTATGACCATTCCATTGACTTCTACACACAAATTTAAATAAACAAGTTTACAGATCTTTACGACCATTTTATTGACTTGTACACAAACCATCTCCTATACACACTACACAACTTGCATGCACATACATGTACACAACTTGCAATCTGATTTAGAATAACGGTTCCCAACCTTTAACCCCTTGAAAACCCGCGTCTGTTTATTCGTTAAAGACGTACCCCCCCCCCCCTCCACCACCATTTTTTGATGAAAAAATTATTCTATTAAAATTGAATTACAATGAAATTATTTTATTAAAAATACTTTAGTTCTGAATATCACACGGAAATGTAATAAAATTTAATTAATATAAAATGTGCGAGATTAAATCCTGTTAGATTTTACAAAAAATTACAAGAAAATCATTAGAAAATATATAAAGATACAAATAACTTGCTGTAAAATGAAATAAATAAATAGTATACTGCATTTCCGTCTTTCAAGATTTAAAAATCCTACATAATGGAACTTCATGAACTAAACTAATGTTTCAAGAAAGAAGTGCATTTTTCCAAATTAATATAACTTTTACAATGTTGGCTACTTTAAAAGAAAATTTTTGGTTAAAGGTTGCAATATTCAACCTTAAACAAAAGAATATAAATACATTTTGAAAATATAAGTATAAATGTACTTTTAGTCATTAATTTCTTAATAAAAGATATCTTTGGTTTAATAATATAATTTAAATGAGTCATATTCTTCAATACTGAAATTTTTGTATGTATCTCTGGGAAATACGGCTCTAAAATATACATTATATTACGAAAAGGGCACTTACTTCTTCAAATAAAAAAGCTATCATTGCCTGGAATTTAAGATGTAAATCTCTGAATAAAATTCTAGTTGAACTTGTAAAAAGTCTTCGAAAACCAACAAACACTTTAAAAATACACTTGTTTAAAACAAAAAATAAAAAAAACCGCTCGCCTGCTGCAAGTAAACTCCATTTAACGTTACAGAAAATGTTCGTGGCAAAGGAGTGGCATCCCCTGGTTTATATGCTCTACCGGAGAAGTGATCTCTAACGTTTCATCCACTTATTGATTGCATGATCCACAGAATACCATATTCAGAAGTTTCACTCCCATAGGAACCTATGGCAACATTGTTAACATAGGATTTCGCATAGACACTAACGTTTGAGTAGCCAACCATCGCAGCTATTACGTAAAAAGAGCTCGACTGCTAGATTTGGCGACTATCGCTCAATTGGCGATTTTATGCTAATGCAGCCAAAAGAAAAAAAAAATTACGTAACTGTACTTTTATCATTATTTTGAACTATAAACATGATAAGCATTTAAAAATCCTTTTTCTATAATATGTGTAAATTTAAATAAATAAACATAGATATATATTTAATTCATGTAATCATAAATTGAATAAAAAAT
Organism: Amaurobius ferox; assembly: GCA_951213105.1. Lineage (NCBI taxonomy): Eukaryota > Metazoa > Arthropoda > Arachnida > Araneae > Amaurobiidae > Amaurobius > Amaurobius ferox. The sequence goes on along the minus strand of OX578155.1, from coordinate 80,685,960 downwards.
TGACGCATTACATCACTGTAAATATATACCAAAATTATAGATATGTAAATATATACCATTATACACCAAAAATTACAAGCTAACATACCCAAAAGACTGAAATATTATATAATATTTTCAGCCTAAAAAGTATACTAGCGTGTTCTTAAATTGCTGAGTTCTTAATTTATTCTGGGATGCTGTTAATATATATATTTTTTAAATGCACTTATATTCTTATAATAAATAACAAATTTACATAAATGCATTATCAAAGGTATCGAATTTCAATATCAATTTTTATACATTTTATATAAATGCGGAAAAGGTTTTTTAACTAATAATGCCACTGCTTCTTGATAATACTGCACCATTTTCTTATGATGAACACGGGCATAGGATGAAATATGAGATGCAAAGCAAATAATATTTTTATTTAAATAAAAATAAATTACATACCTTGTAAACGTAATCCCTCTTCTTTTAGTAATCCATAAAAGATAAAATAATTGATTATAAAATACGAAATAGAAGAGAAATGTAGTAACGTATAAACATGCGATCGATGATAGAACAAAATTATTTCAAGTGTTTCGTTTAGTGCCAAATAGGGTTATATTAGCAGAACGTCTTGGCGAAAACCTCCACAGACCATCGCCAAGCGTGCCAACCTTGATATTTTATTTAACTTTGGTTGGCGGTTGAGGGCGCTGGGGTAGCAGTGAAACATCTGTATATATTCATCTGTGGCATGATCTATCAACAGACTAACCACGCGTTTTAAAAGGAAAGCAACGTGAAATTTTTACGATTTGTTAATCTTTAAAAAATTTAATATAAAGCGTAATATTATTAATTTTATGAAAGATACTAAAAGTAAATATAGACCTATTTGTGTGTTTAAGAGTTCAAGAGGTATCGACTGAAAAGTTCTTTAATTTCGTTTTATTTGTGTAGATAAGTTTCAATGTTGTGCTTTTAATATTTTATAAAATGAAAGGTGAATTCAAAGTAGATTAAAATTCAGCCTTTTTTAAACTAATTTGCTAAACGCCTGTCAAGACAAGATGCTTTATCCTCATTTTTTCTCTTGCCAGGTGGATTATGCAAATTTTTAAAGGAAGTTGGGAAGAAATTTTTCCTCATCTCAAATTTTGGAAATTTTGGAAAATTTTATACAAAGGTTATTTTATATTCTTAAGTAATTGGTGTTGTTAAGTGGTTTTCGAAAAACACATTTTAAATTGGACGAATCTTAAAATTTCGGAGGATCCTACGATGGATTTCATAATTAATTTTTATTTAATATTTATTAATTAAAATTTATTATATAATATTCATTAATTAAATTTTATAAATTGATAATCTAATATTTATTATTTAATATTCAATAATTAAAATTTAATAATCTATTATTTAATATTTATTAATTAAAAAATTGAAGTGAATAAATCATACACATGAGTCAAGTCAGCCAATGGCCGTACCGTGCTGAAAACACCGGTTTTCGTTAGATCACCGAAGTCAGGCAGCATCGGGCGCGGTTAGTACGTGGGTGGGTGACCATCTGGGAACCCCGCGTGCTGTTGGCACATTTCGGGCGCGGTAGCTCGGTGGTTTGCGCGCTGGATTTGCACGCTGCCACAACTGCCGCCGTGTTCATGCGGAGTACGATCATGTTAAACATGTGGGTTCGTAAGTCCTTCCGAGAGGTTGGTGGTAGAGGAAGGAGGGTACGGTCCCTGTGGATGCCTCCCCCACTGGGTTCCGGTCTAAATTGGGTGGCACTTCCCGGCCGTCCAAACAGTTACCTTACACCTTTCTGGTAGGTCGGACGGTCTGGGTTTCAACAACAACAACACTCTAATGTTTGAATACATTTTGGAATGAAGTCATTGACCACGTGATAAATACAAGTAAAACTATGAATAATTCCGATAATACACTAGTATTACTATTAATACGATAGTGTCCTTCACCAATTGTTTTTTAATAATAACGCCAACAGAAACAGCAAATATTTTTCAAATTCAATTTTTAACACTACGCGTCTGATCATTATGTTAATTCGCAATTTTTGTAGTTCCTAGCATAAAGGTTTTATAAACATCATGGAAATCGTGGAAAAGAAGCACGAATTTATTCCTTGTGACACTGAGAGTAAGTATACAAATTGAATAAGGAGGTAAGCAAGAACTTTGGTGTATGGAGGTAACCAAAAGAGATTGTCCTGATGCTGGCTCTGAATTAAGTTAAATATTTAATTCTGGGGATCCTGGGGCTTTTTCAAATCAGCTATTAGTTGAAGGATGCAGAAGGTTTTCTGCATCGGGTCCTCGTTAGTCGTAACAATTTGAAGAATTTTGTATAAGATATTTTGTAGATTGCTCAGGTCGAAATACTTTTCGACTTCCTCGAAAAATTTCAGGAAGTCGAGGAAAGCATTCGAGGTCTGGGGAATCTCTATTTTACCTGCGTCAGGTTGTGCCTGGGCAGTGCTCCGGCTTTTCTTGAAACCGTCTCGGCACTCGCCTGCACTTCCTGAACAGGGGGGATGCTTTTAGAAGGAAGGGGTTGGGGAGTTTTCCTCGCCAAGATTGGGGGTGGGTGGAAACCCCAGGCCGTCCGACTCGTCCAGAGGACTTGAGTAACAATTTGGACGAACGGAAGATTGGGGGGGGGGGCTGTCGATTTAGAATTTTGAGGGTTATTTTTTAGAGCCTGAAACTTTTTACGATTCTAGGGGTTTGGGGGCAATGCCTGAAATTTGCGGAGTGGTCTCAGCCGCAGTTGCAAAATTTAGCACGTGTTTCACGTGGTTTAACACATTCTCTACTCAAGATCTCAAGGGATACCTGCTTTATCTCCGAGCATATAAATAGGTTTGTGAAATCATAGTAAAGAATTTTAACGTGATACGGATCCAGTGGGATCGTAGCGGTGCACGTCTGACAGAATTTGGACAAGTCCCAATTCTGTGTGCGTGACGCTGAATTTGGAATATGGAGAGAAAATCTCCGGTCAATAAAGGAGAATTTGGAAAACGGGTGAGTTCCAGGGAACTCTGGCTTGAGTCAAGAGTCTACATTTAAGCGAGAAAAAGGGGGCGGGACTACTGGGAGGAGCCAACGTGGAGAGGAGAGCCAGTACAAAATGCGGGCAGAATATCAAAGGGAGATAAAGTGTCCTAAAAAGGGACTTGACTATCTTAGACACTGCGACAGCGTGGCAGGCCCTAGAAATAACCAGATTAATTAGAATTGGTTTCTGCTAAATCGCAAATGCTATCATAGAAAATAGAGATTATATCAATTATCCTTGTAGATTCCCTTAATTTAGGGAGGGCAGATTTGAGGGCTTGCTGGAGAAAATCTCTCTGATAGCCGTTTCTTTCGAAATGGATTATCATGTCGATAAACTCCAACCAGTAGTCTTTAAGGGGACTTCCTTCTTCTTCCGGAAGCGTGTTGAGATTAAAGTTAACAATTTGGGTCTTAGGATGCTTTTTCGGTATTTTAGGAAAATCTCTTTCGTTATGCCTGGTAAGCAGCGGATTTAGAGTTAGTATCTGCCGTTCTACTGGGAAAGGTTCTGGGCTGAGTTCTCGGTTTCGGGAATTTCGGGCACCCGCGATAGCTCGCAGGGTGTTCGCTACCGCAATTGGCACACATGCACATAACTTCTGGGGCATTTGAACGATCTGTGCTCGCCCGCGCACTTTACGCATTTGGGCGGCAAATGACAGCTATTTGCTGCGTGATGCCATTTCTGGCATGAAAAACATTGAGTGGCTGTGCCTTTACGCCCACCATGGCGCTGAATGTTTACATTTACTACAAGCTTCCTGACTGTCTGATAAATGTTAAGGTCATCCGGATTTTTCTTTAACTGCACGTAAAATAGGGGCCTGAGCATCCTATTGGTCTTCGGTCCTTTGAAGAACTGCGTGACGCTGTTGATTTTAAAACCATTACCTTCTAATTTCTCCTTGAAGAGATCCGAGCTAGTGGGCAAGGGAAGCCCCCTAATGACCACTTTGAGTGGTGTATCTTCGTTAAGAAGAAAAGTCCTGAACGCGATTTTATTCTCGATTAACTTTTTCTGAACGACTACATAATATTCTCGCGTTTTAACATCGAGTTTAAACAGATTACATCTCAGGCTACTCTCAATAGATGGCGCTACTAATCTCAGCTGATTTAAGTATTTGTACCAGCTTGTGCTGGGTAATATAAAAAAGGGGGAAGGGCGACGTTCCTTATTAGGAATATCCTCAACATTTACTGCATCAGGTACGGGAACCTCAGGGTCGAGCACGTGCTGGACCGCGGAAATAGGGGGGGGGGACATTTGTAACAATTTTGGCAGAATGGCTCCTCGGAACTTTAATGAATCCGTCCTCATCAGGATCAGAGAAGGGGTGCTTACTATCACCAGTGCTAGCACTAGAATTTGCTGCAGAACTGGTAGACTGGGTCGAATTTTCAAAATTCTTCAAAAGCGATAGAACCTCAGCAGGGGTTTCAATACGGGAACTGGCGGTGTAAGTCGATGAGGGGGCACCAAGAGACATCGATGGTGTAGAAGAGACAACAGAAATCCCATGAGGAGAACTCATGAGGGGCTCACCTGACGTACCCATCTCGATGTTTTTCATGACGTACTCCATCTTTGCAACTTTGTCGTTGAGGATGACCCACTGCTCCGTGGTCATACCCCAGGGCGGGTTTTTCACGATAACCCTAAGTTCCTCCAGTTTGAACTCAGAATCTCTTGAGGTTTGCAAGTCAAGATTCAAACAATTGGGATTCCTTTTAGGTTTGATACCACGAGACACTTGGAATTTGTGAAAATCCGAGACATATTTGAGTGAACCATACACGTGTCTGTAAGCAGCATACGAAGTATGAGCCTCCGAGGAACAATAGGCACGAGAGGAAGCCATTTCGTCCAAAATGTCGACGAGAGCAAAACCAGCCCGTGACCAACCTCACCCTTCGAACTCCAAAGACCGAATGACATTCGCTACTCTGGTGACCTTCGCCACATTTCAGACAACGAGGGGGGGAGGGTGCACTGATCGCTGTAATGGGTGCACTGATTGCTGTTAGATGTTCAAATCTGACAGTTTTAACACATTTTAAATCCTTTAGCTTTAAACGTATGAATCTTTACTTCCATACACAGGATGCTTTTTAAGTCATGGATCCTCGCCCAGTCCTCTGTCGACTCAAGGACAACCAGAAAAATGGGGAGGGGGTCCTGTCTCTCCTATTTATCATATTCTAATAATTTTGTAGCCTTCATTAACAAGGGCGAATTTAAGTTTTTCGCTATCGGTGTTTGAGGGCAAACCTTTCATAACAATCCTTTTGGGACGCTCATTTTCAAGATTAATGGCATTGAAGGGGATCTTCTTGGGTCAGGTGAGCCTGAACACTCCTGTAGTCCGTAACAGACCCAGGAGTGATCCTGATCATCCTTCCCATAAGAAGTTCCTGCACTTTAGATTCTAACAATTTATTTAACTCCTCTATGAGGGCTCCCTAATCACTTGAGGAATCCACATAGAAGGAGGAGACTCTATCCTTAGGGAGGGGGGGGGGGCGCATTTGGCATAGTGGCTTCCTCGACCGTTAAATCCTCAAATTTATTTTGAAGTTCCAGCTCAGCCTGATCCGATAGTTTAGGTTTTTTACAGTTACTAGGAGGTAATAAACCAATCTAGTATTTTGTACATCTCATCTTTGTAAATTAGACATAACTCATCGTCCGATTTTTCCAATTTTTGACCATATCATAGATAAAATTGCAAGACTTTCTATTAACAAGCACGTTGGGGTCAGGGATTTCCAGCAAAAGAGAAGAATCAGAAATGGTACCTGTGATTATTTTCTGTAACACCATGGCTTGCTGATAGTCGATCTCCTCGTCCTCGAGCTCCTCTTCAAACCTGACTATCACGAAGTCCTAGCACATCAGATGAGTCGTGGTCTTCCATTCCACGGAGTCTCTGCGAATCAGGTCCTTTGGGAGTCCAAGAATCTTTAAGTATTCCGCTTCATAAATGACAGCAGTCTCGTAGTGGTATTCCTTGTCCGGTGTCGAAGAGGTCCCGGCAATAGAACGGTCCATATCCATAGGTCCAGTTGCTGTAGATGGAAGGTATGTCCCCCCCCCCCGGGACATATGGCTTTTTCGAAGTTCCCTTCGTAGGCGTTTAACTCTTCAGAATTCCTTTAGATTTGTAAATCGATTTAGCACTGGGTACACTCTTGCTCTTGGTCGCTCCGTCCGGCATGGTTTATCTAAATTAGATATACACAAGTCCAGACGAAATAAAGCACGAAAAAAATTCACCACGAGCAGTCGAAAACTCGTCCGTACACCCCATATATTATGTATTAGATATATTATGTATACAACCATATATTATGCATACATTTCTACCAACAGATGGTGCTGTATTAGGTACAGATATCAGTTTATGCAAATTATCAGACGGTATAAAAGGAACAGTTGTAGCTGATAACGCCATTTTTGAAGCAGAGCTTGTTTTTTCTCGTAACTCTTTGACTTAACTTCTTACACTTGACTCATATTTTTAAACTTTTCTTAAACTGTAACTTTATTCCAAATTCCCTTTTGTGAGCCTTTTTAACACTCTTAAAGTGACTTCTTCAACGGTATCTCCGTCCCGCCCTCACCCCTACCCTTCTCCACCGACATGCAGGTCAAAGCCGTCCAAGACAACTTCAACCAATGAGAATACAGTATCAAGCCAACCAATCAGAAAGCACCCTCTACTGAGCAGAGTGTCACACAAGTAGATCGCCATATATGCTATGATATAGGAAGGCTAACATATTTTATAAAAAAAAAAAAAAATGTGTGGCCCCCTTTTTTTGGGGGAAGAGAAAGAGACTATATGAACATTTCACTTTACCAGCCTTAAACCCAGCTTGAATTACCCCACCTCCCCCTCCCTACTTGGAGCATTTCAAATAATGTATAAATTCAGCTGTCATACTTCACCCTGGAGATGCAGACAAATTTTGTCTAGGTGCTCCGATAATCCACCCAGAGCTCGGCGGCGGCTAACATATTGCTAATAATTCGATGTGGGGGTTAGTGCTCCGGCAAAGGCACCCCGTAATGAAGCGTCTTGGCTCTTGGCTTTTTGAAGCAGATAGTAGTGGTAGTCGACCTGTTCCATGTAATGTATCTTATTCTATGCAATGTAAACTAGGTACCCAATACAACGCCATCTGTTGGTAGAATTGTAAATTATACTAACAATATTTTATTTTCTTTACAAAAAAATCCAGCTTCATTTCCATTTTTTCTGTGCAAACGGCATCTATTTATCTTTATTAATTCATGAATTATCGTAAAATTTAGACCATCTATTTTTAATCACCCTGTATATAGATGTGGACAGCAAAAGTAAAACACGCGTTTATAGTAATGCAAACATGGACCTCAGTTACACAAAAATTTCCTTCAGATATATGTGTAATCCTCATGTGTATGATGCTCGTCAAATGCCCGAGACTCCTTCTATGACTTAAATTAAAAGAAAAGTGAAATTTCAACAAATTTAAAATAAGAAAACAAAATCAAAAATACTAGGAATGAAAAAAATATATATCAAATTTGTGTGATACTGTTGAAAAGTAATTTTGTAATATGAATTTTTTTCCCTGAAATCCATGGCCTAGGTTTAAGCCAGTATTTTAAATTCCAATTTCACGAAGAGTGGATGTTTAGATTGCATGAATATCTTTCTGCTGTTATTTGATCTTAATCAAACCATTAATTAACTTTTAAAGGTATGAGATTGAAGAAATTCGATCACTAAAATGGACTTAATGGTAACATACTTCGCTTTCTAAACGTCGCGACCTGTCAATAGGTTGGTCACGTTTTTTAAGAAATCGAATCGGAAGAATTTTTAGAAACGTTCTCTTTCTTTGCGGAATAATTTTGAATAATAAATTTCGTTGTTTTTTTCTGAAGGATATTGCAAAAGTAATAATATGTCTTTTGTAGTATCTGCATTATTGAAGTGTGTGCGAGTATGTTTGAATCTATTAGTCATCTGCCAAATGCATAGCCGTAAAAATAAATAAAAAAATAAAATAAGATAAAAAGAATCGAAACACTCGACCGTAATTGCACAATTCATATCACAGAACAAAATGGAAAATATTAGATGGGGATTAATGTCTTCTACAACAAATAGTAATATTTAAAATTTGCATAAGAGACAGTCTTCATAGTTAGTTTGGCACTAACACTAAAATCTTTTACGCTTGGATATTACCACTTCAAAATATATAAATATTTTTGTTTACTGTTATATTGCGAAAACTTACTGTGACTCTTCTCAAAGTCCTCGATGGACTGTCACGTTGCGAATGAAGAAATTCTACTCAACTGACATTAAGCTGACTACTCATTGATTCACTACCGGGTTGACAATCCAACCTTATATTAAAGAACCTTGACTTCTATGAACGCCAGTTAATCTGGCAGATGTGCACGGCCTGCCATCTGCCAGTGATCTGGCAGATGGCAGGCACGGATTACAAATTCTGCTCTTAGCTTGTCGTTTTGACCACAAAAGTCCTACGATTAAAAACACAAATAACTTCAAGTGTTTGAAAAGAATTTATGAAAATGATGGAGTTTGCTTCCCACCAGACATTGAATTGAATAAATTTATACATTGTGGTGCTAACAACTTTGATTTGTCAAGACACTGCAGATGATACAAGAACACTTTATGGAACAGCCATAACTGCGTTATAAAAGAAGCTGTCCCCATTACACAACTGCCACTAACTTCATTAGAGGATTTGTCAGGAGATTTACTGCTCTACAAACTGACACTGCTCTACCAACTATACTTACAACTATACAACTATACTACCAACTAGACTACCAACTATACACTGCTCTATCAACTATATTCAAACACATCCACTACCAGTAGTTTGACGCAAATAAATGAATTACTTCGTAATTTTTGACAAGAAGTACTTATTGATGCTGCTTGCTTTTTCTAAGAAGTTACATACTGACTGATAACAAGACGTCTACTGCATACTCTCTAACGTGGTCTGGCTATACAGCCTTGCACTATATAAGAAACCTGCTTCAAAAGTGGGCATGTTACTTTTGATTTAATAGTCACCAACCAGTTTATCAGTGCAGGTTACTATTAGAAGGCAACTGAGGAACTTAAAAGTTCAGTTCATGACGGAAGTTTAATGCATGACACCAGTTTAGTATCTCACACCAGTTCAGGACATGCTATAAAAAAAGGTAGTTGTCATAATTGACATGGATCTTTACAAGCCACTAAAACAACTGAGAATGGCTGTTGAGGACTGTAATGTAAAATGGCTTTTAAAACCTATTGATCTGCATATTATAACTGCTTTTAACTACTCACAAACGAACAACTTATATAAGTATTTCGTGTAACTGATGTATGGATGATATGTAATTTATATTCTGCAGCAAAGATGATCCTTAGTATAAAACACATAAGAAGAACACTTGGAATTTATGAAACTATTGTCTCTGCCTTACTTATCTGCTTCTACAAACTGACACGATTTGAGGAAGATTATTTCAGAAAACTTGACAGTGTGAACCTATTTTCCTAGAACTGGTTGCAGGTTTGACAGCTGGAAATGAAAAAGGGCTTCAAACGGCAGATGCTGCTTTCATTCTTACCATAAATGAAAAAAAAAGTATGCTGAAATAGACAAATTTTCTACTGTAAGAAAAGCTAGGCAGTGTTTTCCGACTAGCGTACACGTATGTGGATATGGTGCAAACAAAGATGGACTTCATAGGAACAGTAAGAACATCGGATTGGACACTGAGCATGGCATCCCTCCTCGAGCTTGTGAAGCATTCCTTTGTATTTAATTAACTGAATTATGTATGGATGATCACCCTATACCTTACAGAGATGGAAAACTTAGAATTTTAAGATCCAGAGATTTGAAAACAATTCATGAAGGGAAATTTAGTCGTGAGCAGAAGTTCAGCATCATTTTTGTTCTCCTGGTGCTGACGGAGCACTAGAACATCAAAATTGAACACTTATCAACAATCAAGCAGTCAAAAATTTAAGGTACACTGAGGACTTGTTAGTAAAATACTTATGAATGCTCAAATTTCGATTATTTTTTATTAATTCACAAACTAGAATTACAAGTGAAACTGAAAACTTGATAGGCTTTTCTAAATACATAACAAAGTAAACATCTTGACGTTGTTAAATTACAACAGCGTCAAGCCAACAAAATTCAAAAACTGTAAAAGCGTTTAAAATCTCAACAAATCTCTTTTACTGCAAAAGTGGGAGCTCATTTATACCTTAACATAACGCGTCTATCCACAGGAAGTACAGGTGTCATTAGACAGTGTGGCAGAAGTTGAACAAGATCTCTATAATGTTTTCTTGCAACTTATACTTGTACCACAAAGCTAACTCGTCCGACCACACAATTTGCTACTTTAAACCCTTGGGTTGGTCGTGTGGTCTGGGCCTTTAACAAAGCTAACTCGGTGAAAACGTATGCTGATCTTGGTGTAAGTTTCAGCAAATGGACTGGTTAAAACGTTAACAATTACAGTGAGGTTCTTAATGCTTCCTACTCTTGAAGAGACCTCATTGACGAAAGAGATAAGGGTGATTCGCAAAAAGACTCAGATCCAATCCTGTATAAAATCGGACCAGAAACAACGATTGGAAGTACACCAATGGATGCATTACTGGCCCATGATAAAACAAAGGATGAACTGACAGAGATGCTTTCCGACCAGATTCTTAAATTCGGTGTGATCAACAGGAAAAAGTCCGTTGTAATTTGGAGGTACAAAACAACTTCATCAGATGGTCACACGAGTCTGTCTAGTTCCCAGGAGAAGGCGGATATGGAAATCATACTACACGCTCCGTTCTTAGCATAGAGGAATTAAAATCACCTATTTGTTTTCACGTGATACTGATGATTTGGTTGTAGCACTAAGGCAATATCCACAATTTACACCAGAGTTTGAAGATTTCTTTGGCCGTAGTTTGAAAAGATTTGTTCAGAAAGCTTCAATTTACAAAGCACTGGGGCTACTAAAAGGCTCTGCACTCTCTGGATTACACGCACTTTCAAGAGCAGATGTAACATAGTCATTTACCAACAGAGGAAAAGTAAAATGCTGAAAATATTCAAATATGTATGTAAGGAGCGATTAGAAGCATTTGTCACATTGGGGATGACACTATCGCTGACTGAAGATGTCTGGTCCTGCTTGGAAGCGTTTATTTGTCGTCTGCATGTTCTCAAAATAGCGCTGACGGCAAACAGATATCCACACAGAAACAATGTCAAGGTGAGAACCTCCCTTAATTTAAATCTGCTCATTACCCAACTTTGTTAAAGGCTTATATTGAGGATTTTGAGTGGATTATTCAGTATCCCGATAACACACCAACTACGGATTTCGGATGGAAGATAGTATGGGGTACATAGCAGGTAAGTTGCATGTACCATGCCTTGTACTCCAGATTATTATATATGAATTTTGTCGCTGCTCATGCCCCCACAGGCTCTGTTCTCCTCGAGGTGCGAGTTATTCAAATGAACTAAAGTGCACCGAGATGTGTATATGTGAAGGTGATTCTAACCGATGTGATAATACGAGACAGTTCGAAGAAGATGAAGAAGAAAACTTAGACCTGAGTGATATTTGTAAAGAAAACGATGATTGCTTAAATTAAAAATATGATTGCAAGAGTGAATAAGTATTTTGTTGAAATTTTTAAAGTATACTTTTAGATTCAATTGTTATATTTTAATTCCATATGCCTGTTCTATAAACATATGGAGGATACCCGTTAATTGATATACGGTATCCCTAAAACAGTGCTATACCTATCAATATACACTAGCTAAACCCCTGGGAAAATCTGTTATTATAAGGGGCAGTCAAATGAAAACGAGACAGACTATATAACGGGCGTGGCGCGGAAGTTGGTAACGCAGGTAGGGTTGTGTATAGAAGCGCCCTCTATTGGGTATCAGGAAGGAACAGCGCGAACGTTAAGAGCCGTGAAAGCCCCAGGCCGTCCGGCTCGTCCAGAGGACTTGGAGCAACAAGAACGTTAAGAGCCGTGTCATTCGTTTGTTAGACGTGCTCGAAGTGAGGTCAGCGAGTCGTGTGTGCATCCGACATCACTATGGAGGCCGGGAAAGAGGAACAGCGTGCTGTGGAGCGTTTTTTGACTGCGGAAGGAGTGTCAGGAAGTGAAATTCATGCCCGAATGTCTGCTGTGTATGGCGAATACAGTATGTCACGTGCGCGTGTGTTTGAGTGGACTAAACGATATCGAGACGGTCGGGTGTCATTGAAAGACAACAGTCGGCCAGGACAGGCTCATCCTGTCATTGATGCGGTGGATGCTGCCGTTAGAAATGACGGTCAGTGGAAGACATTCGGACTTGCAATTCCTGAAGAAAGACATTAGTGGCCGTCTATTTGCCTCGGACGAAGAGGCGCATGCCTGGGTACAATCATGGTTCCGTAGGCAACCAAAAACATTCTTCCATAAAGGCATTGACCGTCTTGTCTCACTCTAGAACAAATGCTTTAACAGTTATGGCGATTACTTTTGAAAGAATAAACAGTTTACGTACTTTTTTTCATCTGTCTCGTTTTCATTTGACTGCCCCTTATATATGACTATCTTATGTCCTGTTGTGATGTAGTCCGTTATGCCCTGGGGTCCACATGAACACCACATTTTAAACCACATATTTACTGTTGTTTAATATGACTTGAATGTTAATTTTGAATCAATATGTGTATTAAATTAGTAATCATTGCTAATTTATGTAATTTATTAAACAATTTCATTCATAAACCTAAGAAACTTTGCTCAGTGTAACGCACTTTGATACTCGTTTTGAAAGGAGGATTTTCGAGACAGATTCAGGTAGTGACCACATGTTTATTTGTGTGCAGCTGGGACTGGACTATCTAGGATGTTTGCTTTTAAAAACTAGGCTTCGTGCTAATAGGGTTAAGTATAAATTTAACGTTAAATATTACTCTTTTTGAACAGAAATTTGTTAGCTCAGGACGCCGTGAGTCTTGACAATTATAATAGAAATCTGATGTGGACAGCATATGACTTTCCTTATATAATGCAATGAATTTACTACTTTTACAGTCAAAAATAATGTATAGGATCCACGGTATATCTTTGAATCCACGGTTTTTATCTTTGAATTGTACATTTTGCGTATTTTCCGAATCACAACATGTAAAACTATTTCAAAATACCCGAGTAACTTATATTTTGCGCGACTCTAAGTAAACAATTATCAGTATTGATAGCATCCTCAATAAGCGATATAGTTCATATATTAAATTATTTTAATAATTAATTCATCAATTCGGCCTCAATTGTATTAATTTAGCATCATTTTTGCAATTTTGAAGACATTTTTGTCAATCTGGAGCGAAATATCGCCAACTTGGCTATAATTTGCTAAATTATTCGCCAAGTTCGCCAAATGATTAACCTACCTAGAGAAGAGCATTTCTTATATACCAGAATGTAAGCCCGTCATATGACGGAAATCAGAATTTGCGAAACATTACTTACTTCTCAATTAGAGTCATTTTTATCAATTTGGCGACGTTTTTATCACTTTGGCAACATTTAAAATAGTCGCCAATTTGGCGACATTTCGCAAAATTTCTCTCCAAGCGTTACGGACGGAAGGAGGGAAAAATGGGTTATTTTTATAGTCTACTCATGTTCTTTCGAAGATATTCAACTTTAATCAATTAGTAGTAATTTTCATTGATATAGAGCCATTTTTATCAATTTGACGACATTTTCGTTAATTTGGCAACATTTAAAAAAGTCGTCAAGTTGGCGACATTGCGTGAAAATCTCGTCAATCGTTATGGACGGAGAAATAAGTTATTCTTATAGATAAATGACTATATATAGATAAATGACTATATAGATAAATGACTGTTGGCGTCCAAATACAAAAGTATTACCCAAAATATATTTTCTCATGAATGGAACGAACTAGATCCACAATAATGATGTTACCAAATTTATCGCATAATATTACTTATATAAAGTGAACATATTTCACAATAGTTATTATTTTTTTATATGATTTTTTGGTATCTTTTTTTTAAATGTGCAATATCTCGAAAACGGTTCATGCTAGCATTCTAACATTTGTGTCAATCATTTTTTAATGAAAAATGCAGAAGAAATGACTATTTACGTAACTTTATTAAAGGTTTTGATTTTTTGATAATTTTTTCAAAACTTTATTCGAAACTTTAGGGAGTTCTGAACATTCAATTGCGAATAAAATAATAAGCTTCCAATACTGACGGATTGTAATGTTTGTACCAAATTTCGTTCGAATCGCTCCATTCGTTCGTGATATATCGTCTCTATAGACTCACTGACACACACACACACACATTATCTGAAAAACGGTTTATTCGTGTCCAGGGATGTTTGAAAGCTGCTCTCGCGTCGATAACTCGAATTCAAATGTTTAACTCCGTCACAATTATTTTCTTATACATGATACTATGTAAGGAAAGTAATAATACTATACTATATAAGGAAAGTAATAATTCATTGGTAAATGTTACTATAGTTGTGCCTATAGGGTTTTCCGTGAAAAAGCTATTAGACGAGTTGAGAAATCTGCCTGGTAAGTTAAATTTCATATTAGAATGAACTAAATTTAGCATATCATCAATGATTATGTTTCTAGGTATAAACAAATGTACCTTGTGGTGACCCCCCCCCCCTCTCTATCCTGACACCCAAACCACCCAAAACCGCTAAAATTAAAATGTATTTCCTCTGTCCTCTTTCTTCAAATGCCTTGACGTATCATTTCAAAATATATGTACCTTTACAGATCAACACTTGCAAATATGGGTAAGGTACTGTAATTATAAGAACAATGCGTTACCTGCCCACTTCATAGGTGAAGAATTCAAACAATTACTTATCACTGACGCCCTTAGGATCTTCGTGTCGGGTATTGGGCTGATAATGACAGATTTCTATTAGCTGCAAGAATATAAAGATTAGTTAGTCCCAGCTGGAAAATATGTTCTTATAAACTTTATATCGGATAGAACGCCAATATACACTCTGAAACAAAAAATTCGACGCACCAAGAAGGAGTTGTCCGATTGTGATAAAAATTGGTGGATGTTGTTGCTGTTGAGACCCAGACCTTCCGACCTACCAGAAAGGTGTAAGGTAACCGTTTGGATGGCAGGGAAGTGTCACCCAATTTAGACCGGAATCCAGTGGGGGAGGCATCCACAGGGACCGTACCTTCCTTCCCCTACCACCAACCTCTCGGAAGGACATACGGACCCACATGTTTAACGTGATCGTACTCCGCATGAACACGGCGGCAGTTGTGGCAGCGTGCAAATCCAGCCCGCAAACCACCGGGTTTCCGCGCCCGAAATGTGTCAACAGCACGCGGTGTTCCCAGGTGGTCACCCAAGTACTAACCGCGCCCGATGCTGACCGACTTCGGTGATCTAACGAGAACCGGTGTTTTCAGCACGGTGCGGCCGTTGGCTAATATTGGTGGATGTGAAGAACATACATAGAAAAGGAAACCATTAAAATTTCAGAACAATTGAATGATTTAGAGTTTGACCATATACAAAGGGAGGAAGTCAATAAGACGTTGGTCCACCTCTGGCCTGGATGCAGGATGTCACCCGGCGTGGCATACACTGATAAAGTTCACGGATGGTGTCCTGCGGAATGTCTTGCCAAATTGTCTCCAACTGTAGAGCTAAATCATCAACATTCCGGGATGGTTACAATCGCTTTCCCATAACGTCCCAAATGTGATCTATGGGAGAGAGATCAAGAGATCTAGCTGGCCAAGGACATGTAGGGCAAGCTTGAAAACAATTCATAGCAACACGTGCCGTGTGCAGCCGAGCATTATCTTGTTGAAAAATAAGTCCGGGGTGTCGCAAAAGGAACGGCAGCACAACCGGTTGTAGAATGTTGTCTACGTCCCAATGTGCTGTCAGTGCGCCAGAAATGACTACCAAAGACGCAAGATATCTGCAGTCGAAATGCAACAGAAATTTTGACCACGGATTCAGAATCGCTCCTTATATACACCTGCTGAATGCGCAGTTCCGATGCGCTGGTGCTTCCACTATTTATTCATTGGGCACCAAATTTCATTCATTTGCATGTTCGCTCAAAATGTCTTTGCATACGAAATTTCATTACAATCGGGCAACGCCTTCTTGGTGTGTCGATTTTTTAGTTATAGAGTATATATGTAAAGCCAGAAATAAAACATGCTATGGACAATATTTTTAGGAATCTCTATGGAGACCAACACATTCAGTTTTAACAACATTTGGCGTCAAATTTCTTAAAAATCGAGCTCGAGCGCATCTCGCGTATAAAGAGAGGATCTTAAAGTTAGGATCTCTTGCTGATAAACGGTTCATGGATGATGATATTTGTAATGGGAGCTCTATCCTAATCTTGGTTATTAAATAGTGTTTGTACTCTTACATCAAGGTTATATATTAATGATGATTGTTTAGATTATAGACTTATTATCCTTTGAGCTCTGAGTGGTGCATAGAAAGATACAGAATCCTGAAGAGAACATCTGATAATCCTTTATCCTTTGCAGGTAATTAGTAATTTTGAACAGGGAGTGTATAGAGGGTGTCCCAAAAACATTCACCTTAGCTTTTATTCAAGAATAAATATATATAAGTCTTCAAATATAATAAATTATTGTAGTATTATGATAATTTTAAAAATATTACCGAGGAATGTACCGCATTTTCGAGATGTTTAAACCAGGCAATTTATATTTCAATGCCGTCATTTGAATGAATGTCAGTTGTTTTCGATGAAGTTTTCAAATATAATAAATTAATGCACTATTGTGATAATTTTAAAAATATTACCCTGGAATGTATCGCATTTTAGAGATGTTTAAATAAAATTGCATTGAAGTTGGAAAGTGTTTCATAATCAATGCTTTATGCATGATTGATCTTTCTTGTTTTTTATTATCTGCGTTTTTAAAGTCTGCGCGACTATTTTTTAATTTCTATTTATCTAGTATTTATGCCCAGTGTTTCTATTGACTAATTGTGCGCCTAAATTTCGTGGTTGGTGTCCAAAATAAGACCCTTCTGAACAGGTGTAGATTAATTTATATTTATCTAGTATTTGTGCTTAGTGCTTCTATTAACTAATTTGTGCTTCTAAAGTTCGTAGTTGGTGTTCAAAATAGCACCCATTAGAACAGATGGGTTCTTTTTTCATTTTTGATATTTTTAGGTGAGATTCTGGCACTGATTTGGAGAACATTCCATTCTGGCAACACTTCCCGCGTCTTTTGTTCCCATGGTTAAAATCACAACATTGTATTCTGGTAACGTTTTCCGCATTTTTTGTCGATCTTTTGTTGTCTTTTTGTCTCTAAAATAAAAATCGTCCTTGTGTCGCCGTTTGTGAAACAATTGAACTGTAGCAATTCAAACATAGGCCTAAGCCCGCTTTACTTGCTTAACCCGCTACGCTCTCCCGCTAAAAAAACATCACAGAATCCGGCCCTGCTGGATACGCACGTAGCAATAGCTCTTTGTGCAACAGGTGTTCTGTGGCTCATAGAGCACAACATGAAAATCAGAAAATTTTCTCATTTTTACCTTGGCGACAAAAAAGCGACAATATAAGATGAAAGAGTGACAAAAGGGCGATAAGAGACGCGGAAAACATTGCCAGAATGAAATGTTGCGATTTTACATTGGCGACAAAAGGGCGAAAAAAGGGAGAAAAATACGGCAAAAAGGCGACAAAAGCCGCGTAAAGGGTAGCCAGAATGGAATGTTCTCCAAATCACAGAAGGGATTGCCAGAATCTCACCAAAAATCGCCAAAAATGAGAAAAGGATTATACTACATCTGTACCGACCCATTTCTTAGGGCAAGCGGCAACCATAAAGAAAAGTTGAATACATTTTTAATTATCTCTCTATATTAAAAAAAAGTAGCTACGTCTGCCACTGCCGCTGCCGACGCCGCTGTTTGACAAATTTCGTGCTTTTTAAGTTTCTCTGTCATGTAGCGCAAAATCTATGACATACAAAAATATGGCATTTGGTACATTTGTAGAGAAATATTAGGGAAACACTGATACAGACCATTTTTCGAATTAAAATTTAGTTTAGCAAATATTTAAAGTCAAAGTCAATGGACGAGTTTTTGAGTTGCAAGTTAAAGTCCTAGACAGACTAGTGATAGCAAGAACTCGGATTTTTGGTAGCATATACCTACATACTTGAATTTGTGCAGCACAGAGCCCTTTTTTAAATTTCGATTTAGTTAATGAGTTATTCAATTTTTATACACTATTTTATGCAAAATTTTATTTTTTACTGGCGAAGATTTGAAACTATTGTTGTCATGAACATTCCAATTTAATTATTATATATCATAACAATTACATGTTTCATTGCTATAAATCTCACTAAACTGAAAGCATTACACGATATTTTGTCACTATATTACGAACAAACGACAGAATATACAATTATGAAATTTTGCCGTTTGTTCGTAATACAATAAACAATCGTTCTTAAAAGCAGGTGGCACGACATAGATTGCGATACAGGTTCAGCGAGAGCCAGAAAGTAGGAGACGAAGCCTCCCAACTCACGAAATGAGTTTCGGGGTTGACGAGTGTAACGGAGCTAGGAGCTGAAGCTTGATGAAATTGTTCGCCAAATGAGATAAGGTGAGTGTCAACTAATAAGGGGGCGAAGTACCAAGGGGTGCATCAGATCTGCAGAGAGCTCCGATTAATGAGCAGCAGGCATGGAGAGTGGAACCTTGGAGTTTTACGAGCTTCGGCGAGCACAGAACACGTAGGCGGTCGTGTGCGACAGACGGCGTGCAAGAGCTCGTAAAGCGATCTCCAGAGCTGGAGAATGTCAGTTAACGTGGAACGATCACCAACAGGCGTATTACGACTGCATAGCTGGCGACACTAAAGTGCTCGTGAAGAGAGCTCAGCGGGCGTTAGCGAGTAGGAGGCAAGCATAGTGAGCAAGGGGTGAAAGTGTAAGCGAACAAAGGCTGAAAGCGTCAGCGAGCAAGGGGTGAAAGCGTCAGCAAGCACATGACACGAAGGTGATCGTGTGAGCCGGCCGGGTTGAAATAACTCCCGAAGCGAGTTCCAGAGCTGGTGAATGTCAGTTAATAAGGGACAGTCCCCGGGCGCAACAGCTCAATGGTTACCGTGTGGGGATTGCACCCGGGCGACCCGAGTTCGACTTTCGTCACTGCCTAAACTGTCGCCGTGTTCACACGAAGTACGATCAGGTTAAACTTATGCGTCCGCATGTCTTTCAGAGAGGTTGGTGGTAGGAGAAGGAGTGTAGGGTTTCTGTGGATGCCTCCACCACCGGATTTCGGTCTAAATTGGGTGGCAATTTCCTGCCGTCTAAACAGAAAACTTTCACTTTCGGGTGGGTCGGACGGTCTCTGTTGAAGAAGAAGGGACGGTCCCCAACGGACGTATTACGCATGCGTAACAGGTTGCACTAAATGCTCTTGTAGCGAGCGTAGCGAGAGAATGCGAAGTCCAACGGACATATTACGCTTGTCTCAACTTGCGTATTGTGCTTGTGTAGCAGAAGAGGTGGCATTGAAGTGCGCACGAAGCGAGCTCAACGAGCGCACGAGCAGGGGTTGTAGCCCAATGGGCATATTACGCCTGTGTAGTAGGTGGCACTAAAGTGCTCCCGAAGCGAACTCAGCGAACGTAAGTGAGTAGGGGCGAAGCGAGTCACGGGTGCTGGAGAGCATAGCGAGCAAGAGGTAAAATCGTCGGAGAGCACAAGACACGTAGGTGGTCGTGTGAGTCGGCAGGATTCAAATAGCTCGCGAAGCGAGTTCCAGGGCTAGTGAATGTCAATTAATAAGTGACGGTCCCCAACAGGCGTATTACACCTGCATAGCAGGTGGCACTAAAATGCTCAGCGAGGGTAAGCGTGTCGGAGTCGAAGCTTCCAGATTGGCAGGGCGCGTTACGGCGGAAAGGCGATCGTAGTGAGCAGGGGGCGGAGCCCCCTTGTTTGGCCAACGGGCATATTACGTCTGACTTTACGGGCTTATTACACCTGCGTAGCAGGGGCACTAAAGTGCTCGCGAAACAAGCTCAGCGAGTTACGGGAGTTGACGAGCTTAGCGAACAGGGAGCGGAGCCCCCTAGTTCGCAAAAAAATTGCTAAAAACCAAGCCGTAAAGGTGTTGATGAGCGAATAATTATGTTTTGATTCATTTGTGAAGATAAGTTTCACTGTGAATTCATTGTTTTCCCGAACCGTATCAAAATCTAATCAGCACCAAAGTTTCCTACATGCGACATATCTACCTAATTTTGTGAAATTCTGTCTATCAGTTTTTCAGCTAGAGTGGATAAATCTTATTTTTGAGGCCCATATGGTAATAAAGGACAGGATCTTTTTTACCGGAAGGTACCGAAATCTAATCAGTACCAGGGAAACTCACGAGTAATGTACCTACCAAATTTTGTGAAATCTCAGCAAATAACTTTCGAGGTAGAATGAATACATGTATTTTACAGACAGACAGACACACACTCAGATATACATACACATACGGCACGATAAAAATGGTATTTTCGTTTTCTTGCGGCCCCCAAACCTGTAGATTCATTGTAAGCTCTAGTTGTGATTTTCGACACGATTCTAAAACATTTACTTATAATACATTATCATGCCTTGAAGGGAAAAGAAAAATCTGATGTAGACAGCACATGACTTTCCCAACAGGCTAAAATTTATTTTCACTTTCTTTCTTTCATAATTCATTTAATTGGGTTTAATATCACAAAATAAGACTGATAATTGTTTCAAATTATACCAAATTTGCGTTTTTATTTAATGTCTTTCATCTAACGACTGAACGTGGTTTTAAAGGCAACGTGGCAAAAATACAAAAAGCAAAAACAAAATATCTCGAGAACCGTCATTCCCCGAATTATGGGGTTGGACTTGCTATTTGTCGTCTAAATTTACGTGAAAAACAAGCATATAATTGATATATTTAAGCTTACGTATTCATTTATTTTATATTTTGTAGACTTTTGTGAGGCGATGAAATCAAGGAAATGTGCCATCTATCCCACTACGACCCACAAAATTAGCATAGCCTCAATCACATTTAGTTTTATGCCATATTCTTGCATGGAAATTGTTATATTATACGTAGAATTGACCTTTGTCTAACATATTATAATATAGGGTCGTGAGTAATAAGTTAAGAGGCCTCTGTGATTTAAGAATTCTATTTCCGAATCACCTTTTTACAACTAATAATTATCATTGATTGCATATTCATTTGAAGTATGCAGTTATGGCTTTCTTTTCATTGCCAAAATGTAAGTAGCGCAAAATTCTTATATGACACTCTCAAATAAATTTTCGGTACTCTCTTTACACATTACTTCCTTTTATAGATTGCACGATTTACTAACATTTACTAATAAATATTGAGAGTTGATAGAAATCAACGAAGATGGTTACGACGCAAGTGTTAGCGAAAATATTTATTATAGCAGTTGACATTATTATTTTTCTGCAATTTATTGAGAATGCAAAACTTTTTTTTATTATCTGTTTTATTCAAGTCTCAGAGACTATTTTTGAATTTATATTTACTTAATACGTATAGCGACTATTTCTATTCATTAAATTGCGCTCCTACAGTTCGTAGTTCGTGTCCAAAATTACTTAGGGTAAATGGCAAACATAAAAAAACCCATTACATAGGGTCGGCGGCAAACATAAAAATATCTGATGTGGGCAACACATGACTTTCCTTATATAATGCAATGAATTTACTACTTTTACAGTTTAAAAAAATGTTATTCTTATAGTAGATACTTATATTCTTTCCAAGATATTGAATTTTCTTCAATTAGTTGTCATTTTCATTGATTTAGCATCATTTTTATCCATTTGGCGAGATTTTTGTTAATTTGGCAACAATTAAAAATGTCGCCAAGTTGGCGACATTCCGCCAAATTCGGCGCCAAAATCTGGCCAAGCGTTATAGATGAAGAAATAGGTTATTCTTATAGCAAACAAATGACTATTGGAGTTCAAATACAAAAGTAATACTCAAAGTATATTTTTTCAAAGAATGGAACGAGCTAGTTCCACGAGAATGATGCCACCAAATTTATCGCATGGTATTACATATGAAAAGTAAACATGTTTCTCAATAGGAAATATTTTTTTTTATTTTACATGACTTTTTGATAATTTTTTTGAAAATGCGCAATATCTCGAGAACGGTTCATGTTAGCGTTCTAAAATTTATGTCAATCGTTTTCTAATAAAAAATTACATAAGAAATGTCTATTTCTTAACTGTATTAGCGGTTTGGTCTTCTTGACGATTTTTTCAAAATTTCACTCGAAAATTTAGGGGGGTTTTGAACATTCGATTGCGTATAAAAACAGTAGACTTCCAGTGTTTACGGATTGTGATTTTTGTACCAAATTTCGTTCGAATCGGTCCATTCGTTCGTCAGTTATCGTCTCCACAGTCTCACTGACACACACACACACATACTTTCACACACACACAGACATCACTTCAAAAATGTTTGATTCGTGATCAGGGATGCCTGAAACGTGCTCTCCCGTCGAAAACTCGAATTCGGATTTTCGACCCCGTCACAATACTTTCCTTATACATTATGTATATAAGGAAAGTAATAACGTCGTAAATGTGTAGATGAGCGAATGATTCTGCTTTGATTTATTTGAATAGATAAGTTGCATGATTGTAAATTCATTATTTTTAAAAATATAAAAGTAAGTCAAAATAGATTCAGATGCAACCTTCTAAAAACTAATTTGCTAACTGCTTGTGAAAACGATATATGTAGTCTTTTTCTGTTACGTGCCAGGAGGTCGGTGCAAAGAATTACAAAGCAAGGCAAATACGAAGAGGGGGAGGGAGAATATGAAGAAATTTTTTTAGAGATAGTTTTGAAAGGAAGTAGAGAGGAGCAGAGAAGTAGTCTTCGTGGCACAAATTTGGGAATTTTCGGGTCACATTTTTCAAAATTTTAGAAAAAGAATTTTAGAAAGACTTTACGAGGTATTTTTGAACGAGACCCTAAATCTAATATGTACAGTAAGTCATAATCTGCCGCAAAATAAGTGGCACAAGGTGTAGACGACCCTTACCGTCCAACTCATCCTAAGATTAGAGTAGCAGTTTAGACTGCCGGGTGACACAGGGTGTTGAAGACACAGACCATACGACCGACCCTCAGGTTAACGGTAGCAGTATGTAAGGCCGGGAAGGTAGTGGCACAGGGTGTGTAGACACAAATACAGACGTCACGTTAAAAATAGTATTTTCGAGTTCAAGCAATCCCAAAACCTATAGATCCGTCGTAAACTCGAGTCGTGATTTTCGACACGATTCTAATACTTTACCTATACATTTCCATGTATAGGTAAAGTATTAGAATTGGAAAATAAAAATCTGATGTGGGTAGCATATGACTTTCCCTACAGACTGAAATATATTTTCACTTCTTTTTTTCTTTCATAATTCCTTAAATGGGATTTAATATCACAAAATAACACTGATAATAATTTTAAATGATACCAAATTTGCGTTTTTATTTGTTTTCTTTTCATCTGAATCCTGGACGTTATTTTTAAAGGCAACGTGGCGAAAATAAGAAAAAAACAAGAAAGATCAATCATGCATAAAGCATTGATTATGAAACACTTTTCAACTTCAATGCAATTTTATACAAACATTTCTAAAATGCGATACATTCCTGGGTAATATTTTTAAAATTATCACAATACTACATTAATTTAGTATATTTGAAAACTTCATCGGAGAAAATGAACTTCATTCATGAATTCATGCATAAAGCATTGATTATGAAACACTTTCCAACTTCAATGCAATTTTATACAAACATTTCTAAAATGCGATACATTCCTCGGTAATATTTTTAAAATTATCACAATACTACATTAATTTAGTATATTTGAAAACTTCATCGGAGAAAATGAACTTCATTCATGAATTCATGCATAAAGCATTGATTATGAAACACTTTCCAACTTCAATGCAATTTTATACAAACATTTCTAAAATGCGATACATTCCTCGGTAATATTTTTAAAATTATCACAATACTACATTAATTTAGTATATTTGAAAACTTCATCGGCGAAAATGAACTTCATTCATAAATTCATGCATAAAGCATTGATTACGAAACACTTTCCAACTTCAATGCAATTTTATACAAACATTTCTAAAATGTGATACATTCCTCGGTAATATTTTTAAAATTATCACAATACTACATTAATTTATTATATTTGAAAACTTCATCGGAGAAAATGAACTTCATTCAAATGACGGCATTGAAATATAAATTGCCTTGTTTAAACATCTCTAAAATGTGATATATTCTTCGGTAAATTTTTTTAAATTATCATAACATTACAATAATTATTATCGAAACTTTAACTTATTAACTTTATCGAAAACAAAAGAACTTTATTCAAATGACGTCATCGAAATATAAATCCCCTCTACATAAAAGCAGCATTTCATTCATTAACATTTTTCAAATCGTTTCATTCATCACAATACTATAATAATTCATTTTATTTAAAAATTTTAAAAACTGCTATCTACCATATTTATTTTTAAATGAGAAACCTTTTTCATAGGTAAAATAATTAAACTCTTGGAAAGATATTTATTATATAATATATCACTTTTTTCTTTCTGGAGGATATAACGAGAGTCAGAATTTAATTAAATTTGGTTTTCTCGCTATATTAAATAATTTTTAATTATAAAACTACCTAATATATTTTACTGAAATTTTTTATCTGTTTTGTGGGATAATTTGAATATTTCCTAAAATTTTTGAAACAATTTGTGAAATTCGCTTAAAAAATGTTTGAAATATCAGGTCCCATAGCGTTCAATGTATTTCATTTTTTCAACCCGGGTTCAATAAAAAACTAATTAGGTGATATTATTCATTTATACTCTCATAGGTCCCACAAACCGTCTGCAAAACGTACTAAAATTTCATTTTGATAAAGCCATTTTTACGGTAGTTATCGTGCTAACGAACAGACAGACAGACAGACAAACAGAACGAACAAAGTCATAAACACTTTCAACGATGTTGTCAAGTGCTAAAAAGCAAAATATCTGGATAAAGAATTATGGGGTTGGGCTTATTATTCGTCGTCTAAAGTCACGTGCAAAACAAGCATGTAATTGATACATTTCAGCTTATGCATTCTTTTATTTTAGATTTTGTCAATTTTTGTGAGACAAAGAAATCAAGGCCAATGTGCCATCTACCCTACCACGACCAACAAATTTAGCATAGCCTCAACCGAAATTAGTTTTATGACATAATCTTGCATGAAATTTCTTAGACTAGACATGGAATTGGTGTTTATCAAATATGTTATAATATAGGATCGTGAGTAACAAGGATTTTATTTCGGAACCATATTTTACAACTAATAATTATTATCGAGAGCACATTCATTTGAATCATCCTATGATGGGTTCATTGTCAAAATGTAATCAGTGCAAAACTTGTATATGATAACTAAAAATACATTTTCCCGTACTTGCAGAAGTATCTTTTTATATATTGCACGACTTAATAAAAAATCATGCTGCTTGATAAAATGGAGTATATATTATACATGCAAACTTTAGGAAAGAATACTTATTATAACTCTTAATTTTATTATTATTCTGGTGTTTATTGATTCGCAAAAATCTTGTTTTTTTGTATTATCAGCAGTATTGAAATCCCTGCGAGAATGTTTGAATTTGTATTTAACCAGTATTTTATTACCAGCGTTTCTATCAGCTAATTTGAGTTCCTGAAATTCCTATTTAATGTCCAAATAAAACCTATATCTTAGGGAAGCTACAACCGTTAAGAAAGGAGTTGAATACCTTTTCAATTATTTGCAAATTATTTACAATAATGCAAAATTATTTAAATTAAAACCGTAAAGGTGTTGATGAGCGAATGACTCCGTTTTAATTTATTTGTGTAGATGAGTTTAATTGTTGTAAATTCATTGGTTTTTAAAGTACAAAGCAGGTCAAAACGGATTCAGATACAACCTTTTGAAATCTATTTTGCTAACAGCCTGTCAAAATGGTTTATTTAACCGTATTTTCTTTTACTTGCCAGGTGGTCGGTGTAACAAACTAAACGGCAAAGAAAAAATGAAGAGGAGGAGAGGGGTCGAAAACCTAGACCACCCGACTCACCCTAGGGCACGAGCAGCAATTTGAGTGGTCGGAGAGGGAGGGCGGTAGGAATTTTGAAACTAAGTTTTGGGAAGAAGTTGAGAAGAGTAGAAAGTAGTTTTCGTGGCACAAATTAGGGAGTTTTTGACAGTTTTAAACAAATCATATCCTAAGAACTTTATAAATCAACTGATGTATAATCGTGAAACTTTTATTGAATTTGGCGATTTTTTTTAATTAATTTTCGTTTGACTTTACTGTGTATTTTTGCACGATAAATTTAGCATCTACCGTTAGTTGTAACTTGCCACAAAACAAGCGGCACTGGGTGTGTATTGGAACGCGTTAAGCGTATACAGGGGCATAGAGGGCGTATACAGGGGCATAGAGGGAGTATACAGGGGCATAGAGGGCGCCTGCGGTCATGTAGCGCCACGCATAGTCTCATGGCCCGGACAATATATATTTCAATTTTCTGTTCTATATGTCCCATATCACTAACCTTGGTATTTATCGTTAAGTGATCACGTACATTATTTGATCGCGTTTAAACTGATTACATAGCTTGTTGGCATGGGAGAATCATAATTGTATTGTTGAAACAGCATCCTTACGCACGGGGTACCACAGGAAACATTCCCCTGGACATTTAAAGTCGCAAAGGCAGACATTCAGTTAGTAGTTGTACGTTTTATCATTGAGTTTGCACTCTCCTGGAAAAAATTCCATGAATGCCGATGTCCTTTCGTAAATATTGTATTAAAGTCATCTCTGCGCTGTTGCAAATTAAGAACTTTTCAAAAAGCGACTAAGCTAGATTGTAGTGAGTACAACATTTGTTTTAACATTGCATGAGAACAAAGTAATAGAAACTCATTATCAATTAATGATTGTAATTACTCAAACATTTTTTATTATACTTTCCAAGTAGACCCAGCTTGCTTTATGGTTAAGAATTAAATGTAAAGATAAAATATAATGTGGGCAGCACATATGACTTTCCCTACAGACCAAATCCATTTTCTCATTCTTTCTTTCACAGTTTATTAAATTGAGTGTTTTTGCACAAAATAACATGGACTAGTGGGCTTTGCCCGCAAACTGTCACTAAATAAACAGCTACCAGTTTCTGAAGCAATGGATTTTATAGAGAATTCTTCGCCAGCAGCGAGGTAGCAAAAGCCTCTTTCCCCTGTCACAGCACCTGCACCCTTTGCATCATTCCCTTTCTAAAAAACATGAAGTATTTTTGAAGGCATCAGGGCAAAAAAACAAGAAAATATATATATCGAGCACGGTTAGTCCCAGATTTATGGTGTAGGGCTAATTATTTGTTTTCGAGAAATTGCGTGCAAAACAAGCATTTAATTGATACTTTTGAGCTGACGTAGCCTTTTAATTTGGATTTTGTTCATTTCTGCTGTTCTCTTTGCAAAAACAGACAAGTTCTTGCATTTAGAATAGTTCCATAGTCTAATCAGCAACAGAATATCACACAGGTGACGAGAGTGATTATATACTTTTTACGGGTCATTTCGCAAAAAGGGCAGGTTTTTTTTTCGAATCGTACAAAAATCTATTTAACACCAGGATTATCTACAATTATATACAAAATTTTGTGGAATTTGGTTAATACCTTTTCCAGCTAGAATGGATACATACAGACAGACACATTTGCACAGACACATTTTGTGCTCGAAATTTGTTGATCCGTCATTGCCATTTCCGATACGATTCCAATTCTTTCCCTATGCATTATCATCTATTGTAGGGAAAGTAAAAAGGTTTAAAATTTCTTAACTGGTAAATGAAATTTTAATGTTGAACACGAAAGAGTATGAAGAATCAAATGAACTTTTATGTATATGGAAAAGGAAAACATTGGAGGTGTAATGATTGTACACAGTATCTTCTTTTCCAATTAGGTAACACGCCCTTCCCAATCAAACCGGTTATCGGCAAAAACATACTTTTGAGTAAGGAAAGATGGAGAATTATGCTGCGAACACGTATTTCCTCACTGGAGTCTTACGTCTCTTTCGAAGATCGGACGGAGAAGACACTCGTACAGGCATCCTTTCCCATGACGTTGACGTTAGCTTAGGGTTGCCATTTGCCGAAGTCCGAAGAGGGGTTTCCATATTTGACGGCTTATCAACAATTTGGCGACATTTGGCGACTTCCCGGATGTTCGAAAAGCACCTCGAAATTACGATTATTCCACATGATAAGAGAGATTTCCAGTAGTTTCTATGGATAGTCTATGACAGAAATTATCACTTCGTC
This sequence comes from Amaurobius ferox, assembly GCA_951213105.1. Lineage (NCBI taxonomy): Eukaryota > Metazoa > Arthropoda > Arachnida > Araneae > Amaurobiidae > Amaurobius > Amaurobius ferox. The sequence continues at coordinate 80,657,218 of OX578155.1, read as the reverse complement.
GAAGAGCAGTTGACGAGATAGAGCTATATTGAAGTGTGACTTGCGACAATGTTTTGAGAAAAGTAGAAGCTGTTTTGTGAAATTACTTTCTTCAATGTTTTGAGAATAATGTCTATTTTCTGATTATTAGTGAAGCATTTAAGTGCTGTTTGACTCTATGATGTTCCTATTTAGGCTGTGCTTGTAAATAAAAGTATTAGTTATCCACAAATTTGGACTTAATCTTCTATCCTGAACGAACACCCTAGATTTCAGAGGATAAATCGCAACATACAACCCATTAAATGTAAAACTAACAGCAATGTAAAACTTCAGCGTAAGAGTGGAGTCTTTTCTCATTAGTCGTTATGGAAAGATCTTTGTGTTCCGTTCCATGACAATGCGCCCCCTTGGAGACCGAAAAAGAGTGAATAACACTGTTTGTTACTTTTTATAAATTGATATGAAAAATTTTCCTTTTCGTAACTTTCTATATTTTTATTCAATTATACAGTTTTGATAAAGTAATAGAATACAGTTTTGATAAATTAATAGAATACAGTTTTGAAAAATTAATAAAATATAGTTTTGAATAATAATTAGAATACAGTTTTGATAAATTAATAGAAAGCAGTTTTAACAAAATAATAGATTATAGTTATGAATAATTAATAGAATACTGTTTTGATATATTAATTGAAGGCAGTTTATTTTGTCCGAATTGGACAACAAACAAAGAACCTATGAACGATGAATGGTTTGGATGTAAAGCTTTCAGCCTCTCCACCAGGCGAGCCTGCGATTTGGAAAATTGCGTCGGAGAAAGCGATAAAGGCGTACTTGTGTGTAGCGCAAAAAGTGATGGACAGATGTTGCAGATCTAAAATTAAAGTTTTTCACCTTTTTCACAGAAAAAGTTCATAATGCTACTGTAAAGGTATATGACATATAATCATAAGAAATTTGCATTATAGTTTCTGCATAGAAATCAGCAAGATATGTTTTTTCTCTTAACATATCAACAACCCAACTGAATTATAATGAGATTACTTACTCTCTGTGAAGAGTTCTGGTAGAAACATATGACACGTAAGGTCCGTGGCCAATCTACGAAAAATCAAGAAGTTTCTAAAACTCTCCAAAAGTTGGAGAATTTAGTGCCAAGGCTGAGCGATGCCAACAACCCCAATAGACAATGACGAGCTAATATACCATACCCTCTGTTTAAAATACATAACCTGTGAAGTTACTTGAAAATCTATAAAATTCGAGAAGTATCTAGAACTCAACAAAGGTCGCCAAGTTGGCGATATTTCGATAAATCCGTCACCACGGTCAAACGACCAAGATCTTCAATCTTCAATCAAAGTCTAACACTGTTACAGTAATCATAACAATATGACATCACTTCCGTCACATACTTCAGTTTCGTTTCTGTCACATTTCTTTCATGCAATGGAGACCACCCGGCGAACTTCAGACTATTCCCGAAGAACCCCTGGAATAGAGGAAAGGCACCGGGGTATGCCCCCCTCCCCTCCAAAATCAGATACCTCCTTGGAGGCAAAAGGCCCTCGGTCTAAACCCTCAGGCACCCCATCAGGGCTCCTCGCACTCTGTGCCACAGGTTAAAAGAACTCAAACTTCAGCACCTACCATATCGGTGCAACAGCAGGCTCCTAAACCATCGACCTCCAGAGAAAAGACTGTGGAGGAAGTGAGAATAACTCATGAAGACATAAAACTGAGGACAGCAATTGATAAAGCCGCCAAAGAGGCAAGAGAAGCAAAACTAAGATTAGAAAAAAAGGTTCAGGAATGGCAGAAAACTAAACGCGCCCGAGAAGAAGAGCTCGCGCAAACACAGCAGTTAGACAAATCGGCTGAAAAAAAACAAAAGACTACCGATATCCAAAAGGATACTCACAAAACAGATCAAACCGCGGTTGAGGCTGAGGAAATTGTAGCTGAGATTGAGGAAATGGAAGCTGAGACTGAACCTGCTGGTAAATCCAATGATGAAAATATGGATGAAATCCTCAACCTCGTCAGAGGATTTATCAGTATGTTCAACCTAGACGATATAAAAGATCTGTTGATGCAGCTCGCTGAGTTAATTAAAAAAAAAGAACGATCCAATGCAAATGATCTTTGAGGCTTTTGAAATAATCGCGAAATTTAATAAAAACAGTGAGAAACAAACCCGCCATGAATAGGTCCCAAAAAGAAAGTTTTAAAATAATATTTTGGAATGCGAACGGCATATCTCCAAGAATAAATGAACTTAGGAGCTACGTAAATGAAAATGATGTAGATGCCCTGCTAATCCAGGAACCTAAAGTTAGAGAAAACAAAAAACTAAATATAGCAAACTATAATAGCTATCACACCCTTAGCTCAAACATAACTGCTAGAAATCCCCATGGAGGAACATCAATATATATTAAAAGTAATATTCCCCACGAGGAAATAATCAACATAAATCTTCAAGTTATAGAAAATACTAGTATAAAAATTAAAATAAATAATGTAAACCCATTTATCCTAACTTCAATATATGTCAAAAACATGAATGGTATAAATGTAGCTGGGCAGCTGGAACTGCTTTTCTCGCGATATCCAAACACAATACTCGCGGGCGACTTCAATGCACACCACCGAGCGTGGGGCAGCAGGAGAGCCAACACACGCGGTACACAGATACATAGATTGCTGAACACAACAAACACTGACATCATTGCACCGTCGAGACCAACCTGCTTCTCAGGTGCCAATGGCTCATTCATAGACTTTGTCCTAACGTGAAATATAGAATACGCTCACACAATTGATACCCTGGATGAATTCGACTCGGATCATCTACCGGTATTGGTGACATTCGATTTGAACACTCCCCTTCCAGCCTCTCTGGGACAAGAGAGGGTGAACTGGAACGTATTCAAAAGAGCACTCTTCGAGCCGCACTTAGCAGTACCCAACATTATGAGCACGGCGGATATTGATTCTGCCGCGCACACACTCACAACAGAAATCAGGAGAGCTATTGCCTCTGCCACAACACATCGTGAGTCACCAAAAATGCCAACACTTTCCCACCATGTCAAACAGTTAGTTAAACAGAGAAATAGAATGCGTAAGACATGGCAGGCTAACAGAGACCCTACCCTTAAAAGGGAGCTTAACAGACTCACGTGTAAAGTCAGGGAAAAAATCGACGCGGAAAAGCAGCAACAGTATAAAGAGTTAATCGAATCGCTTAACCCAGAAGACGTGTCACTCTGGGAATTCGCCAAAAAACTTAGGAAACCGCAAAATAAACTCCCGTCATTATTAGACGGTAATAATACCGCGTACTCAGATGAAGAAAAAGCCGAGGCGCTCGCAAAGCATTGCGAAAAGCAATTCGAAACAAACCACGATTTGATGTGCCAGGACACCCTAAAATCGGTCAGGCAAACACTAAATAACTTTAGAAACTCCCCGGTCACGGCTGAGATTAACCCAGCCACCCCGCAAGAGATAGTAGAGATTATCAAAGATCTTAAAAACCGTAAAAGTCCAGGGCACGACAAAATCAGGAATATCGCGGTAAAAAACCTACCCTTAAATATAATATTTTATTTGACCATCTTAATAAATAAAATACTAGAACTAAATTATTTCCCCAAAGAACGGAAGGAAGCGATAATTATAGCGATATATAAACCTGGTGAGGATGCCTCAATTACAGCCAACTACAGACCAATCAGTTTGTTACCGACACTTAGTAAAATTAATGAGAAAATAATTCTTAAGAGACTGAACACGCACCTTAGTGAGAATGACATTATCATTCCGGAGCAGTTTGGATTTGGGCCAAAACACTCCACCACTCATCAACTGCTGAGAGTGGTAGAGTACATTTCTTCTGGTTTTAAAATAAGACAGCCACAGCTGCGATTTTTCTTGAAATCCAAAAAGCCTTTGATAAAGTGTGACACTGTTGTTGTTGTTGAAACCCAGACCGTCCGACCTACCAGAAAGGTGTAAAGTAACTGCTTGGACGGTCGGGAAGTGCCACCCAATTTAGACCGGAAACCAGTGGGGGAGGCATCCACAGGGACCGTACCCTCCTTCCCTACCACCAATCTCTCGGAAGGACTTTCGGACCCACATGTTTAACGTGATCGTACTCCGCATGAACACGGCGGCAGTTTTGGCAGTGGCTGGAATCGAACCCGGGCCTACCGAGTGCAACTCCAGCGCGCTAACCAATGGGCTACCGCACCCCCATGTGTGGCACTGTGGATTAGCTTACAAATTGATCACTCTAAAAGTCCCTGACGCCCTTGTCAAATTTTTAATTTCATACCTAAATAATAGACACTTTAAAGTCAGAGTAATAAATAACTTATCTACACCCAAGTTCATTAAAAGTTCACATCCTGGGCCCGACACTCTTTAACATATATCTAAATGGCATTCCCAGGACCCCAGACACGGAGCTGGCACTCTATGCAGACGACAGCGCGATACTTGCAAAACATCCTTACGTCTCAGTAATGCACAGACAGCTACAACAGCACTTAGACATACTCCAAACATGGCTGGAAAAAAGGCGAATAAAATTAAACCCCAATAAATGTCATTGGATTTATTTCTCTAGAAAACGTAAATCTCCGCCTCCTCTGTACATAAACAACCATGCCCTAAAAGCGGAAAAATCTACTAAATACCTAGGTGTAACGATAGACTCCCACCTAACTTGGAAACTGCACGTAACGAACATAATCAAAAAAGCGTATATAACCATAGAGCCTTATACCCAATGATAGGAAACGGAAATCTAAGTTATCAAAATAAACTCCTAATTTATAAATCGGGCATCCGCCCGGGAATGCTGTGTGCAGCATCCGTATGGGGATATGCCTGTAAAACTACCATAGACTTATTAGAGACAAGACAAAACAAAACCCTAAGGATTATAAGGAAAGCCCCTAGATCAGGGGTCGGCAACCTGCGGCTCGCGAGCCGCATGCGGCTCTTTTGATGTAAAGTTGCGGCTCTCCAGTTCCATACGAAAAAATTAATAATTTATTATCAAAACCCTAAAAAAATAAGAAAATATATTTTTAAGTACCTAATTTCTCAATAGCTTCTATTTTCATAATCGTTAATTACAAATCGCTACGCTTAACATGACCGTAATGATATAAATTTGAACTATTGTTTTGTTCTTAGAGATGAGACTCCGTGACCATGTTATTCTTTCAGCCAATTGCATTCCATTTCCTTCTCACCCAAACAGCCACCGTCTAGGCTCTAGACGTGTTGTCAGTCAGTCATCCTCGGATAGCGCGGTCGACGTTACGTTGCATGTGTGTTAATTTAATCACTTGCGGTTTTTGCGTGTCTATTCGCTTGTTGTTTCAAGAAGAATACGATTTAGAAGCGAATTATCTTCTCAAAGGTATGTACGCGTATAATATAATAAAATCAGTAACAGAATTGGATTACATATCTGAGGATCGTGTTAACGAAGTAATAATGGTAAATAAATTGTTTGCCGTTTTAGATAGCTAAGTAAAATTTTAAAAAATCATTTTTTCAGCTCCGCCGCCAGCATGGCATCTGGTAAAAAAAAGAGAAGAACTGAAGAAGAAAATCGAGAATTCAATCAGGATTGGACGGAGTCGTTTGCATTCATATGCAACACAGATGGCCTTCCGACTTTTCTCATTTGCCACGAAAAACTCGCACACAATAGGAAGTCAAATTTGGAGGGACACTTCACTACAAAATATACCCAGTTTGCTGGTAAATATCCAACCGGTGACGCACGAAAAAAAGCTGTTGAAGAGCTCCAAAAAAACACAACAGTTAAGTTCCATGCTAAGTAACTGGGCTCAATCATCCAATAATGTAAATCTAGCAAGCTTTGCAGTATCATTAGAAATTGCAAAAAGAGGAAAACTATTCACAGATGGTGAGTACGTCAAAGATTGTTTTATACGTGCATCTGAAGAACTGTTTCGTGATTTTAAAAACAAAGCAGAAATCATGAAAAAAATCAAAGATTTGCCATTATCTGCTAAAACAGTACAATATAGAACTGCTAAAATGTCTTCAAATGTAACACATATGCAAGTGGAAGACATTCAACTGACTTCTGCCTTATCACTTGCTATAGATGAGTCTTGCGACACAAAAGACAAGGCACAAGTTACCCTTTTCATCAGGTATATGTCATCCCAAGGTCCAAAAGAAGAACTGCTAAGATTGCTACCGCTCTCAGGGCAAACTCGTGGAGAAGATATAGCAAATGCTGTGCAAAAATGCCTGGAAGACAATGGAATCGATATAAATAAAATCGTTTCTATAGCAACTGATGGAGCCAGAAGTATGACAGGAATACATAGAGGGGTAACATCAATTCTTCAGAAAAAAATAAACTACGAAATTCTAACGTTTCACTGCATAATTTATCAAGAAGGGCTTTGTGCCCAAACATTTCCGGCCGAAATAGTTGAGGTCATGAACTTGGTAATTAAGATTATTAACAGCATCTTGGCAAAAGCACTCTACCATCGCCAGTTTAAATATTTCCTTGAAGAAATAGATAGCCAGTTTTCTGACCTACTTCTGCACAATAAAGTACGATGGCTTTCCAGAGGTAACGTATTGAAACGGTTTACATTGTGCTTGAGTGAAATAAAAACATTCGTCAATTAAAAAAGCATTGACCATCCCGAATTGGAAGAAGACAAATGGCTGCAAAAATTCAACTTCATGGTAGATACCACAATGAAACTAAATGAACTAAATCTAAAACTGCAAGGAAAGGGCAACACAGCCTACGCCTTGCTTGAAGAAGTAGTTTGTTTAAAAAAAAAAAGACTTCTTTTTGTTGAAGACATGGAGAGCGGTAAATTACTTCATTTTAAAAATCTGAAGCAATATCGCGATGAGACCAATGCAACTATTGACACGATATACTTCAGCATAGCTTGAAAAAAACATGAAGGATGAATTCCCTGAGGGATTCGAGCAATTCAAAACAAACAAAAGTATCTCGCGTTTATAGTAAATCCTCGCAACACAAATACAAATGAGATCAACATCGAGCCATTTGGAATTGATGCTGGATCGCTCCAAACGCAATTGCTAGATTTGAAAAGGAAAGACTTGTGGAGTGGCAGGTTCACAGAACTCAAGAGCCAGTTGGAAGAGTTGGGGGTCCAGAAATGCATGCACATCGCGCAGCACAAGTGGACAACTCTAAAAGAAATTCCTAGAGTTGAGGCCCTCATATTCGGCGCATGGAATAGTCTTCCAGAATGCTACAATGAGGTGAAGAAGTTGGCATATGGAGTGCTGACGATCTTCGGGTCGACATATTCGTGCGAGCAAGCGTTCTCTTGCATGAATATAATAAAAAGTAAAGTTAGAAGTCAACTAACAAATAAAAATCTAGAGTCGTGCTTGAAACTTAAAACAATAAGTTATAAGCCAGATTTAATCAAACTTTCAAAAGGCATGCAAAGCCAATGCTCCCATTGATGTAACTATCTATATTTGTGTTTTTATATGAATAAATATTATTCCGTATTTAAAGCCGTTTATTTTAAATCAGAAATCAAATATATATAAGCAAATACTATAATATTGAAACGAAAATTTTTAGTGGCTCTCTAAAAACTGGGAAATTTTGTAAATTGTAACTTCTGGCTCTTCCGTTTCAATAGGTTGCCGACCCCTGCCCTAGATACTTAAGAAACTCAGTAATTAGGAAAGACTTCAAAATAAAAACTGTTAGAGCCCAAAGTAAAAAGCTAGCGCTTAAATTCTACAAAAATCTGCCATCTGTCCCAAATGAACTATTATTTAATCTGCATGACTATGATCATCGCTAGGCTAAATCTCGTAAGAGACCCCGCTCGGTACTTAACTTTGATATTCGGTACTAGGAACGTCCCACCTTAATCAGTTGATATTAAATAAAACTCGCGATTTTTGCTTTTCTACAAAATGTCTTAAATCCTAAACTGCTAAAATGCTAAGTAACCCTCAGATCTGCATCAACCCCCCCCCCCCAACTGCTTAAACTCTAAATGTGCAACAAACTGCCACACTAGGAGCTAGGTCAAATAATAAAAACAGTAAATCAAAAACCTCGAACTTCCAACTATGGGCCAATGAAATAATGTCACAGTACGAAGATAAGAACCACACCTAGAGATTGAAGATTAAAGGCGCTTAGCGCCTGGTGCTCTGTTCTGGACGAAACTCTATTTTCTTTCATGATTTTGCCATTACGTCACGTCCCCTAAGCAGTGTCTCTTTCGGGACTTTTTAGCCAGGGGGTGCGAATGCAATTTGAGGGTGGGGGCGAAGTCTTCTACTCGGCTTTTATAAATGTATCTACGCAAGCCATCACAGGTAGAAATTTGCTTAACTAACACTTTTTCCGGGAGGGGGGTTTGGCCCCATGGATATGTGTCTGAAAGAAACACTGCTCGAGATGTTTTACATCAGAAAGTTAAGTCATACTACACAGCTGACTTTAAATTTCACAATCATAATTATTTTGCCCACATTATGTTTAGACAGCTGAAAGTGAAAAATGTCTCAAAGGCGCACCTCGTTTAGAAAATTACCATTCGTTCGTCATTTTTGAAATTGCCCTCATATTTCAAAATTATTCGAGCCAGTAAAAAATGGAACAGCTAGCTCTTTGCGCGAATGCTTGTCATTTCCGGCTGGTTTTAATTGTGCTTTCGAAATAACTCACCGCAAAGACCAAATTAAATAGCGTCGTTAGGAGCGCCTGTTGGTTACCAACGTGAAGAAGCTTAGCGCATTTATGAATTATTTTAGTAACGATATACGCCCCATTAAAATGTGATGACCTGAAAAGCGTTGCATTTCAGAAACAGATTAATTTGTTTTTGCTTGTCTAACAATCAGGGGAGTAACTAGGATTTTTCGTCCCTTAAGTAAATAAATGCAAAAGAGGCATCAAAATTTTTATTTTCACAAAAATCAAATTTTGGGGATTTTTTTAAAAATATTTAGGATGTGATAAATTTGGAGGATACAAAATGTCCCCCCCCCCCTAAAAATATATATATATTACCTAAAATTAAAACTTGGGAGGGGCGGAATTTTAATTTGGGTCTAGTTTGGTAGAAAATGCTTTAATTTTTTGGAGTCATTTTAGCAAGTGAAGAAATTTAACATTTTTGGTATTTTCTTTATTTTCTCTGTTGTATTTTTTTTCGTTTCTTCTTTTTTACATCAATTTTTGCGAGCTATATGTAATTGAATGAAATTATTTTCAAATGTGTTAAACTAGTTTAAGAAACATATACCTGCTTCAGCTTATAATCAAATCTATTGGAACATTAACTTACTTACACTTCGTACGTCATATATATAACGTCATATATATGATATTTAAAATATATATAATATTTAAATTACGTATATAAAATATCAAAATTGTGAAGTACCTCCCAATAGCACTGGATGAACTTTGGTAAAATTTTAAGCAACCCTATACCGTGGACTTTCGGGCCGCAAAACAGTTTTTTTTACATCAAACTAAGGCGGTCTGGTACAAAGTCGATAGATAACACTCAGCTCTGTTCTATTTATCTCAATTTGCTGCGTCCTTAGTAGATACAGCTTTCTTGATGTAATGGCGTATCATGGAGGTCAATGACGTTTTAATGAAATAATTTTTTATAAAAAATATACTTTTAAAATATTAGCGATTTATATGGACGGCATACAAAAATATATTAAATTTTATTTGTTGTAATTTAGTATTCTAAGGGGAGACTGAATAACGTTGTCCGTATTGGATAACTAAGGTTTGCCAATGAAAACATTTATCTATAATTTTACAGGCTATACAGAAAATAAAATGAAATGGCTTGAAATGACGGAGTAACTGATAATATGAAATCATAGGGAAATGTTATCTCAATTTCCGCATTTTTTTTTCTACTCATTTTAGCACCTTTGGAAACAGTGATTTTGAATGAAAACATCTGCTTAAAATTTACCCCCACATATTCATATTTATTGCAAGTAAATACTATTTCAATACCCCAAGACGACTTCTAATGTTCTAGATGTTCTAGTGTACAAATGTGAGCTAAGCCATATACACAGTAGATACATACTCATGCTATTTATTCACAATTGAATTTTATCGCATTCAATGATTTATAAATGATTTTTGAAGTTATGGGGCACATATGTCCCGTGGTCCTCAAAGGGTTAAATCCAAGATGCATTTGAATTGTAGGGGCATGTTTAAATCGCAATGCCTGCAAGTGCACACGCTATGATTAGCTGATTAAAAATTGCTGTTTTCTTGCTGTTTGTAGGAAGCATAGTCAGAATTCCCAGTTTATAAAGGGGCGTTTCCACTGTTACAGTTCGTTTTAAAAATTGATATTGTGATTCTGCATATTTACTTTTAATTTAATAATAATCTATGTTGAAAAACGTCAGACCATGTATGTATGTATATAAAGCCAGTGAATAAAAATATAATTCTCAGAGGCCGTGGTATTCTTTTAATGGTAGGTTTAATTCTTGGTATGTGAATAAAACATACGAAAATTCTAATTAATAAGGTATTTTAATTATGCACAAAAAAGCCCTAACCAGTGAAAATCATTCCTAAAAATTTATCGGACTCTCGAGCAGTCATCCTGTGGCTTAGAAGGATAAATCTTTTTGCACTTATAATATCGACCACTGAACCGAACCAAACGAAGTGGATATTTCGTCAGGAGTGAACAAATCCCCTCCCGTTAAATAAAATGTTAAAAGTCGAACACGGGACATAAAGCAACAGAGTCCATTCTTAATTTGAAGATATTGCTTTCCAAGATATGGGTCTTAAATAATTAAAAGAAAATCTTATTAAAAAAAAGTTGCATCTTAATTTTTTTAACTTGCTACATTCCTTAGTTGTAGTAAACTTAGGCTTAAATATTAGTGTTATAACTAAATGTATTCCTAATGTGCTTGCTCTTTGGTTAGATCAAGGTTACTATAGCCTAAAATATTTTGATTTTAGCTATGCGCTCGCTGTCATTGGCTACTGATCGTGACGTCACCATCGAGTAAGTCAGATCCAAGCCGCAACGGCGAAGCCTGAGTATCGCATATTTTAAATTTCCCAATTTCTTGTCACACGTCTCTTCCAAAATATTTTGACAAAATTAAAATCTCTATTAGAAATTCCATCACCACCACAAAAATTGGGCCCGTTATTTAAGCCCCTATCGCTTCTTTTATTTAAAATAAATTGTTTGTAGTCCAATATTGCCGCAAAAATTATCAATTAAATATAGACTACGAATTAGTGGCTAAGGGTTGCGATATTATTAGTCATCGTTGAGCCAATAGATTCGCCATAGGCAAATGCGATTGCTTTAAAACTTAGGTTTGCTAACAAACAATTGGAAAAACACCCCCCTAAAAAGTATGATTTTTTGAAAAAACAATCAGTTTTCTATATTTCTCAAAACATAACCAAATTGTTTCCAAACCTCAAAATTAATTGGCTTACTACATTGTTTCAGTGTTTTTTTTTCAATTAAAAAAATCAAACAACAGAATTTCAATACTAAATATTTTATAAATTTCAGGCTCTGAAATTCACCACCAAATTTCTCTATTTACATGTAGACGCTTGCCATTTTTTTGTTTTTCTGTTTTGTCGATTAGCTGCTGCTTTTGCTGTTGCTGCGATGTTTAAGTGGCGCATCCTTATGAATGTCCTGGTTCTAGAATATATTTTTAAAATTTTTTCACTCATTTCAGGAAATTTTCCAGCTAATAACTTGCAAAATGACTTAATAACATTTGCTTCTTTTGACAAAGTCTCAATCTGTAAAATAGAAAATATCAACTCAAACTGCTTTATTTTTTCAAGCCACTCTTCTGAAGGAACGAGGAGGCCATCTTTAGGAAATGCCTCAATCCAACCATTATTTAATGTAGTCCCTGCAATTTGCATTATTTGCCCTGTTGGTGTTGTAAGAGATCTATCTAACGATCGTCCACGACATGCATCATATCCAGCCAAGTAACGTAATCCTTCAGCTGAACATTCTGACGGTACTGACGAGGACAACTGAACAAGAAGTTCTCCCAATGTGACATCAAACATCTCCTCATCACCATCAACCATCGCCAATACTTTATTCATATCAGGAAGCAATCCTATGAACAGTTCAGAAGTCGATCGATCGAGAAGCCTATCTTGTTCCTGTAACACGGGGGATGAATCGGACAAACAAATGTCCGATACATTTCCACCTATAATTAAAAGACGTAATCGGTTTTTAAAATCAACTGGTAGTGGATGATCATTGAAATGTCCAACACCTCTTATTTGTGAAAACAAATTTTCAAGGCAATCTTGATTCAGTCGAGAAGTCAGAATATATTTAATGTTCAGTGATTTTTTCAGATCATTATATAACCCGAGCACAGACCTTATCGTTATCATAAATCCCTTTTGAAAAGGTAATAAGTTCTTTCTTACACCCACTCTCATTCCTTTACACACATCATAAAAATTACGAAGAATTCGTGCTTGATCTTCCATCTGAACCCTGGAATTTAAACCCTGGACATCTGGAACCCTGGAATTTAAAATATCAAAAGCGTCATTGACAAGGCTAAAAAATGGAATGCATCCATTTTATCTGGTAATAAATATTTTATTGCATTTTCTGTGTGGTTAGGAAATGATTGAGCTGCCAAATATATACGTTGGCGATCTCTTCCTGAAACTGTCAGATGCCGATGAGATATTTTTGGACAAATTCGCATCTCCCCAATATCCATGGACAGCAAGCGTTCTATAATCTCTTTACCTATTTTCATTCTTCCAATAAGCGTAATACCATCATCCAAGAAATGATTTCTTAATAGTTTTAACACGTGAGGGGCATCTGCAAAAATCCAAATCCTTTTCTTTGGATGTGCGGGATTAGGAAAACAAGAGTTAAGGTATGTTACACCCAAATCATTCCACACTTTATAATTTTTACCACCCATGTCAGCAACTACAGCAACAACTTCATATACAGCATCTTGTACTTTAGATAAAATTTTAGTTAATAATACACCTGTCCTTTGCTTTTGTTATAATAAACTGGTTGCTTCCATGCAGCACAAAGTCCCCGTGCCATGGCAGCTTGCACTTGACTATGAGGACCATATACCCGGTCATCTTGCTGATCGTACTCAATACGTGAATCAATGATCGAACGACAAAACGGACAAGCGATCACACTCCTTAAACTGTTCATCTTTTTTTGCATCAGTTGAAGCACATCAGTCAAAAGCCCTGGACGGCAAACAAATGAAGTAGAAACCCATTTTCTCAAAGTTGATATTGATGGTTAGGGTATTTTCATTTTATTCCGAAGATACAGGTAACATTTTCTTGTCACTACACGTAGAACAAGTACTTTGCTGATGTCTTCTTTCTTCCAATTTACACGTTTTTTTAGTTTAATAAGACAATGAATTTGTTTCTGTGTAAATACTTTACTTAATATATGTTCGATATCTTCTTTTACTTTACAATTGAATCTGCTTTTATTTTTCTGCAATATCTTCTCTGCTTTGCCAAGATTTGTGCTTTAATTCTTTGTTTTTTATTTTTAACTTTAAATTCTCATTTCGCAGTATCCGGTTTCTATGCTCAAGGCATTTTATTTATTTTTCCAACTCCACCACTTCTTTACTTTTCTGTGTCCCTTCACATTCAGTCCATGTTTCTTTGTCGTATTTCATTTGTTTCCGTGATATGCTAGTAATTGTAGAGAGAGCACCTTTCCTTACTTCTCTGGATACACATCTCGTTCTTCTTTCCGATTTCGTGTTTACAATACAATTTTCTTCGAAATTTTTACTTAAAAAATCACAGCTATTATTTGTTGGAGTGCTTGGCCTTGGACTAGAAGTATTCAATTTCTGAGATGGAACAGTAGTGAGGTTCATTCTTCTTGTCTTCTTGACGGGGGTAATTGTAAAAATTCAGTTCTTAAATCTCTAGCATAGTCCTTCTCCACAAAATGCTCGAAACATACACATGCATTTGAAAAATTCACTTTATCCAATCTTCGGCACTTAATGTACCATTTTTTTTCGCATAGATTCATCTTTAGGGAAAATATGAAAAATAATTCCCATACCTTTTGCGTTGCGATTCGTGTTCTTACATGTAGTAACTGCACAATTCGGCATAATGTTGATGAAATTATTAAATACTAAATAAAAGAAAAATAGTCACACTTGAATGTGTAAAAGAAATCAAACGATGCAAAATAAGATGCAAATCCAAGTTCAATATAAACAACGTAATCAACATCAACGACGGGAAGAACAGCAAGCAATCGCGAAATTTTGACTCGATGATGACGTCATGCGCAGATTCCTAAAACAGGTGTTGCGCTGCGCATCGCTTTTAAACTCCCACCAACGGTGCCAGCGGCCGTACCGTGCTGAAAACACCGGTTCTCGATAGATCACCGAAGTCAGGCAGCATCGGGCGCGGTTACTACTTGGGTGGGTGACCACCTGCGAACACCGCGTGCTGTTGGCACATTTCGGGTGCCGTAGCCCGGTGGTTTGCGCGCTGGATTTGCACGCTGCCACAACTGCCGCCGTGGTCTTGCGGAGTACGATCCCGTTAAACATGTGGGTCCGTAAGTCCTTCCGAGAGGTTGGTGGTTGTGTAAGGAGGTTACTGTCCCTGTGGATGCCTCCCCCACTGGGTTCCGGTCTGAATTGGGTGGCACTTCCCGGCCGTCCATCCGGTACCTTACACCTTTCTGGTAGGTCGGACGGTCTGGGTCTCAACAACAACACCCCCCCCCCCCCCTGAGTTAGATCTTATGATGTAACATAAATAATTTCTAATGCTGGCGACAACTATTATATATTACTTATGCTAATGCATATTATATACCACTGAAAAGAGAAATACTGAACACAATGGAGCCCACTTATTGCGAGTTTGGATGCAGCGATGCATCGGCTATTACGAATATTTTTACTGTCAAAGTGTATCTGCAATATTTTCATAATGTTAAACACTTAAATAGCTTATATAGCAATCGTCTTCTCAAGCTGAAGAAGATCCGTTTTCAATTTCTCAAGTTCGGAATGTTTATATCTCATAAACTAAAAACTATACTATACCTAAGAACAATAAGCAATGAATTGTGTCTTTTTGAAAGCCCTATAATTAAATAATAACTGGATTTTTGACAGAGATCTCAGTATTCAAAGTTGAGTGGTTATATTTTCGATATTTTAGCGTTTTAAACTGGGTTTTCTAATGTGCGGCAAAGCTGTAATATTTAAAATATAACGAGTGCTGCAGCTCAAAGTTTTTATTTAATATAAAATTGATGAACTATTCGTGCACTAATACGATATATCTTATGTAGTTTTTATTACACGTAGTTTTTATTATGAATTTTTTCAATTTTTGTGAGACGAAGAAATCAAGGCAATGTGCCATCTACCGTGCTACGACCCACAAATTTAGCATAACCTCAACCGAAATTAGTTTTATACTTTAATCTTGCATGCATTTTCTTATACTAGATAGGAAATTGACGTTTGTCTAACATATTATAATACAGGATTGTAAGTAATAAGTTGAGAGGCCTCTGTGATTTAAGTTTTCTATTTCGGAACCATCTTTCAATCATAATCATCGATTGCACATCCATTTGAAATATGCTGTGATGGCTTTATTTCATTGCCAAAAATCCGTCACCACGATCAAGCGACCAAGATCTTCAATCAAAGTCTAGCATTGGTTTTCTGTTATTGTAATCATAACAATATCTCGCCACTTCCGTCATATAACTCCGTTTCGTTTCTGTCACATTTCTTTCATGATTTTGCCTTTACGTCACGTCCTAAACAAAGTCACTTTCGGTACTTTTTAGCCAGGGGATTCGACTGCAACTTTAGGAGGGTGGGCAAGTCTTCTATTCTGCCTATATAAATGTATCTACATGTTGTCACAAATAGAAATTTGCTCGACTAACAATTTTTCCGGGGGGACATCGCATCCCTGGATTTGTGCCTGAAAGAAACACTGCTCAAGATGCTTTATATCAAAAGTTCAGCCATACTACACAGTCGACTTTAAATTTTACAATCATAATCATTTTGCCCAGATTCTGTTTAGACAGATGAAAGTGAAAAATGTCTCGAAAGCGCAACTCGTTTAGAAAATTACCATTCATCCGTCATCTTTGAAATTGCCGACATATTTCAAAACTATTCGAGACTGAAAAAAAAAGGAACAGCTAGCTCTTCGCGGGAAAGCCTGACATTTCCGGCTGGCGTTAACTGTGCTTTCAAAAATAACTCGTCTCAAAGACATTGACAAATTAAATAGCGTCGGAAGGAGCCGCTGTTGGTTACAGACGCGAAGAAGCTTAGTGCATTTATGAATTATTTTAGTAAAGATATACGTTTCATTAAAATGTGATGAACTGAAAAGGGTTGTATTTCAGAAACAGATTCATTTGCTTTTGCTTTTCTAACAAACAGCAACGTAACTAGGATTTTTCGTCCCTTAAATAAATAAATGTAAAAGAGGCATCAAAATTTTAATTTTCACAAAAATCAAATTTTGGGGAAATTTTTAAAAGTATTTTGTCTGGGATAAATTTGGAGGATCCAAAATGCTTCCTTCCCCCTCCAAAAAAAATTACCTAAAATTAAAATTTAGGAGAGGCGGAATTTTAATTTGAGTCTAGTTTGGTAGAAAATGCATTAATTTTTTTGAACCATTTTACCAAGTGAAGAAATTTGACATTTTTGGTATTTTTTTTTATTTTCTCTGTTGTATTTATTTTCGTTTCTTCTTTTTTACTCCATTTTTTGCCAGCTATATGTGTTAAACTAGTTTAAGAAACAAATCCCTGCTTCAGCTTATATTAAAATCTATTAGAACATTAGCTTATTTACACTTCGTACGTCATATATCTAACGTCATATATATAATATCTAAAATATATATAATATTTAAATTAAGTATATAAAATTTCAAAATTGTGAAGTACCTCTCAACTGCACTAGATGAACTTTGCTAAAATTTTAAGCAACCCTATACTGTGGACTTTCGGGCCGCAAAACAGTTTTCTTACATCAAACTAAGGCGGTCTGGTACAAAGTCGATAGATAACACTCAGCTCTGTTCTATTTATCTCAATTTGCTGCGTCCTTAGTAGATACAGCATTCTTGATATGATGTCCGGGGCCAAGTGTCAACGACGCTTTCATGAAATAATTTTTTATAAAAAATATACTTTTAAAATATTAGCGATATATATGGAAGACACACAAAAATATATTAAATTTTCATTGTTGTAATTTAGTATTCTAAGGGGAGACTGAATAACGTTGTCCGTATAGGATAACTAAGGGTTGCCAATGAAAACATTTATCTATAATTTTACAGGCTATACAGAAAATAAAATGAAATGGCTTGAAATGACGGATTAACTGATAATATGAAATCACAGGGAAATGTTATCTCAATTTCCGCATCTTTTTTTCTACTCATTTTAGCACTTTTGGAAATAGTGATTTTGAATGAAAACATCTGTTTAAAATTTACCCCACATATTCATATTTATTGCAAGTAAATACTATTTCAATACCCCAAGACAACTTCTAATGTTCTAGATGTTCTAGTGTACAAATATGAGCTAAGCCATATACACAGTTGATACATACTCATGCTATTCACAATTAAATTTTATCGCATTCAATAACTTATAAATGATTTTTGAAGTTATGGGGCACATATGTCCCGTGGTCCTCAAAGGGTTAATCGCAAGATGTATTTGAGGTGCACGGGCATGTTTAAATCGCAATGCCTGCAAGTGCACACGCTATGATTAGCGGATTAAAAATTGCTGTTTACTTGCTGTTTGTAGGAAGCATAGTCAGAATTCCCAGTTAAAAAAAGGGCGTTTCCACTGTCACAGTTCGCTTTAAAAATTGATATTGTGATTCTGCATATTTACTTTTAATTTAATAATAATCTATGTTGAAAAACGTCAGACCATGTATGTATGTATATAAAGCCAGTGAATAAAAATATAATTCTCAGAGGCCGTGGTATTTTTTTAATGGTAGGTTTAATTCTTGGTTTGTGAATAAAATATACGAAAATTCTATTTAATAAGGTATATTAATTATGTACAAAAAAGCCCTAACCAGTGAAAATCAGTCCTAAAAATTTATCGGACTCTCGAGCTGTCCTCCTGTGGCTTAGAAGGATAAATCCTTTTTGCACTTATAATATCGACCACTGAACCGAACCAAACGAAGTGGATATTTCGTCAGGAGTGAACAAAATGGGGGTTTGGATACCCCAAATCCCCTGCCGTTAAATAAAATGTTAAAAGTCGAACACGGGACATAAAGCAACGGAGTCCATTTTTAATTTGAAGAAATTGTTTTCCAGAGAATGGGTTTTAAATTTTTAAATGAAAATCTTATTAAAAAAAAGTTGCATCTTAATTTCTTTAACTTGCTACTTTCCTTAGTTGTAGTAAAGTTAGGCTTAAATATTGGTGCTATAACTAAATGTATTCCTAATGTTGTTGCTCTTCGGTTAGACCAAGGTTACTATAGCCTAAAATATTTTGATTTTAGCGATGCGCTCGCTGTCATTGGCTACTGATCGTGACGTCACCATCGAGTAAGTCAGAGCCAAGCCGCAACGGCGAAGCCTAAGAATCGCATATTTTAAATATCCCAACTTCTTGTCACACGTCTCTTCCAAAATATTTTGACAAAATTAAAAACTCTATTGGAAATTCCATCACCACCACAAAAATTGGGCCCGTTATTTGAGCCCTTATCGCTTCTTTTATTTAAAATAAATTGCTTGTAGTCCAATATTGCCGCAAAATGTATCAATTAAATATAGACTACGAATCAGTGGCGAAGGGTTGCGATATTATTTGTCATCGTTGAGCCAATAGATTCGCCATAGGCAAATACGATTGCTTTAAAACTTAGGTTTGCTAACAAACAATTGGAAAAATACCCCCCTAAAAAATATGATTTTTTGAAAAAATAATCAGTTTTCTATATTTCTCAAAACGTAACCAAATTGTTTCCAAACCTCAAAATTAATTGGCTTACTACATTGTTTCAGTGTTTTTTTTTTCAATTAAAAAAGAATCAGAAAACAGAATTTCAATATTAAATATTTCATTAATTTCAGGCTCTGAAATTCACCACCAAATTGCCCTATTTACACGTAGACGCTTGCCATTTTTTTGTTTTTCTGTTTTGGCGATTAGCTGCTGCTTTTGCTGTTGCTGCGATGTTTAAATGGCGCATCCTTATGAATGTCCTGGTTCTAGCATATATTTTAAAAAAATTTTCACTCATTTCAGGAAATTTTCCAGCTAATAACTTGCAAAATCATTTAATAACGTTTGCTTCTTTTGACAAAGTTGCACTCTGAAAAATAGAAAATATCAACTCAAACTGCTTTATTTTTTCAAGCCACTCTTTTGAAGGAACGAGGAGGCCATCTCTAGGCAATGCCTCAATCCAACCATTATTTAATGTAGTCCCTGCATTTTGCATTATTTGGCCTGTTGATGTTGCAAGAGATTTATTTAACGATCGTCCACGACATGCAACATATCCAGCCAAGTAACGTAATCCTTCAGCTGAACATTCTGTTGGTACTGACGAGGACAACTAAACAGGAAGTTCTCCCAATGTGACATCAAACATCTCCTCATCACCATCAACCATCGCCAATACTTTATTCATATCAGGAGGCAATCCTATGAACAGTTCAGAAGTCGATCGATCGAGAAGTCGTTTTGGGTATCTTGTTCCTGTAACACTGGGGACGAATTTGACATACAAATGTCCGATACATTTCCACCTATAATTTAAAAACGTAATCGGTTTCTAAAATCAACTGGTAGTGGATGATCATTGAAATGCCCAACACCTCTTATTTGTGAAAACAAATTTTCAAGGCAATCTTGATTCAGTCGAGAAGTCAGAATATATTTAATGTTCAGTGATTTTTTCAGATCATTATATAACCCGAGCACAGACCTTATCGTTATCATAAATTCCTTTTGAAAAGGTAATAAGTTCTTTCGTAAACCCACTCTCATCCCTTTACATACATCATAAAAATTACGAAGAATTCGTTCTTGATCTTCGATCTGCAAACCAAAGACACTGGCTACAGAGTTGCGCTCATTGTGAGGAACCCTTGAATTTAAAATATCAAAAGGTCATTGACAAGGCTAAAAAAATTGAATGCATCCATTTTATCTGGCAATAAATATTTCATTGCTTTTGCTGTGTGGTTAGAAAATAATTGAGCTGCCAAATATATACGTTGGCGATCTCTTCCTGAAACTGTTGGATGCCGATGAGATAATTTTGGACAAATTCGCATCTCCCCACTATCCATGGACAGCAAGCGTTCTATAATCTCTTTACCTATTTTCATTCCTCCAATAAGCGTAATACCATCATCCAAGAAATGATTTCTTAATAGTTTTAACATGTGAAGAGCATCTGCAAAAACCCAAATCATTTTCTTTGGATATATGGGATTAGGAAAACAAGAGTTAAGGTATGTTACACCCAAATCATTCCACACTATAATTTTTACCACCCATGTCAGCAGCTACAACAACAACTTCATATACAGCATCTTGTACTATAGATAAAATTTTAGTTAATAATACACCTGTCCTTTGCTCATTAAAGTTGTAATAAACTGGTTACTTCCATGCAGCACAGAGTCCCTGTGCCATGGCTGTTTGCACTTGACTATGAGGACCATATACCCGGTCATCTTGCTGATCGTACTCAATACGGGAATCAATGATCGAACGAAAAAACGCACAAGCGATCACATTCCTTAAACTGTTGACACTACACGTAGAACAAGTGCTTTGCTGATGTCTTCTTTCTTCCAATTTACACGTTTTTTTAGTTTAATAAGACAATGAATTTGTTTCTCTGTAAATACTTTACTTAATATATGTTCCACTTCTTCTTTTACTTCACAATTGAATCTGCTTTTATTTTTCTGCAATATTTTCTCTGCTTTGCCAAGATTTGTGTTTTAATTCTTTGTTTTTGATTTTTAACTTTAAATTCTCATTTCGCAGTATCCGGTTTCTATGCTCAAGGCATTGTACTTTTTTTTCCTACACCACCACTTCTTTACTTTTCTGTGTCCCTTCACATTCAGTCCATGTTTCTTTGTCGTATTACATTTGTTTTGGTGATATGCTAGTAATTGTAGAAAGAGCACGTTTCCTCACTTCTCTGGATACACATCTCGTTCTTCTTTCCAATTTCGTGTTTGCAATACAATTTTCTTCGAAATTTTTACTTAAAAAATCACAGCTATTATTTGTTGGAGTGCTTGGCCTTGGACTAGAAGTATTCCATTTCTGAGATGGAACAGTAGTGAGGTTAAATCTTCTTGTCTTCTTGACGAGGGTAATTGTAAAAGTTCAGCACTTAAATCTCAACCATAGTCCCCCTCCACAAAATGCTCGGAACATAAACATGCATTTGAATAATTTCCTTTATCCAATCTTCGGCACTTAATGTACCATTTCTTTTCGCATAGATTCATCTTTAGGGAAAGTATGAAAAATAATTGCCATACCTTTTGCGTTGCGATTCGTGTTCTTACATGTAGTAACTGCACTATTCGGCATAATGTTGATGAAATTATTACGTACTAAATAAAAGTAAAATAGCTACACTTGAACGTGTAAAAGAAATCAAACGATGCAAGACAAGATGCAAATCAAAGGTCAATATAAAAAACGTAATCAACATCAACGACGGGAAGAACAGCAAGCAATCGCGAAATTTTGACTCAATGATGACGTCATGCGCAGATTCCGAAAACAGGTGTTGCGCTGCGCATCGCTTTTACACTCCCACCAAACGGTCCTTCCCGGTCGTCCAAATAGATACTCTAAGTCCTCTGGACGAGTCGGACGGCCTGGGGCTTTCACTCCTACCAACGGTGCCAACGGCCGTACCGTGCTGAAAACACGGGTTCTCGTCAGATCACCGAAGTCAGGCAGCATCGGGCGCGGTTAGTACTTGGGTGGGTGACCACCTGGGAACACCGCGTGCTGTTGGCACATTTCGGGTGCGGTAGCCCGGTGGTTTGCGCGCTGGATTTGCACGCTGCCACAACTGCCGCCGTGTTCATGCGGAGTACGATTCCGTTAAACATGTGTGTCCGTAAGTCCTTCGGAGAGGTTGGTGGTTTGGGAAAGAGGGTACGGTCCCTGTGGATGCCTCCCCCACTGGGTTCCGGTCTAAATTGGGTGGCACTTCCCGGCCGTCAAAACAGTTACCTTACACCTTTCTGGTAGGCCGGACGGTCTGGGTCTCAACAACAACAGCAACTCCCACCGACGGCGCTACCGTGCTGAAAACACCGGTTCTCGTTAGATCACCGAAGTCAAGCAGCATCGGGCGCGGTTAGTACTTGGGTGGGTGACCACCTAGAGACACCGCGTGCTGCTGGCACATTTCGGGCGCGGTAGCCTGGTGGTTTGCACGCTGCCACAACTGCCGCCGTGTTCATGCGGAGTACGGTCACGTTAAACATGTGTGTCCGTAAGTCCTTCCCAGTGGTTGGTGCTTGAGTAAGGAGGTTACGGTCCCTGTGGATGCCTCCCCCACTGGGTTCCGGTCTAAATTGGGTGGCGCTTCCAGTTTGTTTAAACGATTACCTTACACACCTTTCTGGTAGGTCGGACGGTCTGGGTCTCAACAACAACAACCCCCTCCCCTGGGTTAGACCATATTGCGTAACATAAATAACTTCTAATGTTGGCGAAATCTATTATATATTACTTATGCTAATATATATTATATACCACTAAAAAGAGAATTACTGAACGCAGTGGAGCCCACTTATAGTGAGTTTGGATATAGCGATGTATCGGTTATTACGTATATTTTTACTGCCAAAGTGTATCTGCAATATTTTCATAATGTTAAACACTTACATAGCTTATATAGCAATCGTCTTCTCAAGTTGAAGAAGATCCGTTTTCCATTTCTCAAGTTCGGAATGCTTATTAAACTAAAAGCAATGCTATACCTAAGAACAATAAGCAATGCTTTGTGTCTTTTTGAAAGCCCTATAATTAAATAATAACTGGATTTTTGATAGAGATCTTAGTATTCAAAGTTGAGTGGTTATAATTTCGATATTTTAGCGTTTTAAGCTGGGTTTTCTAATGTGCGGGAAAGCTGCAATATTTAAAATATAACGAGTGCTGCAACTCAATGTGTTTATTTAATGTAAAATTGGTGAGCTATAGGTGCACAAACACGTTTTAGTAGTTTTTATTACATGTAGTTTTTATCATGGATTTTTTCAATTTCTGTGAGACGAAGAGATCAAGGCAATGTGCCATCTACCGTGCTACGACCCATAAATTTAGCATAACCTCAACCGAAATTAGTTGTATACCTTAATCTTGCATGCATTGTCTTATACTAGATAGGAAATTGACGTTTGTCTAACATATTATAGTATAGAATTGTAAGTAATAAGTTTAGAGGCCTCTGTGATTTAAGTTTTCTATTTCGGAACCATCTTTCAACTAATAATAATCATCGATTGCACATTCATTTAAAACATGCTGTGATGGCTTTATTTCATTGCCAAAAATCTGTCACCACGGTCAAGCGACCAAGATCTTCAATCAAAGTCTAACACTGGTTTTCTTTTATTGAAATCATAACAATATGTAGCCACTTCCGTCATATAATTCCGTTTCGTTTCTGTCACATTTCTTTCATGATTTTGCCTTTACGTCACGTCCTAAGCAAAGTTTCTTTCGGTACTTTTTAGCCAGGGGGTTCGAATGCAACTTTAAGGGGGGGGGGGGCAAGTCTTCTATTCTGCCTATATAAATGTATTTACATGCTAACAGAAATTTGCTTAACTAGCAATTTTTCCGGGGGGCTTCGCTTCCCTGGATTTGTGCCTGAAAGAAATACTGCTCGAGATGTTTTACATCAAAAAGTTCAGCCATACTACACAGCCGATTTTAAATTTCACAATCATAATCATTTTGCCCAGATTCTGTTTAGACAGATGAAAGTGAAAAACATATCAAAAGCGCACCTCGTTTAGAAAATTACCATTCGTCCGTCATCTTTGAAATTGCCCTCATATTTCAAAACTATTCGAGACAGCAAAAAAAAGTAACAGCTCTTCACGCGATTGCTTGTTATTTCTGTCTGGCGTTAATTGTGCTTTCAAAAATAACTCGCCGCAAAGACATTGACAAATTAAATAGCGTTGGAAGGAGCGGCTGCTGGTTACAGACGCGAAGAAGCTTGGTGCATTTATGAATTATTTTAGTAAAGATATACGTTCCATTAAAATGTGATGACCCGAAAAGGGTTGTATTTCAGAAACAGATTCATTTGCTTATGCTTCTCTAACAAACAGCGGCGTAACTAGGACTTTTTGTCCCTTAAGTAAATAAATGTAAAATAGGATCCCACAAAATTTTAATTTTCACACAAATCAAATTTTGGGAGTATTTTTAAAAGCATTTAAGAAAACGCTGGGAAAAATTTGGAGGGGCCAAAATTTTGTCCCCCCCCCCCTCCCCCCCCAAAAAAAAATAAAAAAAAATATTATTTAAAACTGAAACATGTTAGAGACGGAATTTTAATTTGAGTCTAGTTTGGTAGAAAATGCATTAACTTTTTGGAGCCATTTTACCAAGTTAAGAAATTTGACATTTTTGGCATTTTCTTCACTTTCTCTGCTCTATTTTTTTTGTTTCTTCTTTTTTACTTCAATTTTTGCCAGCTATAAGTAACTAATTTGAAAATTATTTTCAAATGTGTTAAAACAGTTTAAGAGGCAAATCCCTGCTTCAGCTTATATTAAAACCTTAGCTCATTTACACTTCGTGCGCCTTTCCCGGCCACACAATTTGTTACCATAAACCCCTGGGTTGGTCGTGTGGTCTGGGCTTTCAACACTTCGTGCGTCATTCCCTGTTATGCAGTGAAGACAATTGCAAAATGGAGCTATCATTAAACCACGCGCGCGCGTTTGGACACATTGAGGCTCCCTGATTGAGTCCTGGTTTTCACAATCTTCCAGAAAAATTTTCATTTTTATTTGACAATTAATGGGTATATTATGTGAAAGGCCCAGGCCACAAGACTCACCCTAAAGTATGAGCAACTGGTTGAGTTGCCGGGAGTATATTATGTTGCAGATCCAGACCTCTTGATTGACTCAGGGGGCTTACAGAAACTATTTGAGATTATTGAGATTATTTGGGGTATATTGTGTTGTTGTTGTTGAAACCGAGACCGTCCGACCTACCGGAAAGGTGTAAGGTAACTGTTTGGACGGCTGGGAAGTTCCACCCAATTTAGACCGGAACCCAGAGGGGGACGCATCAACAAGGACCGTACCCTCCTTCCCCTATCACCAACCTCTCGGAAGGATTTACGGCCAAACATGTTTAACGTGATCGTACTCTATTTAAACACGGCGGCAGTTTTGACAGCAGAGGGAATCGAACCCGGGCCTACTGGGGTATATTATGTTGTTGTTGTTGAGCCCCAGACCGTCCGACATACCAGAAAGGTGTAAGGTAACTGTTTGGACGGCCGGGAAGTGTCACCCAATTTAGACCGGAACCCAGTGGGGGAGGCATCCACAGGGACCGCACCCTCCTTCCCCTACCACCAACCTCTCGGAAAGACTTTCGGATCCACATGTTTAACGTGATCGTACTCCGCATGAACACGGCGGCAGTTTTGGCAGTGGCTGGAATAGAACCCGGGCCTACCGAGTGCAACTCCAGCGCGCTAACCAATGGGCTACCGCGCCCCCGTGGGTAATTTATGTTGTTGTTGAAACCCAGACCGTCCGACCTACCAGAAAGGTGTAAGATAACTGTTTGGACGGCTGGGAAGTTCCACCCAATTTAGACCGGAACCCAGTGGGGCACGCATCCACAAGGACCGTACCCTCCTTCCCCTATCACCAACCTCTCGGAAGGATTTACGGCCAAACATGTTTAACGTGGTCGTACTCTATTTAAACACGGCGGCAGTTTTGACAGCAGAGGGAATCGAACCCGGGCCTACTGGGGTATATTATGTTGTTGTTGTTGAGCCCCAGACCGTCCGACATACCAGAAAGGTGTAAGGTAACTGTTTGGACGGCCGGGAAGTGCCACCCAATTTAGACCGGAACCCAGTGGGGGAGGCATCCACAGGGACCGTACCCTCCTTCCCCTACCACCAAACTCTCGGAAGGACTTACGGACCCACATGTTTAACGTGATCGTACTTCGCGTGAACACGGTGGCAGTTTTGGCAGGGGAGGGAATCGAACCCGGGCATGCCGAGTGCAACTCCTGCGGGCTAACCACTGGGCTACCTCGTCCGTGGGTATATTATGTGAAAAACCCAGACCACACGACAGATCCGAAGGCTTACTGTAGCTAAATGTATAGCCGGTGGGTAATTTATGTTGTTGAAACCCAGACCGTCCGACCTACCAGAAAGGTGTAAGGTAACTGTTTGGACGGTCGGGAAGTGCCACCCAATTTAGACCGGAACCCAGTGGGGGAGGCATCCACAGGGACCGTACCCTCCTTCCCCTACCACCAACCTCTCGGAAGGACTTTCGGACCCACATGTTTAACGTGATCGTACTCCGCATGAACACGGCGGCAGTTTTGGCAGTGGCTGGAATAGAACCCGGGCCTACCGAGTGCCACTCCAGCGCGCTAACCAATGGGCTACCGCGCCCCCGTGGGTAATTTATTTTGTTGTTGAAACCCAGACCGTTCGACCTACCAGAAAGGTACGGTGGCAGGCCTACACGGTGGTAGTTTTGGTTGTGGCGGGAATCGAACCCGGGCCTACCAAGGGCAATTCCCGCGCGCTAACCACTGGGCTACCGTGCCCTCCACGACAATCTCCATAACTTTCTTTTTATTCACCCAATTTAGACCGGAACCCAGTGGGGGAGGCATCCACAGGGACCGTACCCTCCTTCCCCTACCACCAACCTCTCGGAAGGACGTGGGTAATTTATGTGAAATTATTTTCTTATTTATCCCTTATTTATCCTAGCAGTCAGTTCTATCAGTCACGAATAACTTAATACGTATAATTGTTATAAAAACAATGATAGACATTTACTTTTCAAAAAAATTTTTAAGGATTTTTTTTGTTCTCGGCGCCGCAAATAACACAGCTGGCTCCAAAACCCTTATCTTTCTTGGGCCCTTAAAAGTTTAAGAACCCTTATCTTTCTTGGGCCCTTAAAAGTTTATGAATCCTTATTTTTCTTGTGCCCTTAAAAGTTTAAGAACCCTTATCTTTCTTGGGCCCTTAAAAGTTTATGAATCCTTATTTTTCTTGTGCCCTTAAAAGTTTATGAACACTTATCTTTCTTGGGCCCTTGAAAGTTTATGAACCCTTATCTTTCTGGGGCTTTAAAGGTTTATGAACCCTTATCTCTCTTGGACCCTTAAAAGTTTATAAACCAGGTTTATTACTAGTTACGGCACTGTCTGCTACTTAATACGGCTGCGACTTAGTGCAGAATAATTGAAAAATCACGCATATTATATTTAAAAACAAAAATATATCAGAAATTTATTTATGTGGAATAAACTTCTCAACAAGCACAAGGCCAGTTATTGAGAAGGAAAAACAAATTACAGCTAATATAAAAGGCACACACAAAAAAACATATAAACACAATAATATGAGTACATAAAACTTGAAAATTAAAATAATTCAGAAACATAATTCACACTGTAATACAATCTCAGAATTCCTAAAATGTTAATTATATTGCTTTACATTTGTCCTGAAAATGTGTAAACATCCTCTGTATTTTATAAGCATTATTTTAAGTAGGAGCAGGACGAGGCTCAATGGCCTAAATACCGTGTCGGGGACGGGTTTTAAATTTAAAAATTTTTCGACCTCAGCCCGGATTCCGGAACTGGAACTATCAGGTCGGACCCGGTAAAAATTAAAAAGTTTTGTCCATGCAAACATACATCTATTGCAAGTATTCACAAAGGAAACAAATTCCATTAACCTTTTTTTATTTAACAAAACTTTCTGATTGCTGAGAGCTGAATTTCGTCTGCTGTTCTTAGTACGTCTGGCAATATCTACAGAACTATTTTTTAAACCATCGAAAAGTATGGCGTTATCCCATAGTGAAGAAGTTCTATTGAAGAAGTTTAAGAAGCAATATTTCTCTATTCTTATGAGCGTATCACTGTAGGGTTTCAGAAGCAGTCGCCCTTTTTGACAGTTTATCCGAGAGTGAAAATAAAGGGCCTGCCTGTTCTCGCTACTGTCTGTAACAGATCCAGATTCTCGAAAATACTTTCATAACCTCGCAGTTGTTGAATTGTTAGGAATTTCATAGTATAGGTTTTCCTGATGAAACTCTTTAATAACACTACTTAAAACTTTAAAATCTTAATGTTTTATTCTCACTTATGGACGTTTTAGAAATATATGTATAAAGCGTGAATGTCTGCAATAGTGTGAAATGGCCTTCATCAGAGGCATATTACTGAAAAAGATACATTGTGCTTCTGCCATTCTTGGCTGAATAGTATCACTTGATGCAGGAAACATATGGGTGGCAAATGCCTCTTAATGGCTGAAAGGATGACAATGGTATGCATTTGGCTCCTCTCCTGACTGCACGATCCTTTCGAGCAATTGGCTATCTGGAGTGTCCTGAGCCTCTTATGACGGTCGAATGTGCCTTCTCTGATCCATTGTTTCAAACACCGAGCAACTACCATATCGTTCTAAACAAGATTGCGACTTATACGTCTGTTGGACCAACCATCTTCCTTTAGACGTATGATGTGACTGTCTCTCTAAATCCTATCAATATTCGTAGCGCCGTCGAGTATGTCTCAAAGGCATCGATTTACACAACTTGCAGTATCAAAGCACAGAATTCAGTTTCAATTACCCGTGACTGAGAACACTGGTCGTTTTAAATGCTGCACGAGCCGTTGTTCTCATGCGCGTTGCATGAGACCTCTAATATCATTGCCGCTGACAGTTTGATCATTTGCATAATTCTTTAAACGACATTTGAACACCGAGTCAAATTGCTAGAATTCGAAAACTTTGAAAATGGTTCATTCTAGCACGGTGGATTTTATTGGATGATAATTCTGATGAAAAATTTCTCAGAAAACAATTGTCTGTTAAATATAGATGTGCAGACTTCATTATTTATTTTTTTATTTTGGTGGGAGATGAAGTAATAAAAAACTATTTTTATTTTTCTATCTTTGCGAAAATGCAACGGGTACCAGTGTATATCTGAAACTGCAAGTTTCATGAAAATTTACAGCCACGTTCCTCTCTCTGCTAGAGGTTTTGAATCTTTGATTTTTATATATTATTTATTTATTCAGTTATTAGATCATTTTCTTTGCAGAGAAAATAGTTAACATTACCTCCATAAATAGTTTAAATTACCTCTGCAAATAGTTGAATCCTATTCTAACATCCACAAAATGTGTACATCAAACTTAAAAGTCTATTTTAAGTACTTGACTCTGATACAATACTTTTCCTACGTATAACATATTATGCAATATAGGGAATGTAAAATTTCGGCAAATTACGTAAAGTAAACAGTCTAAGACTGTACATAGTTGAGTTCTCGTGTCCAAAAGTGCTGCTAGAAAAAGACAACATGCAATTAAAAAAGTTATATGAAATTTGGATGGGGTGATGGACATAGGCCACTTAATAACTGTGGATGTTCAGTATTTGCCTCTAACAAAAACATCACTATTGAGAAAACGATCTTCTTTTTTATGAATTCTTTGACAGAACAAGTTTGCAGGTATCGTTATCTGTGGCTGTAAATAAAAGTCACCCCACAAAATATTTCGAAAAATTAACCGTTAATGGGATCCTCGTTAGTTAGTAAAAATTTAATTATATCTTAAATAAATTAAAGATAATCAATTATAAAATATATATTATTAGATATTAGTGGTTGTGTACGGTACACATAATTAAAAGTAGAAGTTTAAATAAATTTAACAAATATTTTAGAAATATGACTGCTAAACGTACAATTACAATCGTACTAACCCGCCCCTGATAGCAGTAACACTTACATATGACTAACTTCTGCTAGAATTTCTATTAGAAATTCTAGAAAATTCAAATAATTGAATTTGTGTGAAATGCTTTATTTAATAGGGTGTTGCGCTCATGGGTTTCAAATTTGTTTCTCAGCCCAGATGCGGTCCACGAGTCGAAAATGTTGGTGAAATTTTGAACAACCCTATACTGTAGACTTTCAGGCCGCAAAACAGTTTTTTCACATCAAACTAGGGCAGTCTGGTACAAAGTGGATAGATAACACACAGCTCTGTTCTATTTATGGTCAATTTGCTGCGTACTTAGTAGATACAGCTTTCTTGATGCATTTGTGTTTCTACACAAGCTACGATTTAGCGAAATATTTTTTTATGAAATGTAAACTTTTAAAACTTTAGCGATTTAAATGGACGGTACACAAAAATATATTAAATTTTAATTTTTGGAATTTAGTAGTCTTAGGAGAGATTGATTAATGTTGCCCATTTTGGGTAACCAATGGGGTTGCCAATGGACAATTAAGGGTTGCCAATGGACACTTTTATCTATAATTTTACAGACTATACAGAAAATAAAATGAAATGGCTTGAAATGGCTCATTGATAATATGAAATCCACAGGGAAGTATTATTTCAATTTCCACATTTATTTTTCTGCTCATTTTAGCACCTTTGAAAACAATGATTTTGAATGAAAGCATCTGCTTAAAATTCATCCCACATATTCATATTTATTGCAAGTAAATACTGTTTCAATACCCCAAGACAACTTCTAATGTTCTAGATGTTCAAGATGTTCTAGTGTACAAATGTGAGCGCAGCCATATACACTGCTGATACATATCCATGCTATTCACAATTAAATTTTATCGCATTCAATGATTTATAAATGATTTTTGAGGTTATGGGACACATATGTTCCATGGTCCTCAAAGGGTTAAATCGCAAGAATGTATTTGATGTGCAGGGGCATGTTGAAATCATAATGGCTGCAAGTGCAGACGCTTTGATTAGCTGATTAAAAATTACTGTTTACTTACTGTTTGTAGGAAGCATAATCAGAATGCAAAGTTTAAAAGGGGGCGTTTCGCACTGTTACAGTTCGTTTTAAAAATCGATATTGTAATTCTGCAAATCTACGTTTAATTTCACTATAATCTATATGGAAAACGTTAGACCATGTATGTATATAAAGCCAGTGAATAAAAATATAATTCTCAATGTATGAGGCCGTGGTATTTTTTAGTGGTAGGTTTAATTCTTGGTATGTGAATGAAACATTCGAAAATTCTAATTAATAATGTATTTAAATTATGTACAAAAAAAGCCCTAACCAGTAAAAATCAGGATCGAATTTATCGGACTCTCGAGCAGTCCTCATGTGGCTTAGAAGGATAAATCTTTTCGCACTTATAATATCGACCTCTAAATTCCGAACCAAACGAAGATGATTTTTCGTCAGAAGTGAAAAAAATAGGAGTTTGGAAACCCCAAATCCCCTCCCGGTAATTAAAAGGTTAAAACTCGATCACGGGGCATAACCCAACACACAGATTAATATATACAGATGTTTCACTGCTACCCCTGCGCCCTCAACCGCCAACCAAAGTTAAATAAAATATCAAGATTGGCAGGCTTGGCGATGGTCTGTGGCGGTTTTCGCCAAGACGTTCTGCTAATATAACCCTATTTGGTACTAAACGAAACACTTGGAATAACTTTGTTCTATCATCGATCGCATGTTTATGCGTGTAAAACATTTCTCTTCTATTTTGCATTTTATAATCAATTATTTTATTTTTTATGGATTACTAATAGAAGAGGGATTGCGTTTACAAGGTATGTAATTTATTTTTATTTAAATAAAAAGATTATTTGCTTTGCATCCGATATTTCATCCTATGCGCGTGTTCATCGTAAGAAAATGGTGCACTAAATTCTAAGAAGCAGTGGCATTATTAGTTAAAAAACCTTTTCCGCATTTATATAAAATATATAAAAATTGATATTGATATTGAAATTCGATACCTTTGATAATGCATTTATGTAAATTTGTTATTTATTATAAGTGCATTTAAAAAAAATTATATTAACAGCATCCCAGAATAAATTAAGAAATCAGCAATTTAACAACACGCTAGTATACTTTTTAGGCTGAAAATATTATATAATATTTCAGTCTTTTGGGTATGTTAGCTTGTAATTTTTGGTGTATAATGATTTACAGTGATGTAATGCGTCAATTTTTTATTCAATTTATAATTACATGAATTAAATGTGCATCTATGCTTAATTATTTAAATTTACACATATTATAGAGAAAGGATTTTTAAATGCTTATCATGTTTATAGTTTAAAAAAATTATAAAAGTACAGTTCCGTAATTTTTTTTTTACTTTTGGCCGCATTAACATAAAATCGCCAATTGAGCGATAGTCGCCAAATCTAGCAGTCGAGTTCTTTTTACGTAATAGCTGCGATGGTTGTTGGCTCCTCGAACGTTAGTGTCTATGCGAAATCCTTTGTTAACAATGTTGCCATAGGTTCGTATGGGAGTGAACCTTCTAAATACAGTATTCTGTGACCCATCAGAGACTAATTTTGAGAGAAATTATTTTCCAAAAAAAGGGTCTTAAATTATTAAATAAAAATCTTATTAAAAAAAAGTTGCATCTTAATTTCTTTAACTTGCTACGTTCCTTAATTGTAGTAAAGTTAGGCTTAAATATTAATGTTATAACTAAATGTATTCCTAATGTGCTTACTCTTTGGTTAGACCATATTACGTAGCATAAATAACTTCTAATGTTGGCGACATCTATTATATATTACATATACTAAAATATATTATATACGACTAAAAAGAGAAATACTGAACACAGAGGAGCCCACTTATAGCGAGTTTGGATGTAGCGATGTTCGGTTATTACGAATATTTATACTGTCAAAGTGTATCTGCAATATTTTCATAATGTCAAACACTTGCACAGCTTATATAGTAATCGTCTTCTCAAGCTGAAGAAGATCCATTTTCCATTTCTCAAATTTGGAAAGTTTATATCTCATAAACTAAAAGCTATGCTATAGTTAAGACCAGTAAGCAATGATTTGTGTCCTTTAGAAAGCTCTATAATTAAATAATGACTGGATTTTGGATAGAGCTCTTAGTATTCGAAGTTGAGTGGTTATAATTTCGATGTTTTAGCGTTTTAAACTGGGTTTTCTAATGTGTGGGAAAGCTGTAATATTTAAAATGTAACGAGTGCTGCAGCTCAATGTGTTTATTTAATATAAAATTGGTGAACTATTGGTGCACAAACACGATATATCTTACGTAGATTTTATTACATGAAGTTTTTATTATGGATTTTATCAATTTTTTTGAGACGAAGAATTCAAGGCAATGTGCTGCCATCTACAGTGCTACGACCCACAAATTTAGCATAGCCTCAACCGAAATTAGTTTTATGCCGTAATCTTGCATGAATTTTCTTATACTAGATATGAAATTGACGTTTGTCTAACATATTATAATATAGGATCGTAAGTAATAAGTTGAGATGCCTCTGTGATTTAAGTTCCTATTTTTGGAACCATCTTTTACAATTAGTAATAATCATCGATTGCACATTCATTTGAAACATGTTTGGATGGCTTTATTTCATTGCCAAAATGTAGTCAGTGCAAAACTCTTATATGACAAACACAAATAAATTTTTGGTACTAGCAGATGCACATTTTTATATATTGCACGACTTAATAATAAATTATGTTGCTTGAAAAAATAAAACGAGAAAGAATATCCTACAATCATCAGGAAAGAATACATATTATAACTGTTAATTTTTTTTTATTATTTTGGAGTTTATTGTAAAGGTGAGGATGAGCAAATCTTCTTTCTTTTGTATTATCAGCAGTATTGAAGTCTGTGCGACAATGTTTGAATTAATATTTATCTAGTATTTACGCCTAGCGTTTCTATCAGCTAATCTGAGCTTCTAAAATTCGTAGCTGATACCCAAAATAAGAGCTATTTCTTAGGGTAAGCTGCAACCGTTAAGAAATAATTTGAATATACGTTCGATTATTTGTAAAGCAAATATTAAAAATAAAGTTGTGAGAAAAAAATATTGTTGAGCGAGTGATTCGGATTTGATTTATTTGTGTACATGAGTTTCACGATTGTAAATTTATTGTTTTTACTTTCCTTATATACATAATGTATAAGGAAAGTATTGTGACGGGGTCGAAAATTCGAATTCGAGTTTTCGACGGGAGAGTACGTTTCAAGCATCCCTGACACGAATCAAACATTTTTTAAGTGATGTCTCTGTGTATGTGTGAAAGTATGTGTGTGTGTGTGTGTGTGTGTGTGTCAGTGAGTCTGTGGAGACGATAACTGACGAAAGAATGGACAGTTTCGAACGAAATTTGGTACAAAAATCACAATCCGTAAAACACTGGAAGTCATTGTTTTTACCCGTAATCGAATATTCAGAACTCCCTAAAATTTTGAGTGAAATTTTGAAAAAATCGTCAAAAAATCAAAACCGCTGATAAAGCAATAGACATTTCGCAAATAGACATTTCTTATGTAATTTTTCATTAGTAAACGATTAACATAAATTTTAGAACACTAACATGAACCATTCTCGAGATATTGCACATTTTTAAAAAAAATTATCAAAAAGTCTCATAAAATAAAAAATATATATTTCCTATTGAGAAACATGTTCACTTTTCATATGTAATACCATGCGATAAATCTGGTGACATCATTCTCTTGGATCTAGCTCGTTCCATTCATGAGAAAAGATACTTCGAGTAATACTTTTGCATTTGAACGCCAATAGTCATTTATCTGCTATAAGAATAACTTATTTCTATGTCAGTAAATCTTGGCGAGATTTTGGCGACGAATTTGGCAGAATCTCGCCAACTTGGCGACTTTTTGAAACGTTGTCAAATTAACGAAAATCTCGCCAAATGGATTAAAATGACGCTAAATCAATGGAAATGACGACTAATTGTCGAAAATTCAATACCTTGGAAAGAATATAAGTATCTACTATAAGCAAAACCTATTTTTTTTACTGTAAATGTAGTAAATTCATTGCATTATAAAGGAAAGTCATGCGTAGCCCACATCAGATTTTTTAAAGTACAAAGCAGGTCAAAACAGATTCAGATACAACATTCTTAAAACTAATAAAACAGTTTATTTAATCGTATATTTTTTACTTGCCAGGTGGTCGGTGTATCAAACTACATTTTAATGAAAAATTGAAGAAGAGAAGGGGGGAGGGGACTAGAAGGAAAATTTTGAGAGGGAGGTTCGAAAGCTTTGACAGGAAGTTGAGAAGAGTAGAGAAGCAGGTTTCGGTACACAAATTTTCGAAAGTTTCAAACAAATCCTCTCTTATTTCAGACAAATTCTGTCTTATCTGAGAGACTCTGTTAGACATATCCTATAATATCTAAGTACTTAATAAATCAACTGACTGATTCTTAAAAAAACTTTTGATTGAATTTGGCGAGATTTTTTTTTTATTTAATATTCGTCAGAATTTTGCACGAGAAATTAAGTATCTATCGTTAGTTATAACTTGCCGCAAAACAAGTTGCACTGGGTGTGTATCGGAACACCGTAAGCATATGTAGGGGCATAGAGGGTGACTATCGGTCATGTACTGCCACGCATCGGCTCATTGCGCGGACAACATGCTTCTCAATTTTCTGTTCTAAATCTCCTGCACCAGCCTTGGTATATATCATTAACTGATCACATAGATTGATTGATCACGTTTTAACAGACCACATAGCTTGAGGGAACAGGCGAATCATAATTGTATTGTTGAAATAACATCCTTACTCACGAGCGCACACAGTGGACATTCCCCTGGACATTCAAGGTCGCAAAGGCAGACATCAAGTCAGTCGTTGTTGTACGTTTTACCTTTGAGTTTGCTCCCTCCTGGAAAAAATTCCGTGAAGCCCTATGTCCTTTTATGAAAATGGCATAGAAGTCATCTCCGCGCTATTGCAAATTTAGAGTTTTTCAAAAAGCGACCAAGGTAGATTGTAGTAAGTATAACATTTGTTTTAACATTGAAATACAACAAAGTAACATAAAATCATTTTTGATTAACGTTTCTAATTACTCAAACATTTTTTATTATACTTTCGAAGTAGACCTAGCTTTCTTTAATGATGAAAATTTCATGTAAAGATAACACATAATGTGGGCAGCACATGACTATCCCTACACATCAAATTTATTTTATTATTCTTTCTTTAACAGTTCATTAAATCGACTCTTTTTGCACAAAATAATATGGATTTGCGGGCCTTGCCAGCTAACTGGCACTAAATACGCAGCGACTAGTTTTTAAAGCAATGGATTTTATAGAAAATGCTTCGTTCTCAACGCTGCAGCAAAAGCCCCCTTCCCTTATCACAGCATCTGCTCCCTCCACATCCTTCCCCTTTTGCAAAATATAAAGTATTTGTAAAGGAAAGCAAGGCAAAAATATATATGTATATATATATATATATATATATATATATATAAATAGTTTGAGAATCCAATTATAGAATAGAGAAGTTGCAACTCAAGAAACCCCAACATTAAAACCTAACTAATAAAAATTATCAAACAGTGAATCATCAATCATGTGGAATATAAAGGACAAACCTCTAGTCATCAAGCTGAATACAAACAACAAACATCAATGGAACGGAAGCGATAAAAGAAAATCAAATAATATATATATATATATATATATATATATATATATATATATATATATATATATATATATCGACCACGGTCAGTTTCAGATTTATGGTGTTGAGCTTGTTATTCGTTCTTAAAAAAATTGAACGAAAACAAGCATTTAACTGATAGATTTAAGCTTGTGTAGTTTTTTATATCAGTTTTTGTCCATTTTTGAGTTTCACTTTGCAAAAAAGACAAGTTATTTCATTTCGAATAGTACCATAATCTAATCAGCGCCAACATATTACACAGGTGACATACTACCAAATTTTATGAAATATGGTCAATTAAATTTTCAACTAGAGTCGATACATACTTTTTTGCGGGCCATTTCGCAAAAAAAAGCAGGTGCTTTTTTTTCCAAATCATGCCAAGATCTACTTAGGACCAGAGCTATCCACAAGTGACTTACCCACCAAATTCTGTGGAATTTGGTCAATTCGTTTTTGAGCTATAATGGATACATACATTGCACAGACAGGCATATAACACACAGACAGACAGACAGACCCACAGACAGATAAACAGACATGACGCTAAACACAGTTTTTTCATGTTCTAATGTGCTCGAAACTTGTTGATTTGTCGTTGCCATTTTCGACACGATTCTAATTCTTTCCCTATACATTATCATCTATTGTAGGAAAAGTAAAAGGATTTAAGATTTCTTAACTCGTAAAAGAAATTTTAATGTTGAATACCGAAGGGTATAAAGAATCAAATAAATATCATGTGTAGGGAGAAGGAAAACACTGGTGGAGTAATGATTGTACACAGTATTTTCTTCTCCAATTAGGGAACATGCCCTTCCCAATCAAACGGTAGTTGGAAAAAACATGCTCTTGAGTAAGGAAAGATGGAGAGTAATGTTACGTATACGTATTCCCTCACTGGAGTCTTACGTCTCTTTCCAGATGGATAAGACACTCGTACATGCATCCTTTCCTATGACGTAAGCCTAGGGTTGCCATTTGCCAAAGTTCGAAGATGGGTTTCCTGCTTTGACCGTTTATCGCCACTTTGGCGACATTTGGCGACTTCTAGAATGTTCGAGAAGTACCTCGAAAAAACGATTATTCTACGTGATAAGAGATATTGCCAGAAGTTTCTAAGAAGAATCAATGAAAGGAATCATTACTGAGTCGGAAAGCAGTTGACGTGATACGAGCTACATTGAACTGTGACTTACGACAATGTTTTGAGCAGTTGTTTTGTTGTTGTTGTTGTTGTTGAGACCCAGACCGTCCGACCTACCAGAAAGGTGTAAGGTAACAGTTGTTTTGTGAAATGACTTTCGTCAATGTTTTGAGAATAATATCAGTTATTTTGTGAAATTAGTGGAGTATTTAAGTACTGTTTGTCTGTATATTGTTCCTGTTTAGGCTGCGCTTGTAAATAAAAGTGTTAGTTTTCTAGTAATTTGGACTCATTCTTGTATCCTGAACGCACACCCACTATTTCACAGGATACGTCGTAACAGGAAACCCATCTTCTTAAATAATAAAAGGCAGTGTCTGCGTGTCTG
Organism: Amaurobius ferox; assembly: GCA_951213105.1. Lineage (NCBI taxonomy): Eukaryota > Metazoa > Arthropoda > Arachnida > Araneae > Amaurobiidae > Amaurobius > Amaurobius ferox. Next base: position 80,618,661 of record OX578155.1, on the reverse strand, counting down.
TCTGTCTGCCTTCTACACTATAGGCTCAGCGACTGCGTGTCGCAGAGCTACGAAATTTGGCAAATCGAAGACCGGGGGGGCTGGACACGGTGAAACAGATTTTTAAAATTTGAATTCTTTTTTTTGTAATTGAATGTTTTATGCGATTTCGACCGTTTTTTCCCATTTTTTCTCCACCATCTAGACGTCGTAGAAAAAAACAAATCTCACGACCGGAAAGAACAGACAATTGCGAGTAAAAATACATCAATTTCAAACCTCAGGGACAAATTTTAATATTTTTTAAAGATTTAAAAACAAAAGTCACTTTCGGCTCTAAAAAACCAACTTTCGTTTTTAAATTCTCGCATCTGAAAAAGTAGCGAGATTTTCGACTAATAATTTACATTTTTAGAAAGCTCAAAGACCTGGCTTTCTTACAAGCCCAATCTGATCAAGAAATAATAATAAATAGCAGCCCGATCCGAATTCTAAAGAAGTAATGATTTTAAATTTCTCGGCGATTTCTCGGGCAGTTCCGACCGACTTCCCACTTACCCTGCGCGCGCAACCGGGGACGTGACGCCGTTTTCATGGAGATTGTGAATCGGATCGGTTTATTTTAAATGATGGAATTAAGAGCTTAGCATATGATCATTATAAAATTTAAATGATTGAATTTTGGTGAAGTATTGTGTACATCGGGTGAAATTATTATATTTATATTTTAAATAATGGAACGATATGGATTTTTTAAATGGATATTTTCATTTATGGATATTTTAATTTATCGATATTTTAAATGGATATTTTAATTTTATGGATATTTTAAATGATGGAACGATGGAATGAGGATGATGGAATCGGAAGTTCTTCCGAGAAGTTGGTGGTAGGGGAAGGAGGGTACTGTACCTGTGGATGCCTCCCCCACTGGGTTCCGGTCTAAATTCGGTGGAACATCCTTGCCGTCCAAACAGTTACCTTACACCTTTCTGGTTGGTCGGACGGTCTCTGTTTCAACAACAACAACGTATGGAGATTGTCGTGGGGGGCACGGTAGCCCAGTGGTTAGCGCGCGGGAATTGCACTCGGTAGGCCCGGGTTCGATTCCCGCCACTACCAAAACTGCCGTCGTGTTCACTCGGAGTACGATCACGTTAAACATGTGGGCCCGTAAGTCCTTCCGAGAGGTTGGTGGTAGGGGAAGGAGGGTACGGTCCCTGTGGATGCCTCCCCCACTGGGTTCCGGTCTAAATTGGGTGGCACTTTCTGGCCGTCCAAATAGTTACCTTACGCTTTTCTGGTAGGTCGTGTCAGCGAGTTTGCCACTGGCAGAATTTTCAAGGGTAGCGAACTGGCTGTAGCGAACAGCAATGTAAAACTTCACAAGACTGGCGTCCCACCTCGTTAAGTGTTATGGAACGATCTCTTATGTCCGTTCCATGAAAATGCTCCCCAGTGGAGACCAAAAAATAGTGAGAAACACAGTTTGTTATTTTTTGTAAATTGATATGAGACATTTTCTTTTTCGTAACTTTCTATATTTTTATTCAATTATACAGTTTTGATAAAGTAATAGAATACAGATTTGATAAATAATAGAATACGGTTTTGATAAATTTATGGAATACAGTTTTGATAAATTAATAGAATATAGTTTTGATATATTTATAGACTACAGTTTTGTTAAATCAATAAAATATAGTTTTGAATAATTAATAGAATACTGTTCTGATAATTTAATAGAATACATGTTTGACAAATTAATAGAATACAGTTTTGATTAAAATAATAGACAGTTTATATTGTCCGAATTCGACCACAAACAACGAACCTATCAACGATAAAAGGTTTGGATTTAACGTTTTCTGCCTCTTCACCAGGCGAGTGTGCGATTTGGAAAATTGCGTCTGTGAAAACGATAATGGCATACGTGTGTGTAGCGCAAAAAGTGATGGCAGATTTTGCCGATCTAATTTTTAACTTTTTCCCAGCATTATTTCATAATGCTGCTGAAAGGGTATATGGCATATAATCAGGAGAATTTTGAATTATGGGCCTGCATTGAGTTTAGCAGACACTTTTCCTCGTAACACATCAACAATCCAAGTTCTGGAATAAACATATGACACGTGAGGTTCGTGGCCAATCTACAAAAAATCAAGAAGTTTCTAGAACTCTCCAAAAGTTGGGGAATTTGGCGCCAAGGTCAAGTGATATCAACAACCCCAATAGAAAATGGCAAGCTAATATACCATCCCCTCGGTGGAAAGTACGTAACTTGTGAAATTATTTGCCAATCTACAAAATTCGAGAAGTTTCTAGAACTCAATAAAAGTCGCCAAGTTGGCGATATTTTGATGAATCCATCACCACGGTCAAGCGACTAAGTTCTTCAAAGTATAACACTGGTTTTCTGTTATGTAATCATAGCAATATGACGTCACTTCCGTCACATACTTCCGTTTCGTTTCTGTCACATTTCTTTCATGATTTTGCCTTTACCTCACGCTCTGAGCAGTGATTATTTCTGGACTTTTTAGCCAGTGGGTGCGAATGCAACTTTAGGGGAGGCGGGTCAAGCTTTCTATTCGGACTATATAAATATATCTAAATGCTGTCATATAAATAGAAACTTGCTTCACATTCAATTTTTCCGGGTAGGTTCACCCCTCTGGATGTATACCTGAAAGAAACACTGCTTGAGGTGTTTCACAGCAAAAAGTTCAGTCATATTACACAGTCGACTTTAAATTTCACAATCATAATCATTTTGCTCAGATTCTGCTTAAACAGCTGGAAGTGAAAAACGTTTCAAAAGCGCACCTCGTTTAAAAAATTACCATTCGTCCGTCATCTTTGAAATGGCCCTCATATATCAAAACTATTCGAGACAGCAACTACAAAAATAAATAAATAAATAAATAAAATAACAGTTCTTCGCGCGAATGCTTGTTGTCATTTCCGGCGGGCGTTAATTGTGCTTTCAAAAATAACTCGCCGCAAAGACATTGACAAATTAAATAGCGTGGGGGAGGAGCGCCTGTTGGTTACAGGCGTGAAGAAGCTTAGCGCATTTATGAATTATTTTAGTAACGGTATACTTTCCATTAAAATGTGATGACCTGAAAAGAGTTGTATTTCAGAAACAGATTCATTTGTTTTTGCTTTTCTAACAATCAGGGGAGTAACTAGGATTTTTCGTCCCTTAAGTAAATATGTAAAAGAGGGTCCCCAAAAATTTCAATTTTCCAAAAACAAAATTTTCCCTCCCGAATTTTTAAAAGCATTTAACCAAATGCTTTTACTTCTTAGGGTCCAAAATTCCCCCCCCCCCCCCCTTAATTTTAATTTTCATAAAACTAAAACTTGGAGCAGAATTTTAATTTGGATCTAGTATGGTTGAAAATGCTTTATGTTTTGGGGCCCATTTTACCAAGTGAAGAAATTTGAGGTATTTGTGTTTTCTTTCTTTTCTTCTTTTTAACTTCAAATTTTGCCAGCTATAAGTAATTGAATGAAAACTATTCTCAAATATGTTAAAATAGTTTTAGAAACAAATCACTGCTTCAGCTTATATTAAAATCTATTAAAACCTTAGATGATATACACTTCGTATGTCATTCCCCGTTAAGCAGTGAAGGCAATTGCAAAATGAAGCTATCATTAAACCACGCGCGCGCGTTTGGACACATGGCTCCCTGATTAAGTCCTAGCTTTCACAAACTTTCAGAAATTTTTTTATTTTTATTTGACAATTAACGGGTATATTATGTTGTTGTTGAGATCCATACCGTCCGACCTACCAGAAAGGTGTAAGGTAACTGTTTGCAGAGCCGGGAAGCGCCACCCAATTTAGACCGGAACCCAGTGGGGGGGCATCCACAGGGATCGTACCCTCCTTCCCCTACCACCAGCCTCTCGGAAGGACTCACGGATACACATGTTTAACATGATCGTACTCCGCGTGAACACGGCGGCAGTTTTGGCAGCAGAGGGAATCAAACCGGGGCCAACGGAGTGCACTTCCTGCTCGTTAACCACTGGGCTGTCGCAGCCCCCCCCCACCCCCCACATACACACTTATCTTTCTTGGACACTAAAATGTTTATGAACCAGGTTTATTACTAGTTACTTCACTGCCTACAATTTAAAGTGCAGAATTGTTGAATAATCACGCATATCAAAATTAAAAGAAATATAATGTACTGAAAAATTGAATGTAATACATTTTTTTAATTAGGTGGCACTAATATAACACCCCCCAAAATATATCAGAAATTTAATTTTTCATTTATTTATTTATCAGAAATTTATTTATTTTTTATTTATTTATTTATTTTGAATACACTTCTCAACAAGCACAAGCACCATTATAGAGATAGAAAAAACAAATTGCATCTAATATAAAATGCGCACACGAAAGAATGTATAAACATAATAATATAAGTACATAAAACTTGAAAATTAAAATAATTCAGAAAAATATTTCACATTGTAATGCATTCTCAGAATTTCTAAAAAGTGAATTATATTGCTTTACATTTGTTCTGAAAATGTGTAAACAGCCTCTGTATTTTATAAGCATTATTTTAAGAAGGAGCAGGACGAGCGTTAATGGCCTAAGTACCGTGTCTGCGTCGGGTTTTAAAATTTTAAATTTTTCGAGCACCGCTCGAATTCCGGAACTGGTACTGTCGGGTCGAACAAGGAAATAATTTAAAATTTCTGTCCATGCAAACATACATCTATAACAAATATTTAAAAAGAAATTATTTTCTGAAAATTTCTGACGAAACTTTCTGTTCGTAGAGTTGTGAATTTTGTCTGCTGTTGTTAGTACGTCAGATAATATTTACAGAAATTTCTTTTTAACAATCAAAAAGTATGGCGTTATCCCATAGGGAAAGAATTTTTTTTATTTTAGATGAATATTTATCTATTCTTATGAGAATGTCACTGTAGAGTATTAGAAACAGTCTCCATTTTTTCAGTTTATCCGGAGTTATAATGGAAGGCCTTCCCGTTTCCAGAACTGGTTCTGGTACAGAAACTGGTTCTGTAACAGATCCAGTTTCTCGAAAACCCTTTCCTAACCTCGCAATTGTTGAATTGTTCGGAATTTCGTAGTATGGGTTTTTCTTCTGAAACATTTTAATAACACTACTTAAAACTTAAAACTAAAATTTTTATTCTCACTAATAGACGTTTTAAAAACATACGTACAAAGCCTAAACGTCTGCAAGAGTGTGAAATGCCCATCATCGGAGGTATATGACTGAAAAAGATACACTGTGCTTCTACGCAACCAGATTTTTATACCTCTTACATTCCCCAGAATAATTTATGCATTCTATATTGGTAGTAGTTAACAAACCGCCGACATTAGATTATCATAAAGTGTCCATATCAAGAATAAAAAAACTTTCCACCTCCTTATCTCAAACTGTAATCAATGATAATTTTGTGTCAATTTTCGATAAAACTTTCCTTCTAACTTAATGTAATAATCCCGTAATATCTTACTTTTTGCTTTCCCTGCAATACATGGTAATGTATAGGGAAAGTATTGGAATCATGACGAAAATCGCAACTCGAGTTTTCGACGGATCTACACGTTTCAAGACTTCTAGAATACGAAAAAACAATTTTTAGCGTCACGTCTGTGTGTGTGTGTGTGTGTGTGTATCTGTGTCTGTCTGTGCAGATTTTGTATCCACTCTAAATAAAAAACTAATTGACCGAATTTCATAAAATTTGATAGGTAAGTCACTTGTGGGCGAATCTGGTGCTGATTAGTTTGGGGTACGGTTCGGGAAAAAAGAACCCGCCTTTTTTTGCGAAATGGCCTGCAAAAGCTTGTATTCACTCTAGCTAAAAAACTAATGGATCGAATTCCATAAAATTCGGTAGATAAATCACGTGTGGGACACCCTGGTGCTGATTAGATTTTGGTATGATTAAAAAAAAAATAACCTGCCTTTTTTTGCAAAATGATCCGCAAAAATCGTCAAAATCTAAACTAGAAAACTACTTATGCTCAAATATATCTATTAAATGCTTGTTTAATACTTACTTTTTAACAAAGAAAAGAATAAGACCAACCCCATTACACTAGGACTAGCCGTTCTCGAGATATTTTAGTTTTCTCGTAATTTCTCTACGCCACCTTTGAAAATAAGTCCAGTTATCAAAGGAGAATGAAAATTGAATTAAAAGTGAATTAAATTTAATTAAAATAAAGAGAACGTCGATATAAGTCTGCAGGGAAAGTCATGTGCTGCCCACATCAGCTTTTTTGAATCTTGGTATATCTATATTTGTCAAGAATAAGTAAAACACACTTCATGCGAAAGGCAAGAAAAGCTTGAGCAGCGTATATAAAGCATAACGTACAGCGACGTATATAAGTCCTTTGGGGCTCTTATGCGTCGTTTTATCCTATTTTTCTTCATGTTATGCCTCATTTATTCTTGCTGGAACTGGACTCGTCCTGTCAAGATATTCTTGTTGTGTCTGTCAGCACGCTAATCTTGTGTGTTACTTCTCTTGTCGGATTCGCTAGACTGTTTTAATGCTGCTTTCTGATTGGCTCCAGATCTTGGGTATATAATCCCATTTGTTTCTTCCCTTGGAACCCTTTCCTTCTGGTTTGTTGGTTTGGTTCTCTTGCACTGATGAAGGGGATTGCGCGGATCTTCGAAACAGCTGTATGCTGTTTTATCTTTTTATTTTTGCTTATGGAAGTTGCTCAAGCTTTCCTTATATTTGTCATGATTCTATTTGTAATTTTGCCCGGTTAAAAATCTCAATTTCCCCAGTGTTCCATTACTGGTTCATTGTAGGTTAAATCCTTACCTGAATATTTAAAACATCTAAATATGCTTATTTAATAATATTAATATAATATTTCATTCCTGCTCCGTCATTTTTATATTATTTGTTTATTCATTCTTCTGTATATCCTTGCGCTATTCTATTACTAATAATATGCAAACTTTGTTCGCGGTTTGGCTGTATATAAAAGCACAATGCATCTCTTTGAGTCATGCGCCAATGGTGATGGCCGTTTAGTGCCCGAAAGCGCTCAGGCTTTATAAATATGTTTTCAAAACATCCTTTAGTGAGGATAAAGCTTCAAATTGTTTAGTAATTTTATATCTATATTTTCGATATACTGCGTAATGTAATTATTGTCACGGGCCAATAGTACGGCTAGCATTTGCCACTCGCGTTGCGTGCTTACGGCACCCTCGTCCACGTTCTTTTATCTCATGTAGAAAACTGTAACTAATTATAATGTAATTTAAAAATGCAATTTAAATTGAGATATAATTGCAAATTGAATTTATTGTACAATCCAGTACTAGTATCTGCACTCCATCTTGCAGACTTTTTGTGTACCCTGAAAGGGGCCTTTTTTGCTCACAGCCTGAGCGACGGAAATTTTTGAAAATGACTAACTGTAAATTGCCAAACGTAAATTATACTGTAAATTATCTTTAACCTTTAAAATGTTTATTTAAAATTTTATTTAATATGTAATCTGTAACTCTTAAATAACTTTGTAAACTTCTTATATCTTAAACATGTAACTACACCGATCATTCTGATTGGCCCCAGCCCTGCCCCGCCCCCTTTCCTTTCCAGTACCTACTTACGGGTTCAGCCGCCCAAGACAAAAATTCCATCTACATCCATGCATCAAGTACACTGAAACAGAGCACCCTCTACGGAGAAGAGTGCACATGCTATGGCCATATTGCTATCACCGCTTCAACAAACTTCTTCTATCAGTCGCCACACAGCCTCCCTAAGTGGTATAATGGTTTGGATGGATATAACATTTCGTGGACGAACACCTTTGGTCCATGTTTCTGGTAGTATCACGTCACAACGATACATCTCTGACATTATGAGACCAGTGGTACAGCTATATCTGTCAACCAGGCCTGGACTGCTTTTTCAGCAGGATAATGCCAGGCCACATACTGCACGGGTAACTATGAATAGTCACTATAGGGTTTAGATATCCTCCCTTGGCTAGCATATTCTGCGTATTTGTCGCCAATTGAGCATATCTGGGGACATCATGGGTCGTGGATTAACACAACTCCCAATTCCAGCAAACGATATTCAGTTACAAGACCAATTGCATGCTGTGTGGAATGCCATCCCTCAGCCCACCATTGACTATCTCATTAACGGTATGCCTCTTCGTATTCAATCTTGCATAGCCGCTCGTGATGGGTCATATTCCATATTGATCTAATGTCAATAAAATACCAATAAATATACTTTCCTTTTCCAAGTATGATTTTTTTTATCATTTGCACATCTCCATGTTATGTTACAATTCTGTTTTGCAAATTTAATTAGAATACATCAATTTCTTCGTGATGTTGCGATTTCAGTTGATATATATATATATATATCAACTGAAATATATATATATATATATATATATATATATATAATAAAAAAGTTTGAAAGTCCAATGAAAGAAAAGTGTGAAAACCTAACTTTCTGACAAGCTTACAAAATAAAAGTATAAATGAGCAAACTTCAATCAAATGGAAAAAAATACAAATTTCGAATCATGAAGTCAAAGAAAATCATCAAAAATCAAAGGTATGGAATCGATAAAAGAAAAACAGACGAAATCCAAGCACAAACGTTATACACGTGGACAAGGTCTAGGCCTAAATCATAGAATTGTTCACTTCTTCAAAACTATTTCGCAAGTCCAAGTGTTTTCCGAAAAGACAAGTATAAGAGATAATATACAATCAAGAGGGGCAATAATAATGTATTTTGCATTGTCATTCCTATTTACTCATTTTTACAAAAATGTATGCAAACACAAAAATGTATGTTTCTGAAGAAATAGATAGATTATATCTATAAACTATTTCTACTTGGACAACATACATAAAGAAGAAAAAATAAAAGGAAAAAAGGATACCTGGAATTTAACTCAACAAATACACGAACCTGTCGATCTCGGGAACTCAGAATGAAGAGACCAGTGTTGTCATTCACAAAGGAAAAATACATGACCTGCCGTTGCCATTCGAAAGAAATAAATAACAGTAATGCGAAAAGACAAGTATAAGAGATAATATACAATCAAGAGGGGCAATAATAATGTATTTTGCATTGTCATTCCTATTTACTCATTTTTACATTTGCATATTTGCACAGTATTCTTAATTTTTTAAGTATGCTACGGTATATATATATATATATATATATATATATATATATATATATAAATTGAAAGATTTTATTCGAAAAATTTGAATAAACTACTGTATGTACAAAAAACCAATCTCTGGCATATCTGTTACAAATGAGTAACTATAGACCAAAACTAAGGATAAAGATAGAAGGTAACATATCACTACAATGGAAAGGGGGATGAAAAGAATATTAGGATACGAAAATCATAATTAAAAAGTATATATATAAATATAAATAAAAATGAAAAAGAAAACACGGCAAAAATGAGAAAAGGCAATAATAATTAGCTCAAGATAAAAGATTAAGACATAGAGAACAATCAATTGAAACTACACAAAATAGGCGGTTAGTTCGAAATTGCATTCTCATCAGGACAACCATACAATTCGAATTAAAACCAATAGAATTGCCAGTTTCTGACAATGGCGATAGTATTTAACTATAGACACCATTGGAACTGTCTACTGGCTAGTGGAAGGAGAAAAATAAATCAATTGAGTTACTAATCAGAAAAATAATACCTCCTCGAACAGAAATATTAACTCACAAGCATTGTTACCACGCGTAGGCTGAACAAGCGACTGAGCATTTCACCTCACTTCGTCAATGCGAGTAGGCACCGGAATGAATACATTTGAACGATACATAATATGTATGGAGACTTTTAAAAATAGTAATCAGTATAGGACTCAGGACAAGTGTAAAATAGTCATTCGAAAATAATAAACAGTATTAGACTCAGGCCATGTGGTAAGTTAGGTGATAGGAATGAGTGAATTCTCAAAAATAAGTTATTCAATCAAAGATAAATAATGCATGTGTAATATTATTACGTGGTATATTTGAAAGTATTAATAATACTATTTACAAATACTTCCGGATATTGGTAATTTTGACAAACGCGTTTAAGATTATTGATGTGGAGAAAGTGAAACTGATGATCAGAAAGTCGATGTATTCGAAATAGCTGGTTTAAAATTATGTTTCTAAACAATTGAATAGAATTACAAGATTTATATGATAGCAGCTTTATGATAGTGAAGTTGTAAGAATCTTTTTATCATATAGATTGGTGATTACATGACTATTGAGGATATCTAAATTTAGGTCTAAAAAATTTACAGTTTGACTAACGCTAGGCTCATTAGGAATTAATTCTAGGTTAGATGGGTAAAAATCAATATTAATAGGATAGGAATCATCAATAATAATACAAATTAAGTCGTCAACATAATATATGAATTAGAGTTAAAATGACATTCATAATAATAAAGATATAAGTTAGCGAGAATACTACTACTATAGCCAATTTGCGGTACACCAGATGTTTGTAAATAAATGTTATCACCTTGGATAATATAATTGTTGTATAACACAAAGTGCAAGAGCATAGGAAAGTTTTTGACATTAAATGCAACATGATTGGAAGATATATAGTTATGATAAAGAGAGATAATAACTTTATATAAATCTTTAATGACAATATTATTAAAAAGGTCTTTAAAATCGAAGGTTTGGAAACCAAGAATTTGTGGAAGCTTGCTAAGGTTATTAACTAAATCAAAACTATTGTTCAAAATTAAATATCCTGAATTCCTAAATTTAAGAGATTCGTTAATTCTATTTAAACAGTTAAGCAAGTTTTTACTAGCTGTAGTGGTAAAGGTATTATGTCCACAAGTGACCGTTCTAAAACTGAGAGGTGATTTATGGAATTTAGGAACCAAAGTAACATAAGAAAATTTAAAAAACTTACAATTAATATTTAATTGTGTATATAATTTTAGCATTTTTGTTTTGATTTTGATAGACTGATTATTAATGGGTTTAAAAATTTGATTATTTTTTAAGTAATTCTGTAACAGAGAAACATAATATTTTTTACAAATGATGGCATAATTATTAGAAGCTTTATCTACATAAGTTATGACAAAATGTTGTAGTTCTTTAATGGCAGATAGGAGTTGTTTATAAGAATACCTAGGCTTCGTTAATTTAATGTTTATAATAACATTTTTAAGTAGATGTAAGGTAGTATACTTCCATAGATGGAATGCTTCAATATGAATGGAATGTGAACAAGCAAGTTGATATATGAATTTATCAAAATCAAAAGATATAGACTGAAGAAGTTGTTTAGGGTGATGGCAGAATGGAATGCGAAATTTAGACCCTTTATTCATAATTTCCCTAAGTATATCATCCTGAACTATACTGAGATCCCCAGTAATAATGTGTCCATGAGAGGAGTTGATATAAGGGGTTACATTTATATCGCTGCATACACATGATGTAAGGTCATCGGAGTTTAATGTCCTGGAAACTTCATTGTAATTGTAAATAGTTCTACCAATAGGTAAATTATATTTGAATAATTTTTGTATTTTGATATCATTTACTGGTAACAAGTGCTGATGTTTTGCAAATAAATTATTTAAGCTAGCAGAATTAAGAATAGGGTGTTTAAAAGAAATTACACAGTAAGCTATTTTAGTATGTGGATTTGGTGAATGGAGTAGGTGGTAATTTAAGAAATTTGTACGTGAAAGAAGCAAATCATAAAATAAATGTTTAAAATGCTCATGAGTTAATTTTAATTTAAAAAAAAAGCAATACTTAATTTGCATTTTCTGACTTTATATAACCAAGTTCTAGCAGGTAGAAAATTGAAAGTTTGAGAATAATTATATTATAATTTCAAAATGTCTGCATTGTAATTAGTAGTTTTACTTAAGTTACTTTTTCCTTTGCCACTCTTATATCGCTTTTTACTAGGAGTTGATGACTTTGAATACTGAAAAAGATGTTTATATACTGAAGATTTATTAGAAATGTATTCAAAACTATTGTTAACAACATTATTATTATTATAAATTTTATTTAAGCCATAGGGGAAGAGAGTTTTATATTTTTAACGTCGTAATTTTCAAATACTAATCTATCAGTGAGTGAAATTTTAATATCTAAAATATGAAGGGATACATTTTTAAATCCGTGTGTAGCAAAGTGCTGATATTCAAATTGGTTTTTAGTAGGGAGACCATTAAAGACTTTATGGTCAAATATTTTAATATGATCCCTGTGGACATTAATTCTCAGATGTAAGGGGCTGCTGGTTTGGCCAATATAGGATAAGTTACAAATAGTACAATTAAGTTTGTATAAGCAATTAAAAACTTTGCCGAATTTTTGTGAAGTGGAATTATTATTAATTTGTAATGGGTCAGCATAAGGACAAGTTTTGCACCTAAGATTATTGCATCTATTTAAGGAATGTGATTTAGATTGAGAGTAGGTATGGTATTCTTCCAAATCGTCTATAACGCTTAATTAGCCAATGTTTGTCGATCTATAATTATCCCAATTCACAATAAATATAGACCGGGCACTAGGTAATGAAAAATTTACATCACGAATTTTAATTAAAATTCCCAATATAAACCCCTTCAAAAACTATTTTGTCAGGTACGAATTTCAAATTATAACTAATACCATAAAGAATTGAAACGAAATTTCTGAGAGTAACAATAAAAGCGTAGTAGATAAGATCTAAATGAGATTTTCATACAAAATATTCATAAATAAGCGAAGTGTGGACAAATAGTCATAATCATCCGGAATGGAAGATATACAAAGAAATTAATACGTATGTGTCCGCCTGAATCCCTACAACTGCAGGCAAAAGAGGGCCACATATAGTGGAAACACATGTCTAGATTAAAATGTAGAAATAAGCAATAAAATATATTGACGCCTGGGTTAACTAAAAGATACAGAAATAAATAACACAATAAACTCTAATGCATTCCGAGAGATGTCAGCACTATACACACAAATAAAACGAGTTTGAGAATAGTGTGTGAAATCTCACAAAAAGAGCAATAACCCGCAGAAAAAATCATAAAAGCGATGAGAGAACTCAAACCAAAAAACTCCATAATGCGAAATATGAAGACATACCAAAATCAATCAATTGAAGGAATGAAAGGGTTAGCTAAATAAAAACAATATCCATAGAGGTCCATGTTAAGACATAGATGGGCTTGTAGTTAAAGTATAGAAATGCGTTAGCGATAATAATAAACAAAATAAAATAAAATTAAAAAGAGAATAAACTCTGTAATAAGCGCAAATGCAGCTTTACAACAGGTTTTATCTTTTTTAAAAAAGTTTTTTGCAAATATGAAAATCAAAAGGTAGATGGTTGAATTCAGAAGTAAATAATAAATGTAAATGTACAATTAAAAGAAGTAATAGAAGTCAGTATGCAGAAAACAGAAAATGAAACACAAAATAATACAGAATATAAAACTTTTATTATGATATATATATATATATATATATATATATATATATATATATATATATATATATATATATATTTATATATATATATATATATATATATATAAATATATATATATATATACATTACAGATGCAGTTCCCACATGTAGTATGTTGCACCACAATCCTCAAAGGTTTCAGTGTATATAGTTATAATATGTATTTAGTGATAATAGTAATATTTATAATGTTACTGCGTTATATACTGTATCTAGGGCAGAAATTCTTTGTAAATAATAATATCACGGAAAATAAATAATGAAATACGCTAAGCATTCCTCAAAAGTTCCTAAAATTCATACATATTCAATGAAAAGTTATCCTTCTAACTATGGCGGTACAACACCTTCTAACTATGGGGTCTATGCTCAGTAAACGAGTATGCGACAAATATAAAATTTCGAATAAATTTCGTTCTCTCGAGTTTCAAAACTTTCTATCTAGTACTAGGTTTTTTTTTCAGTTAACTAAGACAGATATAAAATTTCGTTAATATTTATGAGAGCTATCGTGTGCAGACTACAGACATACAGACGGATGTTACGCTAAAAATAGTCAAAACGCATTCATAATGTCTTAAAGCATATATTGGCATCAAAATATATCAATCCAAAATTTTCGTGGAAACATTATTTTCTCTATTCTATATTCTATATTATGAGAAAGTAATAAATGAAAAAAACATTCTCAGAATTCCAGTCTATCTTTCCCTTTATTACTTGGGGAGTTTATTATATTAAGACATGATGTATCTTAATCTGTCAGATTCTTGTTCTCTTAATCAGGATAATAACAAGACGACAAATTCATCGTCTTGTACGTCACATTATAACTACCCGCCATTGGCTGTTTTTGCCATGTGTTTATCAGAGACGAGAAAAAATCTCAGGGACAGAACTATGTCAAGATTTTGTTCTGGGTTTCATAAAAGAACGGTCGAACACAGTATAACTATGGACGATGTCAGCAGCTCCAAGACTGTGCATTGATTTTAAGTTAATTTGTTAAGTCATTTTGTAATTCTAAAACTAGCAAAAAGCCGGGTTTTGAAAGGGCTTATGAAGTATGCGAGCTGTGAAAGATTTCAAATTGAAACTTAAAATAACAAATAATTGTGAAATTAGAAGTATAAAACATTAATTTCAACATTCGAAAATTCAAATGCAAAAGAAAATATAGAGTTTTTAGAATTTGAATATTATATAAAACAAATTAGAGTACAAGAAAATAATGACGTCAAAGTAACACATTTAAATCGCAAGAGCGTATTTAATATGCAGGGGCATGTTTAAATCGCAATGCCAGCAAGTGCAATCGCTTTGATTAGCTGTTTAAAAGTTGCTTACTTGCTGTTCATAGGAAGCGAACATTCGTATGCCTAGGAAACTTTTTTCCTAGGCATGCGCAGTTTGAAAATGGGCGTTTCGCCTTGTTACAGTTCGTTTTAAATATTGAAATTGTCATTCTGCAAATCTGCGTGAAATTTCACGTATGTATGCAATATTTAATCTTCCTACTTTAATTTTCGGATAAAAGAGAAACAAAATTCAGTTGATTTCGCTTCCTAAAGGAATGGAGAATCTATATATATAAAGAAGAAAAGTATTTATGTATGTATGTATGTATGATACACCATAACGGGAGAACGGCTGAACCGAATGTCATGAAATTTGGTAGGTAGTCTTGAAATCGCCCCACTTAAAACATAGGCCATGTTTCGAGTTTCTACGACCAGTCGTTCTCGAGATATTAGTGAAAAACGACACTTTTTCGTTTGTCTCATCATCACGGGGGAACGGCTAAACCAAATTTAATGAAATTCGGTGGGTAGTATAGAAATAGCCCTCCATAAATTTAGTCCATGTTTCGAGTTTCTAAGATTAGGGGTTGTCGAGATATTGATGAAAAACTAAACTTTTTCCTAAGAGTTCTACTCTCTAACTCCATGATTCCCAACAAAAAATATTGGAAATAGTTGGTTTAAAACGTGAAAATCAATTAAATCTCTGAGTTTTGTGGGAGTTTATTGAAAGTATTAATCACTTTTGAAAATCGCAGATTTGAGATATGAATTTAAATAGAAACTATCACCATTGTTTATTTCTTACAGGCTTACTCAACAACGAAAAGTATTAAGAAATCACAAGAAAGATCAATCATGCATAAAGCATGGATTATGAAACACTTTCCAACTTTAATTTTATTTAAACATCTCTTAAATGCGATACATTTAGCGTTAATATTTCACAATAGGCCCTATATGTTCCTGTGTAATTTTTATCATAGTTTTGCATGGTAAATTCCGAACAACGCCGGGTAATTGCTGCTAGTAATCTATATTGAAAAACTTTAGACCATGTGTGGAAATCCAGTAAATAAAGGTATAATTCTCAACGTATGAAGCTTTGGTAATTTTTTAAATGGTGGATTTCAATCTTAGTACGTGAACAAAATATTCGAAAATTAAAATTAATAATTTTTTTTAATTATGTAAAACACAAGCCTTTATCAATGAAAATCAGGCCTAAAAAATTACCGGACCCTCAAGCAGTTCCCCCGTGGCTTAGAAGGCTGAATCGCTTCGCTTTTATGATATCGACCATTGGGCCGAACCAAACGGAATCCATTTTTTGTGAGGAGTGGATAAAATGGGGTTTGGACACTCCAAATTCCCACCGGGTAAATAAAAGATCAAAACTCAACCACGGGGCATAACCCAACCGAGACAATTTTTAATTAAGAGAAATTGTTTTCGACATTGAGCATCATAAATTATTAAATAAAATTCTTATTAAAATAAATTTGCATTTTAGTTTTTTTTAAAGTGATAGTTTCCTTAGTTCCAGTAAAGTTAGGCTTATACTAATACTATAACTAAATAAATTTGCTCTTTGGTTTCCGAATTCTGTTATAGACAATATTACATAACATAAATAACTTCTAATGTTATCGTCATCTACTATATATTACATATACCAATATACAAGATGGTCCAAAAGTCCTTGACACATTTTAAAATTGAATATAAACTGGAGTAATTGCTGTACTATATATAGTGAGGTTTGGACTAAAATGCTTTCCACCTTGAAAAGTTTTGGTTAAGCAAATAGAAAATTTAGTTCCAAACTTTGCCCATAGATGGCGGTACTTGTTCATATTTTTGTATATCTCCGTTGGAAATGGAGTACCGTTTGGTTGTGGTTCGCGATGCAAAGGGCGCACATATTGAAATATGGTAGTGGATAAAAGAAAAATAAAATGCGTTGTAACTACTCATCTTTAGTTTTTACGCTTTTTTTTTGGTTATTTTTAAGGTACAGCGCCATCTATGGGTAAAGTTTGGAAATAATATTTTTATTTGCTTAACCAAAACTTTTCAACGTAGAACGCATTTTAGTCAAAACCCCACTATCGTACGGCAACTACTTGAATTTATATTAAATTTCAAAATGTGTCAAGGACGTTTGGATCACCCTGTATATTACATACGACTAAAAAGAAAAATACAGAACATAGTGGAGACCACTTATAGCGAGTTTGGATGTAGCGATATATCGGTTATTACGAATTTTTTTACTATCAAAGTGTATCTGCAATATTTTCATAATGTTAAACGCTTATATAGTAATTGTCTTCTCCAGCTGAAGAAGATCCATTTTCCATTTCTCAAGTTTGTAATGTTTATATCTCATAAACTAAAAGCTGTGCTATAGCTAAGAATAAGCAATGATTTGTGTCTTTATGAAAGCCCTATAATTAAATTATAACTGGATTTTGGATATAGCTCTTAGTATTCGAAGTTTAGTGGTTATATTTTCGATATTTTATCGTATTAAACTGGGTTTTCCAACGTGTGGGAAAACTGTGATGTTTAAAATGTAAAGAGTGCTGCAGCTCAATGTGTTTATTTAATATAAAATTGGTTAAATATTGATACATAAACACGAGATATCTTGTTTTAATTAAAAAAAACAGGAAGTTACATGACTTTGGAGACTCTAAAGACTTTTAATGATTGATGAGGTTTGAACAGAATAGATGGAAATATACTTATTCAAGTACGTGTTTGTGTACCGCCAAGCAAGTTTATAGATTAGCTAGAAGGTGAAAATTGGTCATTTAAATTTAATTTATTTACCGAAAAACAAGTTAGTATAATAATTTAACAAAGTATAGTATATTGTGAGAGTATCCAGATGAAATCGGGACGAAAACTCAAATTTTTAACAGTAACACACAAACATATAGACAGTTACCGTTAATTTTAGCGTTTTAAAACCCTGAAAATGAAACAAATGAGTCAAAAAGAAAAACCCCTTATTTAACTTTGATGGGGTTTTATTTTACGAAATGTTATTCTATCAAAACCGTTTCGGCTCCATCTGACTGGAGCCACCGCCGATTGTTTGTAAAGGCATTCTTATTGTTTGTCTTATATCCAAACATTTATTGGTCACTGTGAATATTGGTTATAATGAATATTTTCTCCTGTTCCTTGAGACTTTATTATATGCAGACTTCACTGTGCTAAATTTCCCTAATGTGCTACTAGATTTTTTTTTCTAGCCTTTAACCAACAGGTGCTGCTTCATACGCAACGTAATCTGTTATCGTCATCTTCATGAGTTAATTTTGAATTCAAAATTAACGCAAACTGTAAAAGGAGTGTCATTAGTGCGAAGAGGGATATTTATTTATTTTTTCCCTACCTAGGGTAGTTTTGATGTATGAGAGAACTGCCAACAACGATTGATTATAATGTTTTAAATAAAGTATGCTTTGACATTTTTAAAATAGTATTTTTATTTTCCTGATATACATAATGTATAAGGAAAGTATTGTGACGGGGTCGAAAATTCGAATTCGAGTTTTCGACGGGAGAGCAAGTTTCAGACATCCCTGATCAAGAATCGAAAATTTTTGAAGTGATGTGTGAGTGTGTGTGTGTCAGTGAGCCTGTGGAGACGATATCTCAAGAATGAATGGAGCGATTCGAATGAAATTTGGTACAAAAATCACAATCCGTGAATACTGGAAGCCTATTTCTTTTAAACGCAATCGAATGTTCAGAACCCCCTAAATGTTCGAGTGAAATTTTGAAAAAATCATCAAAAACCAAAACCTTTAATAAAATTACGCAAATAGACATTTCTTATATAATTTTTCCTTAGAAAACGATTGACATAAACTTCAGAACGCTGGCATGAACAGTTCTCGAGATATTGCACATTTTTCAAATAAATGTATCAAAATGTCCCATAAATTATAAAAAAATATTAACTATTGAGAAACATGTTCTCTTTTCATATGTAATATCATGCGACAAATTGGGTGACATCATTATCGTGGATCAAGCTCGTTCCTTTCATGAGAAAGTATACTCTGAGTAATACCTTTGTATTTGAACGGCAATAGACATTTATCTGCTATAAGAATAACCTATTTCTCCGTCCATAACGTTTGGCGAGATTTTGGCAACGAATTTGGCGGAATGTCCCCAACTTGGCGACTTTTTGAAAAGTCCTTAAGAAAAACTTATTTTTTTCTGTAAAAGTAGTAAATTCATTGCATTATATAAGGAAAGTCATGTGTTGCCCACATCAGATTTTTTTTCATATTTGCTGTTTTGCGTATTTGTGTTTGGTTGTTAAATTCAGATATCAATGTATTCTGCTCTTTGCATGTTGATTTCACATTTGATATACTAATAACTATTTGTAAACTGTACTGTAACTATTTGTGCATAATTTGTTTAATTTGTTATTTTGTTAAATTGGGTTTTGTTATTTTGTTGTTTATTGTGTTTATTTCCTGTGTCTTATTTTATTTATTCTTGTTTATTTTGTTAAAATATCCTTTAGGAGGGAGAATAAAAATAGACAACGCCTGCGATAAATGCTTGTATGGGGCCCACAATTTTCATTGGCGGCCCTGCGGCTGAATGCTACAATTTATCGTCATGAAACAGATGTATATGCTTGCCATGGTATTTTTACAGTGAGACTATTGAATACAATTGAAATTTATAGAAAAAGTATTGTTTTTACAAAAAGTTTCGATTTTGTGATTTTGATGCCAGTATATGTTTTAGGACCTCCTTGGCATATTTTGACTATTTTTAGCGTGATGTCCGTCCGTCTGTGGTCGGTAATTTATGTACACGATTGCTGCCACAAATATTATCGAAATTTTATATTTCGCTTAAAAATCTAGAACCAGTAGATAGAATTTTTTTTTAAACTCGAGCGAAAACATCGAAATTTATTTGAAATTATTACTTCCTTATATACATAATGTATAAGGAAAGTATTGTGACGAAATCTAAAATTCGAATACGAGTTTTCGACAGGAAAACACGTTTAAAGCATCCCTGAACACGAATCGAACATGTTTGAGGTGATGTCTGTGTGTGTCAGTAAGTCTGTGGAAACGATATCTCACGAACGAATGGAGCGATTCGAATGAAATTTGGTACAAAAATCACAATTCGTGAATACTGGCAGCCTATTGTTTTAAAACACAATCGAATGTTCAGAACCCTCCTAAATTTTCGAGTGAAATTTTGAAAAAAATCATTAAAAAAACAAAACCTTTAATAATGTTACGCAAATAGACATTTCTTATGTAATATATTCTTAGAAAACGAATGACATAAACTTTAGAACGCTAGCATGAACCGTTCTCGAGATATTGCACATTTTTCGTGTGAAATTGAGTTGTTGAGTGAGTATTTTTTGAGTGAAAATTTGAAAAAAAAAACATAAAAAAATCAAAACCTTTGATAAAGTTACAATAATAGACATTTCTTATGTAATTTTTCCTTAGAAAACGATTGACATAAACTTTAAAATGTTAGCATGAACCGTTCGTTCTCAAGATATTGCACATTTTTCAAATAAATTTATCAAAAAATCCCATAAATGAAAAAAAATATTAACTGTTAAGAAACATGTTCACTTTTCATAAGTAATGTCATTGCGATAAATTTGGTGACATCATTCTCGTGGATCTAACTCGTTCCACTCACGAGAAAAGATACTTTGAGTAATACTTTTGTATTTGAACGTCAATAGTCATTTATCTGCTGTAAGAATAAATTATTTCTCCGTCCATAACGCTTGGCGAGATTTTGGTGACATTTTTAAATGTTGTCAAATTAAACAAAATTTCGCCAAATGGATAATAAATGGCGATATATCAATGAAAATGACGACTTTGAAGAAAATTCAATATTTTGGAATGAATATAAGTATCTACTATAAGAGTAACATTTTTTATAACTGTAAAAGTAGTAAATACATTGCATTATATAAGGAAAGTCATGTGTTGCCCACATCGGAATTTTTTTTACTGTAAAAGTAGTAAATTCATTGCATTATATAAGGAAAGTCATGTGTTGCCCACATCGGAATTTTTTTTACTGTAAAAGTAGTAAATTCATTGCATTATATAAGGAAAGTCATGTGTTGCCCACATCGGAATTTTTTTTACTGTAAAAGTAGTAAATTCATTGCATTATATAAGGAAAGTCATGTGTTGCCCACATCGGAATTTTTTTTACTGTAAAAGTAGTAAATTCATTGCATTATATAAGGAAAGTCATGTGGTGCCCACATCGGAATTTTTTTACTGTAAAAGTAGTAAATTCATTGCATTATATAAGGAAAGTCATGTGTTGCCCACATCGGAATTTTTTTTACTGTAAAAGTAGTAAATTCATTGCATTATATAAGGAAAGTCATGTGTTGCCCACATCGGAATTTTTTTTACTGTAAAAGTAGTAAATTCATTGCATTATATAAGGAAAGTCATGTGTTGCCCACATCGGAATTTTTTTACTGCAAAAGTAGTAAATTCATTGCATTATAAAAGGAAAGTCATGTGTTGCCCACATCGGAATTATTTTTACTGTAAAAGTGGTAAATTCATTGCATTATATAAGGAAAGCCATGTGTTGCCCACATCGGAATTTTTTTACTGTAAAAGTAGTAAATTCATTGCATTATATAAGGAAAGTCATGTGTTGCCCACATCGGAATTTTTTTTACTGTAAAAGTAGTAAATTCATTGCATTATATAAGGAAAGTCATGTGTTGCCCACATCGGAATTTTTTTTACTGTAAAAGTAGTAAATTCATTGCACTATATAAGGAAAGTCATGTGTTGCCCACATCGGAATTTTTTTTACTGTAAAAGTAGTAAATTCATTGCATTATATAAGGAAAGTCATGTGTTGGCCACGTCAGATTTTTTCTTGAGGGGGCTGCACAGGACTAAATTTGACATAACAATGCATAAAATGTGTTACTTATGGATCACTGATCGCAACATTTGACAGTTTCAATCATTGTAAAGGAAAATAGCCAAGAAATAAATTTTGTGTTCGGGACATCATTAGACCTCCTTGGGGGGGGGGGGGGGGGGGGGCAAGTTGCCCCCCGGGCGATACATTATCAATCTAGGTATCAATTGAAAACTATTTTCAAGTTCTTAAAATTAAATTTAACATGCTATAAGTGCGATCATTTGGAACGTCAATACATATTTTTTAAATTATTTTCTTGCAGAATTTGCTAAAAATAAAAATAAAAATCTGATGTGGGCAACACATGACTTTCCTTATATAATGTAATGAATTTACTACTTTTACAGTAAAAAAATAGGTTTTTCTTATACTAGATACTAATATTCTTTCCAAGATATTGAATTTTCGACAATTAGTCGTCATTTTCATTGATTTAGCGTCATTTTTATCCATTTAGCGAGATTTTCGTTAATTTGGCAACATTTCAAAAAGTCGCCAAGTTGGCGACATTCCGCCAAATTCGTCGCTAAAATCTCGCCAAGCGTTATGGATAAAGAAATAAGTTATTCTTACAGCAGACAAATGACTATTGGCGTTCAAATACAAAAGTATTACTCAAAGAATCTTTTTCCATGAATGGAACGAGCTAGATCCACGAGAATGATGTCACCCAATTTATCGTATGGTATTACATATGAAAAGTGAACACGCTTCTCAATAGGAAATTTTTTTTTTTATTTTATATGACTTTTTGATAATTTTTTTGAAAAATGTGCAATATCTCAAGAACGGTTTGTGTTAGCATTCTAAAATTTATGCCAATCGTTTTCTAATGAAAAATTACATAAGTAATGTCTATTTGCGTAACTGTATTAGTGGTTTTAATTTTTTGACGATTTTTTCAAAATTTTATTCGGAAATTTAGGGGAGTTCTGAACATTCGATTGCGCATAAAAACAATAGGCTTCCAGTGTTTACGGATTGTGATTTTTGTACCAAATTTGGTTCGAATCGGTCCATTCGTTCGTTAGTTATCGTCTCCACAGACTCACTGACACACACACACACACACACACACACACACACACACACACACACACACACACACAGACATCACTTCAAAAATGTTTGATTCGTGATCAGGGATGCTTGAAACGTGCTCTCCCGTCGAAAACTCGAATTCGAATTTTCGACCCCGTCACAATACTTTCCTTATACATTATGTATATAAGGAAAGTAAAAATTACAAACTTCTTAGAAATGGATTCCGGAATGAGAAACTCGAATTAAGAGACATTCCAGGTTATTCAATAAAGTGACTAAATCAATTAACCCCTGAACAGAAGCTTTGGTGACTCTTATAAAAGCGAAAATGAAAAAATAATAAAAATAATAAAAATACACAATACTTATATTTTCAAAACTTCATTCTTAATTCTCAGGAATATTTAATTACCGGTGCATAAACCCTTCTGAGTATTAATTAAATCAAACAAGTTTTGATTGGCGTGAGAAATTCTAAATGAAATTCTCCAATATTTATATTGATAAATAGCATCCACATACAAAGCAAATAAATTTTTTATCCAATTATGATTGTCTCGTTATATTCACACAGGGAGCATTAACAAAGAGAAAAAAAAACAGAAAAAATTCAGACATATCAAACTTTATTCAAAATTTTGTCCTCAATTGTCAGAAATGCTTACTTTTCAATGGATTAAATTTGGAATTAGTTCAGTGTTAATTGAATAAAATGAGCCTTGATTGAGAAAAGCACAAAAAAAGTTTATTCTGTTTGAATTTATTTTAGCAATAAATCATCAAAACCTTCATTTCTTTAGTGATAATTAGCAGCAAAAAGCTTTGATTCCGGTTCTAAATATGGCATTAAATTGTTCATTGTTAATAATTATCGGTTGAAAGCATCATTAACTTAATTAGATTCTATTTGTCGTGTTTTGTAAATGATATTCATAATTCACCGAAACTTAAATATATTTTATATTTTTATTCAACAATTTTTGGCAACACGCAATTAGTTTAGTTCAAGAGATAGGCTATCTAGGAATATTCTTGCTACTATGGTCAAGTATTGGTATAAAAATTGTTAAGTTCTGCCTTTACCGTCAATACAACACTTTGACTACAAATTACACACTAGATTCCAGTACATGTAAGTGTTGGCATTCCTACATTAGACAGCAAATCGCAAATAACCCTAATGCTTGAAATTAATCCCTTCCGTAACTATCTTATTGTCGAATTCTACTCATTAAGCGATGCTCTGCAACTTTATAATTGGTCTTTTACGTCTATCTCGGTTTGTCGGTTTGCTGCTGAGTTCGTTTTACTAACTTTTACAATTCTCCGCTTGGGGCGTTGCAATACTTTCTGTTCTTAAGGGCATGGTCACTTTACAGTATAAAGACCTATGATGAGTATAACGTACAAGTTCATAAACAATTATACTGTCAGGACTTTGTAGCGGGGTGGCGAATGAAACTCTAAGAGGAGGAGGGGGGAGTTTTCTACTTGCCCTATATAAATATCATATATCTAAAAAATAATTTCTAGTTATTCGACAACATTCAATTTTAATTATTTAATAAAAGTTAGTTAGTTAGTAAAAATGTTTCTATTTATTTAAATGTTCCTATTTATTAGCATTTAGATATAAAACTAGCCGAATTCCCGTTGAAAATCAACGGTCTCGTTATAAACAACCCCTGGATAATGTAAATTTTCGAATAATTCGCGTTTCACATTTATTTGGCAAATCGAATATTTTGGTGTGCAGAAGAAACGGAAGAAAATGTTGGAAAACTTAAATTGCGCATTTCTTCCTTTCGAACTATCTACCCATACATTAATTTAAAGTCTCTATCTTGTCCCGAAGAAAGCTATTTTATCATTTCCCCTTTCGAACGTTTTCCAGTGGAGCACACCCATAAATGAATATTTTTGAAAAACTTTATTCGTCTTGGGTATTTTCTCTAAATGTACCCATATTCCAAATTTCAAACCTCTATCAAAATTTAAAAGAGGCGTTACTCATTTATTTGGCAAATCGAGCATTTTGTTGTGCGGCACCCTCTAAAGTAGTAAATGTTGGAAATCTGAAATTGCACACTTTCTTTCATTCGAACGATTTACATATACACCGCCGATCAGGTGGTCGAGCGGTCAGGGGCATGCGTTTCCGTCTGATCGCCGGGTTGCGGGTTCGAATCCCGCCAGCGGGCTTGGATGTTGTCATGTCGATGCCAAGTCAGACTTCCGCCCTTCGGGGAACATCTATAAAAGTGAAGCTGCAAATCTTCTCCCCTTCGCCATGGGGGGTCTTGTGGACGTGGTGAGTAGGCGCCTCTTCGGGGGAATTAGTAACAAACGAACACATACACCAAATTTAAAGTCTCTATCTTACGGCAAAGCATGATTTCCTATCATTTCACTTTTCGCACGTTTTGGTGCGGAGCACTCCCTCTAGAGAACGTTTTCGAAAAATTCGATTTTTCCAGGGAGTTTTATCGAGCGATCGACCCGTGTACCAAATTGCAAGTCTCTATCTATTCGGGAAGTGCCTAAAAAAAGCGTGACAGACAGACAGACGGGCACTTGGCAATTAGTATATACTAACCGAATACCCGTTGAAAATCAATGACCTCGCAATAAGCAATCCCTAAATAATGTAAATTTTATAATAATTCGCGTTTCACATTTATTCGACAAATCAAATATTTTAGTATGCAGACCCCCCCCCCCCCCCAAAGAAGAAAATATTGGGAAACTAAATTTGCGCATTTCTTCCTCTGTTTGTCTTGTGTTTTTTATCAGATGATTGGCCCATACACCAAATATCAAGCCTCTATCACATTTAAAAGGAAGCGTGCCTCATTTATTCGGAAAATCGAACATATTAGTGTGCGCACCCCTTAAAGTAGCAAATATTGGAAATCTGAAATTTCGCACTTTCTTCCTTTCAAACTATCTACCCTTACATCAAATTTGATATCTATATCTCATTTTGAAGCATGGTTTTTTATCAATTCACTTTTCGAACGTTTCACTCTGGAGCATCCCCTTTAACGAACATTTTTGAAAAACTGTATTCTTCTTGCGTGTTTCCGTCAAATGATTAGCCCATATACCAAATTTCAAGCCTCTATCAAATTTTAAAGGAGCGTTTTCTCATTTATTCTGTAAATCGAACATTTTGGTGTGCGACACACCCTTAAGTAGAAAATATTGGAAATCTGAAATTGCACACTTTCTTCCTTTTGAACGATTTACCCATACACCAAATTTGAAGTCTCTGCCTCATCGCAAAGCATGCTTTCCTATCATTTCACTTTTCGAACGTTTTAGTGTGCGGCACCCCCTTAAGTAGAAAATATTGGAAAATCTGAAATTGTACACTTTCTTCCTTTCGAATGATTTACCTATACACCACATTTGAAGTCTCTATCTCATCGCAAAGCATACTTTCCCATCATTTCACTTTTCGAACGTTATGGTGTGGGGCACCCCCTCTAAAGAACGTTTTCGAAAAATTCGATTTTTCCAGGGGGTTTTATCGAACAACCGAGCCATGTACCAAATTGCAAGTTTCTATCTATTCGGGAAGTGCCTAAAAAAAGCGTGACAGACAGACACACGGACACTTGGCAATTGGTATATATAGATATATCTAAATGCTGTCGCTTAAATAGAAACTAGGTTAACATAAAATGTCTCCGGGAGCTTCGTCCCCCGTCCGAAAGAAACACTGCTCGTAAACTTTTCTTCACTAAGTCATTGAGGTGCTAAAGAGCTTTTCTTGGAACCCTCTAAATTTTAGTCATCCTGCGGTATCATTAAGTAATTCTCGGTGTAAATTTCATCACTGGTTTTCGAAAATGTAACTATTATTTTAAGTGGGGAGAGGATTTTTTTTTTCGACTCCGAACTCCATCCATTAAGTGTCGGCGTGTGTAGGCTATTTTTGCCACTCTCATTTCTTCTTTCAGCCCTCGTAGTGTGAGGGTTGTAATGGCAGTAATCACCTGTGGAAAGTGAATTTCGACAATTAATCGTCATTTTCAATGATTTAGCGTCATTTTTATCCATTTAGCGAGATTTTCGTTAATTTGGCAATATTTCAAAAAGTCGCCAAGTTGGCGACATTCCGCCAAATTCGTCGCCAAAATCTCGCCAAGCGTTATGCACTAAGAAATAAATTTTTCTTAAAGCAGATAAATGACTATTGGCGTTCAAATACAAAAGTATTATTCAAAGTATCTTTTTTCTAGATCCACGAGAAGGATGTCACTCAATTTATCGCATGGTATTACATATGAAAAGTAAACATGTTTCTCAATAGGAAATATTTTTCTTTTTATTTTATATGATTTTTTGATAATTTTTTTAAAAAATGTACAATATCTCGAGAACGGTTCACGTTAGCGTTTAATGAAAAATTACATAAGAAATGTCTATTTGCGTAACTTTATTAGTGGTTTTAATTTTTTGACGATTTTTTCAAAATTTCATTCGAAAATTTAGGGGGGTTCTGAACATTCGATTGCGTATTAAAACAATAGGCTTCCAGTGTTTACGGATTGTGATTTTTGTACCAAATTTGGTTCGAATCGGTCCATTCGTTCGTCAGTTATCGTCTCCACAGACTCACTGACACACACACACACATACACACATACTTTCACACACACACACACACACACAGACATCACTTCAAAAATGTTTGATTCGTGATCAGGGATGCTTGAAACGTGCTCTCCCGTCGAAAACTCGAAATCGAATTTTCGACCCTGTCACAATACTTTCCTTATACATTATGTATATAAGGAAAGTAATAAATATTGAATTAAAACTGCAAATGCAGTGCCATTTCATATATTTTTTCGTAATATTTTGTACAATTAAAACTGAATTTAATGATTTACGGAATAAATTAGAAGAAAATGCATTTGAACTTGTAGCGAAAGTGATGTGCTACCCACATAATATTTGTTTTAAGGCACTTTCTATTTTACGCGGTCGTCGGTGCCATTAACGTGGTTTTTAGTAAGTAATTTTCACACATGTTTGCAAAAATGTAACTCTTATTTTAAGTGGAGGAGGAACGTTTTTCTTGGCTCCGAATCCGGGCTGTTTAAAGAGTGTGAGATTTCGTGTTATTTTTGTTATTCAGATTTCTTGTCTCAGTGCTCGCAGTTTTAGATTCGGGGTGAGAGTAATAACCCGTGGAAAGTAGAGAAAAAGATACTTTCTAAATAAATAAATAAAAAGATGTTGAGAAGAAGAACTCGAAATAATTTATTTTATTACTTTCCTTATATACATAATGTATAAGAAAAGTATTGTGACGGGGTCGAAAATTCGCATTCGAGTTTTCGACGGGAGAGCACGTTTCAAGCATCCCTGATCACGAATCAAACATTTTTGAAGTGATGTCTGTGTGTATATGTTTGTGTGTGTGTGTGTCAGTGACTCTGTGCAGACGATATCTCACGAACGAATGAAGGAATTTGAATGAATTTTGGTAGAAAAATTACAATCCGTGAATACTGGAAGCCAATTCTTTTTATACGCAATCGAATGTTCAGAACCCCCCTAAATTTTCGAGAAAAACTTTGAAAAAATCGCCAAAAAATCAAAACCTTTAAAAAAGATACGCATATAGACATTTCTGACGTAATTTTTTCTTAGACAACGATTGATATAAACTTTAAAACGCTAGCATGCACCGTTTTCGTCATATTGCACTTTTTCAAATAAATTTATCAAAAAATCCCATAAATTAAAAAAAATATTAACTATTGGGAAACATGTTCACTTTTCCCATGTAATATCATGCGATAAATTTGGTGACACCATTCTCGTGGATCTAGCTCGTTCCATTCATGAGAAAAGATATTTTAAGTAATACTTTTGTTTTTGAACGCCAATTGTCATTTATCTGCTATAAGAATAACTTTTTACTCCGTGCATAACGCTTGGCGAGATTTTGGCGACGAATTTGGGGGAATGTCGCCAAATTGGCGACTTTTCAAATGTTGCCAAATTAACGAAAATCTCACCAAATGGATATATATGACGCTAAATCAATGAAAATGACGACTTATTGACGAAAATTCAATATCTTGGAAATAATATAGCCACTATAAGAATAACTTATTTTTTTACTGTAAAAGTAGTAAATTCATTGCATTATATAAGGAAAGTCATGTGCTGCCCACATCAGATTTTTATATTTTCTGTCTGAGGTTGGGATATGATATTTAAGATGAATAGCTAGAGTTTGCGTCTCCACTCGGCTTTCTCATAGAGTAAGAATAGGTAAAGTGGCACCTCTAAATAAAAAAAAATAATTTTTTAAAAATAATAATTTTAAAAATACTGAAAATAATACTCGTTTTTGTATGAATTTAGTTCATGATTGATCTTGTGTCTTATACAAAGTGAATTAATGTTATCCTATCACTTTACCCGACATAGGACGGCAAAGTGACCACTATGTAAATAGTTTTTTTTATTAGTAATACAGATTATGAATACGTAAAAATAATGTCACTATTTCATTATTTTGAGCTATTTTTTTTCGAAAGAACTTTAAAAAGTAGCTGTAAAAGTGGATGTTTTTTACATTTTTCCAGCTTTCACTTGAAATATATAGTAAATATATTTATTATTAAGAAAACCTCTTATAGTTTTCTTCGAGTAATCGTGTTGTCAAGTTGCAAATTGAAAATATTCCGTTTTTCAAATTTGTAATGCAGATATTTCAAAATTTAAAAGAAAAATGTAGTGTACTTGTAGTGCTTTTAAAGAGCTACAAATAATTCGAACAATAATTTGTAGCTTTTAAAAGCACTACAGGTGTATATAATTGGACTTTAGTTGCGCTGCATTTTTTTTCAAAAAAAACTTTAAAAGTATATATCCCAACGAATTTTAGAATTTTTCTGTTTTCATTTTCCATACTTTCATTCGAAATATCTTCGAAACTATAAAAATAGATATAATAAGTAGGCGACAAAAATATGTATAAGAAAATTTGGTTTCTAAATCTATATTTCTTCAAAAAAGAAATAGTAGAAGTAAGGAAGTTTTACGTTTTTCAAGTTAGTAATGTTTATATCTTAAGAAATAAAAATAATAGGTATAAACAATAAGCAAGAATTTTTAGCTCTTTGAAAACCCTATAAGAGTATATAATCAGATTTCTGATCGAATTCATTTTTGTTCGATATTACAAAAGTTGAATTTTAATTTACAAAATGCTGTTCACATAAAACTATTTTATATCCATCGGACTAGAGCTAACGTTGATATTTCAAACTGCATTTTGCGTTGTAATCTCTTTCATTATTGATTGTGCTCTAAAGTCACGTTGTATGCTTACCTTTATTATTCCTTAAATTATACTTGTTTCCCGTATGAAATTATGCAATGAAAATCTGGAAAAGCGATTAATATGAGTTCTAAATATGAAAATTACTAAAAAATGCTATCCATTTTTGATTTTTCACATTATGGTTCTGCACATGGATAACATTCGGCATATTTGTTAATGAGTTATCGTGCCCAGACACACATACACGCACAGGCGCGTTGCAATGAAAATCTAGAAAAGCGATTAATATGAGTTCTAAATATGAAAATTACTAAAAAATTCTATCCATTTTTGGTTTTTCACATTATGGTTCTGCACATGGATAACATTCGGCATATTTGTTAATGAGTTATCGTGCCCAGACACACATACACACACAGGCGCGTTTCTTTCGAAAAGTGCTTGAAACTCGATTTTTCCTTGGATCTTCATCATACAATGTGCAACAATTATATTTTGAACACTTGCTGTAATTAATCAAGTGGAACTATTTTTCAAAGGAAAGGAAGGATGGGCTTGAGCCCCCTCTCTGGCACCCGAGGATCACCTGAAGCCTGTTTTGAAACTTTTCATCTAATTATGTGTACTCATTATCGTCTAAAATATTTACTTTAACTACCAGAAAAATATAATAAAATGTAGTTTTAAAATTATTTATCAAAATTAATACTACAGAATACTATATTCAGAAGGCTCACTCCCATAGGATCCTATGGCAACATTTCTAACATGGGATGTCCCATAGACACTAGCGCTAGTCAGATGGACCAACTGAAGTGCGATGCGTCTGCCAGATTTGGCGCGTTATCGCTCGCTTGGCAATTTTTTTTTAAACGGGAGGGGAACAAAATGTTGAGGACTGTACTTTTATAATTTTTGAAACTATAGAAAGGATCAGGATTTAAAAATACATTAATCTGCAACATAAATATATTCATTAGTTTAAGAATATTTAAATAAACATAGTTATATATTTAATTCAAATAATCATAAAATAGATTAAAAAATACACACATTGCATTGTCTCACTATAAAACATAATGCACAAAAAATTACAAGCTAACATACTCAAAAGACTGAAATATTATATAATACTTTCAGTCTAAAAAGTATACTAGCGTGTTGATCGTTCTTAATTTATTCTGGGATACTGATAATAGACTTTTTTTTTTTAATATAAAAATATTCATATAGTAAATATCAAATTTACATAAATGCACTATCGAAGTTGTGGAACTCAATCATTAATTACCCGAGGGGGGGGGGGGGAATTTTTCACCATAAGGCACTTAATAAAAATTTTACATAAATATATACACATACTATATCACATTCAACTAAGAAAAAGCTATCCAAATATCAATTATTTCACATTTTATAAAAATACGGAAAATATTTAACTAATTATACCACTACCTCTTAAAATTTAGTCTAATCCGGCAGTAATAACAACACAGCACTAATTTCGTATGATGAACACATGTATACTTATATGAACACGTGTATACTTATGAACACGTGTATACTTATAATGAACACGTATGTAGGATGGTGATAACTAAAATTATTTCAATTTTAATAAACATAAATTACATACCCTGTAACGCAACCAGTTTTCTTTTATCAATCCATTTCTATAAAATGATCTAAACACTTAACAAATAATCCTTTTTCACGTTACTCAAACCACAGAATACTATATATAGTAGTCTGTGACTCAAACCACGCTAGTCTGTTGTTCTAAGTTTTCGCCGAGCGAAATAGGGTTATAACATTGAAAATCGGCTTGGACCCAAACCAGATAATCGCCAAGCGCTCGGATCAAACCAGACCATCGCCAAGAGCGCGCCAACCCAATATTTGGTCTATCTCTAATGGCCGCCGCGAAAACGAAACTATCCAGAGTGACAGGTCTGTATAGTAGTCTGTGATTAATACTATCACTCGACTCTGTATATCACAGACTACTATACAGACCTGTCACTCTCCATAGTTTCGTTTTCGCGGCGGCCATTAGAGATAGACCAAACATTGGGTTGGCGCGCTCTTGGCGATGGTCTGATTTGTTCCGAGCGCTTGGCGATAGTCTGGTTTGGTTCCAAGACGATTTTCAATGTTATAACCCTATTTCGCTTGGCGAAAACTTAGAACAGACTAGCGTGGTGTTTGAGTAACGTGAAAAAGGATTATTTGTTAAGTGTTTAGATCATTTCATAGAAATGGATCGATAAAAGAAAACTGGTTGCGTTACAGGGTATGTAATTTATGTTTATTAAAATTGAAATAATTTTAGTTATCACCATCCTACATACGTGTTCATTATAAGTATACACGTGTTCATATAAGTATATTAGTGCTGTGTTATTACTGCCGGATTAGACTAAATTTTAAGAGGTAGTGGTATAATTAGTTAAAAAATATTTTCCGTATTTTTATAAAATGTGAAATAATTGATATTTGGATAGCTTTTTCTTAGTTGAATGTGATATAGTATGTGTATATATTTATGTAAAATTTTTATTAAGTGCCTTATGGTGGAAAATTCCCCCCCCCCCTCGGGTAATTAATTATTGAGTTCCACAACTTCGATAGTGCATTTATGTAAATTTGATATTTACTATATGAATATTTTTATATTTAAAAAAAAAAGTCTATTATCAGTATCCCAGAATAAATTAAGGATCAAGTAATTAACGATCAACACGCTAGTATACTTTTTAGACTGAAAATATTATATAATATTTCAGTCTTTTGAGTATGTTAGCTTGTAATTTTTTGTGCATTATGTTTTATAGTGAGACAATGCAATGTGTGTATTTTTTAATCTATTTTATGATTATTTGAATTAAATATATAACTATGTTTATTTAAATATTCTTAAACTAATGAATATATTTATGTTGCAGATTAATGTATTTTTAAATCCTGATCCTTTCTATAGTTTCAAAAATTATAAAAGTACAGTCCTCAACATTTTGTTCCCCTCCCGTTTAAAAAAAATCGCCAAGTGAGCGATAACGCGCCAAATCTGGCAGACGCATCGCACTTCAGTTGGTCCATCTGACTAGCGCTAGTGTCTATGCGACTTCCCATGTTAGAAATGTTGCCATAGGATCCTATGGGAGTGAGCCTTCTGAATATAGTATTCTGTGCTGTATATAAACAATCAAGCACTACGCGCGGAAAAATCAACTAAATACCTGGGTGTAACGATAGACTCCCACATAACTTGGAAATTGCACGTAACAAACATAATCAAAAAAGCGTATAATGCCACAGGAGCTTTATACCCTATGATAGGAAACGGAAATCTTAATTATCAAAACAAACTTCTAATATACAAAATCGGTCATCCGCTCGGGAATGCTGTATGCAGCACCCGTATGGGGATATACCTGTAAACTACCATAGACTTCTTAGAAACAAGACAAAATAAAATCCTAAGGTGTATCAGGAAAGCCCCTAGATATTTAAGGAACTCGGTGATTAGAAAAGACTTTAAAATAAAAACCGTGAGAGCCCAAATTAAAAAGCTAGCGCTAAAATTCTACGACAACCTGCCTTCTGTTCCAAATGAACTTCTATTCAGTCTACCTGACTATGATCATCACAAGGCCAAATCTCGTAAGAAACCCGTGCAGTATTTAACCTTGAATAACCGGATTTAGGTAAACCCCTTGACTAACAACTGAAATCAATTAAATATCGCGATCAATATTTTGCAAATTTAAAAAATATTCTTAATCCTTAAACTGCCAAATTGCTAGGTAACCCCAGATCTGCATCAACCCCCCAAACTGACTAATTCCAAATGTGCAATAAACTGCCACACTAGGAGCCAAGTCAAAAATAAAATAGTAAATAAAAAAAAATTCGAGCCTCCATATCATGGGTCAATGAAATAATGTCACAGCATGAAGATACGAACCATATATTGAGATTGGAGATTAAAGGCGCTCCGCGCCTGGTGCTCTGTCCTGTACGAAACTTCTTCTTCTAATACTGTCACTTCTGCTCA
Source organism: Amaurobius ferox (assembly GCA_951213105.1). NCBI lineage: Eukaryota > Metazoa > Arthropoda > Arachnida > Araneae > Amaurobiidae > Amaurobius > Amaurobius ferox. The sequence continues at coordinate 80,584,372 of OX578155.1, read as the reverse complement.
AATGATGTCATGGGTTCAAATATTCGTACATATCGGAAGTTAAAGTCATTCTGACTGTAAATAGAAAAGTCACGTTTATAAAAGTAAGTGCCCATCTGTACCATCTTTGTGCCCACTTTGCCTATACCCTAAGTTCCCGGTGTCATATATAATCAATCCCTATTTAATTTTTACTGGCGACAACTTGTTATCAAATAGATTGACTAATGGCCTTAATGTCATTTCCATACAAACTCCGTTTAGATCAGTCACTAATTTAATGGTAATTGCCATTCTACACACTTTGATAACTTGTTATAAATAATTACGTTGGCTGACGCCTAATTTGTAATTTATAGCACGATTTTGCCGTAAGCTGCAATGAAGATGAGGGAAAATACGGGGCTGCATGTTCTCATATGGTTTCACTCTGAATATTAATTAACCAATATGGTACCTCCAATGTAAGCTGTTAACATAAAACTAACATCATTATAGCTTGGGAATGGCGGCATAAAAGTCTGCAAAACAGATTATTTAATTTTTCGTGTCGGCTTCTGCAGATAGAGGAATCTTTTGAATATAAATTAAAAAATCTGATGTGGGCAGCACATGACTTTCCTTATATAATGCAATAAATTTACTACTTTTACAGTAAAAAAGATAGATTATTTTTATAGTTGATATTTATATTATTTCCAAAATATTGAATTTCCGTCAATGAGTCGTCATTTTCATTCATTTAGCTTCATTTTTATCCATTTCGCGAGATTTTCGCTAATTTAGCAACATTTAAAAAAGTCGCCATGATGGCGACATTCCACCAAATTCGTCGCCAAAATCTTGCCAAGCGTTATGGACGGAGAAATACTTTATTCTTACAGCAGATGAATGACTATTAGCTTTCAAATACAAAAGTATTACTAGTAAAAGTATGTATATATATATATATATATATATATATATATATATATATATATATATATATATATATATATACACATGTATAAAGTATCTTTTTTCATGAATGGAACGAGCTAGATCCACGAGAATGATGTCACCCAATTTATCGCATGGTATTACATATGAAAAGTGAACATGTTTCTCAGTTTGATCTGAAACTTGGCAAACCTGTTCAGAATCACCCCCCCCCCTACAGAACCCCCCCATCGGTTTTCCAATCGGATAATTTGGGGGCGAGTTATTTAAAACTTTAACCGAAATCGCGAGTTTTTTTTTTGGGGGGGGGGGGGAAACGCCAGGCTGAAGTTGGCCATAACTCGCCGGGGAATTATCGAATTGAGCTGAAACTTGGCAAACCTGTTATATATATATATATATATATATATATATATATATATATATATATATACATGTATAAAGTATCTTTTTTCATGAATGGAACGAGCTAGATCCACGAGAATGATGTCACCCAATTTATCGCATGGTATTACATATGAAAAGTGAACATGTTTCTCAGTTGGAAATATCTTTTTTTTTATTATACATGACTTTTTGATAATTCTTTTTAAAAATGTGCAATATCTCGAGAACGGTTCAAGCTAGCGTTCTAAAATTTATGTCAATCGTCTTCTAAAGAAAAATTAAATAAGAAATGTCTAGTTGCGTAACTTTATTAGAGGTTTTGGACATTCGATTCCTTATAAAAATAATTGGCTTCCAGTGTTTACGTATTGTAATTTTTGTACCAAATTTCGTACGAATCGGTCCATTTGTTCGTCAGTTATCGTCTCCACAGACTCACTGACACACACACACAAACATCTCTTCAAAAATGTTCGATTCGTGATCAGGGATGCTTGAAGCGTGCTCTTCCGTCGAAAACTCGAATTCGAATTTTCGACCCCGTCACAATACTTTCCTTATATATTATTGTATATAAGGAAAGTAATAACGGATTAACATCCATATGGAAGGCTACAGGGGAAGGAAGTATCCCGGTATTCTATAATTTATGACATATTCAGTTTTATAATTCCCAGTATGGGTACCTAGAATGTGAAACTCCGGTCAATTTCCTCATATATCCATGCTTCATAAACTATTTATGTCTATTTGCATTCTAATTAGTTTCAAAAGGAATAAAAATATATATTTATGTTCAGTGATAAAAACAAAAGTATCTACATTGTGTAGAAATAATAACTTTACACAAAGATTATAAAGCTTGTTCAAAATGTTTTCCATCCATGCCAAAAATCCATTAAAGATAAGAGGAAGATATTATTTGCTTATGATGCATTTTTGCGTTGCGTCATTTGCATTCTTGCTGTAAACATTCACATTTTAATTTGTGATTAATACCTCACCAACTTTGTTTAAACATATCTCTGGGACTTATTAAGATAAAATGCTGAAATTTTGTGCATCACCTTATTAGTGTATGAGGCACATTTTACTTATTGGAAATGATTTTGTACGGGAACGTATAAAAATTTAAATTCTGTATTTCTTCAAATTTAATCCCCTGAAAATTTTTATCGATTTTATAAAATTCTGTACCTTCTTTTACGCAACTTTGTAATTTATTATGTATGTCTAAGATCAATATTTAAGGAATAAAAGTCGAGGAATAAAAGCCAATGTTTTGGGGACATCCTGTATATATATATATATATATATATATATATATATATATATATATATATATATATATATATATATATATATATATATACTCTTATATACAGGGTGGTCAGAATTAAAAAAAAAACTACTCTGAGCTCTCTATAGATCGAACTACTCAGTGTAAAGTCTCCAAAATTGTTGAACCTATTATTCAAGACATGGGGAAAGGGATTACGCGAAAAAAAAATTAGTTCCAGAAGCACCGATAGGTGGCGCATACAAAACTATGCTCGAAAATTGTGTTGTATCCCAACTGCAACAGCACCAATATCTTGATTCAATTACCTTTATGCAAGATGGAGCGCCTCCACACACTGGACTCTGTGTACAGCAGTTTCTTCGGCAACATTTTACTAATGGTAGAGTAATTAGTCGTGCGTTTCCGACAACCTGGCCATCTCGTTCTCCAGATCTTAATCCCTGTGATTTTTGGCTGTGGGCATACTTAAAAAGTCTTGTTTATCGAGGACGCCTGGTAACCTTGGCAGATTTGAAAGACAGTATCACTTTGCACGTGAGAAGCATCTCAATCGACCAATTACGATCCGCAGTTGAACAAGCTGTCCACAGACTGCAGATTTTACATCTTGCAGAAGGGAACCATATTGAGCAGCATTCCCTGCATCGATAAGGTACTTGTGATATGAATGTTTGGTACGTTCGAATAAAATGTGTTACAAATGTGTATTTTGTGTCTTTTCAGCATATTTTCTGTTGTACAGCGCCACCTATCGGTGTTTCTAGAACTAATTTTTTTTCGCGTGATCCCTTTCCCCATGTCTTGAATAGTATGTTCAACAATTTTGGAGCCTTTACACTGAGTAAGTAGTTTGATCTATAAAGAGCTCAGAGTAGAGGTGTTTTAATTCTGACCACCCAGTATAACTCCAGAATGAATGCAATTATAGTTATAAAATTTTTATGAATATATATTGTAGGAAATTTTAGAACTAGTTATACTGCTTAGTATTTCTTATTATAGAAACTCGAACTATTTGAATTTGAAGATTTTTATACCAATATTTCCCGGAAAACAATGATAATTTACAGGAAAATGATAGTGTCATATAATGTACTATTGTGTAAGTCTCCAACTTTAACTACATGGGTTTTGGTCAAAATAGATTATAACAACACAACAAATGCATTCAATTTATGAGCATCACTAAACTGTTGAAAATTTGAAGAACTATTTAAAATACTTTGTTCGTAATATTTTAAAATAGTAAATTTTCATCAAATCTTAAAATGTGCATCTTTCATATCATTTTTATAAACAGTTTGATACAAGAAGAACAAACTGTTTGGTATACGATAATGTATGAGAAAGTCGAACGGAGACTCACAGACTTATTTATATCCACGTTCTCTTTATTTTAATTAAATTTAATTCACTTTTAATTCAATTTTCGTTCTCATTTGGTAACTGGAGTTATTTTCAAAGGTGGCGTAGAGAAAATATGAAAAAACTTAAATATCTCGAGAACGGCTAGTTCTGGTGTAATGGAGTTGGTCTTATTATTTTCTTCGTTAAATATTACGTATAAAACAAAAATATAATGGATATATTTGAGCAGATGTACTTTTTTATTTTACATTTTGGCGATTTTGCTGAACAATTCGCAAAAAAAAGGCAGGTAATATCTTTTCAAAGCGTACCCAAATCTAATCAGCACCAGGGTAACATACAGCCGACTCATCTGCTAAATTTTATGAAATTCGGTTCATTAGTTTTTCAGCTAGAGTGGAATCAGTCTGTTGCGGGCCATTTCGCCAAAAAAGGCGGGTTCTTTTATCCCGATTCATACCCAAAACTAATCAGCACCAGATTCGCCCACAAGTGACTTACCTGCCAAATTTTATGAAATTCGGTCAATTACTTTTTAAGTTAGAGTGGATTCAAAATTTGCACAGACACGCAGACAGACACACACACAGACGTCACGCTAAAAACAGTTTTTTCGTATTCTAGAGATCTCGAAACGCGTAGATCCGTCGAAAACTCGAGTTGCGATTTTCGGCATGATTCCAATACTTTCCCTTTACATTACCATGTATTGAAAGGAAAGTAAAAATAAATAAATAATGTCCGTGAAAGAATGTTCTAACATTTGCAAAGAAGAAAAGAATTGCAGAATATATAATTAAAACCTCCAAACCACACTCATCAAAACTACAGTACTCGGCACATTTCACTGACACGCAAAAATAACTTGTCACACACACACACATAAAATAAAATAAATAACTCTTATTTTTATAAGTTTTGTAGTTTTAATGGAATGTGAAATTTAGTCAGACAGCTTGACATTTTATTATAAAAAACAACTCTTTTCGCCTTCAAATACACACAAAATAGATAACTGGAATAAAAATTGTTTGAGGTTTCGTGCAGGAGAGAGCACCAGTCGCGAAGTGCCTTTAATCACCAATCTCAACTTATGGTTCTTATCTTCATGCTGTGACATTATTTCATTGACCCATGATATGGAGGCTTGGAGTTTTTATTTACTATTTTTATTTCAAACATGGCTCTTAGTGTGGCACTTTGTCGCCCATTTGGGTTTAGTCAGTTGGGGGGGTTGACGCAGATCTGAGGGTTAACTAGCAATTTGGCAATTTAAGGTTAATTCTTTTCATGATGGGTTTCAGAATTTTAAGTAGTTTGCCATTAGCGATTTTAATTCCAACTATAATCCACATTATTTTTCTACTAAATCATTTAATTACAATATAAATAATCGTAATGTTGAAGATTTTCGAAAGCAATTTCTAATATCATATAGATAAGGTTAATTCCAACTTTGTATTTACCAGTAGAATATTATATCAACAAATGCTAGATCAGCATTATAACAGTAATACCATGTATTAAAAATTGAAATTGCCAAGAAGGGATATAAAAAATAAAATTCGTGTTATATATAAAAGAATCAAAATAAAAACAGGGAATTTTAAATTCCCGTATATTGTACTGATCCCTAAGATGCACATAAAGCACGTAAAATTTAGATCTGTCACTGTGGGATATGGTACATATTTGAAAATCGCTAATGACAACCTACTTAAAATTCTGAAACCCATCATGAAAAGAATTAACCAAATGGGTTCATGTGTGATATCTTATAGTTATGAAGTCATCAAGACTTTATAACACCCAGATCGTTTGTTTTTACGAAGTTTTGATTTTAAAGATCTTTTCAACAATGTCGATTTGGAAGTTCTTCATGGCTTTATGAAGTTCATTTATGGAGAATTTGAGTTACGGGCTAATTTGGACTTCAGTTATTTTAAATCTTTAGTAAAAATGGTATTGTTTGAGAATATTCTTTATGATGGGATTAATTTTTTTATAGACAACTTAGCGGCATTCCTATGGGAGGAAGTTGCTCGTCAATTTGAGCGGACTTGTATTTGTACAAGCACGAATCGATATCACATATTAATAATGAACTCGTTTACCTACGTTACGTGGATGATTTATTGACAGGCGCCAGTGATCCTACATACCAGTTTGATTTTAGTTTTTATCTTGTTAATTTGGAATTGATCGAAACACCTCAAGAACCAGATGGAAGCATTAACATCCTGGATATTAACATTAAAAATAATAATTCAGGAGGAGGTATGATCTTTGACATTTACGATAAAAAGGATTACATTTGACCTAAAAGAAAAAAATCTGATGTGGGCAACACATGACTTTCCTTATATAATGTAATGAATTTACTACTTTTACAGTAAAAAAAAATAGGTTTTTCTTATAGTAGATACTAATATTTTTTCCAAGATATTGAATTTTCGACAATTAATCGTCATTTTCAATGATTTAGCGTCATTTTTATCCATTTAGCGAGATTTTCGTTAATTTGGCAATATTTCAAAAAGTCGCCAAGTTGGCGACATTCCGCCAAATTCGTCGCCAAAATCTCGCCAAGCGTTATGGACGCAGAAATAAGTTATTCTTACAGCAGATAAATGACCATTGGCGATCAAATACAAAAGTATTACTCAAAGTATCTTTTTTCATGAATGGAACGAGCTAGATCCACGAGAATGATGTCACCCGATTTATCGCATGGTATTACATATGAAAAGTGAACATGTTTCTCAAAAGGAAATATTTTTTTTTAAATTTCATATGATTTTTTGATAATTTTTTTGAAAAATGTACAATATCTCGAGAACGGTTCATGTTAGCGTTCTAAAATTTATGTCAATCGTTTTCTAATGAAAAATTACATAAGAAATGTCTATTTGCGTAACTTTCTTAGCGGTTTTGATTTTTTGACGATTTTTTCAAAATTTCATTCGAATATTTAGGGGGGTTCTGAACATTCGATTGCGTACAAAAACAATAGGCTTCCAGTGTTTACGGATTGTGATTTTTTGTACCAAATTAGGTTCGAATCGGTCCATTCTTTCGTCAGTTATCGTCTTCACAAGCTCACTGACACACACACACACAGACATCACTTCAAAAATGTTTGATCCGTGATCAGGGATGCTGGAAACGTGCTCTCCCGTCGAAAACTCGAATTCGAATTTTCGACCCCGTCACGACACTTTCCTTATACATTATGTATATAAGGAAAGTAATTATTTAATTAGTTGGGAATCTAACATCCACAAAAATATTTACCGTAATATCGTGATTAATCAATTTTTGAGAAATAAACGAGTTATTTCTAATGAACCACCAAAATTTTTCAGCGATCGTAATTTTATTGGCGTGGCAGTCACAAAGGATTATCCAAGGAGTTTCTTGAAACGACACATCACGGGAATTTACGATATCGATGAAATGCCAGTGTTTGAGGATTTGCCAGGAAATTGAAATGTTTATTTATTATTGATTTGCATCTGGCAACATGTTGCGAATATTGAGCTTCAGAATTTAAAGACTTGACGTATGTCAGTGTTGGCGTAATGAGCGACTTGGTGTGTATGTTTTGTGTTTGTAATTTTTATTACAATTTTACGTTCATGTTGTATTTTAATTGTCTTAGGTGAAACTTATTAGGATTCGAATATTTGGCTTTATTAATGGATGGCCAGTTGTGGTCGTTTCAGCTTCTTGTTTGTAGTACATCGGGGTCTGCTTCGCGAGAGTGCTTCCCGAGGCCTGGCAGCAAGCGGTAACCGGGGTTTAGAAGGAGCCACAACCCCCCTTCGGCTATTTTTTGGCACTCCGCTCGTTAACTTTTCTCGTCCGTCATTTTTCCATTTTTCATTTTGAGATTATAGACACACACACACACATATATATATATATATATATATATATATATATATATATATATATATATATATATAATAATAGAAGTTTGAAAATCCAATGAACGAAAAGTAAGAAGATGTAACACGATAAACCTAACTTTTTAAGACACCCACAGAATAAAATATAATACAGCAAATCAACAATCAAATGGATAAAAAATAATATATTAAAATATAATAAATGCAATAACATAGGCAGTAAAAAACGGTAAAAAATTAGGAGAATACGTGCTACAAGATTCCTCTAATAACATTGGACGAAAGTGAATTCAAAAATAGAAAAATCAAATATAGAAATAACTAATTCTATTACTAAATTTAGCACAAATGCAGCATAAATTCGAATAGATTGCAAAAAAAATATTTTTATAGATACTATATATATATATATATATATATATATATATATATATATATATATATATATATATATATATATATATATATATATATATTAACATGTTCTTAGTTGTCATTTACTTTTAAATAGAAAATTGCGAATACCATATCTATTTCTTCAACTTAGTTTAATGCACTTATACTTTTATACGGAATGTTGATTTTCTTAAACATGATCTAAAAATCAAGGAATTACTTTTAGTTAGTTCAGAAAGTTATCAAGTCTCTGATCCATTAGAATTACTCATCCGTTATAATAATGGTACCGAATTTCATTTGATTCTCTCAACTATTTGACAGATATTGCCTCTAAACTCGCAAACAGGCACATACACAGACATTACTGCAAAAAATGTGTAAGGATGCTTTAATTGTGTAAATTCATTGAAATCTAACAGTCGGATGTTTTACGCTTTTCACTTTTACGTGTACTATAATGTAGGAACGTAAACACTTGTTGAAGACCCAGACCGTCCAACTCATCCGAGGACGTGAGCAGGATTTGGACACGTAAACACTTTTTTGTGAAAAATCTTGCTTTTTTATTCAAAATGAAAACCAAAAATAGCACTTACTAACATAATGAATACCTTCCAATAATATTTTGAAATAAAATTAGAAAAATAAATTTATGCAGTCCTTAAAATTAAATTAAACTTTTCAAACCAAAAGGTAAAATAAACTTCTACACATTCTTTCCTGACAGCGAAATATTACTATTCATGAATAACAACTTTTATCTTTTATTGTCATGCGTCAAAAAAGTTTTAATGGAATACGAAATTTAGCCACTTCCAATTATCGGAGAGCAACTTCTTTTTAAAAATAAACATGAAAAATTGGAAACTGTCTTTTTCTTCGAATATTTGACAACGCCATTTTAAATTAGTTCTTTATTACGAGAGAATTCCAATTTGAGGCATCTATAGTGGCGATAGAGGATTTTTTCAATGCCGATATTTCAAATTAAGAGCATTTCTATCCTGGGACACTGCGAAATTAAAAATTAATTTACAAGACAAGGCGTTAAAATAAAACACTAAATTATTGAGAATTATTCTCGAATAAGTATTATCCTCTTCTGTTCAATCTCTGTATTACATCTATTTGTCTCAAATATTTTTAACATTTGGAGTATAAATATTTAATGCATAACTTTGAAATTCTCGTATTGTGTATTTTCCTCTCCTGTTCCTCTTTTGTATTCTATCCATTTGAGCACAAATTTGAAATATTTGGAGAAAAAATCATTTTTATGACATTTTTGTATTATCCGATTCTCTAATTACCTTTCATGTCCAACCTTCCAATTTTGTCTATTTGTCTCTAATTGTTTAAATATTTGTAGAGCAATTATCCAATGTACCATTTTGAATTCTCGTATTTTGTATTCTCCTATGCCTTTCCTCCTTTGCATTTTATCTACGTGTCCCCAGTGTTAAAATATTTTGAAAGCAAATCACTAATATGGAAATTTTGTATTCTCTAATTTTCTTTCTCTCAACTTCATCCTTCATATTTTATCCATTTGTCTCCAATTATTTAAATATCTCCAATGTGTCATTTTGAATTCTATTTCCCGTTCCTCTATTGTATACTATCAAATTGCCCCCAATTTTGTAATTAATATGTGAATAACAAATCTTTTAGGTGGAATATTTGTATCCTAGTACTCTCTAATTCCCTATCATGTTCATCCCTTTTATTTTATCTATTTGTCTCTAATTATTTAAATAGCTGTAGAACAATTCCAATATACAGGGTGTCCCAAAAAGATTGAAATGCGCTTTAATTCTTTACCTGTTGGAGATAAGTGGGAAATGTAAATTGCAAAAACGTTGAAAGTAAAATAGGAAATAAGACTACGTTAATGAAATAGTCCTCCCATTAATTCTCAAAAAGTTACACTTTTTAAATTTTTATACGACCCCCTTAGACCAATTTGGTCAATCAGAAAATTTGCATCTTTAATGCAAAAAGATCGTTAAAAAAACTGCATATCTATATCTTTAAAACTGAGCGAGTTATATTTAATTGAAAATTGAACATTGTGAATGGGAATCATATATCAAATTAGAAAAGTAAATTTGTGACGTATCACAAAAAAGATAACACTGGATGATAATACATAGTATACCCAACCGCGTAGTGAATAGCACTGCTTTATATGATTCTGTCTGTGTAATGCTTTATTTAGATACATTTGTGATAACAAATTTTGACACATATTAACGTATTTTTGATCTAAACAATTTCCATCGTCAATTTGTTTATGATCCTTATTTTCATTGATGAAACAGACATTCACATGGTATAGAAAAGTGGTATAAGTCAGATTTTTTCTTTTATCATAACTCAGTTGATTTTAAAGATACAGATATGTGGGTGGTTTTTTTAATGATCTTGTTGCATTAAAAGTAAAAATTTCCTGATTAGCCAAATTTGTCGAAGGGGGTCGTATAAAAATTTAAAAAGTGTAGCTTTTTTACAGTTAATGGGAGAACTATTTCATTAAAGTAATCTTATTTCCTACCTTTCTTTCAACTTTTTGCAATTTACATTGCCCACTTATCTCCAACAGGTAAAGAATTAAATCGTGTTTCAATCTTTTTGGGACACCCTGTATAAAGTTTAAATTATTATATATTGTGTTCTTCTCTTCTGTTGCACATCAGTATCCCATCCATTTGTCACGAATTTTGAAATATTTTGATATCAAATCTCTCAAATGGAATTTTTATATTCTAGCAGTTTCTAATTCTTTCTTATATTCATTCTTTATATTTAATCTGTATTTCTCTAATTGCTAAATATTTGTTGAACAATACTCCAATGTGTGATTTTGAATTCTACTATCTTGAATTCTCCTCTCCCTTTCCTCCTTTTTATTCTATACTAGAAAATGCAGCCGTCGTTGAACGGGATTTAAACCAGGGTTTAACTGAATTCATGTATTCAATATTTTAAAAGAACTAGTTGCAATAATGCGTAGCTTGGAGTTAATTCAATATTTTAAAAGGCGTATATTTTATCTATATTTCTCTAATTGTATAAATATTTGTAGAACAATATTCCAGTGTGTGATTTTGAATACTACTCTTCTGTATTCTCCTCTGTTGCTCCTCTTTTTTACTCTATGCTAGAAAATGTACCGGGCGTTGCCCTGGGTTTTTCCCAGGGTTCTTCAACTGAATTAATTTGTTCAATGTTTTAATATGTTTAGTGTTCAATGTGTATGTTTATAGTATGTGTATGTTGTGCATGAGTAGTGTATGTGTCAACGTATGTATGTGTAGTGTATGTGTCAACGTATGTATGTGTAGTGTATGTGTCAATGCATGTGTGTATGTGTTTGTGTCAATATGTATGTGTAGTGTATGTGTCAATGTGTATGTGTAGTAAATATGTGTATGTGTAGTGAATATGTGTATGTGTAGTGTATGTTTAGTGTTCAATGTTGGAATAGTTGCATTTCGCACTTTTGAAAACCAGGCATTTTAAAATCAGAGATAAAATTTACTACTGTACAACCCAACCCGCACATGAAATTTCTCTGCCTAGAAATAAAATATTTACAGAAGTTATAATTCTATACTTCTGCAATGAATGCACAGAGCATCAGATCATTACAGAGTCTAAAGTCGGAACAAATTATTTAGCTTAAATGTATGTGCAGAAGCGTACAGCAATTTTGCAAATTTGAATGCAACGGGCAGATGATAATTACTATGTTCTTCAGTAGCAGACATTCTTTAAGAATCAAAAACTGTCTCGAATTATAAATTGATTTTGAAGCCGAAAGTGAAAATAAACTTTTATATTCTATTTCAAAAAGTTTATGTTCGATTCAAGTAACAAATTCAGGACAGAAATATAATATTGAAGAAATGCTATATTCTAAAGATTTAAAATTATTTTCTAAAAGCAGCGAAAGTTGAAAATAGCAATAGTCTGACACATCATTAAAAAATAAATAAATAAAAATAAATAAATAAATAAATAAAATAACGTAAAATAAAAAAAATAAATATGAAAAAATAATAATAATAAATAAATAAAAACAGTAAGCTGGCGAAAGAAAATGCTCGCAGTCAGGCATAATATCATCTGTTCAATGAAATTTCGGCCAAATTTCGGCTTTAAAAGTTCAAAACTTTCAGAGCAATTCGAACTTCTTAAAAATCTTGCCAAACCGTGTTGTCTGGTTACCTGAAGTAGTAGCTCAGTACTAAACTCCGCCGTTGTCCGAAGTTTCGATTTTCAGCTGCAAATTATACGCACAGACAGACATGTTTTCTCATATAAAATACTATTTCCCTTAGATAGTTTAAATGATTGTAAAAGATATGTTAAAAATAACTCTTGAAAGTTCTTTCCCACTAAAAGTTTCACAGAACTTAAAATTTTGAATAAGAAAACATCTCAGGAAATCCTGAATGAGACAGAAGTCAATAAAACAGCCAATTGTAGATAAGGAAAACTTTCCTAAACTGTGCTTATGAAAAATGCATGATTGCTACAAGAGAAAGCATCCGATGATTGAATAGAAAACGAAGTATGAAAAGAAAACTTAATGTAAAAATCATATGACTTTTTCTAAAGACTGAAATTTGTTTCTCACTCTTCTTTAGTTTGTATTTATAATAATATACCAGTATTTAAGCCTATCAAGGAGATGAAAATTGACACTCTTAAATGATGTTTGAATTTATTAAAAATATTTTAATTTATTTAACAAGGTATCGTGCTTAACATCAGAAACAGTCGTCTTAGCAGAAACTTGCTCTGTTATGCTCTGTATCGTGGTCTACAACCATAAGTGTTGAAAATCCAGGCCACTTGATTCATCCTAGAGTACGAGCACCTTGTACGAGTACCTTGTTTGAGTAAGCTATATAAAGGTAGGGGGGCTGTGAGGCAACTGTATATATATATATATATATATAATTCAAGAGCTTAAATATAATATACGAAGCATATGAAACTAGTAAGTTTAACAATACAATTGCATTAAAAAACAGTGCAATTACAAAAACATCTACTTATTGAGCTAGAGTAGCATATAAATAAAATGTAATAAACATGAATTAAAATAGAATTATTGAAATTAAATAGTAAAGCATCTTTAACAAACAAAACCATTTAAATACCTACCAGAAAAAAATCAAGAAAATGTCATAAACCACCCATTATATTTAAAACAAAAATATTTAAGAAAAATGGAATATCAAATAATAGAATGAAGATGATGTAACAGTAAAATCGTCAGGGGCCGATTACTATACATCAGCTTCATTTAGCACATTTCATATATTGAAATGTAACTGTACAAAAAAGTTCAATAGTAGTCCCTATGTACTAAAAACGGAAAATGATCGAGAAATTTTAAAAACTAAAAAGAATTAAATTACTTTAAAAAATAGAATTAACTTACAGGTGTTGTTGTTGAAACCCAGACCGTCCGACCTACCAGGTGTGCAGAAGTTACAGCAGCTAAACCATCTCAACAGAATGTGCAAAGGAGATGTTGCCAACCCTAAAGAGTAATGTCCATGTTGATATTCTTAAAAAATTGTAAATAGTTGAGTATTAGAAGGTATAAAAACCAGATAAACTGCATCCATCATACAATAAGTGCCTTTTAATATATATAGATAAAAATGATAATCATTATTAACCGTATAAAATAATTTAATGGATTAATAATATATGTATTGAATAGACAATCGAATATTAATCGATTATAGAAATAAAACAAGACTTCCCACTGATTCCTTGCATGTATCTCCTGGCAAAATGCATTGCTATACGATGCAAGTATAATGAAATGCGTAATAATAGGAAATGTAACTATAAGTATGTTAGTAAATAATAAGGAATAAATGGAGAATGATTAACATTATAGTGATTTAGAGATAAAGTGCATTAACAACGCTGCGTTACTCTAAACTTTTTTACTATAATGTTAACCAAATGTAATGTATAAAAGTATAATTTATTAATTTGAATAAGGTTTTTTTTATATGTAATTGATGAAACTTTGTATCTGATAATCTATAAATTCGAAACAATTGATTTTTAATGATGTTACGAAAATTTTGAACCGAAGTAAATGATAATAATTTATTGATATTAAAATTAAAATAACTTTTTTTATCATATAAATTATAAATAATAGTATTAGAAGATTCAATACATAGATTCAAATTCAGAAAGTTAACTTAAGCACTTATACAAGGTTCATTATTCAACAATCCCAGATTATCAGGACAAAAATCGTTGCTGATATTATTTAATCCGTTTTAACAACATATCGATACATATCGATATAATTGTCAGTTGAAGTAAATATATGTCTAACAGAGCAATTTATTCTGTTTCAATATCCATACTCCTAACAAAGACTGTGAGTACGTGAGTGGGTGTCTCTTGCTTTTTTTTTTCAAATAACAAATTATAAAATTATTATATCTTAATATTGATATTTTATACTAATACCTTGCAATTTTCTTATATATTAGCTTATATATATATATTATATTAGCTTATATTATTATTATTATTATAGCTTATTATATATTATTAGCTTATATATATATTAGCTTAATATATATATTAGCTTAGGGTGGAAAATTCAAATTGAAAAACAAATTGGACAACACAGGATTGGATTTCAAATTTGGAAATTAAAATGGTGTGGTACCTATAAATACAGAGTACTTCCTAAATATAACTTTTAACAAATCTGTGGGCGTGGTTTATGTGAGTTCTCAAAAATCTAAAATTTCATACCATATAATAGAGTCATTTATTTTTAAGAAAAGAAATTGCTCTTAATCAATGTTTGAGACACAGAAGAGAAATCATTGCCTGTCCTAAATCCCATGAAAATATTTTAAGACAGGTTTAATAATTCTTACTACATTATGAGGTAGGCGTGGTCTAGTTATCTAATATTCCGCAATTGTACTTGTATTTTAGAAATTATTAATCTAAACATAAGCAAAATTTATCAAAACCATAAAAATCTGGGGTATTGAAATCTTCTTCGTAACGCCTTGGTTGAAACACAATATGATTTACATAAATTACCATTATTTCTTATGGTTCAACTACAGTCCCTAGAAGGTGAATTTCTTCTAGACACAGTAGTTCAACCTTGGATCGGTAAAGGTTAAATATTACGTGCCTTCTCAACTTGTTCAGTATTTACAAACCTGCTTTCGATAAAAGTATGTATGTAATTATATTTGAAGACTTATGTGTAATTAGACTTTTAAAATTATCTGTAAATGACTTCAAAGGACGTTATTTCCACAGAAACAAAAACGATATTTTACCAATTTTGCAAGGCTGGGAATGTAATGTATTTTTTAAACAATACAAAATACTTTCGAAATCTAATGTGAGAAAAAAAAACGAAATCCATACCTTCCGTATAAAATAAAATAAAATATATTTATTAGAAAGGTATCAAGTTACAATGCTTGTAAGACAGCGACTTACAAAACTTTCTTGGAGAAAACAGGTATGAGGGGTTAAAAGCCCTCTTCTTCAGCCCAAACCACCGGTAGAACAGTATGCGCCCTTAACAACCACTAAGAAGGAAGTGTTTGTTTGCTGAACGAAGAGATCCTTCTTAAGTGTGTTTATATTAGGTGCATTAAAGGAGCTTATTTATGGCGTTTCAAAGGCGTTTATTTAGTATCCGAGCAATGCCAGATATTTCGTTCTAGTATTTAAAAATTTTATGTAATCCAAGCTATTATATAAAAGCAGTACATAAGACAGTACATTTATCAGTTTTATATAACTATACTAGTATTAAAACTTGTTAAAACAGAAAAACTAACAAAAAATTAAGTGGAAACTCTTTTCTTAATACGTTTTATTTTGTTTCATAATGCATGGCGTTTACTGTCGAAAATATTAGTCTTATCTGAAAATTGGGGCAGTTTGGTTATGGTCCGTGCTTGACTGCATAAGTGTATAAAGTTCCAGTCTTCTAAGTTAATTGCGGAGGAGGTGAAGGAATTTGAAAGAATTTTCGACACCAATTTTTTGTAGTTGTTGTTGTTGTTGTTAGCTTAATTTTTTTCAATATTTGTTTGTTCGCTTTCATTTGTTACTGTAATGAGTACATTGTATGTTTTCCTTCATTGTATAATTATGCAGCCGGATAACAAACAATTAACTTTTAATTTCATTCAACTTACAGTAATTTCAATTCTGGTGTCATTGTTCTTAAAATTGAAAATCCGACTAAGTTAAATTCTGTGTGCAAAAATTCAGCTTTCTAGGTCACCAGGGAGTTTCTACAAGGCCTTGAAAGACTTTTCGTTAAGGATACGCATTTTCCTCACCCGGGGGGTATATCGAAAGTCGCCTCCGTTAGGATCTGTACCGTAATCGATACTATAAGTTTGCTAAGATTAGGCCTTCTAGGTCAAAGGAGAGGCATTTGGTGAAAGCACATTTTATCTGCCTCGCCACGTTTCTTCATCCCAGGGGGCTAAATATAAAATCCAGTTCCGTTAGGTTCTGTATCATAGTCGTTACTAAAAGTTTGCTTGTATTCAGCCTTCTAGGTCGAAGGAGGCGCATCTGGAAAATCTAAAAATATATTTTATCTTCCTCCCCTCTTTTCTTCATCCCCGGGGGTTAAATCTGTAACCCGGCTCTGTTATTATATGTATGGATATGCATATTTTTAATATATCTTTTAAACTATATACTAAAATGGCAAGCTCATGTTGCATCATAGGCGTTGCCAAGAACTCGAAAAGAGGTATGGTGGAATGCTGAATTTAATTTTTCAATATGAATCCCTTTCACGAATTATAACAATTTTTCCACCATCGGGGAAATGGGTGAAGTTATGACCCCAGCCTTGCCTAAGCCACTGAATTTATACTTTTTACGCGATATAAAATATTTCTAATAACACTACATTTTTTTGCTTTTGTTTTGAATTTTGAAATATTTATTTTACAATAATCTAAGCGTAAGCATTCGAAAGTAAACTAATTTATACCGCTTTCATGTGTGAATAAAACATGAATTCGCAATCTAATTTTATAATATATCATTAAATAATTATAAATGCACACTAAGCATTAATCTTCCGAACTATTGAACTAGCTATATTTTTTTTTCTCGTTAAAATATCACTGTGAAAGACGTTCAGTTGCATTAGAAAGTTTCATTCATCCCGTTCTTCCCAGCAGAGCCTCAAAACTTTCCCATATAATATAGGGAACAGGTTATCCCCCTAGCATAGCCTACGCTGACACAACTTTCTACTAACCAGTTAAAATGGTATGGTATAATAATCTACCATTAATAAATTCTTGGAGAATGTTATATAAAATAAAATTTTGTTTATAACATAAGATCATTTTAACAACATATCTAGCTAGTGAATTGCTATGAAAAATAGCAGTTTACGAAATATTAAAATCATTGCAGATGTTTCTAGAGTGACCGAACGGTAATAACAGGTAATAATATTGAAATATATATTGTACAATAATCTAAGACAGAGCATTCGAAAGTAAAATAATGTATGACCGCTTTCATGTGTGGATAAAACTTGAATTCGCAATCTAATTTTGTATTAGACCATTAAATAATTATGAAAGCGCATTTATCTTCCAAACTATTGATTTAGCTGTATTTTTTTCTCGTTAAAATATCACTGTGAAAGACATTCAGTTTCATTAGAAAGTTTCATTCATTCAGTTATGTGTAATTAGACTTTTAAAATTATGTGTAAATGACTACAAAGAACGTTATTTCCACAGAAACAATAACGATATTTATCCAATTTTGCAAGGCTGGGAAGTAATATATTTTTTAAGCAATAGAAAATACTTTCGAAATCAAATGTAAGAAAAAATACGAAATCCAACTGTTTTCTTAATACATTTTATTTTGTTTAATAATGCAAGGCGTTTACTGTCGAAATATTACTCTTATCTGAAAATTGGTGCAGTTAGGTTATGGTCCATGCTTGAATGCATAAGTGTATAAAGTTTCAGCCTCCTAGGTTAATTGTGGAGGAAGTGAAGGATTTTGAAAGCATTTTCGACCCCAATTTTTTTTCTGTTGTTGTGTTGGGTTATACTTTTGGATATTTAATTATTTTAGGAGTTTTGCTTTTTGTTTAAATATGTTCAGGGGTCTTATTTACATAGTCACTATTCATCTTCCAATTGTTTAGGTTTTTGATATTCTTTGTTCAAATAGGTTCTTTTCAATAGGTTTTGTGTTAAAAACGGCGAAAGTTCGTTCTTTTTAGGATTTGGCAATTTAAATTTATTTGAATTGGCTAATTTGCAATTCCATTTATTGCCCTTTTTATTCCCTTTAATTTGATTCCAAATTTATTGCTCTCTGTTAAAAATTCGTTAATTCATTGCAGTTTTTCGGTTTTATTCTATTTTCAGCATTTTAAATATTTCAGAATCGTCCATATTTAAATTATTGCCGAATTCATATTTTCCAAATCGTTTCACTTCATTTCTTTTTAATTTTCGTCTGCTCTGAAATTCCATTTCTCTTCTTTAAAGTTTCGAGTTTTTAATTGGTTGACCGTAATATTAAAATCGTCTGTCATTAATTATTTTATCGTTCATCGATAATTTTGTTTACAATCTGTGGCAGCGATGTTTCGCAGTATATAAGCAAAATCGCGCGTTTTTTCGCTCTCTTTTCTCTTCTGTTTTTTGATTGGAACCTAAGATGTGATCTGTTAAAGTTGTTGTTTTCAGCGCTTCGGCGCGAGCCGTAGTTCGAAACCGGCGTGCGTTCTGAGGAACGAAAGTTTTTATTTTATTCCCGGCTCATTAATTATGCTCTGTTTATTTGTTATTCCTGCCGCCGAGTTTTAATCTAAACATTCAAGAGCTGCTGAAAATGTTACGTCTGATGGCAGAGAGAGTTGTGTCTATAAGGACTGGATGTTTTGAACTCCTGCCTCTTCAGTCTTGCTAATTAGTTTCCTGTCTGCTAAATGTTGATCCAAGACATTCCGCGATTTATGCGATGTCCGCCGAGGAAGTTGCAATTTGTTTATTTACCCGAGTTGTGCAGCTCTTTACATGAGGAATGGAATCAATATTTCCGTGCCCAATAGACGGACATATATTTTTGGTTTTCGTTCTGATGTCAGAAGTTCGGTGCTGCAACTTGGAGAAATGATGTTTATTGCTGGACGTCCGGCTGATTTGGAGAATCTCCGGTGGAGTCTGAATTCGTGGAGCGATCGTTTTTCCAGATTTCTACTGGACAGAAATAAGATCCTGTGCCATGGATTTTCCTCTTCTGGTTTTCCCTGGGTCTGCAGCACGTTTGGTGATTCTGCCTGCCTCCCGCCGATCTCTGCCGTTCTTCTACTGGACCCTTGGTGATATAATTCTTTTCCTTCAAGTTTCAGACTAGTTTACTTTTGCCTTATTTAAAATTTAATTGAGCTGGCATAGAATAAGACCCCTTTTGACCTATATACTTTAGGTCACCTGAACCTGTGGTTCTTTAAATTTTGTTCTAAATTCCCCTTTGGCTAACTGATGTTTTTTTATCCAAAATTCTAGTTTTGATAAATAATTGAATAAGTTTAATATTGTTAACTTTAAAATTTAATATTCTAACGTTTTTTTTTCTACCACTATACGACCGGCCATTCCTTTTATTTATTTATTTAAGTTGTTTATTTGATTTGTTGAGTTAATGAGATGTAAAATGTTTTAAAAATTCTTTTAAAAGTGAAGTTTAAAATTTTAATAAACGTTAGATTTTGAAAACCTAAAATCTGTGTTCTCTCTCTCTTTTACTTTAATGCATGTTTTTTATATTTTAGGAAAGTGCCAATTCTTATATTTTACAGGAGTACATATTTGTACACGTAGGGTAACTGGTCAATAGGTCCTCTTTCAGTTTATTTAAGAATTCAGTTTATTTCTAGAATGTTTTTAGGTTTTAAGAACTTTTAGAACATTTTCAGATTTTAGAGGAACTTTACAAATTTCAGAGGAATTTCAGTTATTTTAGAGTGTTTTTCAGTATTTTCAGATGACTTTCAGATTTTAGATACTTTACATGTTTAGGTATGGTCCAAAATGTTTTAGAATGTTCTTTGGTATATCATGTGCTTTCCTTCCCCCCAACAGTTGTTAGCTTAATATATTTCAATTTTTTTTGTTCGCTTTCATTTGTTACTGCAATGAGTACATTGCATGACTTCTTACATTGTATAATTATGCAGCAGGATAACAAACAATGAACTTTTAATTTCATTCAACTTACAGTAATTTCAGTTTTGATGTCTTTGTTCTTAAAATTGAAAATCCCACTACGTTTAATTCTGTCCAATCGTCGATACAATAAATAAGATGGAATATACTCAATATATTTAGTACTATAAGTGTGCAAAGATTCAACTTTCTAGGTCACCAGGGAATTTCTACAGGGCCTTGAAAACCTTTTCGTTAAAGAAACGCATTTTCTTAATCCCGGGTGTTAAATCGAAAGTCGCCTCCGATAGGCTCTGTACTGTAGTCGATACTATTAGTTTGTTAAGATTATGCCTTCTAGGTAGGTCACAGGAGAGGCATTTGGAGAAAGAACATTTTAAATGCTTCCCCATTTTTCTTCACCCCAGGAGGATAAATATAAAATCCGGCTCCGTTAGGTTCTGTACAATAGTCGATATAAAAAAATTGCTTGGATTCAGCCTTCTAGGTTAAAAAGGAGGCGCATCTGGAGTATCCGAAAACATATTTTATCTAACTCCCCTCTTTTTTCCATCCCCGGGGGGGAAATCTGTAATCAGACTCTGTTATTATATTTATGGATATGCATATTTTTAATATATCTTTTAAACTATGTATTCAAATGGCAAGCTCATGTTGTATCATAGGCGCTGACAAGAATTCAAAAAGAGGAATGGTGGAGTGCTAAATTTAATTTTCCAATATGAGCCCCTTTCAAGAATTATCGCAATTTTTTCACCATCAGGGGAGGGGGGTGGAATGAAGTTATGACATCAGCCCTGCCTAAACCACTAAATTTTTAACATTTTCCGTGATTTAAATTATTTCTCGTAACACTACACTTTTTTACTTTTGAATATTGAATTGCTTATTTTACAATAATCTAAGTGTAAGGATTCGAAAGTAAACTAATTTATGACCACTTTTATGTGTGAATAAAACTTGAATTCGCGATCTAATTTTGTATTGAACCATTAAATATTTATAAATGCACACTAAGTATTAATCTTCCGAACTATTGAGCTAGCTGTATTTTTTTTCTCGATAAGATATCACTGTGAAAGCTAATCAGTTTTAATAGAAAGAATATGAGAACTTCGCAACAGAGGGAACCTTCCTTCCCAGCAGTGCTTCACAACTTTCCCATACAATATTAAGAACAGTTTATCTGATAATATACATGGGCTACACTCAGACAGAATATCTAATAAGCAGTTAAAATGGTATAATTATCTACCATAAATAAATCAATGTTGTGTATTATATAAACTAAAATTATGTTTAATTATCTTTTACATAGTTTTAATGATCAACTCAATTCTTAAATTCTGCCACTTTCCGGCTTGCTGGAAAACTGCTGTCGTAATCCCCTGTTTAAAGCCCGGAGCTGACCCCTCTAACCCTGTGTCATACCGTCCCATTTCCCTCCTCCCATCCCTGAGTAAAATCACAGAAAGAATCATTCAGAACAGGCTTTATAAATTTATAAATGAAAAAGATATCATTATCCCAGAGCAATTTGGATTCAGACCCATGCACTCCACCACCCATCAGCTTCTCAGAGTAGTTGAATTCACTGCTAATGCCATTAAAAATAAAAATCACGTAGGTGCCCTTCTGCTGGACGTCGAAAAGGCGTTCGACAAGACGTGGACCCCTGGAATAATCTACAAATTAATTAAACTTAACTTCCCCCCCCCTTCATCCAAATTATAAATTCGTATCTACTAAAAAGAAAGTTCCATGTGCGAACTCTAAATACCCTCTCCGAAATTAAAACCATCAACGCAGGCGTTCCGCAAGGATCCATTCTAGGGCCCCTTCTTTTTAATCTGTATGTAAATGATATCCCCCGCGCCCCTCACACCACCCTTTGCTTATATGCAGACGACACGTGTATTATATCCTCCAACAAAAATATTAATTATCTCCACACCCAGTTACAGAATCATATCAGCATACTTATAAAATATTACGATAATTGGAAAATCAAGATAAACGCATCCAAATCGCAGGCAGTCTTTCTCTCTGGAGCCCGTATCCCCCCCCCCCCCCCCTTAATGTTCAAAAATCAGCCTATCCCTTTTTCGCGTACTGCCAAGTACCTCGGTGTCCATTTGGATAGCCGGCTTACTTGGCGTACGCACTTTGAGTACATTGTCAAAAAAACTAAAAAGCTCGTAGGAGCACTAAATCATCTTTTATTTTCAAAAGACCTCGATATTAGTAATAAGATTCTCTTATACAAGAGCATTATGCAGCCAATTCTCTTATATGCATGCCCGATTTGGGGGTATGCATGTAAATCGAATATTCAAAAACTTCAAGTGGAACAGAACAGGATACTCCGAATCATCAGGAAAGCCCCTCGTTACTTACGTAATGATATAATTCACAAAGACTTTAAAGTAAAAACTATTAAACAGGCTATTAAAAAACAAACTACAAAATTCTTTAGAGACATACCAAAAATACCGAATGAATCTCTGTTTAATCTCCAGGACTATGACCCGCGGGCGAATAAAAAGCGTCCCCGTGCAGTCTTGTATGAACCTCCCTAAGCATCGTTTTAATTTTTCTAGCATTCCCAGTCTGCTTATTGTGCAACTCTTTAACCTCTTACATTCTTTTAGCATCTATCTCGCAAACTCCTCCCCCCTCAGCTTGTAACCAATGCTGCAAGTTGTATCCCATCTTGCCTCTAGATGGCAGCACCGCTGCACCTTAGTTTTCACTCTTCCTCCAATAAGGAAGGCTGGACTTTGTGTCCTTTATTGTATGAATCAGATCAATTTCGCTCAAATGATGACATGTGTTAATACTTTATCCACAGACCGGAGGTAAAAGCCTTCGGGCTAGGCACTCCAGCACGTAACCAACATCCCTGGCTGTTAATGTATTGGTTAATGTATTGGCAGTTCAAAAGTCCAACCAAAGTACTTCAGCTCCCCCCCCCCTCCCCTAAACTCATCCCAAGAAATCAAATTGTAGCCAATGCTAGAAAGCAAACCCTACAGCAAATTGCCGTACATTCTTACATCTCCCCTGCCCCCCCCCCCCACCCTTGCTGCAGAAAACTTGAACGAAAAGACTAACAATGAAACATCCTCAACTTCTCAAATCAAAGATATAATACAGATTATTCAGGAATTCAAACAAATGTTTACTGACTTAGATTTAAATTTTAATAAAATCAAAAACTTCATAAATCAAATTAAAGAAACAATTAACAAACCAATTAATCCACTAGATAAATTATTAAACATCATATCTGCCCTCGGAGAGGTATTTAGTACAGTCCCCCCCCCCCCGTCATGGCGAGTAAAAACTTCAGTCACCTAAACATATTGTCGTGGAACGCCAATGGGCTCCGCGGCAAAATCACTGAACTGCGTTCCTTTGTACAGAATAATAGCATTGATATAATACTTATTCAAGAAGTTAGACCTGGCCTCCGTCCCCGCCCCCTCAAAATTGCAAATTACTATAATTATACGGCTCTGAGAAATAACCCATCTAATAATCAACCCTCCCATGCAGGCGGAGTTTCTGTCTACATTAAGCATAACATCCCTCACCATGAATTAAATCCGGTCAATACTACTGTAATTGAAAATAAAATGATTCAGCTCTCCCTACCGAACCACCCGCCCATCATTATTGGGTCCATCTACATAAAACCTGCCAGCAGAATAGACATTACCCCTGACCTGCAAAGTATCAGTAATATCAATCACCGTGCCATCCTGTTGGGTGATTATAATGCACATAGCCCCCTCTGGAATTGCCGCAGAAGAAACACCTACGGTACTGCTCTGCAAAAATTCATCTCTGCTACTGGAATTCATCTTGCAGTCCCTGCCCTGCCCACCCACTACTCGCATTCCCCTTACCCCTCCACCATAGACCTCGGCCTTCTTAAAAATATCCATCTTCCTTATACAATTGAAACTCTTAATGAATTTAGCTCTGACCACCTCCCCATCCTCCTCACCCTTCAGCTAAACTCCCTTCTCCCTGTCTCCAGCCTCCCTTCCTGTGTCGATTGGAATAATTTCAAATCAAACCTTAGAAACACCACCCTGCTCATCCCTAATATTAACTGCCCTGCTGACATTGATAAAGCTGCCCAAAAAATCACCCTCGAAATTCAAAACTCCCTGTCTAAAGCTTCCTCCTCTCGTCCCCCCCCCCCCCGCTACAACTTCCTTCCGCATAACATCCAAACTCAGATTGTGTATAGAAATTTTGTTCGCCGCCTCTGGCAAGTAACTAGAGACCCCCGCACTAAAACCCACCTTAACTCCGTAAATAAAAATATTAGAATTGCCATTCAAAAGCACAACCAAAATAATTGGAAAAATTATATTGAGTCCCTCTCCCCTTCTGACAATAGCATCTGGAAAGAGATTAAAAGAATTAAGAAACCCTATTCGCAGCTCCCCCCCCCTCCTCTCGTCCACTGGCACCGCTTTTTCAGAACGGGACAAAGCAAATGCTATCGCAAATTGCTACGAGAAGCAATTTGCGATTGATATCCCGAACAACGCTTTTCATACTCATGTGCAGTCTACAGTTAACAGTTTTCTCTTGTCCCCCCCCCCCTCCTCTGGTCCCTCCCACCTCTGTTGAAGAAGTAACTGAAATCATTCATAAATTGAAGAACAAAAAATCCCCTGGAATAGACAAAATCTCTAATAGAGCCCTTAAGGCCCTACCACTTAACATTATCTTTTACATAGTTTTAATGATCAACTCAATTCTTAAATTCTGCCACTTTCCGGCTTGCTGGAAAACTGCTGTCGTAATCCCCTGTTTAAAGCCCGGAGCTGACGCCTCTAACCCTGTGTCATACCGTCCCATTTCCCTCCTCCCATCTCTGAGTAAAATCACAGAAAGAATCATTCAGAACAGGCTTTATAAATTTATAAATGAAAAAGATATCATTATCCCAGAGCAATTTGGATTCAGACCCATGCACTCCACCACCCATCAGCTTCTCAGAGTAGTTGAATTCACTGCTAATGCCATTAAAAATAAAAATCACGTAGGTGCCCTTCTGCTGGACGTCGAAAAGGCGTTCGACAAGACGTGGACCCCTGGAATAATCTACAAATTAATTAAACTTAACTTCCCCCCCCCCCCTTCATCCAAATTATAAATTCGTATCTACTAAAAAGAAAGTTCCATGTGCGAACTCTAAATACCCTCTCCGAAATTAAAACCATCAACGCAGGCGTTCCGCAAGGATCCATTCTAGGGCCCCTTCTTTTTAATCTGTATGTAAATGATATACCCCGCGCCCCTCACACCACCCTTTGCTTATATGCAGACGACACGTGTATTATATCCTCCAACAAAAATATTAATTATCTCCACACCCAGTTACAGAATCATATCAGCATTCTTATAAAATATTACGATAATTGGAAAATCAAGATAAACGCATCCAAATCGCAGGCAGTCTTTCTCTCTGGAGCCCGTATCCCCCCCCCCTAATGTTCAAAAATCAGCCTATCCCTTTTTCGCGTACTGCCAAGTACCTCGGTGTCCATTTGGATAGCCGGCTTACTTGGCGTACGCACTTTGAGTACATTGTCAAAAAAACTAAAAAGCTCGTAGGAGCACTAAATCATCTTTTATTTTCAAAAGACCTCGATATTAGCAATAAGATTCTCTTATACAAGAGCATTATGCAGCCAATTCTCTTATATGCATGCCCGATTTGGGGGTATGCATGTAAATCGAATATTCAAAAACTTCAAGTGGAACAGAACAGGATAATCCGAATCATCAGGAAAGCCCCTCGTTACTTACGTAATGATATAATTCACAAGGACTTTAAAGTAAAAACTATTAAACAGGCTATTAAAAAACAAACTACAAAATTCTTTAGAGACATACCAAAAATACCGAATGAATCTCTGTTTAATCTCCAGGACTATGACCCGCGGGCGAATAAAAAGCGTCCCCGTGCAGTCTTGTACGAACCTCCCTAAGCATTGTTTTTTATTTCTAGCATTCCCAGTCTGCTTATTGTACAATTCTTTTACTTATTTTCATACTTTTTGCATCTATCTCGCAAACTCCTCCCCCCTCAGTTTGTAACCAATGTTACAATGCAGCAAGTTGTATCCCAACCTGCTACTAGATGGCAGCACCGCTGCACCTTAAGCTTTACTCTCCTTCCACTAAGGAAGGCCTGGACAATGTGTCCTTTTTATGAATCAGATCAATTTCGTGCGTGAACCTGTTTTTCCCTGTGCTCCTGCTACCGGTGTGCTTATCGGCCCTGTCGCCGCGGATTTGTGAGTGACCCTCCCGTGCTTTTCCTAGTGTCGGCGTGTGTCTGTGCTTGTGCTTTGTTGGTTCCCCGTGCTATGGCGTCGCAGCCGCGACGTGAAGTGACTATGCCTGACCTGATTGATTCCCACGTGGTCTAGGTGTAACGATAGATTCCCACCTAACCTGGAAACAGCACGTAACGAACTTAATCAAAAAAGCGTACATGGCCACAGGAGCCTTATACCCAATGATAGGAAACGGAAATCTAAGTTATCAAAATAAACTTCTAATTTATAAATCGGTCATCCGCCCGGGAATGCTGTATGCAGCACCCGTATGGGGATATGCCTGTAAAACTACAATAGACCTCCTAGAGACAAAACAAAACAAAATCCTACGGATTATCAGGAAAGCTCCCAGGTACTTAAGAAACTCGGTAATTAGGAATGACTTCAAAATAAAAACTGTTAGAGCCCAAATTAAAAAGCTAGCGCTTAAATTTTACAGTAGTAGTGTCGTACAAGACAGAGCACCAGGCGCGAAGCTCCTTTAATCTCCAGTTTCAATATGTGGTTCTTATCGTCAAACTGTGACATTAATTCAGTGACCCTAATTGGAGGTTCGAGGTTTTTATTTACTACTTTTTATTATTTGTCCTAGCTCCTAGTGTGGCAGTTTGTTGCACATTTAGAGTTTAAGCAGTTTGGGGGGTTGATGCAGATCTAAGGGTTACCTAGCGTTTTGGCAGTTTAGAGTTTAGAATATTTTTTTTTTATAAAATAAAAGTCGCGAGTTTTATTTAAAAATCAGATCTTTGAGGTGGGATCTTTTAATTCCGATTATCGATGTTTAGAACAGCGCGGGGTCTCTTACGAGATTTGGCCTTGCGATGATCATAGTCATGCAGATTGAATAACAGTTCGTTTGGGACGGATGGCAAATTTCTGTAAAATTTAAGCGCTAGCTTTTTAATTTGGGCTCTAACAGTTTTTATTTTGAAGTCATTCCTAATTACCGAGTTTCTTAAGTACCTGGGAGCTTTCCTGATAATCCGTAGGATTTTGTTTTGTTTTGTCTCTAGGAGGTCTATTGTAGTTTTACAGGCATATCCCCATACGGGTGCTGCATACAGCATTCCCGGGCGGATGACCGATTTATAAATTAGAAGTTTATTTTGATAACTTAGATTTCCGTTTCCTATCATTGGGTATAAGGCTCCTGTGGCCATATACGCTTTTTTGATTAAGTTCGTTACGTGCTGTTTCCAGGTTAGGTGGGAATCTATCGTTACACCTAGGTATTTAGTAGATTTTTCCGCTTTTAGGGCATGGTTGTTTATGTACAGAGGCGGCGGAGGTTTACGTTTTCTAGAGAAATAAATCCAATGACATTTATTGGGGTTTAATTTTATTCGCCATTTTTCCAGCCAAGTTTGGAGTATGTCTAAGTGTTGTTGTAGCTGTCTGTGCATTACTGAGACATAGGGGTGTTTTGCAAGTATCGCACTGTCGTCTGCATAGAGTGCCAGCTCTGTGTTTGGAGTCCTAGAGATGTCGTTCAGGTATATGTTAAAGAGTGTCGGGCCCAGGATAGAACCTTGCGGTACACTACTTTTAATGAGCTTGGGTGTAGATAAGTTACCTCCTACTCTGACTTGAAAGTGTCTGTTATTTAAGTATGAGATTAAAAGTTTGACAAGAGCGTCAGGGACTTTTAAAGTGATCAATTTGTACGCTAATCCACAGTGCCATACTTTATCAAAGGCTTTTTGTATGTCCAGAAAAATCGCAGCTGTGGGTGTCTTGTTATTGAGACCAGAAGATATGTACTCTACCACTCTCAGCAATTGATGAGTGGTGGAGTGCTTTGGCCGAAATCCAAACTGCTCCGGAATGATAATGTCATTCTCACTAAGGTGCGTGTTCAGTCTCTTAAGAATAATTTTCTCAGTAATTTTACTAAGTGTCGGTAGCAAGCTAATTGGTCTGTAGTTGGCTGGAATTGTGGCATCCTCACCAGGCTTATGGATTGTTATAATTATCGCTTCCTTCCATTCTTTGGGGAAATAGTTTAGTTTTAATATTTTATTTATTAAGATAGTCAAGTAACATATTACGTTTAAGGGTAGGTTTTTAACCGCAATATTTCTGATTTTGTCGTGCCCTGGGCTTATACGGTTTTTGAGATTTTTAATAATTTCTACTATCTCCTGCGGGGTAGCTGGGTCAGTCTCAGCCGTTACTGGGGAATTCCTGAAGTTATTTAAAGTTTGACTAACCATTCTTAGGGTGTCCTGACACATTAGATCGTGGTTTGGTTGGAATTGTTTTTCATAATGGCTTGCGAGCGCCTCGGCTTTTTCCTCGTCTGAGTACGCGATTTTAGCACCATCTATTAGTGGCGGGAGCTTAATTTGAGGTTTCCTGAGTCTTTTTGCGAATTGCCAGAGCGATACGTCTTCTGGGCTAAGGGATTCGATTAGTTCTTTATACTGTTGCTGCTTTTCTGCGACAATTTTTTCCCTGACTTTGCACGTGAGTCTGTTAAGCTCCCTTTTAAGGGCGGGGTCTCTGTTAGCCTGCCATGTCTTACGTATTCTATTCCTTTGCCTGACTAATTGTTTGACATGGTGGGAAAGTGTGGGCATTTTTGGAGACTCACGATGTGTTGTAGCAGAGGCAATTGCTCTCTTGATTTCTGTTGTGAGTGTGTGCGTGGCAGAGTCAATATCCGCCGTGCTCATTATGTTAGGTACTGCTAAGTGCGGCTCGAAGAGTGCTCTTTTGAATACTTCCCAGTTGACCCTCTCTTGTCCCAAAGAGGCTGGAAGAGGCGTGTTCAGGTCGAATGTCACCAGTACCGGTAGATGATCCGAGTCAAATTCATCCAGGGTACTAATAGTGTGAGCGTAATCTATATTTCGCGTTAGGACAAAGTCTATGAATGAGCCGTTGGCGCCTGAGAAGCAGGTTGGTGTCGACGGTACAATAATGTTAGTGTTTGTAGTGTTCAGCAGTCTGTGTATCTGTGTACCGCGTGAATTGGCTCTCCTACAGCCCCACGCTCGATGGTGTGCGTTGAAGTCGCCTGCGAGTATCGTGTTTGGATATTGCGCGAAAAGCAGTTCCAGTTGCGCAGCTACATCTACCCTACTCATATTTTTGACATATGTTGAGGTTAGGATAAACGGGCTAGTATTATTAATTTTAATTTTTATACTAGTATTTTCTATACTTTGAAGATTTATGCTTTTTAGTTCCTCGTGGGGAATATTTCTTTTAATGTATATTGCTGTTCCTCCATGGGGCGTTCTAGCATTAGTATTTGAGCTAAGATTATGATAACCAGAGTAGTTGGCTATGTTTAGTTTTTTACTTTCTCTAACTTTAGTTTCCTGAATTAATAAGGCGTCTACTTCATTTTCGTTCACATAGTTCCTAAGTTCATTTATTCTTGGAGATATGCCGTTCGCATTCCAAAATATTATTTTAAAGGATTCTTTTTGGGACCTAGCCATGACGGGTTTGATTCTCACGCTTAAATTTTACAGAAATTTGCCATCCGTCCCAAACGAACTGTTATTCAATCTGCATGACTATGATCATCGCAAGGCCAAATCTCGTAAGAGACCCCGCGCTGTTCTAAACATCGATAATCGGAATTAAAAGATCCCACCTCAAACATCTGATTTTTAAATAAAACTCGCGACTTTTATTTTATAAAAAAAATATTCTAAACTCTAAACTGCCAAAACGCTAGGTAACCCTTAGATCTGCATCAACCCCCCAAACTGCTTAAACTCTAAATGTGCAACAAACTGCCACACTAGGAGCTAGGACAAATAATAAAAAGTAGTAAATAAAAACCTCGAACCTCCAATTAGGATCACTGAATTAATGTCACAGTTTGACGATAAGAACCACATATTGAAACTGGAGATTAAAGGCGCTTCGCGCCTGGTGCTCTGTCTTGTACGACACTACTACCCTCTTGTATGAACCTCCCTAAGCATCGTTTTAATTTTTCTAGGATTCCCAGTCTGCGTATTGTGCAACTCTTTAACCTCTTACATTCTTTTAGCATCTATCTCGCAAACTCCTCCCCCCTCAGCTGTTACCAATGCTGCAAGTTGTATCCCAACTTGCCTCTAGATGGCAGCACCGCTGCACCTTAGTTTTCACTCTCCTTCCAATAAGGAAGGCTGGACTTTGTGTCCTTTTTTGTATGAATCAGATCATTTTCGCTCAAATGATGACATGTGTTAATACTTTATCCACAGACCGGAGGTAAAAGCCTTCGGGCTAGGCACTCCAGCACGTAACCAACATCCCCTGATGATGAATGTATTGGTTATCATATATTTCATTCGGGGTCCATGCGAGGAGGTGCAAGGTTGTGTCTGTGCACCGCTCCTGATTACCACGTGCTACACTTGTTTGTACATGCTTGCTCTGCTTAGGCGTGCAACATGGCAGAGGGTGTAAGTACCGCTATTGCATCGAACTCCAAGACTATGAATTCGTCCAGTTGGGCTGAAACAATGGATTTACACGATAAAAAGACTGCTCACGCTACCAATACAGACTTCAAAGAATTTGTTTCTGCTGCAATCTACGCCGATTCCTACTCCAAATGGGTGAAAGAAAGAAACGGAAGCTTCTCCAGTCCTGTGATTCAAGAAATGCAAGCCCACTTCAGAGCCTATGACTTCGTCATCCGTAAACTGGAGAAAGAATTGGAAAAGAATAACATCTCCTCCGAAGACGCAATGCAGATCAAGAAACTTATCTCAGGTATCATTTCTGATTGTTCCATATTGGCCAGCTGTCCCCTTCTTGAAATTCTCAAAAATCGCGATTCATTTGATAGCATCTCCACCCTGCTTAGGGAATGCGATTCCAAATCGGAAGAGGAAATTTTCCTAAACTTCAAGCAGTCGTACTTTAACAAAATCGAAGGATTTAAAAATCAGACTCCCAGCAAAAAACTGAAAAGAAATGATGAAACCGCGGTTAGCACTCCTAGTGAGCCGGTCCCCGTTGTAAATAAATTTCAAGCACTTAATGCAGACTCGGTCGAAATGACTGATAGCTCCCCCCCCCCCTGTTAAAGAAAGGGTCTCGTCCTTTTATGTGGACTCCACAAGTGATTGGGGAGCCCTCATAGAGGACTTAAACAATAATATACTCAGTAATAAAATACAAGGTTTTCTTTCGGGAAGGGTGATTAGGCTGACTCCTGGGTCCGTTGAGGACTTCAGGAGGCTGCAGAGTCACCTGACTCAAAGTAAAATTCCCTTCAGCTCCCTTAACTTGAAAAAAGATCGACCAAAAAAAGTTATAATTAAAGGTCTCCCTGCTAATGCTAACGTAGAAAATATTAAAACTTCCCTGTTAAATAAAGGATTCCAAGTAGACAGGATTACCCAGCTCCGTGGTAGGCGCGATAGGGCTCTCCTCCCCATTTTCTTAGTCGGTCTGGTGCCGGCTGAGAAATGGGAGAAAATCTTTGACATTGGTAGCATATTAGGTATGCAAATACAGGTTAAAAACTTTATCTCACGCGGAATAAAAATGTGCTATAACTGCCAGGGATTTAATCACCATTCAGACCAGTGTTCTCTTCCTTCCCGCTGCCTTAAATGTGGCGAAAACCACCAAACACGCGAGTGCGTAAAAACCTTAGAAACCCCGGCCAAGTGTGCCAATTGCAACGGTAACCACCCCGCTAACTTTCGTAATTGCCCACAAAACCCCTGGAACCGTAAAAAGTTCCAGGCGCCCACTAATTACACATCTAAACCTAAAGCTCCCCCCCCCCCCCCCATCAATATTGATGAGGATAATTTCCCTGCTCTTCCCACTAAAATCTCCTCTTCTGCCCAGACTGCTTGGACGAATGACAAGACGGATACAGGAAAATCCGCAGATCACTCGTCCCTTGAGCAGGCCGGAAAGAATGGCCCTCAGTCCTCAAATCTGTTTATGCAATTCATAGAGTTTTATAAAGAAATGGAAAAAATCTTCGACCTAAAAAATGTTCAAAATATCCTAAAACAAATCTTAAAAATTTTCAAATCCGACGAATCTCCCGTCGAGCAGTTATTTCAAATTGTCAGCATGTTAGCAGAATTAAAAAAACCCATCTCCCCCCAAAATTGAGTTTTCTCGTTTTTGGCTGGCCATCTTGGTTGATCATATGTTACCTGTAGCACCGGCAGTCTGCCCTTCAGAAAATCACCTTCGCAGACTCATCAGATCATTTCCTACTGGCTGCTTGGGAATCTTCTCTACTGGCTACCCGTAACCCGCCCACTTAGGGGCGGGACTTCTTCGATCTGAACGAGAAACAGGAAAAGACATAGTTGCAGACAAGTGATCAAAGCCCGAAGATTAAAGCAAATTTATTTGCTAGGCGCTTCAAGTGTGACAATTTGACAAGCTTGAATCTATTGGATATGGGGGGTCATCAACACGCTAGTATACTTTTTAGACTGAAAATATTATATAATATTTCAGTCTTTTGAGTAAGTTAGCTTGTAATTTTTTGTGCATTATGTTTTATAGTGAGACAATGCAATGTGTCTATTTTTTAATCTATTTTATGATTATTTGAATTAAATATATAACTATGTTTATTTAAATATTCTTAAACTGATGAATATATTTATGTTGCAGATTAATGTATTTTTAAATCCTGATCCTTTCTATAGTTTCAAAAATTATAAAAGTACAGTCCTCAACATTTTGTTCCCCTCCCGTTTAAAAAAAAAATCGCCAAGCGAGCGATAACGCGCCAAATCTGGCAGACGCATCGTAGTTCAGTTGGTCCAACTCACGAGCTCTGGTGTCTATGCGACATCCCATGTTAAAAATGTTGCCATAGGGTCCTATGGGAGTGCACCTTCTGAATATAGTATTCGGTGGTGTTTTTGATAAATCGCACTGTAGACGCTAGTCAAAATTACAACCTCACATTTCGAAGTCTGAGCTCCGAATGAAGAGGAATGCGTGATAAAATATGACAATTAAAAGATGATTAGACTAATAGTGGGTTTCGTCCAGAAAAGAGCACCAGGCGCGAAGCGCCTTTAATCTCCAATCTCTAGGTGTGGTTCTTATCTTCATACTGTGACATTATTTCATTTGCCCATAGTTGGAGGTTCGAGGTTTTTGATTTACTGTTTTTATTATTTGACTTAGCTCCTAGTGTGGCAGTTTGTTGCACATTTAGAGTTTGAGTAATTTTGGGGAGTTGATGCAGTTCTAAGGATTTCCTATCAATTTGGCAGTTTAAGGTTTAAAAACATTTTTTAGAAAACATTGATCGAGTTTTAATTTAATATCAACTATTTAAGTTGGGACTTACCTAATTCCGATTGTCAATATTAAGTACCGCGCGTGGTCTCTTACGTGATTTGGCTTTGCGGTGATCATAGTCATGCAGATTGAATAGTAGTTCATTTGGAACAGATGGCAGATTTTTATAGAATTTAAGCGCTAGCTTTTTAATTTGGGCTCTAACAGTTTTTATTTTGAAGTCTTTCCTAATTACCGAGTTTCTTAAGTATCTAGGAGCTTTCCTTATAATCCTTAGGGTTTTGTTTTGTTTTGTCTCTAGTAAGTCTATAGTAGTTTTACAGGCATATCCCCATACGGGTGCTGCATACAGCATTCCCGGGTGGATGACCGATTTATAAATTAGGAGTTTATTTTGATAACTTAGATTTCCGTTTCCTATCATTGGGTATAAGGCTCCTGTGGCCATATACGCTTTTTTGATTAAGTTCGTTACGTGCTGTTTCCAGGTTAGGTGGGAATCTATCGTTACACCTAGGTATTTAGTAGATTTTTCCGCTTTTAGGGCATGGTTGTTTATGTACAGAGGCGGCGGAGGTTTACGTTTTCTAGAGAAATAAATCCAATGACATTTATTGGGGTTTAATTTTATTCGCCATTTTTCCAGCCATGTTTGGAGTATGTCTAAGTGTTGTTGTAGCTGTCTGTGCATTACTGAGACGTAAGGATGTTTTGCAAGTATCGCACTGTCGTCTGCATAGAGTGCCAGCTCCGTGTCTAGGGTCCTGGGGATGTCATTTAGATATATATTAAAGAGTGTCGGGCCCAGGATGGATCCTTGCGGTACACTACTTTTAATGAGCTTGGGTGTAGACAAGTTATCTTTTACTCTAACTTGGAAGTGTCTGTTATTTAGGTATGAGATTAAAAGTTTGACAAGTGCGTCAGGGACTTTTAGAGTGATCAATTTGTATGCTAATCCACAGTGCCACACTTTATCAAATGCTTTTTGTATGTCAAGAAAAATCGCAGCTGTGGGTGTCTTACTATTAAGTCCAGAAGATATGTACTCTACCACTCTCAGCAATGATTAGACTATGAACGAATTATATTATTAAAAAGGATCGTATTTATATTTATTTCTGGTACCTAAATACAACTCTTTAAAATATTATATAAGAATTCTCTGTTTAAATTTAGCTTCCACTACTAAATATACGGTGACGATATTCTCTTTATTCATTCCTTTCTTCTCCTTCTTACTTAGGCTTGGGCGTGAGTGTACTAAGTTTTAGTAAACCGCGTCGGGCAAAAGTAACTTACGATGGAAGTGCAAAGGATTATCACAAAGGTGGAGGAGCTCTTCATTTCACCAGTCGAAGCAGAAGGATTTCGAGCATGGAAGGAGTTAGTGATACAGCATGGTGGATATTCGAGCGAGCAGATTTCTGCGGAGTCAGTGAAGATCGTCGTGGAAATTTTGAGAGATTTGGATAGGTAGACGTGGCTGGAGAAAGCTTATGGAGGACATTTCTGTGGATTTTACTCAAGATCTTCGGTACAATGTGGACGGGATAAAGATTGTGGAGCCAGCTGCCGTGAAAATGGCGCAAGGAGCGTCAGCCAAGCACGTGGAGCAGCTGGTGACTAAAGACAAGATGGACTTGGCCGAAGTCATGGAGGACCAGGACCAGGCTCAAGGAGAGTCGGATTCTTCATCGGAGGACGATGAAACCCCAAGTGCAGCTGTTTACGAGGCAGCGTACATCAAGACTCTGGGACGTGGGAGTGACCAGATCAAGAAAGACACCGCCGAGTGGAAAATATACAGTCATTTCAAGGTTTATGACTGGATCATCGCCAGACTGGAGATGGAGCTGGAGGAGGACGAGATCGACTTCGATTGGGCCAAGATGCTCAGGACTATAATAACAGGTACCATTTCTGATGCTAATCTGCTAGCCAGCCACCCTAACCTTAGTACTTTAACTAATAGGAAATCTTATGATCTTGTATATGATATGTATAGAAATAAGAAAACTAAATCTGAAGATGAGTTATATCTGA
This sequence comes from Amaurobius ferox, assembly GCA_951213105.1. Classification (NCBI taxonomy): domain Eukaryota; kingdom Metazoa; phylum Arthropoda; class Arachnida; order Araneae; family Amaurobiidae; genus Amaurobius; species Amaurobius ferox. Next base: position 80,548,143 of record OX578155.1, on the reverse strand, counting down.
AATTTAAGCACGAAATGTTTAGCAAACTTGAGGGGTATATCACCCAGCCTAAACCCAAAAAATTAAAAACTTCTGATAGTAGTAAACCTTCTACTTCTAAATCAAATTCCCAGGAAATTCAGACTAAAAATAAATTCAGCAAACTTAACGACGAGGAAGTCGAAATGACTAATGCGCCCCCCCCCCACACTAAGGAAAAAGTCGCGTCCTTCTACGTGGACTCCACAATTAATTGGGGAGCCTTCATAGAGGACTTAAACAAATCTCTAGATAATAATGTTCAGGGTTTTCTCATGGGGTTTCATCATTTTCTCCTGGGTCCGTTGAGGACTACAGGAGTGTGCAGGCTCACTTAACCCGTGAGGGGATTCCCTTCAGCACCTTAAACCTAAAAACGGGTAGGCCGAGGTATAGGCCATAGTAATAAAGGGCTTGCGCACTAACACCAGCATTGAGGATGTAAAAAAAGAGCTTGCCACGCTAGGCTTTAAAATTGTGAGGATTACTCAGCTAAGAAATAGACGAGATAGGACCCCCCTCCCCATCTTCTTGGCCGGACTTGAGCCGGCGGAGGGATGGGCGAGGATTTATGAAGTAAATTCCCTGTTTTCCATGCAAATTAAAGTTCAACTTTTTAAGGCAAGAGGCCATAAAATGTGTTACAATTGCAAACTTTGGAACCATCATTCTGACCAGTGTACCCTCCCCCCCCCCGCTGCTTTAAATGTGGCGAAGGTCATCCCACGAGAAACTGTACAAAAAATAGAGACACCCCGGCGAAATGCGCAGGATCCCACCTGGCAAATTTTAGGCACTGTCCCCAAAACCCCTGGTTTAGGAAAAAAACCAGGAATTGAAAAAAATCCAGCAAACTACAAAAACTGTAAAAACTTCACCCACCCTTGGCGAGGATAACTTCCCACCCCCTTCCCACTAAGAGATCCCCCCTGCACAGGAAGTGCCGAAACGGTAGAAGGGACTACTGGCGAGCACTTAGTCCAAGCGCAACCTGGGCTGGACAAAAACCCTCAAACCGCGAGTGGAAACACTTTTCTTGAGTTTTTGAGTCTCTACAAAGAGGTAGAAAAATATGCAGATATAAGTAAAATCAGTAGCATTCTTAAAGATGTTGTACAAATTCTGAAAAGTGAGGAGGATGCTATGACTAAAACATTCCAAATTGTTGATATGGTCGCAAAAATCCTAAAAAATCAAGCCCCCCAAATCTAAGTTTTGCTTTCTTTTGGCTGGCTTGCTGTGTTATCTCATTATGGTCACTACCCTCATTACCTGCACTGTTCAAGCATTTGGACTTTCTCTACGTGCCTCATCACCTGTTCAAGCATTTGGACCTTCACTACGTGCCTCAACACCTGTTCGTCAACAGTTCAAGCATCGGGACTCCTTCCACATGCCTCATCACCTGTTCACCACCTGTTTCAGGCATTCGGACTTTCCCACGGTCTCACTCCGTGCTGATTGTGTATGGGCTTGTTCTCGCGTGCTTCACGTGCTTGGCGCCAGCTCTTGCGACGACGCCCCGCCTATCAGGGGACGTTCTACTTCTACGGACTTTTCAAGTATACAAGTAATGTTAAAGCTACAATACAACGAATCACACAGCACAGAAGATAAAGGCGGCAACGCCAGGTGCTTCATCAACGACGACGACGGAACAATCTGCTAAGCTGGGACTTTCTGTCACGTTATCGTTCTAGAAAATCTATCGTATATGAAACGCCAAATTATTATCTGGCTACTGAATTGCCATGGAAAGTGGCAGTTTACAAAATATCAACATCATTGCAGACGTTATTAAAGTGACTGAACGGCGGAGGTAGGAAATCTGGAGAAGCGTCTGCCCTGCCGACAGAGTGAAATTATGCTAATGTTAACCTATACATAATATGAAATATGCTAATGTTAACTCTAACAAATAGTTGCAGATATGGTTTTGTGTGAAGACGAACTCCACGACCGGAGTATCAGCGAATCGTTAAATCGTGATATTCATAATAATGTCATTGAATACGAAGGAATAATAAGTTAATTTGCAAGTTCATGATTTTTTTTTACCTTCTTAAATGGGATTTCTTTCTTTATTCAAACCATTTTCTTTTTAAATGTAAATACCCATTTTGTGAATTTGGGAAATGTGATAAAGGGGTTCATCTCATTACTAAATCATATAAAAATTGTATTGTAAAATATTCAAGTAATGGATCTTATTTCTTGCACATTATATTTATACAGACATTTGACGCCAAAGGTGTAGCCAGAAATTCGAAAAGAATAAAGGTCGACAACCAAAATCGGGAAAGATCTTAGAAGAAAAGTAATGTACATGTTTATTGAATGGGGGAAATAGGAAATATGTAATAAAGAGAATTAATTATAGGACAACGACTTCGTTTGCTCCGACTACTTCATCAATAAAAAATACCGCCATAAACAATTTATTGTAAGAAAAAATTAACGACATATAGTCAGTTTGCGGCATGGCCGTAGCCAGATTCTAGGATTGTGCATGTTGTACGACCGAATGAGAGTTGTGGAAGTGAGGGAAATGCTTTCAAGATATGGTCACTATATAAAAAAGTAATTCAAACGCTAATGGGGGAGGAGTCATACCGAATGAATTTTTGAAAGTTTTATGTCTATGAATAAGTTGTCTCAAATTAGTTCTTCAACTGAAAATACTATCATCAACGATTTATCACGAAATGGACGTGCAGTCAGTTTACGTCATAGTCGTAAGTAAGGCTTCTCTATAGTAGAGCAGCTCCAGTCGTAAGCAGGATCTCTTTAAAGGGGAGGAGCGCGATAATTGAATGGGGCGGTATTACTTCTAATTCCTGACTTTCAATATAGTCACTATGGTCGTCTAGACAGTTAAAGCCGAGATCTCTGAAAGGAGGTAGATGATTGTATAGGAGGCTGCAATAAAGCTGTTTTCGTTTTCAATATAATCACTATGGAAAAGTTATGTAATATTTAAGCCGATGGTGGTTGTATATAGAATATGCAGTATAATACAGGAATTATAAGTCTATTAACTACTGTGCAGGCGGCCCTCGACTTCCACACATTCTACTTCCGCACAATTCGCTATTTCGTACATTTTTAAAAATTCAATTGTTTAAAGATGTTTGTCGATAATGTAAAAATTGTTCGCTTCCATGCAGTCGCTCCCAGGGAGAGCGGTAGCTCGCGCTCACTCACGCATTGCTGCCAATAGTAGCTGAATCTTTATGACGCCACTAGGGTTCCGAGTCGGGTGACGGGGGTCAAATACAGGTTTAGTCTTGCGTTAGAGCGCGTGTCGATGCGTTGTGTGTTTTGCCAATTTATTTGTTTATGTTTAAATATTTCGCTCTTATAAATTTATAAACATGTGTGATAAACAGAGAAACTGCAATTTTAATACGAACGAAAAGAAATTATGGACTCATAAACTTTATACGATTGAGACAAAAAGGGAAATATTTAGACTTTCTGAAAGCGGTGAATTTTTCGCTTCAATTGACTGTTCGTACGACATACAGGTCAACGATATGTTCAATTTTGAAAAATAAGAATAAAATTAAGGAATACGTTCAAAATTGTGGAAATATATATTCAAAGAGTGTTTCCAAAAGACACGGCATAGTGATGGATGAAATGGAAAGATCTTTGTCATCATGAATTGATGATCTACATCAAAAGGATGTCTCTCTGAGTTTTTCAATTAATAGAGCGAAGGTTCTTAGTTTGCATGAAGATTGGAATACTAGATTAAAGGAAGATTCTAGCACAGCGTTTCAAGAAAGTAATGGCTGATTCGACAAGTTTAAAATGAGATATTCTTTACATAATATTAAATTATCTGAGAATCGGCTGATGCAATTAAAGATACTGCAAAATAATTTATTTCTTCATTGTCCAAAATTATTGCAGATGGAGAATATTCCCCTAGCCAAATATTCAATGTAGACGAGATGGGTATATTTTGGGAAAAAAATGTCTAATCGTACATTCTTATCGGAGAAAGAATCAGTTGCCCCTGGACATAAACCTTCTAAAAACCGATTGACATTGCTTCCTGGTGAAAACTTAGCTGGTGATTTAAAATTGAGGCCAATGTTAATTTATCTTGTAGAAAATCTCTGAACATTGAAAGGGAAAGATAAAGAATATTTTCCAGTCGTTTGGAAATTAAATAAAAATGCCTGGGCAACTGCGTTAATATTTGAAGATTGGTTCACTTCTCATTTCGTGCCAGCAGTAAAGCAATATTGTATAAGGGGATGTTGCATCATAGCTGTTGTCAAGAATTCCAAAAGAGGAATGGTTAATGCTGAATTTAATTTTCCAATATGAGCCCTCTTTCAAGAATTTTTTCACTATCGGGAGAGGAAGTAAACGTATGACCCAACCCTGCCTACGGCTCTGATTTTTTTACATTTTCCGTGATTTAAAATATTTCTAATTGCACTATACATTTTTGCTTTTGTTCTGAATATTGCAATATTTATTTTACAATAATCTAAACGTAAACATTCGAAAGTAAACTATGACAGCTTTCATGTGTGAATAAAACTTGAATTCGCATCTAATTTGGTATTAGACCATTAAATAATTATAAATGCACACTAAGCATTAATCTTCCGAAATATTGAGCAAGCTGTATTTTTTCCCTCATTAAAATATTACTGTGAAAGCTATTCAGTTTCAATAGTAAGCAGGTGAGAACTTCGCAACAGAGGGAACTCCAATGTACCCTCCATGATCGATTAGCAGTCGATGCCCAACTCCCCACTCCGCACCCCCTTCCTTCCCAGCAGTGCTTCACAACTTTCTCATACAATATAAGGAACAGGTTATCTGATAATATCCTCCTACCATGAAATACACTTATCAAATAAACATGTTAAAATGACATAATTATCTACCATAAATAAATTCATGGTCAGAGTTTTATGAAATAGAATTTCGATAAAATGAATATTGTATCGCCAGCTAAAAAACACAACCATCTCGATACTAAATTGCCATGAAAATGGCAGTTTACAAAATAGTATGAAAATCATTGCAGACGTTACTAAAATGACAATGGCAGAGTTAAATCTAGAGAAGCGTCTGTCTGCAAAATTAAAATATACTAACTTTGGAATATAACCATGTATATATATAATAACCTTGGAAAACATGCTAATGTTAACTCATGCATAATATAAAATATGCTAATAACTCTACGAGATAGTAGCAGATATGGTTTTGTGCGAAGACGAACTCCCCGACAGGGGTATCGGGGAATCGTCAGATCCTGATATTCATAATAATGTACCTGAATATAAAGGAATAATAAGTCAATTTGCAAATTCAAGATTTTTTTTACCTTCTTAAATAAGATTTCTTAAATAAGATAACTAACTTTGGAATATAACCATGTATATATATAATAACCTTGGAAAACATGCTAATGTTAACTCATGCATAATATAAAATATGCTAATAACTCTACGAGATAGTAGCAGATATGGTTTTGTGCGAAGACGAACTCCCCGACAGGGGTATCGGGGAATCGTCAGATCCTGATATTCATAATAATGTACCTGAATATAAAGGAATAATAAGTCAATTTGCAAATTCAAGATTTTTTTTACCTTCTTAAATAAGATTTCTTTTTTTATTCAAATCATATCCTTTTTAAATGTAAATGCGCATTTTTTGAATTTGGGACATAGAGTAAAGGGGTTCTTTTCATTACTAAATCATATAAAAGCTTTATTGTAAAATATTCAGGTAATGGATCTTATTTCTTGCCCATTATATTTATACAGATATTTGACTCCAAAGGTGTAGCCAGAAATTCGAAAAGAATAAAGATCGACAACCAAATTCTGGAGAGACCTCAACAGAAAAGTAATGTACGTGTTTAGTCATTGGAAGAAATAGAAAATATGTAATATAGACAATCAATTGTAGGACAAAGAATTTGATTGCTCCGACTATTTCATCAATAAAAAATACTACCGTAAGCAATTGTACCGTAAGCAATTACTACCGTAAGCAATTGTAAAAAGAAATGTCAACGACATACAGTCAGTTTGCGGCATGTCCCTAGCCAGATTCTAGGAATGTGCTTGTTGTACGACCGAATGAGAGTGGTGGAAGTGAGGAAAATGTTTTCACAATATGGTCACAATATAAAAAAGTATTTGAATCGGCAATGGGGGAGGAGTCATACCGAATGCATTTTTAGAAGTTATATGTCTATGAATAAGTTGTCTCAGATAAGTTCTTCAACTAAAAATACTGTCATCAATGATTTATCACGAAATGGTCGTGCAGTCAGTCCGTTTACGCGATGGTCGTAAGCAGGATCTCTGAAAAGGGGAGGAGCCCGATAATTGAATGGGGGCGGTATTACTGCTAATTCTTGTCTTCCAATACAGTCAGTCTGGTCCTCCAGTCAGTTTAAGCCATAGATATAACTAAGATCTCTGAAAGGAGATGGATGATTGTATAGGAGGCTGCTATAAAGCGTCTTTCGTTTTCTCGTTTTCAATATTATCACTATAGAAATGTTATGCAATATTTAAGCCAATGGTGATTGTATATAGAATATATAATACAGGCAGTATAAGTCTATGAACTACTGTATTCAGACTATTTATTCAAAATATACTAGCTGAGATGATTTATCATAAAATGGTCGTATAGTCAGTTTACACCATAAGCGTAGCCAAGATCTCGAAACTGAAAAAAAGAACCTGGATGATCGATATAGGGGAGGTAATTTAGTGGGTTTTCGTTTTTCAATATTGATTCTATACAAATGTAATATAATACGTTAGCCAATGAGGTGTATATGTACAATATTTAAGTATATGGATTCTAGCACTATGAAGTTTTATTCTCTGCAGAGAGTTTACGCCATAGGCGTAGTCAGGATCTAGTAAAGGTTAAGGTGTAAAACCGAGTGGAAGTGAGAAGATACACTTTTCCCATTACAAGTAAAATAAATGTGATTAGCCACTGGGGGAGGAGTCATACTTACTGAATATACTAAATGTAATTATGTAACAGTTGTTTCATATCTAAGTTGTCTCAGATAACTTCTTCAACTAAAAATACTATAATGAACGATTTATTACAAAATGGTTGTGCGACCAGTTTGCGTTACAGGCGTAACCAAGACCTCGGAGATTGGGGGAGGCTCAACGCTCGAATGGGTGGTGCACAGACTAGAATAGTATTCTGTTGGGTGGAGATAATAAATCGATTTTTGTTTTCCAATAGAATCTCTATAAAAATTAATTTAACCCTTAATCCTATGAAGTATGTCGGATATTTTAGTTCACGAACTAAAGATGAACTTGCGTACTATGATTTTTTCTTTACAAAATATTAGCCTAAGTGATATATTATAAAACACCCATGTAGCCAGTTTAAGTCGTGTGTGTTGCCAGGACATCAGAAGAGACTTGAAAATCGAAAGGAAGTTAACAGAGCTGGATCTCGGTTTATAATGTATCAAATATAGGAAAGTGAATTAATTCTTTAACGAGTGGGGAATATATATAAAATAATTTAGTAGAGATTTAGATTTTATCATCTGCAGAACTTACAGAAATGCACAGAGCGTAGTTTATGTCCTGAAACTACACATACCCTTGACATACAACAACGTCTTGTATACATCGCATGTTTCGCAAGCCATTGTAGGCATTGACATCTGTGGGATGCAATGATATTTAAATTTTGTTATGTGTAAATCCTAAAAAAATTTAGGGAGCGTGGTTCATATATTTATATCCTATATATCCTGAATATCCTATATATTCTGAATCCTAAAGAAAAGTAAGGGTCGTGATTTATATCCTAAAATTACACATAATGTCTCTTAATTCCTGTGTCAAGGGGTTAAATTTTTTGGTAAGTGGTTAAACTTTTGTGTTCTCTGCTTTATTGTAGGCAGTTATTTTGGTGTACATTTTTCATGCCAGGTGAAGTTCATTCTTTATATTTTATCTATATTTCTCTAATTGTTTAAATGTTTGTTGAACAATACTCCAATGTGTGATTTTGAATTCTACTATCTTGTATTCTCCTCTCATGTTCCTCCTTTTTATTCTATACTGGAAAATGCACCGGTCTTTGAACAGGATTTAAACCAGGATTTAGCGGAATTCATGTATTAAATATTTTAAAAGAAGTAGCTGCAATAAGGCGTAGTTTGGCGTTAATTCAATGTTTTAGAAGGCGTACATTTTATCTATATTTCTCTAATTGTATAAATATTTGTAGAATAATACACCAATGTGTGATTTTGAATACTACTATTCTGTATTCTCCTCTCCTGTTCCTCTTTTTTACTCTATGCTAGAAAATGTACCGGCGTTACCCTGGGGTTTTCCCAGTGTTCTTCAACTGAATTAATTTGTTCAATGTTTTAATATGTTTAGTTGTCAATGTGTATGTTTAGAGTATGTGTATGTTGTGCATGAGTAGTGTGTGTATCAACGTATTTGTGTGTAGTGTATTTCTTAATGTATGTGTCAATATATGTTGTAGAGTGTATGTGTCAATATGTGTATATGTGTTTGTGTCAATATATTTGTGTAGTGTATGTGTCAATGTGTATGTGTAGTAAATATGTGTATGTGTAGTGAACATGTGTATGTGAAGTATATGTTTAGTATTCAATGTTGGCGTAGCTGCATTTCGCACTTTTAAAAACCAGGCATTTTAAAATCAGAGATAAAATTTGCTGCTGTACAACTCAACCCCCACATGAAAATTCTCTACCTAGAAATATAATATGTACAGAAGTTATAATTCTATACTTCTGCGATGAATGCACGGATCATCAGATCATTACCGAGTCTAAAGTCGGACAAAATTATTTAGCTTAACGTATGTGCAGAAGCGCACAGCAATTTGCCAATTTGAATACAACACGCAGATGATAATTACTATGATCTTCAGTAGCAGACATTCTTTTAGAATCAAAAACTGTCTCGATTAATAAATTGATTTTGAAGCTGAAAGTGGAAATAAACTTTCATATTTTATTTCAAAAAGTTTATGTTCGATTCAAGTAAAAATTTCCGTTCAAAATTATAATATTGAAGAAATTCTATATTCTAAAGGTTGAAAATTATTTTCTAAAAGCAAAGAAAGTGGAAAATAGCAATAGCAACACATCATTAGCAAAAAAAAAAAAAACCATGAAAGAAAGAAAGTAAAAAAGTGACATAAAATAAAAAGATAAATATAAGAAATAATAATAATAAATAAATAAAAAAAATACGCTGCTGAAAGATAATATTCGCAGTTAAGCATAATATCTATTCAATGGAATGATTTTTTTCGGCCGAATTTCGGCTTTAAAAGTTGAAAACTTTCAAAGCAATTCAAACTTCTTAGAAATCTAGCAGAACCCTGCTGTCTGGTTACCTGAAGTTGTAGCTCAGTACTAAATTCCGCCGTTCTCCGAAGTTTCGATTTTCCACTGCAGGATTATACGCACAGACAGACATGTTTTCTTATGTAAGATATTATTTCCTTTAGATAGTTTAAATGATTGTAAAAGATATGTTGAAAGTAATTCCTAAAAGCTCTGTTCCACTAAAAGTTTCACAGAACTTAAAATTTCGAATAAGAAAACATCTCAGGAAATCCTGAATGAGATAGAAGTCAATAAAACAGCCAATTGCAGATAAGGAAAACTTTTCAAAACTGATCTTATGAAAAATGCACGATCGCTAGAGAAAACAACCAATGATTGAATAGCAAACGAAGTACGAAAAAAAAACTTAATGTAAGAATCATATGACTCTACTAAAGACTAAAATTTGTGTTTCACTCTTCTTTCGTTTGTGTTTATAATTATATACTAGTATTTAAGCCTATCAGTGAGAGGAAAATTGACTCTCTTAAATGATGTTTGAATTTATTTAAAATGTTTTAATTTATTTAACATTGTATCGTGCTTAACATCATAAACAGCCGTCTTAGCAAAAAAATTTTCTCTGTTGTGGTCTGTATGTTCTGCAACCATAAGTGTTGAAAACCCAGGCGATTCGACTCATTCTAGGGTACGAGCAGGTGCTTGAGTAAGCTATGTGAAGGTAGGGGGGCGTGTGGCGATTGTATATATATATATATATATATATATACACACATATATATATATATATATATATATATATATATATATATATATATATATATATATAATATATATATATATATATATATACAGGTAAACCTCAATATGTCGAACCTCTGTATCTCGAAATTTCTGATATCTCGACATATTTTCATCTCCCATCACGCACGGCGTAAAACTAATGTAAAACAAACTCTTTAACTCGAAATTTTTCTAATCAAACTCTCGATATCTCGAATTTTTTCATCTTACTATTTGGAAAATCTTACCATTTTTATCTTTTCATTTGGAAAAATACAGTCCAAAACATGTGTATAATGCAAATGAAACAGGACTATTTTTTAAGTGTATGCCTGATATAATTATGGCCATTAAAAGTGAAGCATGTCATGACCGGGAAAGGAGCAAAGAAAGATGAACTGTGCTATTTTGCACTAATATAGGTGGTTCAGAAAGGCTCAAACCTCTTATGATAGGTAAATCTGCTAAACCCCGATATTTTTCAGGAATGAAGTCTTTTCCAATGACTATTTTGCGAACAATAAAGCATGGATGACTGCTGAAATTTTCACCCATTGTTTGAAGGAACTAGACAGAAAAATGTCCTATGAAAATCGCGATATTGTTCTCTTCTTGGACAACAACTGTACAGCGCATAATAGCGTGCCGAAATTAAAATCCGTAAAAGTTCATTTCATGCCACCAGACACATCTTCTAAATTACAGCCTTTGGACCAAGGTATTATTCAGAGTTTTAAAGTAAACTATCGCCACAAAATTAAGCTTATTTGGATCAGCCTAGCTTATTTGGAAAATGTGATAGATTTTGAAGGATTCAGTAGGCTGTAACCAAACTGTCATAGATGATTATTTTGTAAAGTAAAGAAATGCAAGATTAAATTTTAATAATGTATGTACGTACATATTATTACGTTAAATGTGTATCCAATCATTTCAAGCTTCGCTTCATTTATTGTCAGCATTTTCTTGGGAAATGCCCAATTCTCTGTCGGCAAGATAAAGTAAGTGATTTTTTTTAAATGTGTTAAGTATAGAACTAGTATGTATTCAGTCTTTTATGAATTCCTTAAAACTTTTCAAATTTTCGATATCTCGAATTTTTTTTCTACTCCCTTCAAATTCGACATATCGAGGTTCGACTATATATATATATATATATATATATATATATATATATATATATATAAAGTATTAAAATTGTTAATCCAATGGTAGAATGTAGGTAGTATATATATATATATATATATATATATATATATATATATATACTATATAATCCAATAGTTTAAGTATAATATACGAAGCATATAAAACTAATAAATTTAACTAGTATTTCAATTATACTATATATATATAATCCAATAGTTTAAGTATAATATACGAAGCATATGAAACTAGTAAATTTAACAATACAAATGCATTAAAAAAACCATACAATTAAAAATACATCTACTTATTGAGCTCGTGCAGCATATAAATAAAATGTAATAAACATGAAATAAAATTGAATTATTGAAAAGAAATAGTAAAGCAACCTTAACAAACAAAGCTATTCAAATACCAACCAGAAAAAACTCAAGAAAAATGTCTTAAACCACCCATTATATTTAAAGCAAAAATATTAAAGAAAAATGGAATATTAAATAATAGAATAAAAGTGGTGTAACAGTAAAATATTCAGGGGGGCCACTACTATACATCAGTTTCAATTACCACATTTCATTTATTGACTTGGAACTGTAGACAAAATTTCAATTCCCTATGTTCTAAAAACGGAAAATGATCCAGAAATTTGAAAAGCTAAAAAGAATTGATTAACATGAAAAAATATAATTGACTTACAGATGTGTAGAAGTTACAGCAGCTAAACCATCTCAAAAGAATGTGCAAAGGAGATGTTGCCAACCCTAAAGAGTAATGTCCATGCTGCCATTCTTAAAAAAATAGTAAAGTATTAGAAGGTATAAAAACCAGATAAACTGCATCCAACATACAAGTGCCTTTTAATATATATAGATAAAAATGATAATCATTATTAAACCTATAAAATAATTTAAAGGAATAATAAAATATGTATCGAATAGACAATCGAATATTAAGCGATTATAGAAATTGAACAAGGCCTCCCACTGATTCCTTGCATCTATCTCCTGCCAAAATGTTTGTTAGATGATGCAATATTACGTGCCTTCTCTACTTGTTCAGTATGTACAAACCGGTTTTCTATAAAATGATGTGCAATTAGATATGAAGACTTATATGTAATAAGACTTTTAAAATTATGTGTAAATGACTTCAAAGGACGTTATTTCCACAGAAACAAAAACGATATTTTACCAATTTTGCATGGCTAGGAAGGTAATGTATTTTTTAAACAATACAAAATACTTTTGAAATCAAAAGTAAGAAAAATACGAAATCCATACCTCTCGTAGAAAAGAAAATACAATATACTTATTAGAAAGGTAACATGCTTCAAGTTACAATGCTTGTAAGATCGTGACTTACAAAACTTTCTTGGAGAAAACGGACATGAGGCATTATAAGCCCTCTTCTTCGGCCCAAAGCACAGGTAGAACACTATGCGCCCTTAACGACCGCTAAGAACGAAGTGTTTGTTTGCTGAACGAAGAGTTCCTTCTTATGTTTGTTTATAGAGGGTGCATCAAAGGAGCTTACTTATGGCGTATCAATGGCGTTTATTTAGTATCCGAGCAATGCCAGATATTTCGTTCTTGTATTTAATGATTTTAGGTAATCCAAGCTATTATACATAAGCAGTATATTAGACAGTACATTTATCAGTTTTATATAACTATACTAGTATTAAAACTTGTTAAAAACAGAGAAACTAACAAAAATTTAGTGGCAACAGTTTTCTTAATACGTTTTATTTTATTCAATAATGCAAACCGTTTACTGTAGAAATATTAGTCTTATCTGAATATTGGTACAGTTAGGTTATGGTCCGTGCTCGACTACATAAGTGTATAAAGTGTCAGCCTCCTAGGTTAATTGTGGAGGAGGTGAAGGATTTTGAAAGCATTTTCGACCCCAATTTTATTGTTGTTGTTGTTGTTTGCTTAATTTCTTTCAATTTCTTTGTTCGCTTACATTTGTTACTGTAATGAGTACATTGCATGATTTCTTACATTGCATAATTGCGCAACAGGATAACAAACAATAAATTTTAATTTCATTCAACTTACAGTAATTTCAATACTTGTGTCATTGTTCTTAAAATTGAAAATCCAACTACGTTTAATTCTGTCCAATCGTCGATACTATAAATAAGATGGAATATATTCAATCTTTTTAGTATTATAAGTGTGCAAAGATTCAGCTTTCTAGGTCACCAGGGAGTTTCTACGGGGTCTTAAAAGGCTTTTCGATGAAGAAAACGCATTTTATTCGCCCCGTGGGGGGAGTAAATCGAAAGTCGCCTCCGTTAGTTGCTGCACTGTAGTCGATATTATAAGTTTGCTAAGATTAGGCATTCTAGGTCAAAGAAGAGGCATTTGGAGAAAGTACATTTTATTTGCCTCCCCACGATTTTTCACCCCAGGCGATAACTATAAAATACGGCTCCGTTAAGTTGTTTGGATTAGGTTGTTTGGAAAGTTTGCTTGGATTCAGCTTTCCAGGTTAAAGGAGAAGCATCTGAATAATCTGAAAATATATTTTATCTACCTCCCCACTTTTCTTCATCCCCGGGGTTTAAATCTGTAATCCGACTCTGTTATTATATGTATGGATATGCATATTTTTAATATATCTTTTAAACTATGCGTTAAAATGGCAAGCTCATGTTGCATCATAGGCGTTGGCAAGAAGTCGAAAAGAGGAATGGTGGGATGCTGAATTTAATTTTCTGTAATGAACCCTTTTCAAAATATATTGCAATTTTTTCTCCATCGGGGGAGGCAGTGAAGTTATCATCCCAACCCTGCTTACACCACTGATTTTATTTATATTTTCCGTGATTTAAAATATTTCTAATTACACTATACTTTTTGCTTTTGATTTGAATATTGAAATATTTACTTTACAATAATCTAAGCGTAAACATTCGAAAGTAAGCTATGGCCACTTTTATGGGTGAATAAAACTTGAATTCGCATCTAATTTTGTATTAGACCATTAAATAATTATAAATGCACTCAAAGCATTAATTTTCCGAACTATTGAGCTAGCTGTATTTTTTTTCTCGTTAAAATATCACTGTGAAAGCTATTCAGTTTAATTAGTAAGCAGGTGAGAACTTCGCAACAGAGGGAACCTCAATGTACCCTCCATGGTTGATTAGCAGTCGATGCTCATCTCCCCACTACCCACCCCCTTCCTTCCCAGCAGTGCTTCACAACTTTCCCATACAATATAAGGAACAGGTTATCTGATACCTCCTACCATGGGCTACGCTTAGTCAAAACGTTCATATAACCATGATAAAATGACATACTTATCTACCATTAGTAAATTCATAGCGAAAGTTTTATGAAATAGAATTTCATTTTTTGAACAACTTTTCTTGATTCAAACAACTTCAAGTCAGCAAATTGCCATGATAATGGCAGTTTACAAAATATTAAAATGTTTGCAGACATTGTTAAAATGACTGAATGGCAGAACTAAATCTGGAGAAGCGTCTATCAGCAAAGTTAAAATATAATAACCTTGGAATATAACCATGTATAGATATAATAACCTTGGAAAACATGCTAATGTTAACTCATGTATAATATAAAATATGCTAATAACTCTACGAGTTGGTAACAGGTATGGTTTTGTGTGAAGACGAACTTCACGACAGGAGTATCAGGTAATCGTCAGATCGTGATATTCATAATAATGTAACGGAATATAAAGGAATAATAAGTCAATTTGCAAGTTCATGATTTTTTTTTTATCTTCTTAAATAGGATTTCTTTTTTTATTCAAATCATTTTCTTTTTAAATGTAAATACGCATTTTGTGAATTTGGGAAATAGAGTAAAGGGGTTCTTTTCATTACTAAATCCATTAAAAATGATATTATAAAATATTTACGTACTGGATCTTATTTCTTGCACATTATATTTATACAGATATTTGACGCCAAAGGTATAGCCACGAATTCGAAAAGAATAAAGATGGACAACCAAATTCAAGAAAGCCCTCAGCAGAAAAGTAATGTACGCGTTTAGTCACGGGGGAAAATAGAAAATATGTAATAAAGAGAATTAATTATAGGACAAAGGATTTGATTGCTCCGACTACTTCATCAATAAAAAATACTACCATAAACAATTTATTGTAAAAAGAAATGTCAACGACATACAGTCAGTTTGGGGCATGGCCCTAGCCAGATTCTAGGAATGTCCTTCTTGTACGACCGAATGAGAGTGGTGGAAGTGAGGGAAATGTTTTCACAATATGGTCACAATATAAAAAAGTATTTGAATCGGCAATGGGGGAGGAGTCATACCGAATGAATTTTTAGAAGTTATATGTCTATGAATAAGTTGTCTCAGATTAGTTCTTCAACTAAAAACACTATCATCAATGATTTATCACGAAATGGTCGTGCAGTCCGTTTACGCGATGGTCGTGCAGTCCGTTTACGCGATGGTCGTAAGCAGGATCTCTGAAAAGGGGAGGAGCCCGATAATTGCATGGGGGCGGTATTACTGCTAATTCTTGGCTTCCAATATAGTTAGTCTGCTCCTCCAGTCAGTTTAAGCCATAGATATATAACTAAGATCTCTGAAAGGAGATGGATGATTGTATAGGAGGCTGCAATAAAGCGGTTTTCGTTTTCTCGTTTTCAATATTATCACTATAGAAAAGTTATGCAATATTTATGCCAATGGTGATTGTATATAGAATATATAATACAGGAAGTATAAGTCTATGAACTACTGTACTCTGACTATTTATTCAAAATAATATACTAGCTTAAATGATTTATCACAAAATGGTCGTATAATCAGGTTACACCATAAGCGTAGCCAAGATCTCGAAACTAAAAAACAGATAATTTAGTGGATTTTCGTTTTTCAGTATTGTTTCTATACAAATGTAATATAATACTTTAGTCAATGAGGTTGAATACACAGACCACACTACCAACCCTAAGCCTAATGGTAGCTTACTCTGTGGCCGGAAAAATTAGCCAATGAGGTGTATATGTAGAATATTTTAGTATATGGATTCTGGTACTATGAAGTTGTATTCTCTGCAGAGAGTTTAAGCCATAGGCGTAGTCAGGATCTAGTAAAGGTTGAGGTCTACGACCGAGTGGAAGTGAGAAGTTACACTCTTCCCATTACGAGTAAATTAATGTGATTAGCCACTGGGGGAAAGGTCATACATACTGAATATACTAAATGTAATTATGTAACAGTTGCTTCATATCTAAGCTGTCTCAGCTAATTTCTTCAACTAAAAATACTATCAAGAACGATTTATTAAAAAATGGTTGTGCACCAGTTTACGTCATAGACGTAACCAAGATCTCGGAGGTTGGGGGTGGGGTGGGGTGGGGCTCAATGCTCGAATGGGTGGAGCACAGACTAGAATAGTATTCTATTGGGAGGAGATAATAAATCGATTTTTGTTTTCCAATAGAATCTCTATAAAAAATTAATTTAACTCTTAATCCTATGAAATATGTCGGATATTTTAGTTCACGAACTAAAAATGAACTTGCGTACTATGATTTTTTCTTCACAAAATATTAGCTTAAGTGATATATCATAAAACACCCATGTAGTCAGTTGTGTTGCCAGGACATCAGAAGAGACTTGACAATCGAAAGGAAGTTAACATCCTCTGCGTGTGTGGACACTATTATGGAGCTCCTAGCACTGAGTGCTGCATCTCCGAGGTGTTAGCATATCAATTCAGAAATTCATTGCTCCAAAGGGGCGGGGTCAAATGGGGCCAATTGGCCAGAGTTGAATTTAATTGGCCAGAGGCCTGGATGTTTTCTATTGGTCTGATCGTTTGAAGGTAGCAAAGTGAAGTGTAGCAAAAGATGTTTTGTAGTTATCTCAGATCTTAAGATCTTAAAATTAGATTTAATATATATTAATATATGTTAATACATATATGAGCTGATACATGGAATGTCACGATTTTAATTTTTGAAAATATAACGAAAGCACAAGTCTCTATCCTCCCACCAAAAAAAAGGGGGCCACGAGCTGATTTTTTTTTTTTTTTTTTTTTTTTTTTTTTTGATTTCAGACTCCATTAATGTTTGAAGTAATTCTTTAGTTATTATATGTGGTAGTAAACCTCGGACGCTTCCGGAACTTCCAGTGATGAGGGTCATAAACTTTAAGATTTTGCATTTCAGGATTTGGTATGTTGGGTATGTTGTTATAAAAGTTGGTAGCTAATTTTTGGATTTCTTTTTTAATGGTTTTAATTTGAAAGTCATTGTGTATCACTTCGTTCCGGAGGAATCTGGGGGCTTTACGGATGGATCTCAGAGTTTTGTTTTGTACGATTTGTAATTTTCCCATAGATGTATTTGATGCATATCCCCATATCATGGCTCCGTAGAGCATGATAGGCCTAAGTGCGGTTTTGTACAATAGAATTTTGTTTTTAAAGTTGACATGAGGGGAATGAAGAATGGTATATAGCGCTGCTCTGGCAACATGGAATTTTTTGATAGTTTTATCAATATGAGTATTCCAGCTCAATTTACTGTCAAAATGTAAGCCCAGGTATTTACATGTTTTGACATAATTAATTGGAGTGTTGTTAATAATAATTGGAGGGGGAAGGGGTTTCTTTTTCCTTGTGAAGATTATGCAGCTCGTTTTTTTTTCATTAATTTTGATTTTCCATTTTTGAAACCAGGCGGAAAGTGTGTTCATGTGTGATTGGAGGCGTGAGCGTACGAAATTAAAATTTGAGGATCTGGTGTATATGGCTGTATCGTCCGCGTATAGTGCAATGTTGGTTTTGTCTGAGTGGGGTATATCATTTATGTAAAGGTTAAATAACGTCGGGGCCAATTGGGAGCCCTGTGGGACCCCGGCGCGAATGGATCTGTAAGTGGCGTAGGTGTTGTTGTAGCGGACTGTAAAGGATCTCTGGCGAAGGTAAGAATGAATGAGATGTATTACCGCATCTGGCAGGTTTAGCTGAATTAGTTTGTATATTAAAGCTTCTAACCATATGCGGTCAAACGCCTTCGCCACGTCAAGTAGTATGATGCCAGTTGTTAGTCCCGTGTTCATTCCTTCCGAGATGAACTCCGTAACACGTAACAACTGGTGTGTTGTAGCGTGTTGTGGGCGGAAGCCAAATTGCTGTGGGATGATGATATTTCTGGTGTTGAGTTCAAGTTTAATGCGAGTGTGAATGATACGCTCAGTAAGTTTACTAATTGTGTTAAGGAGACTGATAGGGCGGTAACTTTGAGGGGAAGTGGGCTTTTCGCCTGGCTTCAAAATGGGGATGATTACGGCTGCTTTCCATTCTTTAGGGAAGTATTTGAATTTGAAAATTGCGTTAATAAGAAGGGTGAGATAAAATATAATGTTAATTGGCAGTGATTTGATGGCTTTATTATTAATGTTATCGTTGCCAGGGGCTTTTCTCTTTTTAAGGTTTTTGATTTCGTGTAGAACCTCACTGGGGGTGGTAGGGGCTATCTGATTGGTCGGTGTTTTTTCCATGTAATCCTTGACATAGTTTTTAATATACTTTTCAAATTCGGGGTTGTTGATATCATTGTTAGGGGAGAATTGATTTTCATAGTTATTAGCTAGAATATTTGCGATTTCATCATTTTTATGGGTAGGTCCGTTGGGCGTATCGAAGTGGGAGGTTTTCTGGCTACGATTTTTTAACTTTTTGTAGAAAGTCCATAATGAGTTGTCCTCAGTGTTCAGAGAGCTGATGTATTGTTTCCATGTAGCCTGTTTATGTTTGTAAATTTTAATTTTAATGGTTTTGTTAATAGAGTTGAGTTTGCGTTTGAGGGAGGGGTGTTTTGTAATCTGCCATGCTCTGCGTAGTTTATTACGTTCTTGTTTGATTTTTTTGATTTCATAGGGAAGTTTATGGTTCGAGGGGGGGGGGAGTATTTGGTAGAAGCCGCAATGGCATTATGTATTTCGTTTTTAAGTGTCAGGGCGTTTTTGTCTATGTCTTCAACTGTATGGTAATTAGCAAATATGAGTCTATTGTTGGAGAGGGTACGTTTAAAATTATTCCAATTGGTAGTTTTGATGGCGGGTGGGATAGGGACATTATGAGTGAGGAAAAATGTAAGTTTGACTGGGAGGTGGTCGGAGCTGAGGTCATTTATCGTTATAATTTCATGCGGGTAGGGGATGTTATTGGTTAGGGCGAAGTCGATTGTAGAGTCCTGTGTGTTAGCATTAAGGTGGGTGTGGGTAAATGGGAAGATATGTCTGATATTGTTGTCCTGTATATAGTCGTTAATTTGTCTGCCATATTTATTTCTGTATCTACAATTCCAGTTCCCATGTCGGGCATTAAAGTCCCCCATGAGTATGGTGCTGTCTTCCAGATCAAACATTGCGGATAGATCACTGTCGATGTTATGAGATGGTTTATTTGCAGAGTAGTGCTTGACATATACAGAGCCTATATTTATGGGTGGAGCACTGGGGAGTTTAATTTTGGCTAGGGTATGTTCAATAATATTAGTATTGATATTTGGGACTGGGCTATGCTGTATGGGGTTTTTTATGTAAATGGCAGTGCCTCCCGTTTTATTTTTTATAGAATTGGGTCTGGGGGTGTGATATAGGCAGTAATTAGGTATGTTGATTTTGTTTGTTTCAGGCGTGAATATTTCTTGTACCAGAATGATATGAGGATTATGCGTTATTGTAAAGTCCCTGAGTTCATTGATTTTGTGCCCTAGGCCGTTTGCGTTCCACGATATGATCGTGAGCGCTTTGGGAGGGGGGATAGCATTCATGGAAGGGGGTTATTTTTTTGATTTAAATATTTATCGATAAGTACCAGAATTTCTAGTCCCTTATCGATAATGGATTGGTTAGTTAGAAATATTTGCTTGATGTCAATGAAAAAATTTTTGATCAGATTCATGTTTAGGTTTAGGTTTAAATTTTGCATAATACTATTTATTTCTTTGAAGATTGCGATGATGTCTTTTATTGAGAAGTTAGTTCCATTTTCTTCATTATTATTAATGGGAGGATTGGTATTTGTGTTGTAATATAGTTGGGGTTCGTTGGATTGAGAGTTGCAAGGTTGTGAGGCGGTTTCACTCTGCTCTGACTGTTTTCTATTGGTTGTTTCTGCTATCCACTCTGTCTGTTTTCTATTGGTTGTGCCTGCTATCAAAGTTTGGGTTGCTGGTTCTGCAATAGTGTTGTTTGGAGGGAGCGGTTTTTTGAATATGTCTTCACTGTTTCTGATCACATTTGTTCTTTGCGGTTTAGGTGAGGGGGGGGGGGCATTTGCTTGCCCACTTGCGCAATTAGGTTTGTCATTAGTATGGGTTACGCTTGTTTGTGAAATCTCTTCTGGATTTTTGACTGGCGGGATTTTAGGAAAAGTTGTTGTATTTCGAATTGAGTTAATAAGGGTTTTTGGAGTGGTTATTTGATTAACAGGGTTAAAATGTCCGACTTCGGATTGAATTTGGTTTTTTACCGATGGTATTTCATTACAATGGGTTCTATCAGCCCATGCATTTGTTTTTGCAGCTTTGAACGTGCGGGGGGGGGGGGGGGGGGTCACTTCTGGTTGGGCTATAATAATTTCTTCTGTGATTTGAATTTCTGGGCGAGGGGGGGGGTATTTTGTTGGTCTTTATTTAAATGTCTTAGGTATGGATTTTTTGGGCAATCTCTAAAATTGGCTGGATGCGGGCCACTGCAGTTTGCACATTTGGGTGGTGAGGAGAGGGGTTTTGTGCACTCGCGGGTTGGATGTCCTTGTCCACACTTCAGACATTTGTAGTCTCTAGTGCACCCTTCGCTGGAATGTTGCCAGAGCTGGCACCGATAACATTGTTTAAACCCCTTTGGGACGAATGGAACAATGTCAACAAAGATATAATTAATGTGAGTGAGTTTATATAATTCTTGTAGGTCAGTTTTGGGCGGTAATAGGGTAAGAAAATTTGGAAGGTATTGTTTGTTAATGAAGCTTCTCATGGGAGTTATTCTGGTGGCGTAAAAGCCCTTTTCCTCTAAATATGATTTTATTTCTTCTGTGGGATATGTGGGGGGAAGTCCCTTAATCACAACTTTTAAAGGTCTATCCGATCTGAGATTAATGGAGTAAAATTTTAATTTCAGTTGAATTAATATTTTTTGTACAATTCTATAATTGTCATGGGTGTCTGTGAAGATCCTGAGCATTTCACCCACAAATTTTGCTCTTGCCTTGCCATTTGTGGCTTCTGCTATCTTTGACATTAGTTCCCTAGGGTTATCCTCGATCTCAACAAAAAAGGGTTCAGGGTGATCTGCACGACTAATAATATTTCTTTCGTTTTCATTTTCAGATTGAGAGGGAATTTCCTGCATCTCAACAGCATCCGTAAAGCAACTGTCCTGACCGGATTCCTCCGCAACAAGTTTTTTATGTAATTTGTGTTGTGGGGCTTCTAAGGTGGGGCTGGTGTTTCCACTGGAAGATCCGTGTTTACGTTTTTGCCTGTTTTTGTCATTTCCTGCATCTGATATATTATCGGAAAAATCAGCATCTGATTCATGTGTTTGATTTCTGGTTATTGCTTTTTTCGTTTTCGATTTGGTTTTTCTACTAGCAACTACAGTGAATCCTTTATCATTCTGCTTATTTTCTGTTATCTCTGACTGCTCTGCGTCCGAGGTTTCATTATTATTTGGGTTTAATTTTAAATTTGAATTAGAATTATTTCTTTGAATTTTGTGTTTAGAGTTAATTTTATCTTTTGACTTACTTTTAGAATTATTTTCATCATTTATTAGAGAGCCTTCAAGGCTGTTAGCATTAGAGTTAGCATTTTCCATTAGTTTGGATTTATCTAATTTGTGATAATAATCTAGCTCATTTACAATGTCATCAATGAGGGGGATAGTGGAGCAACGAATTCTAAAAAGGTCAGCACACATACCTCTTACGTCGATGAGCACTCTTGCCTTTCCATCAGAGTCCATGATTGAGCTGTTGTTTCTCTCCTCCATCGCTGTCCTTGCAAGTCTCTGTAGAGTCCGTGCATATTCAATTGACTTTATTTGTCCAGGCAGCAAGTCCGGTGTGATTTCGAAATTCCATGTCAAAGGGATCAATTCATTCATTCCATAGGTGGTATCTGTATCGTCGTTAGGATCTGGCAAGTCGATGATCAGGGTGTCATCGATTTCCATGTTAGCATAAGTCGCGAGAGCTCCTCTCCGGTCGAAGGTCGGGGAGGGAATCGGTTTGGGGGTCGGTTTCGGTTTTGAAGGAAGTTAACAGAGCTGGATCTCGGTTTATAATGTATCAAATATAGGAAAGTGAATTAATTCTTTAACCAGTGGGATATATATATAAAATAATTTAGTACAGATTTAAATTTTATCATGTGCAGAACTTACAGAAATGCATAGGGCGTAGTTTATGTCCTGAAACTACACATACCCTTGACATTATTAGACAGCCGGAAGATAAGCCACAACAACAACAACCCTTGACATACAACAACGTCTTGTATACATCGCATGTTTCGCAAGCCATTGACATCTGTGGGAAGCAAGGATATTTAAATTTTGTGATGTGTAAATCCTAAAAATATGTAGGGGGCGTGGTTTATATATTAATATCCTATATATCTTGAATATCCTGTATATTCTGAATACTAAAGAAATGTAAGGAGGCGTGATTTATATCCTAAAACTACACTTAATGCATCTTAATTCCTGTGTCAAGGGGCTAAACTTTATGGTAAAAATATAAAACAATTATATTATTTTGTGTTCTCGGCTTTATTGTAGGCAGTTATTTTGGTGTAAATTTTTCAACCCAGGTGATTGATGTTCATTCTTTATATTTTATCTATAGTTCTCTAATTGTTTAAATATTTGTTGAACAATACTCCAATGTGTGATTTTGATTTCTACTATCTTGTACTCTCCTTTCATGTTCCTCCTTTTTATTCTAAACTAGAAAATGCACCGGTCTTTGAACGAGATTTATACCAGGATTTAGCGGAATTCATGTATTTAATATTTTAAAAGAAGTAGTTGCATTAAGGCGTAGTCTGGCGTTAATTTAATGTTTTAGAAGGCGTATATTTTATCTATATTTCTCTAATTGTATAAATATTTGTAGAACAATACTCCAATGTATGATTTTGAGTACTACTATTTGTATTCTCCGCTCCTGTTTCTATTTTTTACTCTAAGTTAGAAAATGCACCGGGCGTTGCCCTGGGTTTTTCGCAGTGTTCTTCAACTGAATTAATTTCTTCAATGTTCTAATATGTTTAGTGTTCAATGTGTATGTTTAGAGTATGTGTATGTTGTGCATGAGTAGTGTGTGTATCAACGTATGTGTGTGTAGTGTATTTCTTAATGTATGTGTCAATATATGTTGTAGAGTGTATGTGTCAATGTATGTGTGTATGTGTTTGTGTCAATATATCTGTGTAGTGTATGTGTCAATGTGTATGTGTAGTAAATATGTGCATGTGTAGTGAATATGTGTATGTGAAGTATATGTTTAGTATTCAATGTTGGCGTAGCTGCATTTCGTATTTTAAAAACCAGGCACTTTAAAATCGGAGATAAAATTTACTGCTGTACAACTCAACCCCCTTATGAAAATTCTCTACCTAGAAATAAAATATTTACAGAAGTTATAATTCTATACTTCTGCGATGAATGCACAGACCATCAGATCATTACCCAGTCTAAAGTCGGACAAAATTATTTAGCTTGAACGTATGTGCAGAAGCGCACAGCAATTTGCCAATTTGAATGCAACACGCAGATGATAATTACTAAGTTCTTCAGTAGCAGTCATTCTTTAATAATCACAAACTGTCTCGATTAATAAATTGATTTTGAAGCTGAAAGTGAAAATAAACTTTTATATTTTATTTTAAAAGGTTTATATTCGATTCAAGTAAAAATTTCCGGACAGACTTATAATATTGAAGAAATTCTATATTCTAAAGATTGAAAATTATCTTCTAAAAGCATTCTAAAAGCAGCGAAAGTTGAAAATAGCAATAGTGACACATCATTAGCAAAAAAAAAAAAAAAAAAGAAAGAAGAAAGAAAGAAAATAACATAAAATAAAAAGATAACTATAAAAAATAATAATAATAAATAAATAAAAAAAATACGCTGCTGAAAGAAAATGTTCGCAATCAAGCATAATATCATCTATTCAATTAAATGATTTCTCGGTCGAATTTCGGCTTTAAAAGTTCAAAACTTTCAAAGCAATTCAAACTTCTTAGAAATCTAGCAGAACCCTGCTGTCTGGTTACCTGAAGTAGTAGCTCAGTACTAAATTCCGCCGTTGTCCGAAGTTTCGATTTTCCACTGCAGGATTATAAGCACAGACAGACATATTTTCTTATGTAAGATATTATTTCCTTTTGATAGTTTAAATGATTGTAAAAGATAATAAGTGAAAGTAATTCTTAAAAGCTCTGTTCCACTAAAAGTTTCACAGAACTTTTAGTGGAACAAAGCTTTTAAGAAAAATTAAAAGCTCTGTTTGAATAAGCTAAATTTTGAAATCTAACTAATTCTCAAGCTAATTCTCAAGCTAAATTTTGAATAAGAAAACATCTCAGGAAATCCTGAATGAGACAGAAGTCAATAAAACAGCCAATTGTAGATAAGGAAAACTTTTCAAAACTGTGCTTATGAAAAATGCATGATCGCTACAAGAGAAAGCATCTGATGATTGAATAGCAAACGTATAGAAAGTACGTATATAAAACTAAATGTAAGCAGCATATGACTTGAACTAAATGTAAGCATCATATGAAGTAAGTATAGAAAACTTAATGTAAGCATCATATGACTTTTTCTAAAGACTAAAATTGGTTTTTCACTCTTCTTTCGTTTGTGTTTATAATTATGTACTAGTATTTAAGCCTATCAAGGAGAGGAAAATTGACTCTCTTAAATGATGTTTGAATTTATTTAAAATGTTTTAATTTATTTAACAATGTATCGTGCTTAACATCATAAACAGTCGTCTTAGCAAAAAATTTGCTCTGTTGTGCTCTGTACGGTCTGCAATCATAAGTGTTGAAAACCCAGACGACTCGACTCATCCTAGGGAACGAGCATCAGTTTCAGAAAGCTATGTGAAGGTAGGGGGGCCGGGTGGCGACTGTATATATATATATATATATATATATATATATATATATATATATATATATATATATATATATATATAATAGTAAAAATTGAAAGATTGGACATGAAGTCAGCCAACAGGTAATACATAAAAGGCCTAGGGGGATTGTGACCCCTAGTTCCCGTTTACAAGTCGACTTTTCCACCAATGGCAACACTCACGGAGCCATGCATTACCTGCGGTTAAATTCAGTACAACGTCGAAACAGAAGACGCCCATACGAAGTATATATCAAACGTAAAAGGAAAAAATCCCCCAACATAAGAGCATTATAATTGAAACGACACAAGACTAAACCTACTTAAAATATACGAACTGCAAATACAAATACCCTACCTC
Organism: Amaurobius ferox; assembly: GCA_951213105.1. Classification (NCBI taxonomy): domain Eukaryota; kingdom Metazoa; phylum Arthropoda; class Arachnida; order Araneae; family Amaurobiidae; genus Amaurobius; species Amaurobius ferox. Next base: position 80,522,267 of record OX578155.1, on the reverse strand, counting down.
CATCCTAATCACTCACGTCAATTTTACACGCTTAAATAGTTCCTCGCTGTATCGATGCCATTTTATTTCCTGAAATAAAGGTGTTGCCAAAATCCTTACTGAACGCATCGAAAACTTTACTATGTACCACATTGTAACACTGACAAATAAATATTAAAGGATAATTTTCTGTTATTGCTTCCTTAATAAATATAGAATCATTTTTGATCCTATCCTTTCCATAAGAATGCATTCTTTCACTACGTTTAAAGTGATTAATGACTATATTGCGAAATATCCTGATACTTAAATTAGAATACCAGTTAATTATATAATGTATTCTAAAACTGTACTGTCTTCTTTTATCATAAATAGTATAATACGTTGTTTTGCTAGGTGTTAAATGTATACTTATATCCAGATAGTTGATTGCCTTTGTTTTATCCGAGATATTCTTAATAAGATTCAAGCAACCTGGATAAAAGGAAAAATTAAATTCATACCCGTCTCCTGTGTTTTCGTATGCTATGAGGATGTCATCAATCTCATAGCATACGAAAACACAGGAGACGGGTATGAATTTGATTTTTCCTTTTATCCAGGTTGCTTGAATCTTATTGAGAATATCTCGGATAAAACAAAGGCAATCAACTATCTGGATAAGTATACATTTAACACCTAGCAAAACAACGTATTATACTATTTATGATAAAAGAAGACAGTACAGTTTTAGAATACATTATATAATTAACTGGTATTCTAATTTAAGTATCAGGATATTTCGCAATATAGTCATTAATCACTTTAAACGTAGTGAAAGAATGCATTCTTATGGAAAGGATAGGATCAAAAATGATTCTATATTTATTAAGGAAGCAATAACAGAAAATTATCCGTTAATATTTATTTGTCAGTGTTACAATGTGGTACATAGTAAAGTTTTCGATGCGTTCAGTAAGGATTTTGGCAACACCTTTATTTCAGGAAATAAAATGGCATCGATACAGCGAGGAACTATTTAAGCGTGTAAAATTGACGTGAGTGATTTGGATGGAGGTAGGGTATTTGTATTTGCAGTTCGTATATTTTAAGTAGGTTTAGTCTTGTGTCGTTTCAATTATAATGCTCTTATGTTGGGGGATTTTTTCCTTTTACGTTTGATATATACTTCGTATGGGCGTCTTCTGTTTCGACGTTGTACTGAATTTAACCGCAGGTAATGCATGGCTCCGTGAGTGTTGCCATTGGTGGAAAAGTCGACTTGTAAACGGGAACTAGGGGTCACAATCCCCCTAGGCCTTTTATGTATTACCTGTTGGCTGACTTCATGTCCAATCTTTCAATTTTTACTATTATATTTTTCTGGGCTATTTAAAGCTGCATTGCGCTTATTGGTCTAGATATCTCATTTTGTACTATTTGTACTATGGTAGATTCTGTTATATGACGTTCTATATATATATATATATATATATAAAGTATTAAAATTGTAAATAAAATGGTAGAATGTAGGTAGTATATATATACTATATATATAATCCAATAGTTTAAGTACAATATATACGAAGCATATGAAAATAGTAAATTTAACAATACAAATGCATTAAAAAAACGGTACAATTCAAAATACATTTACTTATTGAGCTAGTGCAGCATATAAATAAAATGTAATAAACAAGAATTACAATAGAATTATTGAAAAGATATAGTAAAGCATCCTTAACAAACAAAACTATTCAAATTCCAACCAGAAAAAGCTCAAGAAAATGTCATAAACCACCCATTACATTCAAAGCAAAAATATTAAAGAAAAATGGAATATCAAATAATAGAATGAAAGTGGTGTAACAGTAAAATCTTCAGGGGGGGCACTACTATACATCAGTTTCAATTACCACATTTCATTTATTGACCTGTAACTATAGATAAAATTTCAATTCCCTATGTGCTAAAAACGGAAAATAATCCAGAAATTTGAAAAACTAAAAAGAATTGATTAACATGAAGAAATATTATTGACTTTCAGATGTGTAGAAGTTACAGCAGCTAAACCATCTCAACAGAATATGCAAAGGAGATGTTGCCAATCATAAACAGTAATGTCCAGGTTGCCATTCTTAAAAAATTGTAAATAGTAAAGTATTAGAAGGTATAAAAACCAGATAAACTGCATCCAACATACAACAAGTGCCTTTTAATATATATAGATAAAAATGATAATCATTTTTAACCCTATAAAATAATTTAAAGGAATAATAAAATATGTATCGAATAGACAATCGAATATTAATCGATTATAGAAACTAAACAAGGCCTCTCACTGATTTCTTGCATCTGTCTCCTGGCAAAATGTTTGTTAGATGATGCAAGTATAATGAAATGCGTAATAATAGAACACATAACTGTAAGTATCAGTTAGTAAATAATAGGGAACAAATCTGGGGTACTGAAATCTTCTTCGGTAACGCCTTGGTTAAAACACTATATGATTTATATAAATTACCATTATTTCGTATGTTTCAACTACAGTGCCAAGAAGGTGAATTCCTTCTAGACACTGTAGTTCAACGTTGGATCGGTAAAGGCTAATTTTTACGTGCCTTCTCTACCTGCTCAGTATTTTCGATAAAATTATGTGTAATTAGACTTTTAAAATTATGTGTAAATGACTTCAAAGGACGTTATTTCCACAGAAACAAAAACGATATTTTACCAATTTTGCATGGCTAGGAAGGTAATGTATTTTTTAAACAATACAAAATACTTTCGAAATCTAATGTAAGAAAAAATACGAAATCCATGCCTTCCGTATAAAATAAAATAAAATATATTTATTAGAAAGGTAACACGGTACAAGTTACAATACTTGTAAGACAGCGACTTACAAAACTTTCTTGGAGAAAACAGGTATGAGGGGTTAAAAGCCCTCTTCTTCAGCCCAAAGCACAGGTAGAACAGTATGCGCCCTTAACAACCACTAAGAACGAAGTGTTTGTTTGCTGAACGAAGAGTTCCTTCTTAAGTGTGTTTATATAGGGTGCATTAAAGGAGCTTATTTATGGCGTATCAAAGGCGTTTATTTAATATCCGAGCAATGCCCGATATTTCGTTCTAGTATTTAATAATTCTAGGTAATCCAAGCCATTATACAAAAGCAGTACATAAGACAGTACATTTATCAGTTTTATATAACTATACTAGTATTAAAACTTGTTAAAAATAGAAAAACTAACAAAAAATTAAGTGGCAACTCTTTTCTTAATACATTTTATTTTGTTTCATAATGCATGGCGTTTACTGTTGAAAATATTAGTCTTAGTTATGGTCCGTGCTTGACTGCATAAGTGTATAAAGTTTCAGTCTTCTAGGTTAATTGTGGAGGAGATGAAGGAATATGAAAAAATTTTCGACACCAATTTTTTTTTTTTGTTGTTGTTAGCTTAATTTCTTTCAATTTTTTTTTGTTCGCTTTCACTTGTTACTGTAATGAGTACATTGCATGATTTCCATCATTGTATAATTATGCAACAGAATAACAAACAATTAACTTTTAATTTCATTCAACTTACAGTAATTTCAATTCTGGTGTCACTGTTCTTAAAATTGAAAATCCGACTACGTTAAATTCTGTCCAATCGTCGATACTATAAATAAGAAGAATATATTCAATTTTTTTAGTACTATAAGTGAACAAAAAGTCAGCTTTCTAGGTCACTAGGGAGTTTCTACAGGTCCTTGAAAGACTTTTCGTTAAAGAAACGTATTTTCTTCACCCCTTCATATATATATATATATAAATAAATATATATATATATATATAAATATATATATAAATATATATATAATATATATATATATATATATATAAATATATGTATATATATATGTATATATATATGTATATGTATATATATATATATATATATATATATATATATATATAAATATATGTATATATATATGTATATATATATGTATATGTATATATATATATATATATATATATATATAAATATATATATATATATAAATATATATATATATGTATATATATATACATATATATATATAAATATATATATATATATGTATATATATACATATACATATACATATATATATACATATATATATACATATATATATATATATATATATATATATATATATATATATAACTAAAATATTAGGAAAATGAATTAATAACTAATGACAACAATCAATGACAAAATATTAACGTAAAAAGTTAGCCAAAATAGATATACACGGCCACCATACAGAAAAAAAATGGACAGCATTAGTCCAAAGTTGGAAAGTTGGAGGTTAATTCAGATTAGAATCTTTTGCAGGATTGCGCATCCAAGCCAAATTAACCAAAACAAATGCTTGTTTCATATATGGCAATAGTTAGTTACCATATATGCCATACACGTATAGTACACTTTATATGTCTACAAACATATAAAGAGGTTAAAAAACTGAAAATTAATATACAATATTCAATGTCAACAAATACTGTTATATATATATATATATGATAATAAAATACAATCCCAAAAAGTTAAAAATTCAAGAAACTATATATATATATATATTTCGAAAATAGGGGAAACGTACATTACGATTGCTATTTAGCTAAGAAAGTTTGTTTAAATTTCACTGTGAAATTAAAAATTAATGAACATTCACAATTCTTTTCCTCTCTTGAAAAATTCCGAGCAATCGTTGCCACCTCGTTGCACACGAGCTGGCAAACATCATTAGGAACTGGCGCTGAGAATTTACTCATGAATTTCTATTTGCTTTTGGCATCAACAAAAACAAACGAAAAGAAGTGAAATAATGGAGCAGAAAGAAATTAATAACCGCATTTGACAGACTTCTTACCAATTCAACAGATAAAACCTATCGTCCGACATTGACAAATTACCTCGAATCCAGTTGAGTTGATTTTTTTACACCCCCCCCCCCCCTTCTTTCTTCAAATGCAAGAGTCATGATAGATGTTACTCAGCTGTGTACAGGAGTGCAAAGCATTTGTAAACTCATAATGAAAAATTATTGTTGATCTATCTTGCATGGATTTATGTGTTTTTCCTTCTGTTAATCATAATAAATATATAAAGTTTATTTGATTTATTTCTATTTTTTTAACTTGGTACTGTTTTTCCTAAGTATTTTGGTGGGTTTTTAAGGAGATATAACATTTTTAAAATGTAAGAAACTTTCAAAATGTGACCTAAGTTTGATTTTTTTTTTTTATATAACTCGGTTATTTGATGTGAAGGTATAGAATTTTCAAATTTATTAAGACCTGTGTATTTGATAAGTGGAAAATATGCATACAATTTTCAAATTTATTGAAGCCTACGTTTTAAAGGAGTGGAAAATTCTCAGAAACATGAAATATCAATATTCATGTGTTTCAAATACTTATTAGTTATAGTGAAGTTTATTTCAGGGTTGAAATTTTTATTTTCTATTGCACGCAAGAGAATATATTCTGGCACAGATCAATTTAATAAATAACAACTAAGTATTGATATTATCAGTGTATCTTTGTATAATTCTTGAAATGTGAAAGTTTCGCTATATACATTTTTAGTGCCTCAATTATGTAAGCGAGCAAAAATTGACTGTATTTAACTTAATTTTTTTCACGACAATAGGACTTCGACTCTGCTAATTTTCTCCAACCCGTGAAGGTGCTCTTTCCTTGTGGGCTTTCAAGGGTCTTCAAATTTCTCACAACTTGTTCATTGCTTTCTTTCTCGCCACGATTTCAACCGATTATACCTCGATTATAGTTTTTATGTCAAAATATAAAATGCATTACTTACTCGCTTAGCGAAATATAAACTAAATTTAAACAATATCGCTGACTGAGACTTAATATTCGGGTACAGCTATAAATTTGTTTTTCAGTTTATACGTATTAGAATTTTATACTTCCATTTCTTCTGTTCAAATCTCATCAATCATTAAAATTTCTATAGAATCCTCAAATTCATATTCCGTCTTCAATTTCTTTGAAACAAAACAAAATATCGTGCTTGTGCATCTATATTTCACCAAGGAATAAACGCATTGAACTCTTGATATGCTACGGCTTTCCATGACATTGAAAAACGGGTCAAAATATTAAAATATCTAAATTATAACAACTACAGTTCAGAAACCAAGATCTTGATCTGAAATCCAGTTATATATCCTTTTAAAGATTATAAAGGATTGCAAATTACAATTTACTGTTTATAACTAGCATTTTAAATTTCGTGATATACGCATTGCAAACTTACAGACGGAATTTTTTTCAATCTTTACAGTCTTATTTAACTTGACAGACAATTTCTCAAAAACCATAAGAGTTTTATAAAGAATGCTGATCTGGAAACTTGTTATTAAACATTTTTGTTATTAAACACACTTGTTATTAAACATTTTTGCCGCTTGATATTTATATATTTTTTTTATAGTTTACATAACATTTCGAGAGAAAGTAAGATAAAATGAAGCAAAAACTCGCTAGAACAAATACTTATTAGTTTGTTTAAAAAATTTTACAACATCAAAATACTGAAACTGTTTTTGTTTATTCATAAATATCACACTGTTTCCGACCGGCCACACAATTTGTTACCATAAACCCTTGGGTTGGTCGTGTGGTCTGGGCTTTCTACACTGTTTCCGACAAAACAAGCAAAAATTGTTTACATTTTCATCTATCAGGATCGGAGATATAAACAACCAAAGTGTTTAGATTTTTTTTATAGCACTCCAATTTCTACTAGAGTTATTCCCCAAACATAGATATTATTCACATAAAAATTATTTTCATTAATGCGTCTGTCCTCACCTGGCTTGAAAAATTTACACCAAAATAATAACCTACAATAAAGCAGAGAACAAACACCAAATAATAGAATTTTTTTACCAAAAAGTTTAACTCCTTGACAAAGAAATTAAGAGACATTAAGTGTAATTTTAGGATATAAACCACGCCCCCTACATTTCTGTAGTACTCAGGATATAAACCACGCCCCCTGCATTTCATTTGGATTTACATCTGACAAAATTTAAATAACCTTACATCCCACAGATACCAAGGGCTACAAAGGCTTGTGAAAAATGCGATGTATCCAAGACGTCGTTGTATGTTAAGGGTATGTGTAGTTGCAGGACATAAACTACGCCCTATACATTTCTGTAAGATTTGCACATGAAAAAATTTAAATCTGCCCTTGTTCCACAGACTTCAAAGTCTAAAATTGCTTATGAAACATACAAAGTATTCGAGATGTCGTTGTATGTCCAGTGGTTAAACTAACGTCTACAATGTGATTTGGTGATACATACTTTATGATAGTATTTTTATTTGAAGAAATAAGCAATTATATAAGTCAACAGTCTTATAATATTTGTACTAAACTATTTTATATATACTCCCCACTGGTAAAAGAATTAAATCACTTTCCTATATTGGCTATATTATAAACCGAGACCCCTCTCTTTTAAATTCCTTTCGATTGCCAAGCTTATCTCTTCCGATGTCCTGGCGACACTCACGCCTTAAACTGACTACGTGGGTGTTTTATGATATATCACTCAGGATAATATTTTGTGAAGAAAAAATCATAGTACGCAAGTTCATCTATAATTCGTGAAATAAAATATCCGACATATTGTATTGGATTAAGAATTAAATTAATTTTTTATAGAGATTCTATTGGAAAACAAAAATCGATTTATTATCTCCACCCAACAGAATACTATTCTAGTCTGTGCTCCACCCATTCGAGCGTGAGCCTCCCCCAACCTCCGAGATCTTGGTTACGCCTATGACATAAACTGGTCGCACAACCATTTTTTAATAAATCGTTCATGATAGTATTTTTAGTTGAAGAAATTATCTGAGACAACTTAGATATGAAACAACTGTCATATAATTACTTTTAGTATATTCAGTATGTATGACCCTTCCCCTATTGGCTTCTCACATTTATTTTACTTGTAATGAGAAAAGTAGAACTTCTCACCTCCACTTGGTCGTAGACCTCAACCTTTACTAGATCCTGACTACGCCTATGGCGTAAACTGTCTGCAGAGAATACAACTTCATAGTACCAGAATCCATATACTAAAATATTCTACACATACACCTCATTGGCTGTGTTCATATCACGTCCTAGATATTGACCTAGAATGCCTAATCTTAACAAACTCATAGTATCGACTACAGTACAGAACCTAAAGGAGGCGACTTTCGATTTATCCCCCCCGTCCCCGGGGCGAAGAAAATGCGTTTTCTCCATAGAAAAACCTTTTAAGATCCCGTAGAAACTCCCTGGTGACCTAGAAAGCTGAATCTTTGCACACTTATAGTACTAAAAATATTAAATATATTGCATCTTATTTATAGTATCGACGATTGGACAGAATTAAACTTAGTCGGATTTTCAATTTTACGAACAATGACACCAGAACTGAAATTACTGAAATTTGAAAGAAATTAAAAGTTTATTGTTTGTTATCCTGCTGCATAATTATACAATGTAAGAAATCATGCAATGTACTCATTGGAGTAGAAAATGAAATAGAAAAAAAAATTGAAAGATATTAAGCTAACAACAACAGAAAAAAAATTGGGGTCGAAAATGCTTTCAAAATCCTTCACCTCCTCCATAATTAACCTAGGAGGCTGAAACTTTATACACTTATGCAATCAAACACGGATAATAGCCTAACTGCACCAATTTTTAGATAAGACTAATATTTCGACAGTAAACGCCTTGCATTATTAAACAAAATAAAACGTATTAAGAAAAGAGTTGCCACTTAATTTTTTGTTAGTTTTTCTATTTTTAACAAGTTTTAATACTAGTATAGTTATATAAAACTGATAAATGTACTGTCTTATGTACTGCTTTTGTATAATGGCTTGGATTACCTAGAATTATTAAATACTAGAACGAAATATCGGGCATTGCTCGGATATTAAATAAACGCCTTTGATATGCCATAAATAAGCTCCTTTAATGCACCCTATATAAACACACTTAAGAAGGAACTCTTCGTTCAGCAAACAAACACTTCGTTCTTAGTGGTTGTTAAGGGCGCATACTGTTCTACCTGTGTTTTGGGCTGAAGAAGAGGGCTTTTAACCCCTCATACCTGTTTTCTCCAAGAAAGTTTTGTAAGTCGCTGTCTTACAAGCATTGTAACTTGTACCGTGTTACCTTTCTAATAAATATATTTTATTTTATTTTATACGGAAGGTATGGATTTCGTATTTTTTCTTACATTTGATTTCGGAAGTATTTTGTATTGCTTAAAAAATATATTATCTTCCCAGCCTTGCAAAATTGGATAAATATCGTTATTGTTTCTGTGGAAATAACGTTCTTTGTAGTCATTTACACTTGATTTTAAAAGTCTAATTACACATAACTGAATGAATAAAACTTTCTAATGAAACTGAATGTCTTTTACAGTGATATTTTAACGAGAAAAAAAAAAATACAGCTAACTCAATAGTTTGGAAGATTAATGCTCAATGTGCTTTCATAATTATTTAATGGTCTAATAGAAAATTAGATTGCGAATTCAAGTTTTATTCACACATGAAAGCGGTCATAAATTATTTTACTTTCGGGTGCTTACTCTTAATAATATTAAAATATTTATTTTACAATAATCTGCCTGTTATTACCGTTCAGTCACTTTAGAAAGGTCTGCAATAATTTTAATATTTTGTAAACTGCCACTCTTCATAGCAATTCACTAGCTAGATTTCGAAGCATTAAATTGTTTTTATTTTGTAAACGAAATTTTACTTTATGTAACTTTCTTCATGAATTTATTAATGGTACATTATTATATCATTTTAACTGTTTATTAGAAAGTTGTGTCAGAGCGTGGCCCATATATATCTACATGGGCAATACATATATATCTATATATATCTACATATATATATATATATATTTATATATATGTAGAAATATATATATTAATATATATATATATATATAGATAGATACTTATAAATTATATATATATATATATATATATATATATATATATATGTATATATATATATATATATATACATATATATATATATATATATACATATATACATATATATATATATATTTATATATCTACATATATATATATATTTATATTTATATACATATATATATATATATATTTATATATATGTAGATATATATATATATATATATATATATATATATATATATATATATATAACCGAGTATTTGCAACAATATGTGAATACATAACAGACAATCTTCCTTGCTTACATACACTCACAGATGGAGAATTCGTATAAAGTGCGGAAGCAGTCATCCAATTGGAAACCTACATGCAAATGCTATGGACTTGCATAAGTAGCAAAGCGTTCAATTCCCATCACTGTTTCAAGAAGTGCTGGCATGCCTCACTCAGATGTCATTTTTGCACTCTACGGAATCAACATGAAGCACGACATTTCAACTTACCTCAGTAAATATGAAATATGTTCCGCCTTTTTTTCCGCCTCTAACCCCTAAAAAAAGCGGGGGCAACGGGGTTCCCTTCTGTCTTATAGTGTGTGCTTCTTATACAACGCACAAGAAATATATAGCTAACTACCATAGTTCGTCAGAAGCCAAAGCCAGAGGAAGGACTTTCCATGAAATCCTGTATAAGAACGCATACGAAAACTGGCAGTTAATGCCCTGGAATATAAATTATGACCATAAATAATTTAAAAATATATTTAAATTTCTGTTATTCAAATTTACCCAGTTGCTTCCATTTACAATGTAGATACCGAATTAACTATTTTTCCAGTGGGCATTTTCTGTTTATTACTCTCCCTACCATACATAATAATCTAAAGGAAAAGGATTGCATTGGGGTCAAATAAACGATTTGGATGGATTAATTAGAATGTTTTGAGCATTCCTGAATGCTTATTCAATTTTCAAATTATATCTGTGTGCTTATAAGTGGGCAGTATTTCTCTCGAACAAAATGAAAAAATCGACTGAAATTTTTATTATTATGTCATGCAAGGACCGTCAGGAACTTAATGATTTTCAGGATGACCAGACTTTTTGTTCTGAAATTTATGAAAATATTGAGGACGATAGGTCACATTGGATGATTTGTAAAACACAAAATTATGTTATAAACATAAATTTCGATTTTTATTTTTTAAAATGTAAATGAAGAGAGAATGAAATAAAATATATATATATATATTAACTTGCTGTGACTACTCCTTGCAATAAAATACAAAATCTTGTGAAATATTCCCATCAGATTAAGGTAGTAACGCATGGATTCAAAATATTTAGCTTAAAACATTCCATTCAATCAATCCAAATAAAAAATAATTGTTATAAATTGGTTTATTTGATGAAGTACTAAAATTAATAGAATAAAAATATGTATATAAATGAACTAAAGCTATTTTAATTTTCAATTGCTCGACACATCCAGCAAATCTGCCATAAAACAAATTCAAATCCTTCGTTGGAAGTCGAAGAATCAATTGCAAGAGTCAATAATCTTGTAATGATGATTCTGTTCCTGTGATTCTGTTCCTGTGAGATTCGGAGCTCAGACTCCGAGGGTGTAGGACGTACACGATGAGTGCTCCCGAATTGAATGGTGAAGCCCAGGTAACGCCTGGGCATGCTAATGTTGAAGTGTTTGAGAGTGACAACAGCGAAATGGTTGTAGTGGACGATAATGATTTGACGAGTGTCACCGATAAAATAGTTACCCTTAAGGATCTGGACCGATTAAAAAAGAGCGTTATCGATCTCGAGAATGAGGTCATTGTGAGACAGCGTTCCAAAAAGACGACTGAGGAAAAAGTCAAGTTCGCAGAGATGAAGAAGAGGATAGACCGAGCCAACGACGAACTGGCCAAGTCACTGGAGGCGCTGGGCTGTGGTAAGTTTGATTTTAATTTACCCCCCCCCCCCCCTGCTACTACTACTGCTAGGCATGATGCCAATACTGATTGTGTTAACACTAAAACTAACTGCAATAATGATAAGAATTCCGATCTTAATGAAGAAATTTCTGCCGAAAAGGCAGCTGAACTTAGGAATAAAATCGATCAGGCCGCTCAGGAAGCAACCAAACAGATAGAAATGTTAAACATTAATAATCCAACTAAAACTCAAAATGTTAATTCTACACGACGACATATTCTGGGTGGTTTTTCGGAGCGCCTGGACAAAAATTGTCCGTATCTCCAGGATGAAGTGTGTCAGCTGATCTTTATATAATTTGCAATGCTCCAAGTGGGGAGGGGGAGAAGGGTTATTCAAGCTGGATGTAAGATAGGTAATGTGAGGATACATAAGTCAAGTCGCTTTCTCTTCACCAAAAAAAAGGGGGCCACACATTTTTTTTTTTTTTTTTTTTTTTTTTTTTTTTTTGCCCTCAGGCATCATGAAAGTGCAGAAAAGCTAGTGATTTCTGTGCTTACTGGGTGCAATTGGTGCGGTTCAGTTCCAATTAGGTGAATTTGAGAATATGCAGGTGAGATTTAATTTATGAGTGAAATTGTTAAGATTACTAATCAGAGTGTATTAATGATGAGGAGGTGTTAAGTAGTCCGTAGACTAGACTAAGTCAAAGTTTAATTTAGATTAATTATTTCTATTTCAGATGTTTATTTTAATGTGGTAGAGGCTCTTGGCCGCTTGCGGTACTTCCATTGGTGGGGGTCGTAATCCGGCAAGTTGCAAATCTCCTCGTTTGGAATTTTGTTAAGATGGGAATAGAAATTATTTGCTAGTTTAACAATTTGTTTATTAATTTTAGTGATGCCGAAATCTCTGCGAATAACTTTATTTTTGAGGTAGAATGGACCTTTACGAATACTTCTAAGAGTTTTATTCTGTGCAGTTTGAAGTTTTATTAAGATTTTTTGGTCTGCATAACCCCACACAGGGGCCCCGTATAGAAGGATGGGCCTAAGGACGGTCTTGTAGAGTAAAACTTTGTTTTGAAAGCTGGCATCTTGGGAGTGGAGAATTGGATATAATAGTTTTTTGGCCGTGTGAAACTTTTTTATGGTGTTTGTAATGTGGGGTTTCCAGGATAGCCTGGAGTCGAATGTGACTCCGAGGTATTTGGCTGTGCTAACGTAGGGGATGGGTTTGTTGTTAATTTTGATAGGCTGGGGATTTGTTTTTTTCTTTACTTTGGAGAATATAATGACTTTGGTTTTGTTTTCGTTAATTTTGATTTTCCAATTCCGGAACCAGGCGGATATTGTGTTGATATGTTTTTGCAATCTTGAGCGAATAATATATTTTCTAGCATTACTAGTGTAGAGGGCTGTGTCGTCCGCATACATGGCGATGTAAGTGTGTGGTGCGCGGGGAATATCATTGATATAGATGTTGAACAGGGTTGGAGCCAATTGGGAGCCTTGTGGGACTCCGGACCTAAGAGGTTTGTGATTGGAGAATGAGTGTTGGTAGCGGACTGTGAAGGTTCTATTTCGAAGGAAAGAATTTATAAGGTGTATCAGAGAGTCTGGTATATTAAGCTGAATCATTTTGTAAATTAAAGCATCATACCACACTTTATCAAAGGCCTTCGAAATGTCAATCAGTAGAAACCCTGTTGAGAGCCCAATTTCCAATCCTTCGGATATGAACTCGGTGACTCTCAACAGTTGGTGTGTTGTTGAGTGGAGCGGGCGAAAGCCGAATTGCTCAGGTTTGATTATGTCATGTTGTTCAATGAATGTTTTGAGGCGTGTGTGTATTATTCGCTCGGCTAATTTACTTATGGAATTTAGGAGGCTGATAGGTCTGAAATTTTGGGCTTGTGTGGGATCTTCGCCTGGTTTCGGAATTCCTATAATAATTGCGGTTTTCCAGTTTGAAGGGAAATGATGGTATTTTAAAATTGCGTTGAAAAGAAGGGTGATATAATATATTATGTTGATTGGAAGGGATTTTAGAGCTTTGTTGTTTATCTTATCGATGCCAGGGGCTTTGTTTATTTTAAGGTTTTTTATTTCATTCAAAATTTCGGAGGGTGGAGCTGGCTGGATGTGTGAAGAGGGGGTTGATGCGAAAAATTGGTTAAGGGTGTTATGAACTAGGTTTTCTGTAATGGGGCAGTTTAGATTGGAATTTTCCGTAAATTGATTTTCATAATTTTTTGCAAGAGCATTGGCTATTTCAGGTTCGGTGAACACTGGACCATCCGGGGTGTTTAGGTGGGGAATGTGCACATGGGACTTTTTAAGTACTTTAACGAATTTCCATAAGGATTTGTCCTCCGGGGCTAGGGACTCAATATGCCTTTTCCAAGCATGTTGCCTGTGGAGGGAGATTTTGAATTTAATTTGGTTATTTAATCTATTTAATTGAGTTTTGTAGGGAGGGTATTTAGTTATTTGCCAAATTTGTCTGATTCTGTTTCTTTTTTTGATCAGATTCCTTATATGGAATGGGAGCTTGTGATTGGAGGGGGGAGGAGCTTGGAGTGTGGTGGCTACGTCCATTGCTGTTTTCATTTCTAAGGAAAGTTTTTCGACATTTTTGTCAATGTCGGTTGCGCTATTGTAGTTTTCATACATTAGAGAGGAGTTGGCAAGCGTTTTGCTGAATTTAGCCCAGTTGGTGATTTTTACTGAGGGTGGGATGGGTAGGTTGTTGTTTAAGTGCAGAGATAGTAGTACAGGGAGGTGATCTGAGCTCAGGTCGTTGAGGGTGTGTATGGTGTATGGGTATGTGATGTTGTTAGAGAGTGCGAAATCGATTATTGAGTGGTTACTGTTGGGTCTGGTGCTGGTTGTGGGATGCATGTGTAGAATGTTGTTGTTTTGAAGGTAAGTGTGAAGGTCTCTGCCATATCTGTTCCTACTGGGGCAGCCCCAGCTTTGATGGTGGGCATTAAAATCCCCCAACAATACCGACTCGCCCCGAAGGCCGAATAAGGCAGAGAGATCATCAGTAAGGTTGTGTGTTGAATTTAACTTTGCATAGATGGACCCTATTACAATGTGTCGCGAGTTTGGAATTTTAACTTTGATAAGAGTATGTTCAAGAGTGTGTGTGTGTGTATGGGATTGAGTGGCACGTGTTCAATGTGATTTTTTATGTAAATCGCTGTGCCACCTTGGGGTGCAGTAGTGTTGTTGCGAGCTGTGTGATGAAGGGTGTAATTTTGAATCCGAATGCGGTGGGTGGGTCCGTTGATTTTTGATTCCTGAATGAGAAGGATGTGCGGCGAGTATTCCTCAACGAAATCTCTGAGCTCATGAATTTTATTCGATAACCCGTTAGCGTTCCAGGATACAATTAGAAGTATATTTGGTGGGGGGGGGGGGGCCATTATTGGTTTGAGAGTCCATTATTGAAGTGTTGGTCAAAGGAAACAAGAATTTTGAGACCTTTGTCAACGATAGGCGAGTTTTCTTTAAGTATTTCTATTATTTCTTTAAGGAAGGAGGTTATTTTACTCATATTGAGGTTTTTGAATATGTTGGCGAATTCGTTGTAGGTGCTAAGTATTTCGTTTATGCCTGAGGACAGGGTGGAGCTAGTCTTGTTTACTGAGCTAGTTTCGTTCGTGTGAATGCTGGTACTTGGCTGAGCTAAATTCTTTTCGGTGTTCTGCTGCAACCTGTGGGTGCGTGGGTCGGCGGGGGGGGCAGAGCTGTTACTCTGCGGGTTCTGAGAAGAGGCAGACTGTACCGAGGGCACAGAGTTTAGAGTGGTAGATCTGTTTAAGGCTGTGATTAAGTTCGAGTTGGCAGGTGGCTGGGTGTTTCTGGAAGGTAGCGGTGGCCAGTCTGGAGTGGGTTCTACCGCGGGGGGGGGGGGGAGCGTTGAATTTTGTAATTCTGGGCGAACTGTTGAGATTTCGGCTTCGATTGATGCTTTAACTGACGGAATGTCTCTGCAAGCTCCAGTCCAAGCCCTGGCAGGAGGGGGTGGAAAGGATCTGGGCGGGGGAGGAGGTCTGTATCTGGAAGATTGATTATTTCTGATGGGTGAGACTGTTCTTGAGTTTGGGTATGAGCTGTAGGGTGTTCTATTTTGTTGTGGTCTATTTTTGTTAGCGGGGTTGGCTGGGCATGATCTAAAATTTGCAGGGTGGGGTCCATTGCAGTTTACACAAGTGGCGGGTGAGGTTTTGGGTTTGGTGCAAAGATGAGTAGGATGAGGGCCTGCGCACTTGAGGCATCTGTGGTCATGCGTGCAATTGTTCGATGAATGTTGAAAGCCCTGGCATCGATAACATTGGTGGAAGCCTTTTGCCAAGCCAAGACGAATCGTTTCGGGGAGCCTGTGCTGGAGCACTTATCCCCACATCTCAAATAGCAATATGTTGACTGGTGTTGAGTCTAGCGTATATAGCAATATGCTTCTTTGGCGTTCCCCTCCAATGAGGACGCTGTAGGTTCAGTTGCTGCAAGTTGCTTGAGATGAGGTAGAAAATTGTCTTGGACGGCTTCGACCTGCAAGTCGGTACTAAGGAGGAGGGGGCGGGGCCAGTGCCTTAAGGGCAGCAAATAGAAAATGAGCAAGCTCAGAGGAAGCAAGAATTACAATTTTAGTTAAACTATTGGAAAGCTTTAAGTAACAAATTAAATGAACAGATTAAATGAACAGGTTATTTTTTTAAGATTAATTTTTAAGATTTTTAGATTAAATTTGAGATTAACAGATGCAGATAAGGTTTAAAGTAAAATGCAAATAAATGTATAAAGAGTTTTTAAGTTTAAGTTTTATAGCAGAAGCTGGAGTAAGACTGCACTGCAGTCAGGGCACCAAAGTTCTTGTGAAAAAAAAAAAAAAAGAAGGCATTTTTCAGTGACACACAAATTAAATTTACAATTTACAGATTACAACAGATTAAGTTATGGAAACGTGGATCTGAGTACTGGTCTAGCAGAAATACGCGGGCAAAAGCAAGCAGGTGGGTTGGCCAGTGGTTGGCCAGTAAAGTGAACGGGACAGAGTGGCAGCAAGTGCCGCCATCTGCCGGCGTTCAGGTTTACGAGACTCCTGGTTGTGGGATGACAAAACGACGTTTCTTCCATTTAGTACCATCGGTGCTAAACAGAAGATGCCTAGGCCTGCGCTTCCTGCAATAGGAAGGCGCGATAGGATTGTACGTCTGATCTACATCTCGCAAACAGGGTCTACTAGAATTAACTTTGTTAAATTTGAGTGAGTGGGCCGAGATTTGCTCGATTATTCCCGAGACTTTGAGGTCATGATGGATTACTTCGTCTTGGACATACATAGGAGCCCTAACGATGCAACGTAAAACTTTATTTTGGAAAACCTGCAGTTTCTTAATATGGACGTTTGCCGCCAACCCCCAAACTGGGCTGGCGAACAAAAATCCAGGTGCGATGATCTGTTTGTAAATAATTAGCTTATTATTAAGGGAAAGGTGGGATTTACTACCGAGAATGGGCAGGAGGGCACGAAAAGTTTTATTTGCAGAGGCTACTTTATTGTCAATATGGTCTCCGTAAGTCATATGGGCGTCCAAAGTGACGCCCAAGTACTTAGCGGAGTGGCAGAATGGGATAGGCTGATTGAAGATCTTTAAAACAAAGTTGTGATTTAATTCTCGGTAGTTAGGCTTAAAAATAACAACTGCACTCTTGGTAGCATTAATTTGGATTCTCCAGGAAACGAGCCAGTGCTCAAAGCTATGATTGATGTAACTTTGAAGTGTGTTAATGGAGTTGTGTGGAGAGCAACTCCGTGCGATAAGTGCTGTGTCATCAGCAAAGATGGCCAGCTTAATTTGAGGTATGGTTGGAATGTCGTTGATGAAGATGTTAAAGAGAAGTGGACTGAGGTTTCCTCCTTGAGGAACGCCGGCCTTGATTGGTCTGATAGAAGAGAGAGTTTTATCAACTCGTACGCGGAAAAATCTATTAGTAAGATACGAGTTGATGATAGCCAAAAGTTGAGTCGAAATGCCAAGTCGCACCAACTTGGTAATAAGCCCGGGCAAGTAAGTTTTATCAAAGGCTTTCGCCACGTCCAGAAAAACAATTGAAGTATACTGCCTGTTGGTAGAGTTTTTGTGAATAGTTTCTACAACCCGCATAAGCTGGGAATGCGTAGAATGCTCAGAACGAAAACCATGCTGATTGGCTGAAATTACGTTATTCGTCTGGCAGAAACTATTCAAACGTCTAAGCAACACTAATTCATAAATTTTGGAAAAGCTAGAAAGCAGGCTTATTGGTCTGTAGTTCTCAGGAGCTGAGAGATTTTGAGAAGTTTTTGGAATAAGGCAAACAACGGCAGTTTTCCAGCTTTGGGGAAAAAAGCGATGGTCCAACATATGATTGCACAGCATGGTAATCCAACAAAAGTAAAGGTCCGGTAGATTCTTAATGATGCGATTACTGATATTATCAAGGCCGGGAGATTTTTTGACATTCAATCCATCAACGATATGTAGTATCTCAGCCAGAGAGACCCTCTCCAAGTCGTTGGGTGCTTGTACTTGTAGTGCTCTGTGATTGGTCTGTTGTAATCGTTGTTCAGTTTCAGTGTATGTGTGGCTGAAGTTATGGTCAATGTGTGGTGAAAATTGGAGTTCCAAGCTGTCTGCAAACGCATTGGCTTTTTCCTCCGCAGTCTGGGCGAGTCCGTGTAGGCCATTAATGGGCGGAATTGATATTTTCTTGGTTCGAAGAGATTTAGCTGTACGCCACAGACTGTGATTCGTAGGTGTGAGTCCCTCGAGATGTGTACGCCAGCGTTGCTGGGTGTGTGTTCTGATCATAGCTTTGACGTCGTTTTGAAGTTTACGGAAATGTGCGCGGTAATCCGGGAACCTGGTGCGCTGCCAATCCTTCCGTAACCGGTTACGCTGCTTAATTTTTTCCCTAATATCACCTGGAAGAGTGTGATAATTAGGGCGTGATTTTTTGGGTTTTGAGGCTGCAGCAACTGCCTCTAGCAGAATATGATTCATTTTGATGACACAGTTTTCTATGTCATCAGTGCTGGTAATTTTGAGGGGGGGGGGGGGGGGTGCTTTAAAATTTTGAAGAAAATGACGAAAGTCGTCCCAATTTGTTTGTAGCTCCGAGGGTTGATCTAAAGTGATTTTATCAAAGTTTAAGGTCAGTACTACTGGAAGGTGATCAGAATCCAGATTATTATCTGTTCTGATCGTGAAGTCAAATGGAATGTTCCGGAAGACAGCCAGATCGATTATAGTAGGGAACCTTCCAGCAGTGGTATGAGTTGGAGTGGGCGGAGCTACAATCCTACAGTTGGCGCACTGAGCCAATGAATTTAGAGCTCGGCCATACGGGTTCGAAGCTATGTCCCAGTCCGTATGGCGAGCGTTTAGATCTCCAGCAATGACCATATTACTGCAAAGTCCGAAAAGTGCTTCGAGCTCTGAAGTAGGAAAATTTCTATTAGTAGTTGATCTCGTTAATGGAGGGATATACACCGAAGCAAATGCAATCGGGACTAAATTTGGAATGGTAACCTTAATGAGCGTGGCTTCAAGCTTCGTGAAGACCGGGACGCTCAGACGATGATGCGGGATGCTGTTTTTTATGTAGAGTGCAGTACCACCAGACAAATTCCTAAAGTGGGCCGGGGGTCTATACGAGAAGTATCCCGTATAGTTGCAGATTGCAGGAGAGGTGGGCGAAGACAAGTGTGTCTCATTAATCATAAAAATGTCAAAATTATTATTTACCACATAATCACGCACCTCGTTGATTTTAGAACGCACTCCATTGGCGTTCCAGAAACCAACCTTAAGGGACTGCAGGTTACGGGACTCCGAAAAAGAGAACATGGCGAAGACCAGAAGGGAGGAACACTGGTAAAAAATTACCTGAGCAGCGCATCATAGCGCTGATAGATATGGAAAACCATATCTATCTCTGTCGTAGCAGTACGGAGCTCAGGTAGGGCCTGTTTGAAGGCTTCCAAAAGGATATCTTTATCGTGGATCTGCCTCATGGCCAGTATCGACGATAGAAACGAGGCATAGTCCACATCCTTTGCCTGCTGGGTAGGAGCGCTCTGATTGGCTCTAATTTTAGGTCCATGTTCTGATTTTTCATTGGCCGTCCTGGAATCTCCAGGAATAATGGCCTCAGTTACGCTCGTGCTACCTTTTTGCGAGCGAATATTAACAATTTCAGGGGGGTTGGCAACTATCTGTGGATGTCCAGACACCACTGAAGCGAAGTTTACGTTTTGTCTAATGCTAGCAGTTTGGAATGGGCTGCCATGACTACCAGCTCTATATGCTGGGGCGCCTGGGTTTCTGGCCTGATTAAAAGAATTTGGATGCCTAAAATGGTTTGAAGGGGGTGCCCTACGCTTATTAGGCAGAGACGAGTTGCCCGGGTTTCTTGGGCAACCGCGCCAGTTAGCGGCGTGATCGCCGTTACAATTGCAGCAGAGAAGGTACTCTGCTTTACAATCACTGGCGGAGTGGGGCCCTGAGCATCGCACGCATCTCAGCGGCAGTGTACACACTTGGCTACTATGGAAAAAACCGCAGCAACCGTGACACTGCGAGGCATAGCCTTTGCGACCAGTATAGGGCTCCAGCTTCACTTCTGTGCCTAATATTTTGTCAATTGCAAATACGTCTTCTGGGTTAGTCCCAGGCTTAAGCTGCAGGTAGTAGAGGGGCAAGGGATACTTGCTGCCTCTCCTAGTAAGTCGAATAATGCTAATTACGGGGAAGCCCATGGCTTCCATAATTTCCTTAATTGCTGCAGTATCTGTCGCCACCGGAAGACCTCGGATTACGACCTTTACAGGTCGGTCCTCCTTTAGGTTAAAGGTTTTGAATTGAACGCCCGATTTCTTAAGGAAATCGGTGCATTTTCTGAATTCGTCCGAATTATCGGCAAAGACCTTAAAGAATCTGCCTTCTAATTTCGGGTTGATGTTTTTGGCTATAGCCTTAAGGCTAAATAAAATTGAGGGCCAGTCAGGCTGGCTGGCGCTGATAAGAATCGGTGGCGTGGCGGGGGGGGGGGGGCACAATGGCCTCGGCGCCCATTCCATTTCCAGTACTCATATTATCATGGACTTTAAGTCCCTCATACCTATTTTTTAGTTTTAAAGCTTGCTTATATTCAGCATAGGTAATTTTATTTTTACTTTTAATTTTCTGGCCGCCTACAACGGTCCATTCACCGTCAGAGTCAGATGAAGTCTGCTCTACAGTACGACGTTTTTTGCTAAGATTATTGTTAATTTCACTATTATTAGTTTGCTCAGTTTGGTTGTTATTAATATTAAGGTTATTTACTTTTTCAGTGACCTCGAGGGTCGAAGGATCCACGTTTCCTGAAGGTTTAGTACTATTGCTTTCTAAAACGGGCCCTGAAAAGGGACTTGAAGTTGAGACTTTAGGAGTCTCGGGTTCAGCAGGGGGGGGGGGGGAGGTAAATAATTGTAGATACCTACATTGCAGGTCTCCACCATCTTTAACAGCTCCAGCACCAGGGTCTCTCTCCGCAGGAGTAGTTCCGAGTAGACGACCTTTTCCTCAGGTGATGAATTCCTCCTGGCTGATTCGATTTGAATTCTCCTGTCCAGTTCTCGTAATGTGTCTCTAGCCTGGTTAACTTCAGTTATAGTAAAAATTCTATCTGGCTCGACAATAACGTTATCAGTGGTAGTAGAGGGATTGGAAGTACAAACATCCATCGCTGTGCCCGGCGCTACCGGGCCTTCGTTCTCCGTCAGCGTCATGCTGGGAGCGAAAACAGGACACGTCTTACACTCTCGGAGGCTAGGCTCCGAATCCGAATAGAATCGAAGCCTTTTGATACAAATGGCACTATTTCGGCAAATATGTAGTTTATGTGTCTCAAGGACTCAAGGACGGGGTCAGTGGAGTACCCAGGAGAGGAAGACTCCTCCCTTTAAACTCCAGACGAAGAGAAAAGAGACATGAAGAGGAAGTAATAAAAGGCTTTTAAACGACTGATAGAATTTAATATCTAAGATATGCCTGGGGGGGGGGGGCGCGACCTAGGTCGTGCCCTTCCCCAGGTCTTCAGAAAAACAGAAACGTTGGGGCCCAAGCGGGTTCCCAACAGAAAGAGAAAAGAGGGGGATAGACTGGGGCGCCCCGAGGGGCGCAGGGCCTTGAGCTTGAGCAGTGCCTAGTAGCGACGACATATAAGGTAGCTTGCCAACGAAAAACGCGAGTTCCCAAAAGCAAGGGAGGAGTACAGCATACTAGAGTCAGCATCTACATTGAGAGCACAAGGCTAGGATGGACGCAACCGCTTTTTAGGGCGGAAGAAGACATCTCTCACCGATCTTGTAGGTAACGACCGAGGGCGCTTATGCGACCCCGGGTGCCCTATTCGATAGTGAGGGATGCTGTCCAACGTAGGATTGTTCACGCTTCTCAGACCTCCGTGGAATTTAAGAGAAAGCTTTTTGACATGTTCCAAAAAAGGCCTAATATTGAGGTCTTTGTGCAGGACTTCTAGCTGGACGTAGACCGGCAAATCAGCAAACATACGCAGTGCGTTATTCTGGAAGACTTGAAGCGCCTTAATTTTAGACTCAGCTGCGGTGCCCCAAACTGGGACTCCGTACGTCATAATGGGACGTATACAGGACTTGTATAGCAATAACTTAGTTCGAACGGACAGGCGGCTGTTCCTAGCCAAAAGGGGGCGAAGCAGGGCGAGTGCAGCCTTCACTTTCTTACAAGTTTCAGAAATGTGAAGACTCCACGATAATTTGGAATCCAAGTACACTCCAAGGTACTTGTAACTATCTTGCCAGGGAATAGGCTGATTATTTAAGATAAGATTAGCGTGATGGGTATGCCGAGGGGGGGGGGAAGGTGACAGCAGCACACTTACCAACATTCACTTTGATGCGCCACTTGGTTAACCAATGTGTCAGGTCGTTCAGATAAGATTGCAGGTTTTCGTGCACGACTTGTGTCTGTTTGTGATGTGCGAACAGGGCAGTGTCGTCGGCATAGAGGCCAAGGGTGACAACGGGGGAACGCGGCAGATCATTAATGTAAAGGTTGAACAGTTTGGGCCCAACAAGAGAACCTTGCGGGACCCCGCTGAGAACATTCCTGGGAGTGGATAGCTGGTCGGCAACACGGACGGCAAAACTTCGACCTGTGAGATAGGAATATAAGATATGGATGAGATTTGGAGGGAAGGATTGTTTGATAAGTTTAAATATGAGTCCCTGGACCCATACCTTATCAAACGCCTTCTGGAGGTCTAGGAAGACCAAAGTCGAGCGCTCGTGCTTGCTACGCGCTTCATAGACGAGCTCTACGACCCGCAGCAACTGGTGCTGAGTGGAATGCTTCTTCCTGAACCCATATTGTTCAGGAATAACTATTTTCCTCAGATCGCAGAACTCGTCCAATCGACGCAGTATAACAAACTCGAAGAGCTTCGATAAACTAGAGAGGAGAGAGATTGGACGGTAGTTGACCGCAAGCGAATGGTCAAGACCTGGCTTGGGGAGGGGAGCAACAGTGGCTACCTTCCAAGCCCCAGGAAAGTAACTGTGACGAAGGAGGAGATTGAAGAGCTTGACCATGTAGCTATAAAGCAGAGCAGGCAAGTTCTTCAGCATGGTGGATGTGATGCCATCCTTCCCAGGAGCCTTGTTCCTTCTGAGATTTTGAATACGGGGCTGAAGTTCTTCAAAGGTGACATCTGTCAGTGAATAAGGTACAGCTGTTGTGATGAACTGTTCAACCTTGGCGTCCACGATCGCAACCGTCCTAGGATCGATTACGTCGTGGTGTGGTTCAAACTGGCTTCTAAGACTGTCTGCAAGCAGCTCAGCCTTCTGTGTGTTGGAAGTTGCCCTGAAGTTGGGACCTTCAAGGGTCGGAATGTGTGTTTTGTGCCTACGATAACGTGAGGTTGCCCTCCAAATGGTGTTGTCACTAGTCGTTAGGGACTCAACATAGGTGTTCCATCGTGCACTGGAGTGGGCCTTGATCTTGGCCTTTACCTGAGCTCTAACGAAATTGAGCTCCGTCTTAAGTGCAGGGTCCCTACTGACCTGCCAGTCCTTGCGCAGCCTGTTCCTGTCCCTGATCATCTCCCTGATGTCCTGCGGCAGCCTGTGATGATCCACCCTGTTGCTTTTGGGCCTAGAGGATGCAGAGAAGGCACCCCGAATCATATTCTCGAGTTTGCCCACCTCTGCATCCAATTGGTCCTTAGTACAGGCAACGGGGGGGGGGAGCTCCTCAGCAAGGAGTTCCTTGAACTTGGCCCAGTTAGTGTGAAGCTTTGCTGGCTGGCTAAGGTTGTACTTATCCAATTCCAAGGTGAAGATAACTGGGAGATGATCGGACGGCAGCTCGTTGAAGGCCTCCATGCAATAGGTGTAAGGCATGTTGCTGGTGATCGCAAAGTCAAGCACGTTGTCCAGATGAGTGGGGTCACTCGGTGCTATAATGTCAAAATTCTTCTCGTCGGCCCAGCGTTTAAGCCTGAGACCGCGAGAATTTGCATGCGAGCAGTTCCAGGCAGGGTGCTTGGCATTGAAATCACCAGCGACTATTGCATGGGGCGAGATCTTGAAAAGCGACTGCAGGTCAGAGATGACAGAATCAGGCGAAGAAGCAGGTCTGAAATAACCTGACACAATGGCAAACTCCGGATTATTTGGCAGAGATAACTGTACAACGGTAGCCTCCCCCTCCCGCATGGGGGGGGGGGGGAGGCTAGAGTGCGGAATGCCCCGCCGAACATAAACTGCTGTGCCACCAGAGGGTAGATTGCTAACTAGAGGCCTGTCGTCATGGTATAAGTCATAGTTAGCAATCTTGCAAGATTTCCCTGGACTGAAGCGGGTCTCTTGGACCAAAAACACGTCTAAGTTATATGCTATACAAAAGTCCCTAGCTTCATTGATTTTACCCTTAAGTCCATTGGCATTCCAAATGCCAATGGTAAGATCCTTCAAGTTCCGAGCGCGAAAACCCATGGCCGAGGGGGGGGGGGCTAACGTTGGCTTACGAGAGCGAAAATGCTCTCATATAAAATATTAACTTTGTCTATTTCGGTAGGAGCTGACCGAAGGGAGGGTAGGGCATTCTTAAATGCCCTGTTAGCCACTTCCATTCCGTATCTATCCTCGAAACGGAAGAGGTAATTTAGGAAATCATCTTTGTCAGCAAAATTAGTGTGCGCTCCTTTGGGTGCTGGAATTTTGTTGTTGACTTCAGAAGTCTTTTTGGGGGCCTCGCTGCGTCCAGCTGTAGCATTCGCATAAGAGCGAAGCGGGTTGGCAAGCTTACTTACGGAGGTAGAGTTCAAGGGGGGGGGGGAGGTTTTGAATTTAGGGAACTTAGGGCATTTCCGGTAGGAGGCAGGGTGCTCTCCACCACAGTTGTAGCATTTGCATGGTACTTCGAAGGGCTTAGGACAGTCCTTCGTGAGGTGGGACTGCGCACATTTGACGCAATTGGGGGGGAGATGGCAACCGTTGCTAGTATGAAAGAAGGACTGGCAACGGAAGCACTGGACGACCTGCCTCGGACCACGATACTTCTCAATGCTGATCATGGTGTTAAAGAGATTTGTCAACGAGTAAATTTTCTCGTTGACAGGGTTTTTAGCAATCTGCACGTAGTAGAGCGGCATCTTGATTCTGTTGTTCCTGGGGCCCCTTGCCAACTGTGTGACACTGATTGGCCTGTACCCCAGGCACTCCAGTTCACAAGATATCTCGCTCTCTTCCGTACAGATCGGGAGGCCACGAATAACGATTTTGAGAGGCTTTTGGTCGTCCAGTAGGTACGACTTGAACTCTACTTTCCTGTCAATCAAAAATTTCTGTACAGCAATATACTCTTCACGGGAGTTAACGTGGACTTTTAAGAAGTCACCAGCATTCGTTAACTTGCTTTTTAGCTCTTTAGAAATTTTAGCTAAATCATTTAACAACTGTGACCAATTGGTGGTCACAGCGATGAAGAAGGGGGGGGGGCGGCGCTCCTTTTTAGGAGCGTCAACATCAATAACATCAGTTACATTTTCGTTATCAGGCGCCGGCACATCCGGGTCTGAGTGAACACTAGTTTGAGGGGGGGGGGGGTTGTTAACCAAAAACGCGGATTTTTTGCTAGCAGTGTGCCGCTTTGGCGGGAACTGAAAGCCTTCATCATCACTGGAACGAGGGTGCTTTCTAGAGCTACCAGGCACTGAACCATCCCTAACATATTTAACATTTACAGGTTTAGCATTAGCATCAACATTATCATTAACATTAGAATTAGCATTAGAATTTACATTATTATTAACAAGTCTAGCATTAGTATCAACATTTACATTTGCATTTTTGGGGACCGTAAGAGGCTGAGTGACAGAGGGATCAGAAGCAGGAAAGGAATAACTGCCGGAGGAAGGCCTCCGACAGGTCTCACCATAAGCTGGGACGTTGAACTTCTTCACAATAACTTCCAGAAGTTTCTCGAAATGGTCCAGGCTGCCCATGAGTTCATCCTTTTCTTTCATGTCGGTCACTTTACGAAGGTCAAAGTTCACTTTCTTTAAGAGACGTCTTAGGTCTTGAACTGCAGCCTTGGGGTTTTCACTAAACTTGGCCATGTCTTCCTCAGAAATGTTGTAAGTATCCATGTTCTCATTAAAGTCCATAGTAGCAGCAGAAGTGTCCATATCAGACACACGTGGTTCGCCGACCACGTGGGGAGGGTTCGTGTCCGGGCTAGCAGCACCGGCGTCTTTCATCAAGGGCCGTTCAGCACAATGCCGTGGAGGTCGCAGGTTGAGCGGGGAGATTAAGCAGGCTACGGTGAAAAGCACAATAGTCACGTTCTCGCAGGAGCACAAACAAAACCGTCCTCACCCTTCGAAGGCAGAGCTCCGAATGAAATTGGAAACTAGTTTATGTGTCTGATGTTGTACAGCGGCTCAAGATCTGTGGTGGGTGGGAGGAGCATGAGAAAATTAGGGAGGGGCAGCTTGGTGCGGAGGCTCCGCATATTGTGAATTTTGATAGGCTGTACGCCAATCCCCTCAAAGAACTCTTTTATTTCATCAGTTGGGTATGCTGGTGGAAGACCTTTTATTACGACTTTCTTGGGTCTAGCTACTTTTAAATCAATTGAGTGAAATTTGTAATTATTACTGATAAGGTGTTTTTGGACTGCGCGGTAGTGGTCGTTGTTTTTGGTGTATACTCTGAGTAATTCGCCGGTAAATTTGGCACGGACTTGATTATCGGTAATGAGGCTTAGCTCACTCATGAGTTGTTTAGGGTTCTCCATTATCTCTATAAAAAAAGGATCTGGGTAGTATTCTCTAGTAACAGGAGGGGGGGGGGAGCTGCGTCATTATTCGTTTGTTGGCTGGTAATTTCATTCATACATTGCTCTCGCCCAGACTGCGGAGGAAAAAGCTAATGCTATTGCAGATAGCTTGGAACTCCAATTCACTCCACACGAAGACCCAAACTTCAGCCAACTTCACGCAAGCACTTTACACGATTTCCAACAGACCAATCAGAATACACTAAATGTACAAGTACCAAATGACCTTGAATCCATACACTTGGCTGAAGTTCACAACATCATACGGAGCTTCAAAGCTAAGAAGTCACCTGGCTCTGACAAGATCAGCAATAGAATGCTGAAAAACCTTCCTATTCATTATGAGTGCTGGCTCACCGTGCTCCTTAATCATATGTTAGAACTTCGTTACTTTCCCCAGAGTTGGAAAACTGCTGACGTAGTCCCAATCTTCAAAAACGGTCAAAATCCTAATTCTGCTGATAGTTACAGACCAATCAGCCTTCTATCTAGCCTTTCCAAAATTTTTGAGTTAGTGTTGCTTAGACGTTTGACTAGTTTCTGCAGATCGAAAGACATTTTAATTCCCCAACAGCACGGCTTTCGATCTGATTTTTCCACGCATTCTCAACTCATGCGTGTAGTAGAAACTATTCACAAAAACTCTACCAACAAGCAGTATACCAGCATAGTGTTTTTCGATATCAGTAAAGCTTTTGATAAAGCCTTTATTCCGGGTCTGCTAACCAAGCTGGTCCGACTTGGTATTTCGACACAACTTTACTCAAGTTACTCAAGGACGGGGTTAGCGAGGTACCCAGGAGAGGCAATAGCCTCCCTTTAAACCTCGGGCGAAGAGGAAAGAAGTTCAGAAAGTAAGGAATAGAAGCATAGAATTTTAAAACTAAAAGGGTGCTTGGGGGGGGGGGGGCGCGACCGAGGTCACGCCTCCTACCTCCCAAGTCTTCAGAGGTGAAAGAGCAGGGCCCCAGCGGGCTGCCTGCAGCGTAGAAAAAAAGGGGGGGGAGATAGAGTTGCGCCCCGAAGGGTGCAGGGCCTTGAGCCTGAGTCATATAAAATCTATAAGTACAATATAAATACAAGTGCTGGTCAACTTCGCGAGTTCCCAAAAGCAAGGGAGGGGACGGAAATGGTTAAAAGTATGCGCCAATAAAAGGAGTGCAGATAAAACTATTCTAGACGGCTCCGCTTGCTGCGGAGGTAAATATCCCTCACCGGTCTCCCCGGTAACGACCGAGGGCGCTTGCGCGCCTTCGAGTTACGGGGATGATAGCGTGGGATACTGTCTAAAGTAGGATTATTAACGCTACTCAGACCTCCAAGAAATTTGGTAGCTAAATTTTTAACATGTTCCAAAAAAGGCCTAATGTCGAGGTCTTTATGCAATACTTCTAACTGGACGTAGCTCGGAAGATCTGCAAATGCACGCAGAGCATTGTTCTGAATAACTTGAAGCTTCCTAAGGTGAGTCTCCGCTGCGGTGCCCCAGATCGGGACTCCGTACGTCATAATTGGCCGTATGCAGGACTTGTATAGCAATAACTTATTACGCATGGACAGGCGGCTATTTCTAGCCAAAAGGGGGTATAAACGGACAAGCGAGGCTCTCACTTTCTTGCATGTTTCAGAGATGTGAGAGTCCCACGTTAATTTTGAATCCAAGTACACGCCTAGGTACTTGTACCTAGCTTGCCAGGGAATAGGCTGATTATTCAGAATTAAATTAGCGGAAGGGGTTTGCCGGGGGGGGGGAAGGTCACGGCGGCACACTTACCCACGTTTACCTTAATCCTCCATTTCGTTAACCATTGCGTCAAGGAGTTTAAATACTCTTGTAAGGTTTCGTGCACGACTTGTGTCTGTTTGTGATGTGTGATAAGGGCCGTGTCGTCAGCATAGAGGCCAAGTGCGACACCGGGGGAGTTTGGCAGGTCGTTAATATAGAGGTTGAACAGTTTGGGTCCTACAAGAGAGCCTTGTGGGACCCCGCTGAGAATACTCCTGGGAGAAGAGAGAAGGTTAGATACTCGTACCACGAAGCTGCGCTCCGTTAGGTACGAGTGAAGAAGCTTGATGATATCAGGAGGGAAGGAGCGTTTGATAAGTTTGAACAACAATCCGTTTATCCACACCTTATCAAACGCCTTCTGTAGATCGAGAAAGACAATAGTAGTGCTCTCCTGTTTGCTGCGGGCCTCATGGACGAGTTCAACGACCCGAAGCAACTGATGCTGCGTGGAATGGCGTTTCCTGAACCCATATTGTTCAGGAATCAGAAGGTTCTTCAGGTCGCAGTACTCATCCAGACGCCGCATAACTACAAACTCGAAGAGCTTAGAGAGAGCAGAGAGAAGGGAGATAGGTCGATAGTTTACAGGTAGAGAGAGGTCTAGACCGGGCTTGGGGAGGGGGGCCACAATGGCCACCTTCCAGGCCCGAGGAAAGTAGTTGGCTCGGAGTAGAAGATTAAAGAGCTTAGAAATATAGATGAGAAGAAGTCTAGGAAGGTTCTTGAGCATGCAAGAGGAAATAAGATCTTTCCCAGGAGCCTTGTTCTTTTTTAATTTTTGAATACGTGGGATTAGTTCACCAGGGGTGACATCTGTCAATGAAAATTGAGTAGGTGTGGAGATGAACTGTTCAACCTTGGCATCCACGATCGCAACTGTCCTGGGATCAATTACGTCGTGGTGAGGTTCAAACTGACTTCTAAGACTGTCTGCCAGAAGTTCAGCCTTTTGTGTGTTAGAGGTGGCCCTGCAGTTAGGACCAACCAAGGTCGGTATGTGTGCTTTATGCCTACGAATAAGGGAGGTTGCCCTCCAAATTGTGTTGTCTTCAGTCGTTAAGGACTCAACATAAGTGTTCCATCGTGCACGTGAAAATTCCTTAATGCGCGACTTAACTTGCGATCTTTTGAAGTTAAGCTCGCGCTTAAGGTCCGGGTCTCTGCTGGCCTGCCAATCCTTCCTAAGACGATTTCTGTCTCTGATCATCTCCCTGATATCTGGAGGGAGCTTATAGAAGTCGACCTTTGTACTTCTAGGCCGGGAGGACGCGGAGTAAGCATCACGGAGCATGCGCTCTAGCTTGTCAACCTCCTCGTCCAACCGGTCTACGGAACTGTCGACGGGGGGGGGGGGGGGGGGCAACTCACTTGCCAAGAGGCTCTTGTATTTCCCCCAGTTGGTTCTGAGCTTCGCACAGCTATTCAGGCAGAATTTATTCAACTCCAAAGTGTAGATAACCGGGAGATGATCAGATGGAAGTTCGTTAAATGCCTCCATGCAATATGTGTATGGGATGTTGCTGGTGACCGCAATGTCGATGACAGCTTCCATGTGTGTAGGTTCAGCTGGCGCGACGATGTCAAGCTTGTGATCGTCAGCCCAGCGTTTCAACTTGAAGCCACGGCTATTAGCACGTGGGCAGTTCCAAGCTTGATGCTTAGCATTGAAGTCACCAGCAACTATTGCATGGGGCGAGATCCTGAAGAGGGACTTTAGGTCCGCAATGACAGGCCCATCACTCAGCAGAGGCGAGAAGTAAGCTGACGCAATGGTCAAAACCGGATTATTTGGCAACATGACTTGAATAACGGTGGCCTCACCCGCCCGCAGGGGGGGGGGGGGACACCCGAGAATGCGGAATGCAACTACGTACGTAGATGGCTGTGCCGCCGCTGGCATATTGATTGCTAGCTAGAGGCCTGTCGTCATTGTAAAGCTCGTAGTTAGCAATCTTGCAGGAGTTCCCTGGTCTGAAGTGGGTCTCTTGGACCAAAAACAGATCTAAGTTATATGCTATACAGAAGTCCCTAGCTTCACAGATTTTACCTTTGAGTCCATTGGCATTCCAGATGCCAATGGTAAGATCCTTCAAGTTTTTCAAGGGCACAACCATGGCCGAGGGGGGGGGGTTAACCTGTACTGACGAGAGCGAAGATGCTCTCGTACAGAACATGAATCCTATCGATTTCGGTCGGAGCAGACCGCATTGAAGGTAGGGCATTCTTGAATGCCCTGTTTGTAACATCTATTCCGTAACGATCTTCAAAACGGAATAGATAATTTAGAAAATCATCTTCAGCGATATTATTGGATGCTCCCTGGGGCGCTGTTAATTTTGGAGTGACGCTAGGCGTCTTTTTGGTACCCTCGCTACGTCCTTCCGTAACGCTGGCAAAAGAGCGCTGGTCGTTGACCAGCTTTCTTCCGAAGGTGGAGTTCGAAGTACGGGGGGGGGGGGCAGCTTTATATTTGGGAAAGCGTGGGCAACTGCGGTAGGAGGCGGGATGCGCTCCTCCGCAGTTGACACATTTACAAGGAGCCTCTGGGGCTTTTAAACAATCTTTGGTTAGGTGCGCCTGTGCGCATTTTACACAATTAGGTGGCAGGTGACAGCCGTTGCTCGTGTGGAAAAACGACTGACACCTAAAACATTGTGTGACCTGCTTCTGGCCACGATATTTTTCAATTTTAACAGTGGTATGGAACAAATTAGACATTTTATAAATATTTTCATTTTGGGGGGTTTTTTGCAACTGCACATAGAACAGCGGCATCGTGACCCTGTTTGACTTGGGACCTCTCGCTAATTGAGTGGCGCTAATGGCCTTGTAGCCTAGGTATTCGAGTTCACTCATAATCTCCGCTGTTTTAGTGCAGTTGGGGAGACCTCTGATCACTATTTTTAAAGGTTTTTGCTCATCTAATAAATAAGATTTGAACTCCACCTTGTTGTTCAGAAGAAATTTTTGGATCTTTAAATAATCTTCCCTACTGCTGACATGTACTTTCAGGAAGTCACCAGAGTTGGTGAGTTTACTATTAAGGTTTTCCACTTCGTTGTTTAAATCTTGCATGAGCTGCGACCAGTTGGTCGTTACGGCAATAAAGAAGGGGGGGGGGGACGTTCTTTCCTGACAACATTACTAGCATTGGCATTTACATTTTCGGCGTCAGGGGCCGGGACATCTGGTTCAACACTCCAGTCAAGTTTAGCAGGGGGGGGGGGGTTGTCAAGCAGTAGGGCGGATTTTCTACTGGCTGTATGCCTCTTAGGAGGCACCATAAACCCTTCATCATCAGCACCACGTGGGTGTTTTTTAGTAGCCTGACTGCCGTTAGCGGCATTTTCAACATTATTTACAGCATTATTATCACAATTTGCATTATGTACATTATCAAGACTATTTACATGTTTGAGCATATTTACACTATTTACATTTACATTAACAGCACTATCTACTGGTCTGGTCAAGGTGTTGGTAGGTAAAGTTTGGGAAGAAGAAGCAAGAGAATAACTGCCGGGGGAGGGCCTCCGACAGGGCTTACCATATCTTGGTATATTATGTTTTTTCACCAGTCCGTCGAGGAGCATTTCCATGTTGGTCAGAGAGTCCATTAAGGCTTGGCGTCCATCAGCGCTGGTAATCTTCTTCAGCATGTACTTTGCATCTTTTATGCCGGTGAAAAGTCTCTCACTGTCCATAATATGTTCATCCATCTTTGAATTATCATCAATCTCGGGGGTAGAAGTGTCCATATCCGTTGCTGAAGTTCCACGTGGTCCTCCCTCGTGGTGCTTAACCGTAGCAGGCTTAGCAGCTCCGGCGGTGGGTGGGGCCCCTGCGGCGGCAGGGGGAGAAGGCAGCATTCCGTAAAATCAAGAGCAAGAGCGGGAGAAAAACAGGTCTTTCACTCACGACGGCTCAGAGGGGAATCGACACAACTTTTGGCTCTCATCGACTCGTATCTTGCTAAACGTTCTTTCCGCGTACGAGTCGAACGTTCATACTCTTCTCTTCGGCCAATCAGAGCCGGGGTTCCTCAGGGCGGAAATTTAAGCCCACTTCTATTCAATTTATATATAAACGATATTCCTAAAAACCCTTACGTAAAGCTGGCCATCTTCGCTGATGACACAGCACTGATGACTAGAAGCTCCAAACCGCACCACACTATTAACACACTCCAAAAATACATAAAGAATAGTCTTGAGCACTGGCTCGCGACCTGGAGAATTAAAATTAATCCGACCAAGAGTGCAGTCGTCATTTTTCGTCCGAACTACCGAGAACTTAGCATTAACAATCTCTCCCTTAAAATTTTCAACGATCCGATCCCCTTTTTACAGTCCGCAAAGTATTTGGGAGTCATTTTGGACTCCAAATTACTTTTCGCTGAACATATCTCCAAGAAAGTTGCAACCGCTAATAAAACCTTTACAGCCCTCCTCCCACTTCTCGGTAGAAAGTCTCACTTGTCCCTCTACAACAAACTGCTCATCTATAAACAAATCATCGCACCTGCGTTTTTGTATGCCAGCTCTGTCTGGGGCTCGGCAGCGAAAACGCACATTGAGAAACTGCAAGTGTTCCAAAACAAGGTATTGCGCTGCATTGTTAATGCGCCCTGGTACATCCAGAACGAGGTTATCCATCACGACCTCAAAGTCCCACACGTTACTGGGCATATTAGAAAAACCGCTCAAAATTTTTTCAAGAAGAACACTAGAAAACCCTGCCTGAGAGGAGTCGATAAAAGCTACGACACTTCCACAACCTCCTACCTTGGAAAAAGAAGGCCTAGACACCTTCTTTCCGGGCCTACGGCGCCCCCGTGGAAGCGCCCCAGATATTCTACACCCCAGGCAGGTGTTTCCTAACCTCGTTCGCCGGACGGCGTTGAGGGCGCACTTTTTCTCTCTGGAGCTGCCCCGGCAGACCCAGAGTGGAACGGAGCGTTCTGATTCGCCCTCCCCGGCGAGCCCTCAATCCACTCTGTACTAGTAGATGGGTTTCGTCCAGAAAAGAGCACCAGGCGCGAAGCGCCTTTAATCTCCAATCTCTAGGTGTGGTTCTTATCTTCATACTGTGACATTATTTCATTTGCCCATAGTTGGAGGTTCGAGGTTTTTGATTTACTGTTTTTATTATTTGACTTAGCTCCTAATGTGGCAGTTTGTTGCACATTTAGAGTTTGAGTAATTTTGGGGAGTTGATGCAGTTCTAAGGATTTCCTATCAATTTTGCAGTTTAAGGTTTTAAAAACATTTTTTAGAAAACATTGATCGAGTTTTAATTTAATATCAACTATTTAAGTTGGGACTTACCTAATTCCGATTTTCAATATTAAG
Source organism: Amaurobius ferox (assembly GCA_951213105.1). Lineage (NCBI taxonomy): Eukaryota > Metazoa > Arthropoda > Arachnida > Araneae > Amaurobiidae > Amaurobius > Amaurobius ferox. The sequence continues at coordinate 80,487,767 of OX578155.1, read as the reverse complement.
TACCGCGCGGGGTCTCTTACGTGATTTGGCTTTGCGATGATCATAGTCATGCAGATTGAATAGTAGTTCATTTGGAACAGATGGCAGATTTTTATAGAATTTAAGCGCTAGCTTTTTAATTTGGGCTCTAACCGTTTTTATTTTGAAGTCTTTCCTAATTACCGAGTTTCTTAAGTATCTAGGAGCTTTCCTTATAATCCTTAGGATTTTGTTTTGTTTTGTCTCTAGTAAGTCTATAGTAGTTTTACAGGCATATCCCCATACGGGTGCTGCATACAGCATTCCCGGGCGGATGACCGATTTATAAATTAGGAGTTTATTTTGATAACTTAGATTTCCGTTTCCTATCATTGGGTATAAGGCTCCTGTGGCCATATACGCTTTTTTGATTAAGTTCGTTACGTGCTGTTTCCAGGTTAGGTGGGAATCTATCGTTACACCTAGGTATTTAGTAGATTTTTCCGCTTTTAGGGCATGGTTGTTTATGTACAGAGGCGGCGGAGGTTTACGTTTTCTAGAGAAATAAATCCAATGACATTTATTGGGGTTCAATTTTATTCTCCATTTTTCCAGCCATGTTTGGAGTATGTCTAAGTGTTGTTGTAGCTGTCTGTGCATTACTGAGACGTAAGGATGTTTTGCAAGTATCGCGCTGTCGTCTGCATAGAGTGCCAGCTCCGTGTCTAGGGTCCTGGGGATGTCATTTAGATATATGTTAAAGAGTGTCGGGCCCAGGATGGATCCTTGCGGTACACTACTTTTAATGAGCTTGGGTGTAGACAAGTTATCTTTTACTCTAACTTGGAAGTGTCTGTTATTTAGGTATGAGATTAAAAGTTTGACAAGTGCGTCAGGGACTTTTAGAGTGATCAATTTGTATGCTAATCCACAGTGCCACACTTTATCAAATGCTTTTTGTATGTCAAGAAAAATCGCAGCTGTGGGTGTCTTACTATTAAGTCCAGAAGATATGTACTCTACCACTCTCAGCAATTGATGAGTGGTGGAATGTTTTGGCCGAAATCCAAACTGCTCCGGAATGATAATATCATTCTCACTAAGGTGCGTGTTCAGTCTATTAAGAATTATTTTCTCAGTAATTTTACTAAGTGTCGGTAGTAAGCTGATTGGTCTGTAGTTGGCTGGAATTGTGGCATCCTCACCAGGCTTATGGATCGCTATAATTATCGCTTCCTTCCATTCTTTGGGGAAATAATTTAGTTTTAGTATTTTGTTTATTAGGGTGGTCAAGTAAAATATTATATTTAAGGGTAGGTTTTTGACCGCAATATTCCTGATTTTGTCGTGCCCTGGGCTTTTACGGTTTTTAAGGTTTTTGATGATATCAATTATCTCTTGCGGGGTGGCTGGGTTAATCTCAGCCGTGACCGGGGAGTTCCTGAAGTTGTTTAGAGTTTGCCTAACCATTCTTAGGGTATCCTGACACATTAGATCGTGGTTTGGTTCAAATTGCTTTTCGTAATGCCTAGCAAGCGCCTCTGCTTTTTCTTCGTCTGAGTACGCGATTTTAACGCCATCTATTAGTGGCGGGAGTTTAATTTGAGGTTTTCTGAGTCTTTTAGCGAATTGCCAGAGCGATACGTCTTCTGGGCTAAGGGATTCAATTAACTCTTTATACTGTTGCTGCTTTTCTGCGACAATTTTATCCCTGACTTTCCACGTGAGTCTGTTAAGCTCCCTTTTGAGGGTAGGGTCTCTATTAGCCTGCCATGTCTTACGCATTCTGTTCCTTTGCCTAACTAATTGTTTGACATGGTGGGAAAGTGTAGGCATTTTTGGTGACTCACGATGTGTTGTGGCAGAGGCAATAGCTCTCTTGATTTCTGTTGTGAGTGTGTGTGTGGCAGAGTCAATATCAGCCGTGCTCATAATGTTGGGTACTGCCAAGTGCGGCTCAAAAAGTGCTCTTTTGAAAACGTTCCAGTTCACCCTCTCTTGTCCCAAAGAGGCTGGAAGAGGTGTGTTCAGGTCGAATGTCACCAGTACCGGTAGATGATCCGAGTCGAATTCATCCAGGGTATCGATAGTGTGAGCGTATTCTATGTTTCTCGTTAGGACAAAGTCTATGAATGAGCCGTTGGCACCTGCGAAGCAGGTTGGTCTCGACGGTGCAATGATGTTGGTGTTTGTTGTGTTCAGTAATCTGTGTATCTGTGTACCGCGAATGTTGGCTCTCCTGCTGCCCCACGCTCGGTGGTGTGCATTGAAGTCGCCCGCGAGTATTGTGTTTGGATATCGCGAGAAAAGCAGTTCCAGCTGCGCAGCTACATTTATACCACTCATGTTTTTGACATATATTGAAGTTAGGATAAATGGGTTTACATTATTTATTTTAATTTTTATGCTAGTATTTTCTATACCTTGAAGATTTATGTTGTTTATTTCCTCGTGGGGAATATTTCTTTTAATATATATTGTTGTTCCTCCATGGGGGTTTCTAGCAGTTGTATTTGAGCTAAGGTTGTGATAGCCAATATAGTTTGCTATATTTAGTTTTTTATTTTCTCTAACTTTAGTTTCCTGAATTAGCAGGGCATCTACATCATTTTCATTTACGTAGCTCCTAAGTTCATTTATTCTTGGGGATATGCCGTTCGCATTCCAAAATATTATTTTAAAGCTGTCTTTTTGGGACCTAGCCATGGCGGGTTTGATTCTCACTTTTATTTTTAAAATCCGCGATTAATTTAAAAGCCTCAAAGACCATTTGCATTGGATCGCTCTTTTTTTGTATTAGCTCTGCGAACTGCATCAACAGGTGTTTTATTGCATCTAGGTCGAACATGGTGATAAACCCTCTGATGAGGTTGAGGATTTCATCCATCTTTTCATCATTGGTTTTACCAGCAGGTTCAGTCTCAGCTTCCATATCCTCAGCCTCAACCACGGTTTGGTCATTTTTGTGAGCATCCTTTTGGACCTCAGTAGTTTTTTGCCTTTTTTCAACCGTTTTTTCTAACAGCTGGGTTTGCGCGAGCTCTTCTCTAACTCGTTTAGTTTTGGCTTCACGCGTTTTGATTTCTTCTTTTGATTTAGCATATTGATTTACAATTTTAGCTTCTAGTTCCGCCTGTCTTGCTTTTTCGGCTTCCTTTCTCTTTATAATGGCTATAGTAGCCAGTTTTACTTCTTCCGGAGTCAATTCTCTGGAAGACGAAGGTTTGGGGGCCTGCTCTTGCACCGATCTGGTGGGTGCTGAAGATTGGTATCTATTTTGCTGTGGCACAGAGTGCGAGGAGCCCTGAGGGGGTGCCTGGGAGTTTAATCCGAGGGCCTTTTGCCTCCAAGGGGGTATCTGATTTTGGGGAGGGGGGGCATACCCCGGTGCCTTTCCTCTGTTCCAGGGGTTCTTCGGGCATTGCCGGAAGTTCGCTGGGTGGTCTCCATTGCAATTTGCACACGTAGCCTTCTCAGACCTAGGTCTCTGGCAGTCCCGTGTGAAGTGTTCTTCAGCACACTTAAGGCACTTAGGTGGCATACTGCAGTTCTCCGAGGAGTGATTGAACTGTTGGCACCGGTAGCAGATTTTGAAGCCCCGTGCTCTGAAGGCCTCTACCTTCACAGCCAAGTAACCTAATCTTGTTAGTCTGTAGACCCTCTGCCAGTCTTCCGTAGGCCTAAGGCTGACTAAGAAGATCGGCAGAGGTAATCTTGTTTTAGTGTTTCTCAGTTGAGAAACCCGGACTACATCTAATCCTTCGGATGTTAAAGTGATTTTTATTTCCTCCATGTTATAATTTGTTGGTAGCCCCTTCAGAACTACCTTTTTCGGCCTTTCCGTCTTTAGATTTAAGCTGTGGAAGGGGATTTTCTCACTACTTAAATGGCGCTGTACAGCCCTATAGGTGTCAGCGTCATTTGGAATCAGTTTTAACATGTCTCCTGTGAGCTTGCCAGAAACTTTATTTCCTGAGATATCATTTAGTTTTTTAAGGAGAACCTTGTAATTATCATTGAACTTGATGAAAAAGCATTCAGCTTTAGGGTCTTTTTTCTCAACCTCAACTGTTTTTAGCCTGCCACTATTTTCGACCGTTTTAGGTTTAGGTGCACTTTTAAACACAACTGGTTGCGCGGCTATCTCAGCGTAAGTCTTAGTTTTAACATAATCATTGTCAGTTACATTTACAACATTATCAGCTATTTCATTACAGTCCATGTTATCATGGACATTTAAGTTTTCTTCTACAATATGGCTTTTAGTAGGAGCATCCTTAGTGGACTGCCCCTCCATCTTTCTTTTTTTATTTGGATTTTCAACCGTTTTAAGTTTATCTTCATCTTTAATTTCTTTAATTAAGCCTAGCTCTATCATTTTACATTTGACTTTAACACTAGAATTACATCCCTCACATTTAAAAATCTCATAAATATCACAATCAATAAACCTATCCAATTTCCGGGCAAACAAAAAAGAGTTCACAGAAAGTAACGAACCTAGAATCTTGGAGACTTGGTCCTCTTCTTGTCCCAGTAGTCCGTTCATCAGCAGCTCCCTGATGTGAAGAGTCATCACGTAGACTGCCAGGGTGCAGAAGTTGACGGCGTTCTTGACTTCATCCTTCAGTCCAGTCATCAGTCCATCATCAGGTAGAGTTTCGCAGTAATTCATCATGGCACCCTTGAGAGGCCCGAATTTTTCCTCGTCCAGCTCACCAGCAAGATCGCGAGTAGCTGCCACGTCGCCTCGTTCCAAATCCATATCGTCAGGGTAGAGAAGTTCCAAGAAATAGCACTACCACGTGGTAACAACACACGTGGCACTCCCAAATGAAAAGCACAAAATCCAAAATGGCGAATCGTCCGTACACACCAAGCTGTAGAATTGCTTTGCCCGACGTGCTCTATCGTAAATAGATATAACACGCCCAAGCGCTAGCAAGAAGATCACCAACTTGTAAAAAGCAGGAGCAATACTAAAGCACGTCCGCACAACTCGGGGTCTGAGCTCCGAATGTGACTCTGTACTTTGCTTTGCCCGCGTCTTTAATGCCAGCCCGGTCAATTCACGCGCAAGCCATGCTTGCCCTGCATTGTACATACTGCTAAATAATAAAAGCACTTGCAACTTTAACTAATAAATTACTTGTAATCGTAAATTGTACTTTTATAAATTTCAAATTGTAAAATTAATTTATAGTGTGTCCCTGAAAAGGGCCTTTCTTTTTCACATCGTGACGGAACTATTGTGATAGGAAAACTTACTCACTCATTTACCCATTTTTATTTATATCATTTATATATCATTCTAAATCCTTTAAATACATATTGTTTATCATTCTTTATTATAAATTATCACATAAACTTCAAAATAACTCAATTCAGAAATTCTGCATCTTAAACTTAAATTTAACTGGCCCTGCACTCTGCAGTTTCCTATTGGCCGCCAGTCATTGGCCCCGCCCTCCCACTCTCTTTCAGCTGCCACAGCCCAGTACTCTGTCTAATCTTCAGCACCTACCAAGACGAGGATGGCACAACATCGCCATCAGTGAACCACACCGACATCACCATCAGCGAACTCTACATAGCACCTCACTCAAGTGAAAGAGTGCACAAATGAACTTTCGCATATTGCTATATTACTAACTGTGGACACTTTTACATTCTGATGTGGGCGTAAGGGACTTTGTCCCAAGGTAGCCCGTAAGCAAGCGTCTTGGTCTTGGTCTCATTCATATTTGTTTCCTCATTTGGGGAAGTTGAGTTTTCAGGATTTTCGGAATTTTCTGGCAGAGGAGGGTTGAGGTGAGTCGGGTAGTCTTCTCGATCAAGGTTGTCATTGATTGAATTGTTTAGGTTGTTTATTTTAGGGTCTATCTCTTCCGTGTCTAATACATTTTCATTTTCGTTTTCAGTCGAGGTAAGTTCGAGATTTAGGTTTTCTTCAGGTAAATCATTAATTTCAATGTTGAAGTTGATGTTTGGATAGCTATTTTCAGTGGGGATTTCATTTAATGTCGTGATTTTTAGGTGATTTGGATTTTTGGGGATAAGGTTATTCGCAGATTTTTCGGCGAGGAGGTTTGCACTTCTCTCGGATTTTGAGTTTGGTGGGTGAGATGATTCAATAGAAGTACCTGAAAATAGGGTTGATTTTTTACTTTGTGATCTGGTGGTCCTCTGAGAGGCAATGGTGTCATTATTGCACTGCCCTGGAGGCGAGCTATAACAACGATAGAAACGCAAAGAAAAGATTAGTTAGCGGTGGTTATACTCCCCGCACTTTTACCGATTCAGAAGGATTTATCTACAAGGTCTCCAAGACCTCCAAAACGGCCTTTGAAAACTTAGAACCCACGGATCCTGAGCGGACCAATCAGATTACAGGACAAGCGACCGGTCACGGCATGGACGGCCCTTCGACTTCTAAGTCGAGCACCACTGCTCCTACCACGCCTCCGCTGTTAATCAGCGCTACACAACCCGACTGGCCCTCTATTTTATTCAATCTCAAGAGATATGCCCCGAAGATTGTTCCGGTCTTAGACCGACAATTCTTCAAAGTTCATGTCAGGGACGAAACTGAATTTCGCAATTGTACGAACTTCCTGAAAAAATCAGGCGTGCAATTCAAGTCGTATACCCTGCTAGAGGACCAGCCAGTCCGAGTTGTCATCAGAGGGCTTCCCGTGGCAACGGACATTAATTTAATTACCAGAAATATGGAAGCACTGGGCTTCAATGTTATTAATAACTTTAGGCTCACTAAAACTGGGAGCAAGCAGCCCCTCCCACTGTACTACCTCCAGATAGCACCCGGGACTAACCCGGAAGAACTTTATGCAATTGATCAGCTCTTGGGCACGGAAGTGAAACTGGAGCCATACACTGGACGCAAAGGCTTTGCTAGCCAATGCTACTCGTGTAACGGATTTTTTCACAGTAGCTTGGCATGTAACATGCCAAAGCGCTGCGTAAAGTGTGCTGGACCCCATGCCGCCAGTGAGTGCAAAGCAGATTACCTGCAATGCTGTAACTGCAGTGGCCAACATGCAGCAAACTGGCGCGGTTGCCCAAAGAACCCGGGCAACTCGTCCGTGACCAAGAGAAATAGGGCTCCCCCTCAAAAAGTCAATTCTAACTATCGCCCCCCCCCCGTATTAAACACGGGGAACTCTGGCCGTCCATACCGTCCTGCTGGCATTAAGCCTAACGTTAACTTCGCATCTGCAGCTTCTGGTGTACATCAGGAACAACCTACCCTCCCTATCAAAAATACCGAACAAATTGTTGAGCCGTCGGTCCCAGCCGTCGCCAACCAAAATTCAAAAACACAAGTTGATAGCACCAGTGCTATCAACTATACCGACTTTCTACTTACCCTTTTGGCCATGCGGAACACTCACGACAAGGAATTACTCCTTGCCGCTTTTGAGCGTTCTCTTCCTGAACTGCGTTTGGCGACAACGCAAATTGATATGATATGGATTATCTACCGGGGCTATAATGCCCTGGCTAGGTAATCCGAATTCCCCTGACTGTCCTTCTTGGCTGTCGCCATGTTCTCTCTTTCGGCATCCCATACCTTGCAGTCTCTCAAAGTCGGCTTCTGGAACGCCAATGGAGTGCGTCCAAAGCTGCCTGAGTTGCGTGATTATGTTATAGATGAAAACTTCGACATTTTTATGGTGAATGAGACCCACCTGACCCCCCCCCCGCCTCCCCAGCAATCTGTAATTACACAGGTTACTTCTCGTATAGAACGAGAGCTGGGGCGGCGAGGAGGAATGTCAAAGGCGGCACTGCACTCTATGTTAAAAACAACATTCCACATCATAGGTTAAGTGTCCCGGCCTTCACGAAGCTTGAGGCCACAGCTATCAAAGTCACTATTCCAAATTTGGTCCCGATTACACTTGCTTCAGTGTATATCCCTCCTGATAATGGTTCTAGATTATGTACTTCGGAGCTTGAAGCACTTTTAAGACTGAGCAGTAACATTATCATCGCTGGTGACCTAAATTCTCGCCATGTTTCCTGGGACATAGCTTCGAACGGAAAAGGCAGAGATCTAAAACGATTGGCCCAGTGCGCCAACTTCAGGATCGTAGCTCCGCCCACTCCCACTCACTATGGTACTGGAAGGAACCCTTCAGTTCTTGATCTGGCACTCTTCAGAAACATTCCTTTTAACCACTCGATCAGAGTCGATAATAAATTGACGTCTGATCACCTTCCAGTGCTATTGACCCTTAACTTTGATAAAATCTCTTTAGATCACCCGGTGGAGCTACATACAAATTGGGACGATTTTCGTCACCACCTTAATACTTCAAGTACTACCCCCCCTCTCAAAATTACCAGCAAGGACGATATTGATAATAGCGTCCAGGATTTTAATCACTTACTGCTAGAGGCTTATGCTGCTGCCTCAAAACCAAATCGTTCACGCGTAAACTATCACTCGTTACCGAGTGATATCAAAGCCAAAATTAAGCAGCGTAACAGGTTACGGAGACTTTGGCAGCGCAGTAGATACCCACCATTCCAAGCGCAACTCCGTCAACTTCATAGCGAGGTCAAGACTATGATTCAAACTCACACCCAGCAACGCTGGCGTACTCACCTTGAGGGACTCTCACCCACGAATCACAGTCTCTGGCGAACAGCTAAGAACATGAGAACCACGAAAACAACAATTCCGCCCATTAACGGCTTACATGCTCTCGCCCAGACTGCGGAGGAAAAAGCTAATGCTATTGCAGATAGCTTGGAACTCCAATTCACTCCACACGAAGACCCAAACTTCAGCCAACTTCATGCAAGCACTTTACACGAATTCCAACAGACCAATCAAAATGCTCTAAATGTACAAGTACCAAATGACCTCGAAACCATACACTTGGCTGAAGTTCACAACATCATACGGAGCTTCAAAGCAAAGAAGTCGCCTGGCTCTGACAAGATCAGCAATAGAATGCTGAAAAACCTTCCTATTCACTATGAGTGCTGGCTCACCGTGCTCCTTAATCATATGCTGGAACTTCGATACTTTCCCCAGAGTTGGAAAACTGCTGACGTAGTCCCTCTCTTCAAAAATGGTCAAAATCCTAATTCTGCTGATAGTTACAGACCAATCAGCCTTCTATCTAGCCTTTCCAAAATTTTTGAGTTAGTGTTGCTTAGACGTTTGACTAGTTTCTGCAGGTCGAAAGACATTTTAATTCCTGAACAGCACGGCTTTCGATCTGATTTTTCCACGCATTCCCAACTCATGCGTGTAGTAGAAACTATTCACAAAAACTCTACCAACAAGCAGTATACCAGCATAGTATTTTTTGATATCAGTAAAGCTTTTGATAAAGCCTTTATCCCGGGTCTGCTAACCAAGCTGGTCCGACTTGGTATTTCGACACAACTTTTGACTCTCATCGACTCGTATCTTGCTAAACGTTCTTTCCGCGTACGAGTCGAACGTTCTTACTCTTCTCTTCGGCCAATCAGAGCCGGGGTTCCTCAGGGCGGAAATTTAAGCCCACTTCTATTCAATTTATATATAAACGATATTCCTAAAAACCCTTACGTAAAGCTGGCCATCTTCGCTGATGACACAGCACTGATGACTAGAAGCTCCAAACCACACCACACTATTAACACACTCCAAAAATACATAAAGAATAGTCTTGAGCACTGGCTCGCAACCTGGAGAATTAAAATTAATCCGACCAAGAGTGCAGTCGTCATTTTTCGTCCGAACTACCGAGAACTTAGCACTAATAATCTCTCCCTTAAAATTTTCAATGATCCGATCCCCTTTTTACAGTCTGCAAAGTATTTGGGAGTCATCCTAGACTCCAAATTACTTTTCGCTGAACATATCTCCAAGAAAGTTGCAACCGCTAATAAAACCTTTACAGCCCTCCTCCCACTTCTCGGTAGAAAGTCTCACTTGTCCCTCTACAACAAACTACTCATCTATAAACAAATCATCGCACCTGCGTTTTTGTATGCCAGCTCTGTCTGGGGATCGGCTGCGAAAACGCACATCGAGAAACTGCAAGTGTTCCAAAACAAGGTATTGCGCTGCATTGTTAATGCGCCCTGGTACATTCAGAACGAGGTTATCCATCATGACCTCAAAGTCCCACACGTTACTGGGCATATTAGAAAAACCGCTCAAAATTTTTTCAAGAAGAACACCAGAAAACCCTGCCTGAGAGGTGTCGATAAAAGCTACGACACTTCCACAAAATCCTACCTTGGAAAAAGAAGGCCTAGACACCTTCTTTCCGGGCCTACGGCGCCCCCGTGGAAGCGCCCCAGATATTCCACACCCCAGGCAGGTGTTTCATAACCTTGTTCGCCGGACGGCGCACTTTTCCACTCTGGAGCTGCCCCGGCAGACCCAGAGTGGAACGGAGCGTTCTGATTCGCCCTCCCCGGCGAGCCCTCAATCCACTTTGTACTTTGCTTTGCCCGCGTCTTTAATGCTAAAAGTAGTGTACCGCAAGGTTCTATCCTGGGCCCGACACTCTTTAACATATACCTGAACGACATCCCTAGGACTCCAAACACAGAGCTGGCACTCTATGCAGACGACAGTGCGATACTTGCAAAACACCCCTATGTCTCAGTAATGCACAGACAGCTACAACAACACTTAGACATACTCCAAACTTGGCTGGAAAAATGGCGAATAAAATTAAACCCCAATAAATGTCATTGGATTTATTTCTCTAGAAAACGTAAACCTCCGCCGCCTCTGTACATAAACAACCATGCCCTAAAAGCGGAAAAATCTACTAAATACCTAGGTGTAACGATAGATTCCCACCTAACCTGGAAACAGCACGTAACGAACTTAATCAAAAAAGCGTATATGGCCACAGGAGCCTTATACCCAATGATAGGAAACGGAAATCTAAGTTATCAAAATAAACTTCTAATTTATAAATCGGTCATCCGCCCGGGAATGCTGTATGCAGCACCCGTATGGGGATATGCCTGTAAAACTACAATAGACCTCCTAGAGACAAAACAAAACAAAATCCTACGGATTATCAGGAAAGCTCCCAGGTACTTAAGAAACTCGGTAATTAGGAATGACTTCAAAATAAAAACTGTTAGAGCCCAAATTAAAAAGCTAGCGCTTAAATTTTACAGAAATTTGCCATCCGTCCCAAACGAACTGTTATTCAATCTGCATGACTATGATCATCGCAAGGCCAAATCTCGTAAGAGACCCCGCGCTGTTCTAAACATCGATAATCGGAATTAAAAGATCCCACCTCAAACATCTGATTTTTAAATAAAACTCGCGACTTTTATTTTATAAAAAAAAAATATTCTAAACTCTAAACTGCCAAAACGCTAGGTAACCCTTAGATCTGCATCAACCCCCCAAACTGCTTGAACTCTAAATGTGCAACAAACTGCCACACTAGGAGCTAGGACAAATAATAAAAAGTAGTAAATAAAAACCTCGAACCTCCAATTAGGGTCACTGAATTAATGTCACAGTTTGACGATAAGAACCACATATTGAAACTGGAGATTAAAGGCGCTTCGCGCCTGGTGCTCTGTCTTGTACGACACTACTAAGTCTTTAATGCCAGCCCGGTCACCTCAAGCGCAAGCCAAGCTTGCCCTGCATTGTACATTACTGCTATTCAATAAAAGCACTTGCATCTTTAATTAATAAATTACTTGTAATTGTAAATTGTATTTTATAAATTTCAAATCGTAAATTTATTTTATAGTGTGTCCCTGAAAAGGGCCTTTCTTTTTTCACATCATGACGGACTATTGTGATAGGAAAACTTACTCGCTCATTTACTCAAATTATTTATATCATTTATATATCCTTCTAAATCCTTTAATTACAATTTGTTTATCATTCTTTATTGTAAATTACCATATAAACTTCAAAAATAACTCAAATTCTTGAAATTCTGCATCTTAAACTTAATTTTAACTGGCCCTGCACTCTGCAGTTTTCTATTGGCCGCCAGTCATTGGCCCCGCCCACCCACTCTCTTTCAGCTGCCACAGCCCAGTACTCTGTCTAATCTTCAGCACCTACCAAGACGAGGATGGTACAACATCGCCATCAGTGAACCACACCGACATCATCATCAGCGAACTCTTTACAGCACCTCACTCAAGTGAAAGAGTGCACAAATGAACTTTCGCATATTGCTATATAACTAACTGTGGACACTTATATTTTCTGATGTGGGCGTAAGGGACTTTGTCCCAAGGTAGCCCGTAAGCAAGCGTCTTGGTCGTCTTGGTCTTGTAATGATGTTTCGCTAAACATTAATTATACTGCCTATGCGAAATAAAAACACATAGGCTGTAATAGAAAATTCACGATTCTCTGTTAACCTGGTCCTACCGGATGAATTACATACAATCCAGCTCAGACGGAGCAAGCAAACACAGAAACACAATTTATAACAAGGATTCTTAGAAAAACATTATGTATTGTATAAATTCGACTAAATAACCGGTAGATATATTCAAATGCTATTTTTTTTAGATTAATACTTTGGTTCTTATATAGTATCTAAATTTTTTATTTTAGTTGTAATATAAATACCATAAATTTATCTTGTATTAAAAATGGTTTGTATAGCATATTTTAAATCAAAATAGACTCAACGATAGGCTATAGGAAAAAAAACATGATAAATAAAACAGATTCTAAATACTGATAAATTACCTTTTTTTATCCTTAGTCTTGGTCTATAGCATAGGCCATAGCACAGACTACTATACAGACCTCTCACTCTCCATAGTTTCGTTTTCGCGGCGGCCATTAGAGATAGACCAAACATTGGGTTGGTGCGCTCTTGGCGATGGTCTGGTTTGTTCCGAGCGCTTGGCGATAGTCTGGTTTGGTTCCAAGACGATTTTCAATGTTATAACCCTATTTCGCTCGGCGAAAACTTAGAACAGACTAGCGTGGTGTTTGAGTAACGTGAAAAAGGATTATTTGTTAAGTGTTTAGATCATTTCATAGAAATGGATCGATAAAAGAAAACTGGTTGCGTTACAGGGTATGTAATTTATGTTTATTAAAATTGAAATAATTTTAGTTATCACCATCCTACATACGTGTTCATTATAAGTATACACGTGTTCATAAGTATACACGTGTTCATATAAGTATATTAGTGCTGTGTTATTACTGCCGGATTAGACTAAATTTTAAGAGGTAGTGGTATAATTAGTTAAAAAATATTTTCCGTATTTTTATAAAATGTGAAATAATTGATATTTGGATAGCTTTTTCTTAGTTGAATGTGATATAGTATGTGTATATATTTATGTAAAATTTTTATTAAGTGCCTTATGGTGGAAAATTCCCCCCCCCCTCGGGTAATTAATGATTGAGTTCCACAACTTCGATAGTGCATTTATGTAAATTTGATATTTACTATATGAATATTTTTATATTTAAAAAAAAAAGTCTATTATCAGTATCCCAGAATAAATTAAGGATCAAGTAATTAACGATCAACACGCTAGTATACTTTTTAGACTGAAAATATTATATAATATTTCAGTCTTTTGAGTATGTTAGCTTGTAATTTTTTGTGCATTATGTTTTATAGTGAGACAATGCAATGTGTGTATTTTTTAATCTATTTTATGATTATTTGAATTAAATATATAACTATGTTTATTTAAATATTCTTAAACTAATGAATATATTTATGTTGCAGATTAATGTATTTTTAAATCCTGATCCTTTCTATAGTTTCAAAAATTATAAAAGTACAGTCCTCAACATTTTGTTCCCCTCCCGTTTAAAAAAAAATCGCCAAGTGAGCGATAACGCGCCAAATCTGGCAGTCGCATCGCACTTCAGTTGGTCCATCTGACTAGCGCTAGTGTCTATGCGACATCCCATGTTAGAAATGTTGCCATAGGATCCTATGGGAGTGAGCCTTCTGAATATTGTATTCTGTGGGCCATAGGTTCTCAACATGGGCGATAACGCCCCCTTGTGGGCGTTTGAGACTTTCAGGGGAACAGTAGAAGACCCAGAGAAATTTAGGAGGCGTTGAGATGGTACGGAGGGGCGGTGGACAGATTAAAAAAATATAGTTTAAAAAGGACAAAAAAAACACTCTAATCACGTACTAACTAAAGTAAACTTTAATATCAGTTAATTTTTGTTATTGTATGTATTTTAATCATTTTTATCACATGTGCGAAAATTCACATATTTCCGTAGTTCGGGAAGTGGATGAAAATTGAACTTAAAGATTCCATTACATTCAGATCTATATTAAATTGGATGATATAAAAATTTTTAATTTTAGATTTGAATTAAAAATTTTCAAATCTTCCAACTTCAGGTGAAATATCTCATATATAAATACAGGTAAAGTTAACAAAAGCCTGTTAATAAAAAATAGCAAAAAATATGCTTGTAGCAATTCAGTTATAACAAGTTTTTGTTAAATAACGTGATTTTTGCAATTCTGCAAGGATTGACAGTATTATCTGAGCTTGTTCTTACCCGCACTCTGCTCCCGCATCACCCTTGCTCCCGCGCTTAACTTCGGCGCCGGGTGTTGTAAACGAGTCACTGCATGTTTATCTTATTCCGGTCGATGCGTGTTATATGTCTCCAACCTATATAAAGGCAGTGATGGTTCATTTTATTTTCAATAGCATTATCGCGCGCAATTGATGACAGGGTTTTAAAAGTACACTAATACTACTCACGTATCGGTAAAGTAAAAACCATGTCGGAAGCAAAAAAGAAGAGGCGGTAGTATAGTGTGGATTATATTAAGTACGGATTTATCGAAAATCCCACAAATCCATCATCGCCAATGTGCCTTATTTGTCAAAAAACATTTTCAAATGAAGCGATGAAGCCTTCTAGGCTTCAAGATCATTTTAATAAAATGCACCCGGATAAGAAAGACAAAGATGTGACCTATTTTCGAGACATGAAAAAGAAGTACGAAATTCAGCCAACTGTATCAAAACTTTTTTCATCAGCTTCTAAGCAAGACGATGACGGACTTCGAGCTTCGAAAAATATCTCATTGTTGATTGCTAAAACATGCAAACCACATACTATTGGGGAAGATTTAATTTTACCAGCAGTAACTGAAGTAATAACCACTGTGCTCCATAAACCAGCTGCAGATATTATCCGAAAAATTCATTTGAGCAATAGTTCTGTACAAAGACGAATTGATGAGATGGCTGAAAAAATTGGAGAATCATTGTGCAATCATCTGCAGACTTGTCAATTTTCAATTCAGCTGGATGAGTCCACTTTACCAACCAATGAAGCATTGTTATTGTCATACGTGAGGTTTATCAAAGATGAGAAAATATGTCAAGAACTATTGTTTGCTACGAATTTGGAAACAGATACAAAAGGAGAAACCATATTTAATACACTGGAAAAGTTTTGTGACGAAAACGAAATTCCTTTTAATAATATTTTGTCAGTTGCTACGGATGGCGCACCGGCTATGACAGGGCGTCACAAAGGCTTCACAGCGTGCTTAAAAAATAAAGTTCCTGACGTGCTTGCAGTGCATTGCGTAATTCATCGCCAGCATTTGGTTGCGAAAAATTAGAGTAAACGCCTTCATAGATCACTGCAATATGTTATCAGAGCAGTTAATAAAATCAGAAGTAACTCGTTGAATGACCGATTATTTAGTCAGCCTTGCATTGCCAATGATGAAGATTTCAACCGATTGCTGCTTCACACAGAGGTGCGCTGGCTGTCAAAAGGTACTTGTTTGACTCGATTTTACAATCTGTTTGGGTCTGTGATAGAGTTCCTAGGAAACAAAGACACGGAATTGCGCGACAACCTTATCTCATCAAAGAACGATATTGCGTACTTAACAGACCTGTATAAATTGATGTCAATCTCCAACTTCCAATGATGTATAAAATGATGTCAATCTCCAACTTCAAGGCGACGACTTAAACTTGATTAAGACAAGAAATAGCGTTGCTGCTTTCGTGTCCAAACTGCTATTATACAAAAGAAATATCGGCAGGCGCGAATTCAATAACTTCCCAAATTTATCAGCAGTATTATTCAAGCACGACGACTTGCTTGTTTACTGTCAACACTTGGAAAACCTCCACAGTGATTTCAAGGAACGATTCCTGGACATTTTAAACATGGACATACCAGACTGGGTTTTGGATCCTTTTTCAAATGTCAACACAGCAGGATCATTCCAGTTAGAAGAACTAATAGAACTGACGACAAATGGGGAATTAAAAATTAAATTCAAGAATGGCTACCAAGAATTTTGGCTGCAGAAGCCGATTTTGAAACTGTACCCAGGATTATGGTCGATTGTTCAATGATTTCTGATAGCATTTCCATCTTCCTATTTAGCTGACCGCGGATTTAGTGCTGTAGCAACGTTGGTAACTAAAATGAGAAATCGGCTCCATGTTACTGAACGCGGCGACTTATGGTTGTTTTTAAGTAAAATCGAGCCTGATATTAACAAACTCCTTAAAATGCATCAAATTCAACCTTCTCATTAGATAAGTTATAAATTCAATGTCTTTTGAATGTCAATAAAAATACTTTTCAATATAATTAAGTATGCGTTTTAATTGTTCTCTTTATTGAAACAGTCTTCTTTAAACTCAGAAATAGGATAGGGCCATATCCTATCTTACGACTATAGTATATAATATTACACGTTTAAATATAATCGTGACAATAGCTGTTTCAGATTCGCAAGTAAAAAAAATTGGAGGGGGGGGGGGGCATTAGGAAAAAAATATTCTCAAAGTGGGCAAAAAAAGGTTGAGAACCTATGGTCTCTAGTAATTTATTTCTTACAGATATGCTAAAGATGGGTTTTTTACCGTAGTTTATCCATAGTTTTCGATTAAAAAATTGCAATATATATATATATATATATATATATATATATATATATATATATATATATATAGTTTGAGATCCCACAAGGGGTGTGTGCCTCATCATTATTGGCTAATCTGTATTTATTCTTCTATGAAAAGAATCCAGGGTTGCATAATATGCACATGTATAGATATTTAGATGATATATTATATGTACCCCATAATAATAATCCTAGAGTATTTGCCTTTTATCCTAATAATTTACAATTAAATGCAAGTAATAATAACTCTAACGTAGCAAACTTTTTAGATTTACAAAACTGTAATCTAGCTATAAACTTAATGATAAAAAACAAAATATTAATTTTAATACATCTAAAATGCAACACTTTGACTCTTGTTTGCATATTTTAGTGTTTAGAAATATTATATTAAACCAGGTTGTTAGAATCAATAAAATTTGTGACGACGATATTAAATTAGCACATTTTATAGAATTATTGAATGCAGAGACTAATAATGTACATCCTCCCAATTTCGTAATTAAAATTATCAACTCAGTATATCAACTACCAATCGATTACATCCAAGACACCTTTCCCAATCATGGAGGCTAATGATATAGGGCAAATATAATAAAAATGAAAAATAATAAAATCAGAAAATTAGATACATTAACATTTAATGTTTTGAATTCTATTTTCGCTAAAAATATGTATCTTTAGCGAGTTTGGTACTACGATTTGAGTCCCCTTATTATGGTGATATTGGTATTCCATTTATTCATTTCATTTATGTATAGTATGACTTGTATAGTATTTCATCTATTACTTGTATAGTAAGATTTTTCATCTATGCTTCATGTTCATATTCTGTTCTCCTTATGGGCAATTCTCCTGTCTGGTATTCTTAACTGACTGGACGGGCTTTAGTGAAGATCACTGCAACCGTATGTTCTACTTCCCATGATATATTTCGTCATACTTCCTCTCGATGCTTTTCGACTTTTTTCGTTTCGCACTCAAAAGTGTACTGGTGTTCATGCCGCATGGAACATGGTAATGCTTGATTTCCTGTTTTTCTTTTCTTCAATTCTTCCTCTTTTTGTGTCTGCAGTCTGAATTTTGGCATTTGTAGTAACTTACTATTGCCAAATCTGAAACAGGCATTTGTTTGGGTTAATTAGAATTAGATACTCAGACCTGAAGATGACTTTAATTTTGGTTAATCTCCGTTTTCGGGTCGGTGCTGTTCAATTCTTTTATCGGCATGGTGGACTTGGTTTGACTGCCTTGGTGATTTTAATATTTCATGATTACTTGGAACTGGTTATTATTATTATATTTTTCTAATATATATATATATATATATATATATATATATATATATATATATATATATATATATATATATACATTATAAAACTTGAAAAATTTATTTTCAATTTTAGTGAACAGATTAAAAAGCTAAATGCAAAAAATAATTTATAATACAACTTGTAAAGCGCTATGCTGCAATATTTACATGTGTATTCCTATAAAAATTCCCAAAAAGGACAAGTAGCAATGTACTCGTTCAGATTCTAGATGTGTGACAGAAGTACCGGCCGGGGGGAGTTGCGACCCCCAGCACTCCGGTTAAAGCTTTTTCCGCCATGGCAAACGCTCCCGGTAACCCATACTCCCTACACGATTTCCTTCATGACCCTTTATAGTTCCGTAAAAATTACACACATATACAATTTCAATAACATGTAAAAAGCTAAAAGTTTACTTTTCCACGCTAAAACTATCCATGAATCATGTTGTAAAAATATAACAATTAATTTAAAATACAAAATATTCAAGACTATTAAAATCCCAGTCTGAGAGGATCAAAACTAATGTTTGAAATACAATCAGAGTGTCTGTATTTTTAAATATGGACTCAAGACCTATTGGCTACTCCATCGCCATATATATACTAATGTTTGAAATCATTTAACTCATGGTCAATTATTACTGATACAATTATTACTGATCAATTATTACTGATTTTACAGTAATAATTGACCATGAGTTAAATGATTTCAAACATTAGTATATATATGGAGATGGAGTAGCCAATAGGTCTTGAGTCCATATTTAAAAATACAGACACTCTGATTGTATTTCAAACATTAGTTTTGATCCTCTCAGACTGGGATTTTAATAGTCTTGAATATTTTGTATTTTAAATTAATTGTTATATTTTTACAACATGATTCATGGATAGTTTTAGCGTGGAAAAGTAAACTTTTAGCTTTTTACATGTTATTGAAATTGTATATGTGTGTAATTTTTACGGAAGTATAAAGGGTCATGAAGGAAATCGTGTAGGGAGTATCGGTTACCGGGAGCGTTTGCCATGGCGGAAAAAGCTTTAACCGGAGTGCTGGGGGTCGCAACTCCCCCCGGCCGGTACTTCTGTCACACATCTAGAATCTGAACGAGTACATTGCTACTTGTCCTTTTTGGGAATTTTTATATATATATATATATATATATATACCTATGTTTGTAAAAATTGCAACACCATCAAGGAATCACGGGATTGAGCTGAAACTTACAGCAAATGCAATTAGGATGTGCTATGTAAATGATTAGAATTTCAAAGTCACTGCTCATGCGTGGGCTAAGCACCGTCCTTTGAACTGCTGTTTTAGCCGTATAAATAGAGAGCTGTAGCGGGACGTTGAAAATAGTCTAGGTTGTTTGCCAGTGGTAAAATTGCATGAGAAGTCACTATGCCTCTACGACGACAGATGGGGCCATACGAGGAAGTTACGGGGTTCGAATGGGACGAATGATCGGCCTTCGTGAAGGGGTTGTTACTTATCGTTTATCACTCGTAAGAAGCACAATGCCACAAAAGTGATGAGAGTGTGGAAGCAGTGTACTGAAGAGAACTGGGTGAGTCCAAATCCGGCAGGGGACGACGAAATATTACGCCAGCACGGGATGATAGACACTTCATCCGAATGGCAGTGAAGGACTGTATATCTTCATCTCGACAGTTGGCAGAACGTTGGAGAACTGCTACAGGTGTGCCACTGTCTGCTCCAACATTTCGTCGGCGTCTATCGTGAACTACGGAGAAAAATTCCTTTGTACAGGATTTCCCTGACGCAAAACCATCGAAGCCTGCAGGTACAATGGGCCAATCAACTTAGACACTGGTATGCCGATTGGCAACAAGTTGTTTTTTCAGATGAGCCCTGCTTTTATTTGGGGTACATCGATGTTAGACAATATAGTGGTGAACGCCATCTTCCGGAATGCGTTATCCGACGTCATACTGAACAAACGTCAAGAGTGATGGTCTTCATCAAATACTAATTTTCAACATGTAATATTATTTCATGCTTTGTAAATTTAATCATTTATTTGTATCAATACAGGTCGTTTGCGGAATAAATTTCATTCAAGTCTGATGATTCCTTTATGGTGTTGTAATTTTTACAAATAGGAGTTTATAATGCGTTGTAATTATTGTTTTGAATACCCTACTTTACATTGTCAGCTAATTGTTTTAAACGATTCCATTTCTTTGTTTTTCCATGGATTTCGAAATGTTTATGGAATATAGACGTTTGAAGTTAAAACCAAGTTCCAACAGTTGGCCGCCAATAGTTAAATATTCCACCCATTCTCGTTTCATCACATATAAATTTCAGACTTTTAAAAGGATCTTGCAGTTGTGAACTTAATAGAGAACCGCCATTGGAATCGCATATGTCCTTGCTGTTGGTACATTGCATATGTAAAGCCAAATGTATTGTTGAACCACTTATGTTGTTAGCAGCGACACGCCAACAATAATTGGCAAAATAACATTTGAAATCTGAGAGACAATTTAATGAATTGAAGCACTTTTTCTGGTTCATGCTGATCACAGAATAAGCAATATTTTCTCGATAGTGGATCAGACATTACTTTCCTTATATACATAATGTATAAGGAAAGTATTGTGACGGGGTCGAAAATTCGAATTCGAGTTTTCGACGGGAGAGCACGTTTCAAACATCCCTGATCACGAATCAAACATTTTTGAAGTGATGTCTGTGTGTGTGTGTGTGTGTCAGTGAGTCTGTGGAGACGATTACTAACGAACGAATGGACCGATTCGAACGAAATTTGGTACAAAAATCACAATCGGTAAACACTGGAAGGCTATTGTTTTTAAACGTAACCGAATGTTCAGAACCCCTCTAAATTTTCGAGTGGAATTTTGAAAAAATCGCCAAAAAATCAAAACCGCTAATAAAGTTACGCAAATAGACATTTCTTATGTAATTTTTCATTAGAAAACGATTAACATAAATTTTAGAACGCTAACATGAACCGTTCTTGAAATATTGCACATTTTTCAAAAAAATTATCAAAAAGTCATATAAAATAAAAAAAAATATATATTTCCTATTGAGAAACATGTTCACTTTCATATGTAATACCATGCGATAAATTAGGTGACATCATAGGTGGAAGCCAATAGTTATATATCTTCTATAAGAATAACTTATTTCTCCGCCCATAACACTTGGCAATTTTTCGGTGACAAATTTGAAGGAATGTCGTCAATTTGGAGACTTTTTTAAATGTTGCAAAATTAACAAAAATGTCGCCAAATTGTTAAAAATAACGCTAAATCAATGAAAATGACGACAAATTGACGAAAATGCAATATCTTGGAAATAATATAAGAATACGAGTACTATAAGAATAACCCATTTTTCCGTAACGTTTGGATGAAATTTTGGTGTTGAATTTTTCGAAATATCTTCGATTTGGTGACATTTCAAATGTTGCCAAATTGACGAAAATGTCAGCCAATTGATAAAAATTCACCAAATTCATGAAACTAACGTTGAATCAATGAAATGACGACTAATTGATGAAAGTTCAGTATCTTGGAAAGAGCATAAGAATAGACTATAAAGATACCCCTTTTCCCCGTCCGTCCGTAACACTTGGTGAGAAATTTAGCGGGGCGTCGTCAACTTGGCGACTATATTAAATGTTGCCAAAGTGACAAAAATGTCGCTAAATTGATGAAAAAATATGACGCCAAATGAAAAGTAATGTTTCGTAAATTCTGATTTCCGTCATATAACGGGCATGCCTTTTAGAATATAAGAAATGCTGTTTGTTTTCTCTGTTTAACTGTAACACTTGGTGATGTATCTGGAAAACTTGACGAATAATCTAACAAAGTATCGCCAACATGGCGATATTTCGCCCCAGATAGACGAAAATTTCATCAGAATTACAAAAAGGATGCTAAATTAATGAAATTGACGCCTAATGGATGAATTAATTATTAAAAATATTTTAATATATGGACTATATCGCTTATTGAGGATGCTATCAATATCGATAATTGTTAATTTAGAATTGTGTGAAATATAAGCTAATTGAATACTTTGAAATAGTATTACATGTTGTTATCCGGTAAATCACCAAATGTACAATTTAACGTTACAAAATGTGGAAATGTTACAAACAGTGACGTGGATCTTATACATTACTTTTTGACTACAAAAGGAGTAAATTTATTGCATTATGCAAGGAAAGTTATATGCTGCCCGCATCATTTACTTTCCTTAAATACATAATGTATAAGGAAAGTATGGTGACGGGGTCGAAAATTCGAATTCGAGTTTTCAACGGGAGAGCACATTTCAAACATCCCTGATCACGAATCAAACATTTTTGAAGTGATGTCTGTGTGTGTGCGTGTGTGTCAGTGAGTCTGTGGAGACGATAACTGACGAACGAATGGACCGATTCGTACGAAATTTGGTACAAAAATCACAATCCGTAAATACTGGAAGTCTATTGTTTTTATATGCAATCGAATATTCAGAACCCCCCTAAATTTTCACTTGAAATTTTGAAAAAATCGTCAAAAAATCAAAACCGCCAATAAAGTTACGCAAATAGACATTTCTTATGTAATTTTTCATTAGAAAACGGTTGACATAAATTTTTGAACGCTAACAGGAACCGTTCTCGAGATATTGCATATTTTTCAAAAAAATTATCAAAAAGTCATATAAAATATTAAAAAAATATTTCCTTTTGAAAAATATGTTCACTTTTCATATGTAATACTATGCGATACATTGGGTGACATCATTCTCGTGGATTTAGCTCGTTCCATTCATGAAAAAAGATACTTTGAGTCATTATTTTGTATTTGAACGCCAATAGTCATTTATCTGCTGTAGGAATAACTTATTTCTTCGTCCATAGCGCTTTGCGAGATTTTGGCGACGAATTTGGCGAAATGTCGCCAACTTGGCGACATTTTGAAATGTTGCCAAATTAACGAAAATCTCGCCAAATGGATAAAAATGACGCTAAATCAATGAAAATGACGACTAATTGTCGAAAATTCAATCTCTTGGAAAGAATATAAGTATCTACTATAAGAAAAACTATTATTTTACTGTAAAAGTAGTAAATTTATTACATTATATAAGGAAAGTCATGTGTTGCCCACATCAGATTTTTTAGGTTTATCTTCAAAGTTGCAGAGAGTGTGAGTTTGCGATAAGACTCTTAACAGGATTCTGTGCCCTGCTTAGTGTCTTTTACTGTCTGCCATGTGGGCAGTAACGTCCAAAGGTTTTATGAAGCCCCAAGCGAATGATCATAAAAATGCTTAATCTGTACAGTAAATGTAATAAAACGTCACACATCCGAAAATTGATTATCCGAAAATCGGTTATCTGACAATTTAATCATGTTGTTCTTACAAGTTCAAAAAAAAGAAATGTTTTCATTGAAAGACTAACATATACATTAGTCTTTTTACTTTAAGTTCTGGGATATAATCTTGGGCCCCCTGGTCAACAATATTTTGGTGATCTTTGTTTGATGTAAAATATACTACTTTGATGTAAAATATGTTCGAAACTACCTTGTCCCAATGGATAATCCGGCTCTGGTTATATATAGCAAAGTGTACCATGGAAATTAAGTATCATGATCTTAATATGCTCAACTACAATTTGATAAACTGGTTGTCGCCAAAACGTTGCAAAGAAAACTATAAGCTGATTTACAAATGCCTAATAATAAAATGTAGAATTATATAAAATACTAAGGAAATGTTAGATTAGGTTGTTGATGTTGTTGAGACCCAGACCGTCCGACCTACCAGAAGGTGTAAGGTAAAAGTTTGGACGGCCGGGAATATGTTAGATTAGGTTGTTGTTGAGACCCAGACCGTCCGACCTACCAGAAAGGTGTAAGATAACTGTTTGGACGGCCGGGAAGTGCCACCCAATTTAGACCGGTACCCAGTGGGGGAGGCATCCACAGGGACCGTACTCTCCTTCTTCCCCTACCACCAACCTCTCGGAAGGATTTACGTACTCACATGTTTAACGTGATCGTACTCCGCATGAACACGACGGCAGTTGTGGCAGCGTGCAAATCCAGCGCGCAAAACCCCGGGCTACCGCGCCAGAAATGTGCCAACAGCACGCGGTGTTCCCAGGTGGCCACCCACCCAAGTACTAACCGCGCCCGATGCTGCTTGACTTCGGTGATCTAACGAGAACCGGTGTTTTCAGCACGGTACGGCCGTTGGCTCTATGTTAGATTAGGTGTAATGTATAATGAATGCATAAATGAGTCTTTAAAAATAATGTAAGATAAGTCTAATAAAAATAGTGTATGCAAAATGCTGAGGCCTCAAGCGGTCACTTGGGCTGCCTGACCCTCGGCACGAAACTACACGCAGAAAATAGGATACATTGCTGCTTGTAGTATAGCTCGTTCTCGGTATTTGATCCTTAAAAGTTTGTAGCATAACTTGCACAATTCTAGGTTTGCTGCTCCTATGATATTTATTTCATGTCATATCGTTCCGCTTTGCAAATTCAATCAATGTAAGGCTGTTCCTCGAAGATGGACGTGCTGAATACGGAAAATTATAGTATTGTGATGGGGTCGAAAATTCGAATTCGAATCAGCACAATGAGTCACACCAATACTGACATCCCCGTTTCTTTAAGGTTGGACAGTCAGCCTTGCCACGAATAAAAAAGTTGTCAAGTTGACGCCAAAGTATTTAGAAACCATGGGGAAGGTTATCCTCATTCATGATGTCACGGTTCAGGGAGGACTTTGAGAGTTGTTACCAAAACACGGCAAGCTTTCGTATTTTACAGTTAAAATTTTTTTGATAAATTTGAAGTGGCATTATCCAGATGCAAACAACTTGCTCAGAGATTTTAAATTGGGCTGTGCACACTTTAGACATTGCTGATGTCTAGAGAGATTTAGTGCCATCGCAGGGGTAGAATAACAGTTACAGTTAATAAGTTCGGTCTCTCTTGAGAGCCCGACGAGAACAAAATTCTCGAGTTTGCTCTCCGCATGACATCATATGCTTAGAACCAGGTAAAAAAGAAAAGAAGTCAATCATGCTTGGGACTAGCATCCCTGCTTACCCCGCCATTAAAAACATTAGAAATAATGAAAATAACAATAGTAAAAAATGATAGATAAGTTTTAAATCTAATAATTTGATAAATATAAGAAAACAGTATTAATGAGACACCAATGTGAAGGCACAAAGCGGAAGCGAGTCTTACGAGTTTGAGTTTCTTCATGATGCTATTGGTCGATAATGCGCTTGCATTTTCAGAGGATTTCAGTGGTACCGATGTCGCCACTTCCACACGGATAAATGTTATAAAACCTTGAAAGAAATGAAGTGGTTTCTAACTAAAATAGTGTAATGAAAATTTATCAATCGTAAATCTTTTTTCATATAAATTGCACTCCTATATTTAATGTAATTTAGATATACTAATTTGAATAAATAAAGCACCAGCATATAGATGTTCCTCTCTTTATTTATATCTACTGGGCGTCGATTTGTAATTTTGACCCCGTTCAAATTTTAAGTTATGTTTGGCGACTCATTCTCAACTATATGCAATTGAAGTCTCTTCACAATTATCTTTGACGTCATTCTCATAAAGATCGGGCTTGACTGTCTTTTTCGAATTTGCATTTTTCCTGTAATAATATTTTTTAATTGTACTTTTCTCGTGATATACTTGCATTTTGAATCTGTTTAAAATACCGGGTGGTCAGAATTAAAACAGCCTTACTTTGAGCTCTCTATAGATCGAACTACTCAGTGTAAAGGCTCCAAAATTGTTGAACATACTATTCAAGACATGGGGAAAGGGATTACGCGGAAAAAAATTATTTCCAGAAACACCGATAGGTGGCGCTGTACAACAGAAAATATACTGAAAAGACACAAAATACACATTTGTAACACATTTTATTCGAACGTACCAAACATTCATATCACAAGGACCTTATCGATGCAGGGAATGCTGCGTATAACGTTATCCATTGATTGTTCAACAATAGCGGTGGCAACATCGTCAACAACATCTGAACGAGTCGATTTACGTCCTCGACCCGGCTAAACTCCAAGATGTCCAGTTTTCTCGAATCTGTTGTAACATGTTCAATTTTCATATCTAATATCATGCGATAAATTTGGTGAATCATTCTCGTGGATCTAGCTCGTTCCATTCATGAGAAAGATGCTTTGAGTAATACTTTTGTATTTGATCGTCAATAATCCTTTATCTGCTATAAGAATAACTTATTTCTCAGTCCACAACACTCGGTGATTTTGGCGGATTATCGCCAACTTGACGAATTTTTTAAATGTTGCCAAATTAATGGAAATCTCGCCAAATGGATAAAAATGACGCTAAATCAATGAAGATGACGACTAATTGACGCAAATTCAATATATTGGAAAGAATATAAGTATCTATTATAATAATAATCTATTTTTTTGCTGTAAAAGTAGTAAATTCATTGAATTATATAAGGAAAGTTATGTGCTGCCCACATTAGATTTTTTAACATAGTTACAATGAACAAATTTGAGGCCGTTCAAAGTCCCTAACAATATAGAAAGTGTTTTGTTTCTTAAAATTTTCAAAGAAAGAGCAATCTTAATTTTCAGAAAAATATATAAAGAAATCCGTATGGTTTTAAGTTACACGGTTTTAGCAAAATGCACTAAAAAATAAAAAAAAATAGTTTTATTTATTACAACATTTTTGGTTCTGATGTAACTAATAATAATACTATGGAACGCTCATAAAAGAATAGTATTTGGACATTGACAGAATTTTAAATAATAAGATATATAATAATACAGAAATGGCATATATAAGAATGCTTTTAAATCAAAATTGTCGAAAGGAAATTTAAATGAATTGAATAACATCATTCAATTCATTCATACATGTTATTTCTAAAATTCAAATTACATTAAAAATTTGCAGGATTTCTTTATTAATATAGAGGGAAATTTAAAGCCTAGTAGTGCCGAATCTGTCGGTCCCAAAATGTTCGCAAAATTGTGACAAATATCACGTTTTCTTCCTTCTTCTTCGACCCAGGCCGTCCAACCTACCAGAAAGGTGTAAGGTATCTGTTTGAATGGCCGGGAAGTGCCACTCAATTTAGACCGGAACCCAGTGGGGGAGACATCCACAGGGACCGTACCCTCCTTCCCCTACTACCAACCTCTTGGAAGGACTTACGGACCCACATGTTTAACGTGATCGTACTCCGCGTGAACACGGCGGCAGTTTGGGCAGCGGCGGGAATCGAACCCGGGCCTACCGAGTGCAACTTCCGCGCGCTAATCACAGGGCTACCACGCCCCTACGTTTCCTTCCTGTCATTTCAGGTATCGACTATTCAATAATGAGCAGTACATAATAAACACGAAACCGATAAGTAGATGCTGCTATCTGCAATGGTAGCGCGATTCGTATTTATAAATTCTTACTTAAAACCACTTACTTAATTTTAGAAGCATGCCGTTTATGCCGTAAATAGTCTTTCATAACATCCCGTGACCTCAGACGAGTATATCACCGCTGTCATCATAAATTCTAATAAATTGGAGAGTATCACATTAAGTCTGGGTTGTTGAAACCAAACACCGCCAGACGTCCGTCTCTGAAATTGAACGGTTAATAATTTGAATCTGTCGAATCGTTTGAAGCTGTCGAATTATGATATCAAATGTTATATTTAATCGGGAGCTGCCAAAAACTTCTACGATCAGACTGCATGAAACTTCAACAACTCTATACAGTAGTTAGGACATTTATGGGGGCAGTTAGTCTCTGTTCAATTTTCTCATACATTCATGTTTCGTATAAATTACGTACATTTATGCTACGTGCATATTCCGTGTATGCTACGTACCCAATCAGCCTCAGTCTGAAGAAATGTATCTTTGCACGAACAAGTTGTCTCTATATTAAAAGAAATCTGATGTGGACAGCACATGACTTTCCTTATATAATGTAATGAATTTACTACTTTTACAGTAAAAAAAAATAGGTTATTCTTATAGTAGATACTTACATTCTTCCCAAAATATTGAATTTTCGTCAATTAGTCGTCATTTTCATTGATTTAGGGTCATTTTTATTCATTTGGCGAGATTTTCGTTAATTTGTCAATATTTAAAAAGTCGCCAAGTTGGCGGCATACCACCAAATTCGTCGCCAAAATTTCACCAAGTGTTATGGACGGAGAAATAAGTTATTCTTATGACATATAAGTGACTTATTGGCGCTCAAATACAAAAGTATTACTCAAAATATCTTTTCTCATGAATGAAACGAGCTAGATCCACGATTATGATGTCACCCAATTTATCGCATGATATTACATATGAAAAGTAAACATGTTTCTCAAGAGTTAATATTTTTTTATGGGATCTTTTGATAAATTTATTTAAAAAATGTGCAATATCTCGAGAAAGGTTCATGCTAGCGTCTAAAGTTTATGTCAATGGTTTTCTAAGGAAAAATTACGTAACAAATGTCTATTTGCGTAACTTTATCAATGGTTTTGATTTTTTGATGATTTTTCAAAATTTCACTCGAAAATTTAGGGGGTTCTGAACATTCGATTGCGTATAAAAACAATAGGTGTCCAGTATTCACGGATTGTAATTTCTGTACCAAATTTCATTCGAATCGCTCCATTCGTCGTGAAATATCGCTTCTACAGACTCACTGACACACACTCACACATCCATACGCACACACATACTTTCACACATACACACACATACACACACACATACACACATACATACACACACATACTTTCACACACACACACACACAGTCATCACCTCAAAAATGTTCGATTCGTGATCAGGGATGCTTCAAACGTGCGCTCCCTTCGGAAACTCGAATTAGAATTTTCGGCCCTGTCACAATACATTCCTTATACAGGGTGTATATAAACTGTTTTGACAAAATAAAAGGGTTGATAGTACCCATCAAGACGAACAATATTTACTATGGAACCTGGGTCGCATCCCACTCAGAGTGTCAGAAAAGAGTAACTTCGAAACACATCCAACAAGCACAAGTCGCCACTTCGGACGACAAAGTTGTCGTCCCGGAGAAATATCACATCTCCAGAACATCACCGTCACTTCTAGTCATCCGACACGTCTTGAATGCCACATATCCAGGACGGTGGATTGGAAGTAGTGGACCTGTGGCATGGCCTCCACGCTCACCGGACCTCAACCCACTGGATTTTTCTGGGGGCACATAAAATCATTGGTGTACGAGACGCCCGAGGACTCCGTAGAAAATTTCATCCCGAGAATCGTTGTTGCAGAGGACAGGATAAACACGACACCAGGTGTCTTCGAAAGGGTGCGCCAGTCATTCATTCGCCCTTGTGAATTGTGCAACTGCACCCCTGGCCGTCACTTTGAGCATGTACTTTGAGTCTTTCTCTGGTATAAATAAATAGGATTGTTCAACTTATGATTATGTTAATTCTCCTTATTTTCACTGCTGAAAGTTCAACTTTAACTTTACGTTCTTCTGATACTCAGAGGGGAATGCGACCCTAGGTTTCATTGTAAATATTGTTCGTCTTGATGGGTTCTATCACCCCTCATATTTTGTCAAAACAGTTTATATACACCCGTGTATTATACTATGTATATAAAGAAAGTAAAAATAATAGCCACCGTCGCTGTTTGACAAATTTCTCGTTCCTTGAGTTTCTCTGGTTTTTACCATACAAACTGCAGCATACAAACATGTAAAATTTCGACTGAAAGGTTTGGAGAACACGCCGAAATAGATCGTTTTCCGATATACATTTCAGTTTAAGAAATATTTTATATCAAAGTCAAGTACAGAATGTTTAAGATTGCGAGTTCGTGTTCTGGATAGACTAACAATAGCAAGACCACGATATTTTTTCAGGCAGGTATCTACATAGTTGAATTTTTGCAGGACGGAGCGATTTCTTAAAACTTTCCAATATAGTTGAAAAGTGTTTCATTCTTTGTTCATTGTGTCTGTCTGTCCGTTTGCACGATAACGGCCATAGAAATGACTTTATCAAAATGAAATTCGAGTATGTTGTTGAAACGGTCTGTGGGACATATTGGAATGTAAATGAATAATATCACCCAATTAGTTTTGGATCTAAAGTGAAATACGCAGAATCCTACGGGACCTGTTTTTTCAAACATTTTTTAAACGAAGTTAAAATTCACAAATTGCTTCGAAAAATTTTCAAAATATTCAACTTATCCCATAAAATATATAAAAAAAATTTCAGCAAAATATGTTTGATAGTTTTTTTTAAATAAAAATGAAAATACACTGCTGGCCATCCAAAATGCAACACCGTAAAGGAAGCATCCAATAAGCATGAAATTTGCACCATACGTAGACCTCGATAGGGAATACAAATGATTAGAATTTTAGCTCATATGCAAATCACGTGCGCCAGTAGCGCCATCTACAAGAGCTATATAAGGGGAGAAGAGAAGGCTGTTTTTAAGTACAGAAATGTTGTTTTCACCCTGTATTTTTGTGTGGGAAGCTTCAGTATGCCTCGTCGAAGAGTACGGCAGCCATTTCAGCACGTTTCTGAGTTTGACAGAGGAAGAATTGTGGCTTATAGGGATTGCGGAATACCCTTCCGAGAAATCGGTGCTCGTGTTGGACGAAATCAAGCCACAGTGATGCGAATATGGAATCAGTGGGTGCAGGAGGGACGGACCAACCGACAGGAACGATTGCACCAGCCTCGTAGCACCACCGAACGTGAGGACAGGCATATTGTGCGCATGGCAATGATGGATCGCACTGCAACATCAACAACCCTAGCGCTAGAATTAAGGTCTGTTTCACAACAATCTGTGTCAGCACGTACCATTCGACGTCGTCTGCAGCAACGGACAATTTCAGCAAGGCGTTCATTGCTGCGATTACGTTTGACTCCAGACTATAGGCGTATGCGGCTGCAATGGTGCGTTGAACACCGGATATGGACAAACGAATGGCACGGCATTGTGTTTTCAGACGAATCACGATTCTGTCTACAACACGACGATGGTCGTATCCGGGTTTGGCGGCACCGTGGCGAGAGAGTGCACAACTCTTGCATTATGCATCGCCATACCGGTCCTTCACCTGGCGTTATGGTTTGGGGTGGCATTGGATTTTACTCCCGCACCCCCCTAATAGGCATTGCCGGTACATTCAACAGCCACCACTACATTTCTGAAGTTTTGGAGCCTGTTGTCTTACCTTACTTTCAAGGCTTGCCTGCTGCCAAGTTTCAACAGGACAATGCGAGACCACACGTGGCACATATCGTTCAGCATTTCTTCAATGCCCACCAAGTTTCCCTGCTTCCTTGGCCCGCCCGTTCTCCAGATCTGTCGCCCATTGAAAACGTCTGGTCGATGATTGGCAAACGACTGGCCCAGCAAACAACACCAGCTGCTACGACAGATGAAGTTTGGCAACGTGTGGAAGCAGTATGGACTGACATACCCCAAGAACACATTCAAAGTCGCTTTCTTTTAATGCCGAGGCGCGTAGCAGCAGTTATTGTCAGCCATGGCGGCTGCACAAAATACTAATTTCTTCATGTTCCGCATGTCGAACGGGGCTGTATTTTCAATCAATTCATCCTTTTACTTTATGTTCTTTGTCCAATAAATTTGGCTTTGATATCTCTTGTCTTTCATGGTGTTGCATTTTGGATGGCCAGCAGTGTAATAATGCACCCATATTATATGAAGAGATCACGTGACCCACTTCAAAATAAAATAATGCATACATCTTTTTACCTGTGTAAATATCGTTATTTTTATTCTTTTAAATTTATGTTTAGTATTGCATTCATCCTAAAATCGCTTTATTCTTGCGTATTTTCTATGCAACTATATTCTGCACTAAAGCAATTACAATATTTTTTTGTTCAAATGATCATCCAACTTTGATTATTTCTACAAGTAAGCCTAATTTTAATGAATGTAGAATGTAAACAAATGATTGTAAGATGAGTTGCATAGGAATTGCTAAATTTTTTTTCAGGCAAAATTTTAGCTCTGGGGTTGGAATATAAGTGATATGAATAAAATATCCATCGCTTTTACATAGAGAGCCAGATGATTTATATTTCGATGACGTCATTTGAATAAAGTTCATTTTTCTCCATGAAGTTTGAAGTTTTCAAATATAAGAAATTACTGTAGTACTGTGATAATTTAAAATATATCATCGCTGAATGTATGGCATTTTAGAGGTGTTTAAATAAAATTGCATTTCAGTTGGAAAGTGTTTCATAATCGATGCTTTATGGATGATTGATCTTTCTTCTTTATTTTTGAAGTAGTTTACGAGATATTTTACTTTTTATACACTTTTGAAGCAAAAAATATTCTTTCGTCTCGGTAAGCTCATTGATTATCTCTGTTTCGTACCGCAGAAACTATAGCATGCAAAAATATGAAATTTGGTATATTTATAGAGAAATAATAGTGTAACACGATGAAATAAACCGTTTACTGATTTAAACTTTATTTTGGTTTGAAATATCTTGCGAATCGAGCTATGGAAGTAGGAGGTGAAGCTTCTCAACTCGCGAATTGAGTTTTGGACTTCCTTGTAGCCTTGAAGATTATTTTTCTTCGACCCAGACGCACTGACCTATCCAAAGGTGTAAGATAGCTGTTTGGACGGTCGGGAAGTGCCACCCAATTTAGACCGGAACCCAGTGGAGGATTCATCCACACGGGCCGTACCTTCCTTCCCGTACCACCAACTCCTCGGAAGGATTTACGGACCCACATGTTTAACGTGATGGTACTCCGTGTGGACACGGCGGAAGTTTGGGAATCAGCAGAAACATTGCACCTGCTGCAGCAGGTGCAATGCTTCTGCGGGCGATTTCCATGGACACCAATGTCTGGGGGTGTCGAACTGTTTGGGATAGGGCATGTCAAATACCCGTCTTTTGGGGAGGTTCTTCGTTTGGGATGAACGCTGTCCCACCCGTAAGCAAAAGGTTAAATACATTTTTTTCGAAAGGGCATTTTCAAAGGTTCTACATTTTTAAAATGCTCCACGCGTCTTAATTTTTGTTTGAGATGCATGAAATTTAGTAAGAAGAAACCTTTCATATTTTTTAATGAAACTGGGTATGCATTTTATAATTGAACTTTATTAAAGTAATTAAAAGTGAATAATAACCCTATTAAATTATGAAAATTAAGTTTTAATCCAGAAAAATATTTTTAAAAAACTAACTTTCTAAGGGATTTAAAAATGAATACCCAAATTTGTTCATAATGTGTGATTATAATGTAAATGTGATTATAATGTGTGATTATAATGTAATGTTCATAATGAGTGATTATAATGTAAAATGAATCAAAAATGTGAACAAATGGCACGCAAGGAGCATTTTCAAATTTTCGTTAAAAAAAATTAAATTAAAAAAAAATACAAAATTATAACAAAATTGAAAAAAAAATTGAATGGTATTTTATATAGTAATGCTACGAAGAATATTTATACAAATTTTCTTGTTTTTAAATCAATAAATAAATAAAAAAAAATTCAACGTCCACCGTTCCCTTAATTAGATAACAGTTATGGTCCCACAGAGTGAGATTGTAAAAATATAAAATGAAATATTTATATTAACCTTTACTAAACGCCGGTAATATTCTAATAATTTATTTTATATAAAATAAGTTTTTGTTTAAAGAGTAAACAGGTTCGGTTGGTGAGACTCACAGATTTTCCAGGTCGACGAGTGGACACCACGGTGATCAGTCGCACGATTCTGAGCTCCTACCTTCTTGCTATTTCGACGTTCTTTTAGTGGTTTTGTGCTTGTACATGTAATATCGAGTTTCGATTGAGCATGTCGGGTACAGATCAAACTACGCCTGCCTCGGTTCAGATGGATTATTCCACCTCGCAGCCACCTTCAACTTCAAACACTGTCTCATACTTTGCACAAGGCATCAGCAACAATACCAGCACTGTTACGAGGAAATACCTCCGCACTGAATATTTGAAGAAAGTCGGAATCACAGACTACTATACAGACCTCTCACTCTCCATAGTTTCGTTTTCGCGGCGGCCATTAGAGATAGACCAAACATTGGGTTGGCGCGCTCTTGGCGATGGTCTGGTTTGGTTCCAAGACGATTTTCAATGTTATAACCCTATTTCGCTCGGCGAAAACTTAGAACAGACTAGCGTGGTGTTTGAGTAACGTGAAAAAGGATTATTTGTTAAGTGTTTAGATCATTTCATAGAAATGGATCGATAAAAGAAAACTGGTTGCGTTACAGGGTATGTAATTTATGTTTATTAAAATTGAAATAATTTTAGTTATCACCATCCTACATACGTGTTCATTATAAGTATACACGTGTTCATAAGTATACACGTGTTCATATAAGTATATTAGTGCTGTGTTATTACTGCCGGATTAGACTAAATTTTAAGAGGTAGTGGTATAATTAGTTAAAAAATATTTTCCGTATTTTTATAAAATGTGAAATAATTGATATTTGGATAGCTTTTTCTTAGTTGAATGTGATATAGTATGTGTATATATTTATGTAAAATTTTTATTAAGTGCCTTATGGTGGAAAATTCCCCCCCCCCTCGGGTAATTAATGATTGAGTTCCACAACTTCGATAGTGCATTTATGTAAATTTGATATTTACTATATGAATATTTTTATATTTAAAAAAAAAAGTCTATTATCAGTATCCCAGAATAAATTAAGGATCAAGTAATTAACGATCAACACGCTAGTATACTTTTTAGACTGAAAATATTATATAATATTTCAGTCTTTTGAGTATGTTAGCTTGTAATTTTTTGTGCATTATGTTTTATAGTGAGACAATGCAATGTGTGTATTTTTTAATCTATTTTATGATTATTTGAATTAAATATATAACTATGTTTATTTAAATATTCTTAAACTAATGAATATATTTATGTTGCAGATTAATGTATTTTTAAATCCTGATCCTTTCTATAGTTTCAAAAATTATAAAAGTACAGTCCTCAACATTTTGTTCCCCTCCCGTTTAAAAAAAAATCGCCAAGTGAGCGATAACGCGCCAAATCTGGCAGTCGCATCGCACTTCAGTTGGTCCATCTGACTAGCGCTAGTGTCTATGCGACATCCCATGTTAGAAATGTTGCCATAGGATCCTATGGGAGTGAGCCTTCTGAATATTGTATTCTGTGGTCGGAATCAAATGGACAGAACCTCTGGAACAACTAATTGCAAGCCATCTAAATTGCTACGACTTCCTCATCGCCAAGCTGGAGAAAGATATTGAAAAAGATGACATCCCATACGAAGAAGCGGCCATGCTGAACAGGATTCTTACAGGTACTGTTGCAGATTCCTCTCTTTTAGCCAGCCACCCTGACTATGATACTCTAATTGCCAGAGATTCTTATCCTTTCATTCATAAAATGAGCCTAGGAATAGGTAAAATTCCCGAACCCACCCTCTACGAATCCTTTAAACACGAGTACTTTAACGTCCTTGAGGGCTTTACTCAACCCAACCTTAAAAAGGCTAAACTTACCGAAGATAATTCTAAATCTCAAACTGTTGATATTCCCACCTCAAATAAATTTGACAACCTTAACTCCGTGCCGGTCGAGATGACTGATGACACCTCCCCTGACCTCTCTCTTAGAGTTGCTTCCGTTTATGTGGACTCCTCAATTAATTGGGGTGCCCTCATAATCGATCTAAACAAATTTCTCGATAGTAATGTTTCAGGCCTTCTCCTGGGAAGAGTAATTAAGATCACTCCTGGATCCGTTGAGGATTTCAGGAAGGTTCAAGATTATTTAACCCGGGGCAAAATTCCCTTCAGCTCCATAAACATTAAAAGCGATCGTCCCAAGAAAATCGTCATTAAGGGTCTCCCTACGAATACTGATATAGAAGAAATTAGATCTGCCCTGCTTGCTCAAGGCTTCCAAATAAATAGAATTTCCCAGCTTCGTAACCACCGTGACAAATCCCCCCTCCCCATCTTCCTGGTCGGCCTCGTGCCCTCCGAGAACTGGGAGAGGATCCTAGAAATCAAAAACCTCCTTTACCTTCAGGTTAAGGTCCAAAATTTTGTCAGTAAAGGCTTAAAAATTTGCTATAATTGCCAAATGCATAACCACCACAGCGACCAATGCTCGCTCCCACCCCGTTGTTTAAAATGTGGTGATGGCCACCCCACTCGTGATTGTGTTAAAAGCAGAGATTGCCCAGCTAAATGCGCTAACTGTGGTGGTGACCACCCCGCAAACTTTCGGAAATGCCCACAAAACCCTTGGAATAGGAACAAAAATTTCATTAACAAACATCCCATCCAAAATTCTCAAACTCCAAAAAACAATTCTCCCCCTGGTCTTGACCCTGTTAATTTTCCTCCTCTTCCCACTAAAAATAGTACCGCTCAGGAACCACAGGTATGCTCCGAGACGGCCCAAGCCGGAGAGAGCATTTCCCAAGTGCTACCTGAACAAACTTCACACCCTAAAAACTCAAACTCTGAAAATTCCTCATCAAACTCCTTTTTCCAATTCCTTAAATTTTTCAAAGAAATGGAACAGCTCTTCAATTTATCTAATATTCAAAATTTATTCCAAAAAATCACTGAAACCCTTAAAACTAATGATGACCCCCTAAACAAACTTTTTCAAATTGTTAATATCATCTCTGACCTTCAAAAACCTCAAACCCCCCAGAATTAAGTTTTGCTTGTTCTCTGGCTGGCTTCTGATTGGGTCTCAACACCATCCTTGTAATCCTCAACTCTCCTCGCCGACGCTGATTTTCTATTGGCTCCAGCTCTTACGCCTGCACATACTCTGCTATACTCATCTTCAATGCACTCAAATAATGCCAAAAACTCATACAGAAAGAAGCATTACTGGAGATTACAGCGCTCTGCGCTAGGCGCTCCGATAAAATATCCATTTGGGACTAAAAGAGTAAACATATATGCTCACACCAGTTCTTTTGTTTCAAGAACGCTGCGCTAAATATAAAGCACAGTTAGTTAAATATATAGAAGAACGGTGTTGAGCCAACTGATTATAGAGCACAAATACGTTATTGTTAAAAGACCTAACTTTCAGTAAACCATGAAACACAATTGGCATGTCAGCCACGCGTGATACCATAATGCTAAGACTTGGTGGTCTATGCGAGCAAAGTATCAGGGAATCATCAGATCCAATTCATTTCTTGTCAAGAACTCTGCAACGAAAGAGAGTGCAGATAGTTAAAATAAGTAGAAAACTTCTTCCTCTTCGACCAAACCGTCCGATCTACCCGAAAGTGGCAGTTATCTGTTTGGACGGCCGGGAAGTGCCACCCATCATGGGTATATTGTGTTGTTGTTGTTGAAACTGAGACCGTCCGACCTACCAGAAAGGTGTAAGGTAACTGTTTGGACGGCTGGGAAGTTCCACCCAATTTAGACCGGAACCCAGTGGGGGAGTCATCCACAGGGACCGTGTCCTCCCTCCCCTACCACCAACTTCTCGGAATGACTTTTGGATCCACATGTTTAACGTAATCGTACTCCGTGTGAACACCACGGAAGTTTGGACAAAGGCGGGAATCGAACTCGGGTTCTCTTAGTGCAATCCTCGAGCGCTAAACACTGGGCTGTCAAGCCCCATCTTTGTATACTACGAAATTCACCGAAAATGGATTGGGATTTGATTTATCCCCTACACTAATACTTTAAAATGCAATTTATTCTATTTCGCTCTTTTAGTTACATTATAGGGAAGCTTCCTTTGTCAGTCCGCCATATGAATCCTCTCATATTACACCGTCTGTCCCAGACAGTTCAATGACAGCTGCCATCATATATAAAGATCACCAGAGAAATATACAGTATCCGGTTGCGTCTGGAAGAAGTTGGAACCAAACACCGCGCTGGACGTACGTCTCTGAAATTTAACCGCTATAACTCAGGTTTGGAACTGTGAATATTAAATATTATATTTAAATATCTGATATATTGTGATATTAAATAAATATCTGATTACATTTAAATATCTGATATTTGTGATATTAAATATTATATTTAAATATCTGAGTGGATTTATTTGCAATGGTGTGAAGTATACTCACATATTTTTCACAGAATGTCACGCGAGAATTCCTATTTTGAAGCATGGAATTCTCAAATATACATAGATTCATATATCCGAATTCATTGTATCCGAAAAGAAATAAATTTATATTCAAAAAGTCTGATGTGGGCAGCAGATGACGATCAAAAAATAATGTCCCAGATCCACGGTACTGTGTTTTTAACGTCGAATTGTATATTTGGCGGTTTTCTGAATGACAACATGTAGAACTACTTAAAAATACCCAAGAAACTTATATTTTGCGCAACTATAAATAAATAATTATCAATATTGATAGCATTCTGAATAAGCAATGTAGTCCATATATTAAAATATTTTAATAAAAATACATCAATTAGGCGCCATTTTCATTAATTTGGCATCATTTTTGCAATTTTGACGGTATTTAAGTCAATCTGGGGCGAAATATCGACACGTTGGCGATAGTTTGATAGATTATTCGCCAAGTTGGCCAAACGCATCACCAAGTGTTACAGACAAACGGAGAGAAGAGCATTTCCTATATACTACAAGGTATGCCCGTCATATGACGAAAATCAGAATTTGGGAAAGATTACTTACCATTGCACCATTTTTATCAATTTAGAGACATTTTTCTCATATTGGCAACATTTAAAATTGTCGCCAAGTTGGTGACGTCCAGTTAAATTTCTCGCCAAGAGTTATGAATGGACAGAGATATGGGTTATTCTTATAGTCTACCCTTATGTTCATTAAACGATATTGAACTTTCATCAATAATTCGTCATTTCATTGATTTAGCTTCGGTTTCATGAATTTGGTGAATTTGTATCATTTGGCTGATATTTTCGTCAATTTGGCTACATGTAAAAAGTCAGCAAGTTGGAGATATTCTGACAAATTCGTTAACAAAATTTTGCCA
This sequence comes from Amaurobius ferox, assembly GCA_951213105.1. Taxonomy (NCBI): domain Eukaryota; kingdom Metazoa; phylum Arthropoda; class Arachnida; order Araneae; family Amaurobiidae; genus Amaurobius; species Amaurobius ferox. The sequence goes on along the minus strand of OX578155.1, from coordinate 80,448,425 downwards.
AACGTTACGGTCAGAAAAATAGGTTATTCTTATAGTTAGTTAATACTTATATTCTTTCCAAGATATTGAATTTTCGTCAATTACTGGTTATTTTCATTGATTTAGCGCCATTTTTATCAATTTGGCGGCATTTTCGTTAATTTCTCAACATTTGAAAAAATTGCCAAGATGTGATATTCCGCCAAATTCGTCGTCAAAATCTCGCCAAGCGTCTTGGATGGGGAAATAAGTTATTCTTATAGCAAATAAATTACTATTGGCGTTCAAAAGTATTACCTAAAGTCTCTTTTCTTATGAATGGAACAAGCTAGATCCATGAGAATAATGTCACCAAATTATAGTATTATATTACATATGAAATATGAACATATTTCACAATAGTTAATAGTTTTTTTATTTTAAGTGATATTTTGATGAATTTATTTGACAAATGTGCAATATCTCGAGAAGGGTTTATGTTAACGTTCCAAAGTTTATATCAATCGTTTCCTAATGAAAAATTACATAAGAAATGACTAGTTGCGTAACTGTTTTACAGATTTTGAATTTTGATGATTTTTTCAAAATTTCACTCGGATATTTAAGGGTATCTGAACATTTGATTGCGTTTAAAAACAATAGTCTTCCATTATTCATGGATTGTAATTTTTGTACCAAATTTCGTTCGAATCGCTCCATTTGTTAGTGAGATATCATCTCCGCAGTCTTACTGATATACACACACACACACACACAGACATCATCTCAAAAACGTTTGATTCGTGTTCAGGGATGCTTAAAACGTGCTCTCCCGTGGAAAATTCAAATTTGAATTTTCGATTCCGTCACAATACTTTCCTTATACATTATACTATATATATAAGGAAAGGGAAAAAGAAGTTCCTTAATTTAAAAATGAGCCTTAAAAATGGGAATAAGTGAAAAATATCTGAAATGGAAGTGTCCACTAGACTTTCTCAAATATTGACATTTTCACTTAAGGGAACTGGACCATTATATAGTTTCTGAAAACCCAGTTTTCAATTCTGATTTAAAGAAACAATACAGGTCGGTTTGCTGAGTGCAAGAATATATAACATGTATGTAAAGGTTTAACATAAAATATATAAATCGAAGCATCAAACGATGTACCAAATTAAGATAATACATAAGGTAACACGTAAATTAATGTAACACATAATGCAAACACATAAAGGCGGTAAAGTGGGTTGTATGTATTTTATTTTTTCTTTATTAAAGCGGAATTTTGCAGAATTTTGGTACATATTTGTAAAATTTTATTCACTATACAAATATAAAATTTAGTATTATAACATTCCTTATTGTTATGCCATGAGTTAACATATTTAAATGTAACTTCAAATGCTGTTATTTAATTAAGTCACTGATTCTGCTGAAATGGTATTTTGTAAATAACATCTTACTTTGTGGGTGGTATATCTCCTTTAAATATGTTCAAGACAGTTCAAAATATTAAAATATCGAAATCACAACTATTATATTTCAAAACCAAAGAACATGATCTGAAAACGAGGTACCAATTACTTCTTATAGTATATATCTCTTTTATCTCTAGTACATTTAGTTTCGAGATATGAGCAGTACAATCTCGAGAAATGAAAAATTGCCAAAGTTCTAGAACTTGACAACACGATTTCTTGAAAAATATAATAGTTTTGAAAAAAAAAAAATCTAGAAACTGGATTTTCTACTGAACACGTATTGTCATAAAATACACGCATGAAATGCACGTATTGCTTTAAAATTGTATATGTGGATACATGTTATAAAATTTGACTTGACAGATAGAATTTCTTTAATCAGCATATACAAGAATTATTGGAAATTGAAGACTTTTATAACACCATTTCTTTAGGAGAAGCATAAATTCCGGAACAATGATACAAGAAAAATTTATAGCAAAAAGTTATTGCTTGAACTGCATTATAACTGTTAATGTATATATATATATATATATATATATATATATATATATATATATATATATATATATATATATATGTAAATAAAATTTTTTTAGATACTATAGCTTACAAAATTATGAAAGATACTATGCAGAAATTATTAAATAAAGAATTTAAAGTTATTAAGTAAATGGAATGAAAATGCAAAATACTATAATAATATATATATATATATATAAATTATATATATATATATATATATATATATATATATATATATATATATATATATATATATATATATACACATATATATATATATACAACATATATATATATACAACATTATATATATATATATATATATATATATATATTATATATATATATATATATATATATATACATACATATATATATATATACATATATATATACATACATATATATATATACACATATATGCATATATATATATATATATATATATATATATATATATATATATATATATACACATATATAGGCATATATATATATATATATACACACATATAGGCATATATATATATATATATATATATATATATATATATATATATATATATATATATATATATATATATATATATACACTCAGTGTATCAACTTTCACTCGATAACTTCCTAGAAAACGAAAACTTTCCCAATTATAGTGGCTAACATACATTAAAAATAAATAAGTAAATAAATAAATAAATAAATTATATATAATTTATTATTAATTATATAAATAAATAAAAATGAAAAATAATAAACTAAGCCAAAAAAATTAGAAAAATCAAAAAATCGGAAAATAAGATGCATTAACATTAATGTTTTGAATTTTATTTTCGCAAAAAATTGTAACTTTTGCCAGTATTAAAACTACGATTTGAGTGCCTTTGTAGTGGTGTATAGTGGCATTCTCGTTTATCCAGTTTTCCTATGAATTACTTGTTTATTAAGAATTTTCATCTTTGATTTATGTTCATATTCAGGATTGCATATATGGGATGTCCATATTCTGAATTGTTTGTCCGGTCTCCAGTTTAACCTCACTGGACGGGTCTGGGAGTATTACTGTGAACGTTCGTACTGCCTCCCTGGTAGAATTTCGACTTGTTCATTCCGGTGCTTCTAGATATTAAGGTGTTGAGGTTGATACTGGGAGTATTACTGTGAACGTTCGTACTGCCTCCCTGGTAGAATTTCGACTTGTTCATTCCGGTGCTTCTAGATATTAAGCTGTTGAGGTTGATAGTGTATACACGTGGTGGAAGAGGAAAGGTGCCGCATGGTAATACAAATTTTCTTAATGTATCCTATTTTCATTTTTTCATTTTTTGATGCCTGTAGTCTGGTTTGGAGTATTTATAGTAATGTACTCATGCTCTATCTGAAACAGGCATGTGTTTGGGTTAGTTAGAGTTAAATACTCAGACCTGAGGAGGAATTTAACTCTGACTAATCATCAAATTTGGGCTGGTGGTGTTCTCTCCTCTTATCGGCATTGTGGCCGTGAATTTGCTTCTATGGTGAAGTTAATATTACTTGAATTCTTTTTTTTTATTTTTTTTTATTATTACATAATTTTTATTATTACATATTTCTAATATATATATATATATATATATATATATATATATATATAGATACTTATATATATATATATATATATAATCTTTACCCTAATCTTTATATTGAAGCAAGTGATGAGCAGTGTTCATAAGCCTTGTACAATTGTCCTTGATAATGCTGTGACAAACATAAAAAATGTAAATTCCTTCGTAATGAATGACACGATCTATAACCGATCATCTTTTTTTAACGACTTTTATCAACACTACCACCATATGAAGAACTTCAAATTCAAGAAATGCAATTCTAAGCGATGTAAGCTTTGTCCCGTAGCCAATCCACACCAAATTTCTACAAAAAAGGACAATATAAAAATCTTTTGCAAGACTTTTAATGTGGTATATTGCATATCATGCCTTGCTTGTCAGGCGAAATATATAGGACAGACGCAGAATTCCCTGAATATCCGTATAAATTTGCACCGAAGTTAAGTAGGCAAAATCCAACAGCTATCCACCGATAATAACTTAGAAATACGGCATTTTCAAGTACACCCCTTCAGCAATATTATGGTAACTATTATTGATATAGTACCAGAACTTTCTGAACGCTTGTGGTGGGAAAACACCCATATAAAGCAATATAATTCTGCATATCCATATGGTCTGAATACTTTATTATTCAAGGAAAATTGCAATAAAGAAAGATGCAGGAATAGTCAAACATACCCTCTCTTTGAAAATTCAATACCTAAGAAAACTTATAGACACCAAAGAGGAAATAAAAAGCAACAATTTAATTACATCAAAACAGAAGAAAAAATCTCAGACTTCATAAAAACAGAAATAACGGTGAAATTCGGATGGATCAAGAATATAGCCAACAGTATAAAGATCAAATACTTACAACGTATATGGAATTTTATTATCAATTTAAGTGAAAATAACTGCAATACAGAAGATAAAAACACTAATATAGACATCATTCTGGATTTAATTAAACTCAGAGCCGCAAAATATAATGTAGCACTTGAACCAAAATATCAAATTAACAAATCAAAAGAATTTTTTATCACAACATTTAAGAATAAAATGTTCGAAAATATTCCATTCAACCATATATTACATAATATAGAAGAACGTCTTCCTTTGCCTAATCTAAATATTAAGATATCCTATCGCTTTGTAAGAACCAACGGAAGAAGATTATTCAACTACAATAAATTATGTAAAACTGTGTCTTCATTTAATATTGAATCCTGTCAATGTCATAAAAATATACATTGTGATCCCTACCACAAGCATATAATTACTGGAAACTTAGATTTTATAAAAGATAATAAACTCAAAAACTTATTACAACTTGGTACTAAGTACCGAATACAAGAATTTAATAATATTTATAATGAATTTAATTACGATCTGGAAACCTTCATATACAAGATGGCAGTCAAACACAGTATACCTGTACAAACTTTTAACGCATGGAAATATGCCTTTTACAGTGCTTTTTGCCAATTCTACCCGAGAAGAAACAAGGATTCAGGAGGTTCTCGATTTCCGTCTTCAATCAAACATTTTAATGAAGAATTCGTAATGACATACACCGACAAAATCGTATCGAATTTTGCATTCACGTGTAAAAAATTCTATGTCGATACTTTAACACAATGCTATAAGGATAGTGCCATGTATACCTTAATTCCTAGCAACGAATCAATCATCACTAATAGAATAAAAGCACTGTATAAAAGAATTGGTATGGATATTAAATCAGTAAAATTTCCATACTTGATCCTTATTCCCAAGTTACACAAAAAACCAGTCAAGTTCCGTACTGTAACAGTGGGATGCGGATCGTACCTGGAACAAGCAAATAAAAAACTTCTGAAATTACTCCAATATGTTATAACTGATATTAAGAAGCAAAACTCCATAATGTTAAAAAACGGACAGGAATTGATAGACCGACTGAAATTTTGCCATAAAGATTTGAACTTCAGAAGCTACGATTTCCGGGATCTGTTTAATAACATCGATTTAACAAACCTACAAATGATCTTGAAAGAATTACATGAGGAATATAATTTAAAACCATATATAACTCTCAGAAGATATTTGGATTTGATTGAGTTAGTATTGAATGAAAACATACTATATGACGGTACGCATTACTACAAACAGGTCAAAGGCATACCCATGGGTGGTGCATGCTCATCAATATTGGCGGATATTTATCTATCCAAATATGAAAGAGGAACCCATATATTATCGGAAATACCTTATTTCCGTTATGTTGACGATGTGATATTAGGGGGTTATGCAAACACCCCTGACATAGATTTTGCATTCTACCCAAGGGAATTAGACTTAATTGAAAACCCGATCAATGAGGATGGATCGACAGACTTCCTGGACTTGTCAATAAGAAAACACCAACAGTATGGAATTTATACAACCATACACGACAAGAGAAATTCATACAATATCAAAATTAATAATATTATTGATTGGAATTCAAACCTCACTAAAAATATATTCAGAAATATTATTGTCGGTTACTTCAGAAGAAACAGAAACTACAGTACTTTTAAAAAAGACTGCATTCATGAATGTAATAAAATAATAAATGATGCATTAAAAAGAAATTACCCTAGATATTTTATACAACATTATTACTATTCCTTTTTCAAAGAAAGAAATTGTACATTGTTTGATTCTAAATGAGAATTCTTAATCATATATATTTTCATATCTGCGATCCTATCATCATGAAGTCTTTTCGCGCATGTGCGACTTTCCCTTATAAAATGTTGTGTTTTCATGCTGGATAGTAAGGTGTATCTCTTCCATGCTTGGTTCCATCTTTGCTCTTTTGTCCGTTCGGGTGCTTCTGTCTTTGCACATGTGGGAGATTGACCATTGAGTTACATTGGTGCCGTGAGCGTTGCCCGGGTCGTAAAAGCTGCTTTAAGCGGGAAAGGGGTGTCGCAATCCACCCCTGCCATTCTATGCAAATCATATGGTCACTCCTGTTCTCGCTTATTTTTTCTTCTTGTTTATATCCTTATATATATATATATATATATATACACTCAGTGTATCAACTTTCACTCGATAACTTCCTAGAAAACGAAAACTTTCCCAATTATAGTGGCTAACATACATTAAAAATAAATAAGTAAATAAATAAATAAATTATATATAATTTATTATTAATTATATAAATAAATAAAAATGAAAAATAATAAACTAAGCCAAAAAAATTAGAAAAATCAAAAAATCGGAAAATAAGATGCATTAACATTAATGTTTTGAATTTTATTTTCGCAAAAAAATTGTAACTTTTGCCAGTATTAAAACTACGATTTGAGTGCCTTTGTAGTGGTGTATAGTGGCATTCTCGTTTATCCAGTTTTCCTATGAATTACTTGTTTATTAAGAATTTTCATCTTTGATTCATGTTCATATTCAGGATTGCATATATGGGATGTCCATATTCTGAATTGTTTGTCCGGTCTCCAGTTTAACCTCACTGGACGGGTCTGGGAGTATTACTGTGAACGTTCGTACTGCCTCCCTGGTAGAATTTCGACTTGTTCATTCCGGTGCTTCTAGATATTAAGCTGTTGAGGTTGATAGTGTATACACGTGGTGGAAGAGGAAAGGTGCCGCATGGTAATACAAATTTTCTTAATGTATCCTATTTTCATTTTTTCATTTTTTGATGCCTGTAGTCTGGTTTGGAGTATTTATAGTAATGTACTCATGCTCTATCTGAAACAGGCATGTGTTTGGGTTAGTTAGAGTTAAATACTCAGACCTGAGGAGGAATTTAACTCTGACTAATCATCAAATTTGGGCTGGTGGTGTTCTCTCCTCTTATCGGCATTGTGGCCGTGAATTTGCTTCTATGGTGAAGTTAATATTACTTGAATTCTTTTTTTTTATTTTTTTTTATTATTACATAATTTTTATTATTACATATTTCTAATATATATATATATATATATATATATATATATATATATATATATAGATACTTATATATATATATATATATATATATATACATATACATATATATATACATATATACATACATATATATACATATATATACACACATATATATACACATATACATACACACACATATATATATATATATATACTTAAATTGATAGATATAAATTGTAGAATGAGTGTATATATAGTAGTGTATACTAGATATACATGTATAGAGTGTATAAATAAAACCAAGAACAGTAATTGCATATACAAAATCAAACCAGGAGCCAAAGAATAACGCTCATTGCGTTTAACCTTCACTAGTTAATTAATGTATGATGAAATACAAAAAGTAACGAGTGAGGGCAGGAAATTTAGACCGTTGGAAGATTTCGAAGAAGAAAATGAATCAATGCAGGGCAGTCAAAAGTTAATCTGCCCCAAAACAACTTCAGGGCAGGGGAATATTCTAGACATATATACTAAATTCTGTTGCGTCCATGATTACATTTGTGTGCTACGTAGTTAAAAATAAAAAAGAAAGATCTATCATGCTTAAAGCAGTAATTATGAAACACTTTCCAACTTCAATGCAATTTTATTTAAACAAGTCTAAAATGCAATACATTCCTTGGTACTATTTTGAAACTTATCACAATACTGCATTAATTTATTATATTTGAAAACTTAAACCTTCATCGAAAAAAATGAACTTCATTCAAATGACGGCATTGAAATATAAATTGCCTGGTTTAAACATCTCTAAAATGTTATACGTTCCTCGGTAATAGTTTTCGAATTCTCATAATACTACGATAATTTATTATATTTGAAAACTACATCGAAAATAACTGAAATTAATTCAAATGACGTCATAGAAAAAATAACACGCCTGGATCTCTCTATAAAAACAGGATTTCATTCATAACTTTCTCCCATTCATTTCATTCATCACAATACTATAATAATTTATTTTATTTAAACATTTTGTTTAAGACCATGGAGCTACAAAACATTAAACTCTATGCTTGAAACTTCATCGAAAAAAATCGTCCTTCTCTTTATGAAATCAATTAATATTTCATTCATATCAGCCATGCAGACTCCATGGACTAAATTATTTTGTGTTAAAAAAATACAGGAATTCTAATACAATTAATTCTATATATTTTGCTGTTTACATTTTACATAGGTGAAAAATAGGCTTAGTTGTAGAAATAATCAAATTTAGATGAGCATTTAAACTCAAATATATTGTCATTGCGTTGTTTCAGTATGTAGATGCACAGAATTTAAGCAAAAATAAAGTAGTTTTAGGACGGATACAACACTCAAAATGAATTAAAAAGAACTTAAAAAAATCACGATTTTGAAACAAGATGGATGCCATATATCATTTTGAAGTGGGTCATGTGATCGTTTCATATCATGGTCACGTGATCGCTTCATATAAGAGGTGTAATTATTATTTTAATTTTTATTTAAAAAACTACTGAATATATTTCGCTGAATTTTTTTTATATATTTTATGGAATAATTTGAATATTACCTAAAATTTTCGAAGCAATTTGTGAATTTTAAATCCGCTTAAAAAATGTTTGAAAAATTAGGTCCCATAGGGCTCAATGTATTTCATTTTTTCGATCCGGGTTCAATCCAAAACTAATTGGGTGATATTATTCATTTATATTCCCATAGGTTCTACAGACCGTCTGAACAACATACTAAAATTTCATTTTGATTAAGTCATTTTTACGGCAGTTATCGTGCTAACGGACAGACAGACAGACAGACTGACAGACAGACAGACAGAATGAACAAAGTCATAAACACTTTTCAACTTTGTTGTAAAGTGTTAAAAAATATGCAATCTGTACTAACAACAGAAGGAAACCAGATCCACAGACAAAAGAAACAAGGAGACATTTTATCAAGTTCAACACTAAAATGACCTTTAATTAATGCCAAAAGGACCATTAATGAATATTAATAATACTAGAAGGTATGCCCGTCATATGACGGAAATAAAATTCGCAAAGCATTGCTTCCCGTTTAGCGTTATTTTTCTCAATTTGGTGATATTTTTATCAATTTGGCGACATTTTCTTTAATTTTGCAATTTTTAAAAAGTCGCCAAGATTGCAACATCACGCCAAAATTTTTGCCAAGCATCATGGACGGGCGGAGAAATGGGTTATTAATATAGTTGTATGTTATGTTATTTCCAAGATATTAAGTTTTCATCAATTAGTTGTTATTTTCATTGATTTAGCTTCAATTTTATCAAATTCGAGATATTTTCAATTTAGCAGCATTTAAAAAGACTCGTTAAGTTGGTAATATGTCGCCAAAATTCGTCGCCAGAATTTCTTCAAGCGTTCAGACGGAGAAATAGGTTACTTTTATAGTAAATTCCTATATTGTTTCCAATATATTAAATTTTCTTCAATTGGTCGTTATTTTTACCAGTGTGGCTACACTTTTATCAATTTTGCGACATTTTATCAATTTGGTGACATTTTTATCAATTTTGCAGCATTTAAAATATCTCCCCAAGTTGGCGTTATTCCGCCAATTTCGACACCAAAATTTCTCCAAGCGATATATATATATATATATATATATATATATATATATATATTAAGAATTTTAATGCACTTGTATTATAAATACCAGGGATTGATCATTTATATAGTCTGTAGAGCAAATAAATTGGTCTGAAGTGAAAATTTGAAATCAAGATTGGCATTACGACAAGCTTGAGAAAAATTATAAATAGAATATTATAAATAAATCAGGTAGTAAATAGGTAATTATATATATATATATATATATATATACATAATCTCACGAACAAATGAAGCGTTTTGAAATACAACATTGGTGTTAATAAATTTATATAATTTTAAATAATTATTCATTTCATACAGTACTTTGTCCGATAAATATCAATTTAACGAATTATAAATTACTAAAGAAAATATACATCATTTCAAGTCTTCACGGAAGTCATATGATGAAGTATAGTTTCAAAAACTAATCTCCATGACACGCTAGATGATTTAACGCAGCAACATTTGTCAAGCACTTACTTTTCAATAACGTAATTAAAATCGTGCAAAGAAATATTTTCTTTTTATCGTGGCAACTCGACATTTCAGTTCATATCTTTCACCACAGAACATTTGTCATAACCTTGACATGCTGGAGCGCAAATACAAGTTATAGCAGTCATGTTTCAATGAGCTGTGGTGATCATTTTTTACCTCTTATCAAGTTAGATTATTAATTTTTTTTACTTATTATTTTCACAGTGCTGTTATTTTACAAATGATGCACTGTTCGTGAGTATAATATTAACTCCGCATTTCCAATGATAAATAAGTTAACTTATTTCTACTTTTTTCATACTATGTTATGTATTATTTTCATACTATGTATGTATATCGATATGTTATGTATTTTGAATAATAGTATGTGGCTAGTAAAATTTTTACTTTCTTATACTATAGAATATAGTATAAAGGACTGCTTCCACGAAAATTTTCGAATTCGAGTTTTTGATGCCGATATATGTTTTAAGAATTCCTGAACACGTTTTGACTATTTTTGAAGAGATACCCGCCTGCCCGTGGTCGATTTCTTGTGCACACGATAGCATTCACAAATATTAATGGGTTTTCACGAAACTTTATATCCGCTATTGCTGGCGAAAAACCTAGACTAGATGGATGCACTTTGAACAACATTACAGGTTATGCCTCCCGGCCATCCAAAAAGCTACTCTAAGTCCACGGACGAGTCGGATGGTCTGGGCTTTCGACAGGTTATGCCTCTGATTATATAACGGGCAAACTAATGAGAACCATTGCACTGATATTTTAAATTCAAATTTTTAATTTCACAAAATGAGTATATAAATTAAAAAGAAATTGATTTAAGTTTAAAAGTTCCCGCCGATTTTAGTGAAAAAAAAAATCACAAACTTGCAAATTAGCTTATTTATTATCCTTTTATCCAATCTGACGATTTCCTGATGCTTTGCTCGAAGCATCCACAAAGTCTTGGCATTATAGCATCCCCCGTGGCTGACGTAGGAATCAAATAGTTATGGATGGCGGTTTTCTGAATCTTCACCTCACGGAGGCTACATGTCCGTTAACAACAGCGTATTTGTGCCCTGCAGTCAGTCGCTTTAATACCAAGTCTTCCACATAAGGGGTGGGGCAGCCTAGTGGCTAGCGCACGGGAATTATACTTGGACCACCCGAGTTCTATTCCCGCCTCTGCCCAAACTGTCTCCGTGTTCACGCGGAGTACGATCACGTTAAACACGTGGGTCCGTAAGTCCTTCCGAGATGCTGGTGGTAGGGGGTGGAGGGTACAGTCCTTATGCACGCCTCCCCCACTGGGTTCCGGTCTAAATTGGGTTGAACTTCCCGGCCGTCCAAACAGATGCCCGCTACTTTCGGGTAGACCGGACGGTCTGAGTCGAAGAGGAAGAAGTCTTTTACTTATTTTAACTAACTGCACTCTCTTTCGTTGCAGCTTTCTTGAAAAGGAATGAATTGGCTCTAACGATTTCCTGATACTTCGCTGACGGATCCACCAAGGCTTAGTATTATGGCATCAGGCGTGCCTGATGAGCCAATATCTAATTGTGCGGTTTTCGGAAGCTGCACCTCATGGAGGTTACATGCGATAACAATAGCACATTTGTGCTCTGTAGTTAGTCGCTTCAACATCAATCTTTTACTTATTTAATTAACTGCGTTCTCTATTAACCGCAGCGTTCCGGAAGTAAAAAGTAGTAAATAAGATTTGATTATAAATCAAACGAAAACTTATTTTATATAAAATAAATTAATACAATATTACCGGTACAGAGTAGCGTTCAAAAAAAAAAATAATTTTGTATTTTTAACAATCTCATGTACTTGCGGCCATAATTGTTAATCTATTTAAAGCTTAACAGTGCCGAAACGAAATCAAATCCGGAAAATTATTCCAATTTTTGAAATTTTCCTTGGTTACTTTTTGTACTTTCCTTGCAATACAGGGTAATATGTTGCGAAAGTATTGGAATCATGTCGAAAATCGATACTCGAGTTTTCGTCTGATCTATAGGTTTTGGGACCTCTAGAATACTAAAAACTATTTTTTGCGTGATGCTGTCTGCGCTCTCTATTACCGCAGCGTTCCGGAAGTACAGAAATAATAAATAAAATTTAATTTTAAACCAGTCGTAGTGTCGTACAAGACAGAGCACCAGGCGCCTTTAATCTCCAGTTTCAATATGTGGTTCTTATCGTCAAACTGTGACATTAATTCAGTGACCCTAATTGGAGGTTCGAGGTTTTTATTTACTAATTTTTATTATTTGTCCTAGCTCCTAGTGTGGCAGTTTGTTGCACATTTAGAGTTTAAGCAGTTTGGGGGGGGGGGGGGGGGGGGGTTGATGCAGATCTAAGGATTATCTAGCATTTTGGCAGCTTAGAGTTTTGAACATTAGTCGCGAGTTTTATTTAATATCAGATGTTTGATGTGGGATTTTTAATTCCGATTATCAATGTTTAGAACAGCGCGGGGTCTCTTACGAGATTTGGCCTTGCGATGATCATATATGAATCATAAAATATCTCGAGAACGGCTAGTCCTAGTGTAATTGGGTTGGTCTTATTCTTTTCTTTGTTAAAAATTACGTATTAAACAACATTTCATGGATATATTTAAGCATACGTAGTTTTTTTATTTTAGATTTTGGCGATTTTTGCAGGCCTTTTTGCAAAAAAAGGCAGGTTATTTTTCTCCGAATCATACCAAAATCTAATCAGCACCAGGGCGTCCCACAAGTAATTTATCTACCAAATTTTGTGGAATTCGGTCCATTAGTTTTTTAGCTAGAGTAGATACAAGCTTTTGGGGGCCATTTCGCAAAAAAAAGGCGGGTTCTTTTATCTCGAATCGTACCCAAAACTAACCGGCACCAGATTCGCCCACAAGTGACTTACCAACCAAATTTTAGGAAATTCGGTCAATTACTTTTTTAGTTAGAGTGGATACAATATCTTACAATATCTGCACAGACAGACACACAGACGTCATGCTAAAAATAGTTTTTTCGTATTCTAGAGGTCTCGAAACGTGTAGATCCGTCGAAAACTCGAGTTGTGATTTTCGACATGATTCCAGTACTTTCCCTATACACTACATGTATTGCAGGGAAAGTAAAAAGGAATCCGCCCTTTTTTTTTTTCGAAATCCCCCCAAAAATCGTTGGGATAATATATATTGTCATTTGACACATTTACCAAGTAATTAGCTCTTCCTCGATGTGTAGAAATGGTTTCTGACAGCCAACGAAGAAATATGTTTAGATATCTAATGTCTTTTTAGTGTCATATAAACATACATCAATGGCCGAAACGTTACATTTAAACTATTTGTTCATTACTGCCTGGAATGATTATTATATGATCATAAGTTTAAAAAAATCTGATGTGGGCACCACATGACTTTCCTTATATAATGTAATGAATTTACTACTTTTACAGTGAAAAAAAATAGGTTATTCTTATAGTAGATACTAATATTCTTTCCAAGATATTGAATTTTCGACAATTAGTCGTCATTTTCATTGATTTTGCGTCATTTTTACCCATTTGGCGAGATTTTCGTTAATTTGGCGACATTTCATTGGTCGCCAAAATCTCGCCAAGCGTTATGGACGAAGAAATAAGTTATTCTTACAGCAGATAAATGACGATTGGCGTTCAAATACCAAAGTATTACTTAAAGTATCTTTTTCATGAATGGAACGATCTAGATCCATGAGAATGATGTCAAACAATTTATTGCATGGTATTACATATGAAAAGTGAACATGTTTCTCAATAGGAATTTTTTATTTTTATTTTATATGACTTTTTTATAATTTTTTTTAAAAATGTGCAATATCTCGAGAACGGTTCATGTTAGAGTTCTAAAATTTATGTCAATCGTTTTCTACTGAAAAATTACATAAGAAATGTCTATTTTCGTAACTTTATTAGCGGTTTTGAAATTTTTGACGATTTTTTCAACATTTCATTCGAAAATTTAGGGGGGTTCTGAACATTCGATTGCGTATGAAAACAAAAGGCTTCCAGTGTTTATGGATTGTGATTTTTGTACCAAATTTTGTTCGAATCGGTCCATTCGTTCGTCAGTTATCATCTCCACAGACTCACTGACACACACATACACACACACAGACATCACTTCAAAAATGTTTGATTCGTGATCAGCGATGCTTGAAACGTGCTCTTCCGTCGAAAACTCGAATTCAAATTTTCGACCCCGTCACAATACTTTCCTTATACATTATGTATATAAGGAAAGTAATAAAGGCACATAATAGCAACGAAATAAAATTTTAAGCGTTCTTATCCATAACTATTTTAAATGCAGGAGGGGACGTCCTGAACTTTTTCAGTTGGTAACAACAGTTGCTTTTTCAGTTGGTAATATCAGTTACTTTTTTCTTACATGGCTAATGATATTAAATATTTCAAAACCCTCTTAAATTTTGGGCATTTATAGTAAACTAACGCATATCAACATAATGCATCCAATTCATGTGTACAATTAATTGATCTCTTATCAATAAAAAAATAAAAGAATAGTATAACATAATGGCGAGATTTTTTAAAAGAATAAACTAAAAAATCTGAAGTGGGCTGCACATGATTTTCCCTGCAGACTTGAATTTATTTATTTATTTTCATTTTTTTTTTTAAAATTCGTTAAATGAGTTTTATTGCATAAAAAAGAAAAAACCGGCATACTTATTTAAAATGACACTGAATTTGCACTTTTTATTCCATTTGCTTTTATTTGACACGTATATTCAAAAACAACGTAGCAAAATGCGAAAAAACTAAAATATCTCGAAAACGGCTGATGCTAGAGTAATGGAGATGACCTTATTCTTTTTATTATAAATAATTATACGTATAAAACAAGCATTTAATGGATATATTTGAGCATACGTAGTCTTTTATTTTAAATTGTAATGATTTTTGAGGACCATTTTGCAAAAAAACATGCTATGATTTTTGGAATCGTGCCAAAATCTAATCAGCACCGTGAATAACAAGTTACTTATCTACCAAATATTGCGAAATTTTGAAAATTTGGCTTTTAGCTAAAGTGGATAGATACCTGCGATTTTTTCAAGCCATTTCGCAGAAAAAAAAGGCGAATTTTTTAATAAAGGTTGGGAAATCATAGAAAAGGGAATTTAACATGATAGGGATCCAATGGGATCGTAGCATAAAAAGCATTTTCGTTCTCGTTAGTCCACGGTTTAGCAAGCAGTTTAGTGCACGAAAACTGCCTTGAGAAGTGAGTAACACAGCTAGATCCCCCCCCCCCCCCCGCCCCGTTCTTTCTCGAGGACAATTAAATTTCTCTTATTCCAAATTCTGCGACTCAACAGATCTCGATTGTGATTCGTCTCAATCGGGATCGAAGAGCATCGCCCGTTCCTCCTTGAAACCTCTTTTTATGTAATTTTTCTTTTTAGTATTTACCAACCTGTCCCTTAGAATTGGTTTAAAGGAAGCCTTCAGCTGACCTAGGTACTCCGTAACTTGAGATCCCTTGAATCCTTGAGAAGAGAGTAAAGTTCGGGGGAGGAAAGGGGCGGAGCTACGGGGAGGAGCCAACGTGGAAAGAAGGAAGTACCATAGAACTGTCAAAGGACAAAACTGTACGAGTATCGTTCTGGCCCTTATATCCTAAAATTTAAAACGTAGGTGTTTTGGCCAATTCACATATGTGGTCATAAAAAATAGAGACTGTATCAATTATTATTTTCGTCTCCCTAAGTTTCGGGAGGGCTGACTTAAGACATATGTATATTCTTTGCTTAAGAGCTTTTGGAAGAAAATAGCGCTGATAGCCATTCATTTCGAAACGGACTGTCATATCGATAAACTCTAACCAGTCGTCTTTCACAGAGTTTCCTTCAAATACAGGCGGCTTGTTGCGATTGAAATTCCCAATTCTTGGTCCTCTTAATATAATTTATAATTAATTATTCGTTTTCAGCCAGCTCCATAAGAAGCAGCAAAATATTTTAAGAATTCAATGTGTTTTGTCCTAGTACTTGAATAAAACTCAATTACATATAAAGCTCTCTATAAAATTATTTACGGTAAATAAATAGATACTCCGGTATGAATCAGTTTGTAAAATTCTTTTGGTTTTAAATTCATTTAGAGCTGTTTTGATTTACTTAACCGACATACAAGAGTATTATTTTTAACTTATGCACCTATTACGCACTGAAAGATACGGTTTAAGCAATTTTAATAATAGTTAAATTCATTTCAAAGATGAACAAATATTGTAAAATAATTGTAATGCAATATTTAACATTAGCACAATATTATTCTAATGTAACTAATAATAGGAATATAAAACATAAACAAGTCAGTCCTTAGAAACAACTAGCGGAAAATTCATTTTTAATAAGAAAATAGCTGCTTTCGGCGTTCATTCTGTTTCACTTTTTGACAATGTTAACTTATAATAGCTCTACGGTATCTTCTATAAAATCCTTTACTGAAAGAAATTACTACAACAGGACATTGTCGAATCGTTTGGTACGTGGGTGCTTGAACCATTGAGTCCTAATTTATGCACTAATATTAAAGCAAAAGATCGAAATAACCGAAAATTCTGAAACATAGAAAACCGCGGCTATCCGTTCAAAAAGTCCTTAAGTTAAAATTTACAAAATTAGAAAAACATAAAAATCTTTCCAACTTTTTTACTTTCCCTACAATAAATGGTAATGCATAGGGACAGTACTGCAATCATGTCGAAAATTGCAGCTCGAGTTTTCGACGGATCTACACGTTTTGGGACTTCTAGAACACGAAAACACTATTTTTAGCTTGGCGTCTGTGTGTATGTGTATGCAGATTTTGGATCAACTCTAACTAAAAAACGAATCGACCGAATTTCATAATATTCTATGGGTAATGCACCTCTAGATTACCCTGTTGCTGATTAGATTTTGGTACTATTTGGGATTAAAGAAATTGACTTTTTTGCAAAATGGCCCTCAAAAATCGCTAAATGCTTGTTTTATACATAATGTTTAATGATGAAAAGAATAAGATCAACCCCACTACTCTAGGACTAGCTGTTCTCGAGATATTTTAATTTTATCACATTTTCGTTCCGCCACCTTTAAAATTTAGTCCACTTGCCAAATGAAAACGAAAATTCAACGAAAAGTGCAATTTCAGCGTAATTTAAAATAATTATTGATGTTATTTTGAGTAATTAAACTCAATTTAGTGAGTTATTGAGAACGTGAGTATGAGTCTACAGCGAAATTCATGTACTGCCCACATCAGATTTTTCTATTCAAAAAATACTGCTTAAAATATCAGGCAAGAGATGTAAAGGCGAATAAATACATATATAACTTTTGATAAGCTGGTGATAAATTAATTTAAAAAACAATTTTTCAAAATATATTTTGGAATTTACTTTAAACTACTTTTTCAACAATGGAGCTGATCTATACCATTAAAACTTGCAGCGGAATACAAGCATTCAGTCAGTGAGATCTTTTCTGGCCTGCTTTTTAAGCAATTTTCATAAATTTATTAGCCTAGTACTGTTTTTCTAAATTAACATTTACTCATAAATAATTTAATAAATACTTTTTTAAGTCAAGTAAATCTAACTGAATATTACGGCAAATATTTGAAACATAATACTTTTGAACTTGTTTCTTACATGACTGATAATATTATATATTTCAAAACTCTTAAATTTCAGACATTTATATTAAAATTTCAGACCTACAGCACCCCCCCCCCCCTCCCCTCCCCTCCCTTTTCTTAATAGACCGAGCTCAAATCAGATCCTGTCTAGAAATGTCATTTTAAAATAAGCCTCTGTATTCAATTTCTTTATGAGTATTCTAATAGCAAATACTAACGTATATCAAAATAATACATCCAATTCATGAGTACAAATGATCGGCTATCAAGAAAAATAAAATAATATAAAATAATGGCGAAATTTTTTCTTTCTTTGAAAGAATGAACTATAAACTGAAAAAAGCATGTAAAGATAATTAATTTTTCATTCTCATTACGGTAAATGACAATAAAACCTAAATGTTAAGAGTGAAATTTTATTTCTGTGACATTAGTTGAATTTTTTTACACGTGTGTGCATTCACGGGCTGCGTGTGTAAATGCACACACGTAGTACGTTTATATGGTGATTTACGGCGTAAATATATCAATTCTTTTTTAACCCATTGACATACGAACTAAGAGACATTAAATGTAGTTTCATGATATAAACCAAGCCCCGTACATTTCTGAAGATTTGCACATGACAAAATTTATATCAGGGCCCGTCCCACAGACGTCAACGACTTATGAAACATATTACGTCTCCGAAACTTCGTTACATGTCAAGACCAATGAAACCCTCCCTTCTTTGACTTGACTTGCTTAGTGTGACCAATGGAAGGGAGTCCCTAGTCCGAAGACTTTAACCTCCGGTATAATGCCTATATTTGATATTCATGACATAAGTTGAGCAGATTCTCCCTTCTTTATATGCATAATCTTTGCTCATACGATGCAACTAAATGTTTTGCCAATTCCATATGATTAATTCTGTGATTTTTCTTTCAATTCGTATTTAACTGGCTCACTAAGAAGCAGTTAAATGGTTTAAGAAAAGGTTTTATTATGTTTATTTCTGTTTATTAAACGAAACATAATTTCATTAAAGTCGTAATATAAAATTATTTACGGTAGATAAATAAAATCTTGTTTAAAAAACTTTACAATTGATCCGGGATGAGTCAGTTTGTTAACTTTTTTGAGTTTAATTTCATTTAGAGCTGCTTAGATATATTTACTCAACTGACATTCTACAAAAAGAACTCTTTTTTAATTATGCACAAGTTACACATTGAATGATACGGTTCAAACAATTTTGGCAATAAATTCATTTAAAAAATGTACAAATTTGGTAAATAAATTGTAAGGAAATACTTAACAATAGCACAATATTTTCCAAAAGTAAGTAATAATGAAAATGCAATATCTGAACAATTCAATCATTTTTACAAACAACTAACGGGAAATTTTCATTAAAAAAAATAGCCGTCTTCGAAGCAATTCTGTTTCGCTTTTTCACAAAGTTAATAAATAAAAATAAATTATATAACATAATATAATGCCGAAATATTTCAAAAAATTATCTAAAAAATGAAAGAACATAATATACTTTTCATTCTCATTACGGTACACAAAAATCTGCTGTAGGCAACACATGACTTTCCTTATATAATGCAATGAATTTACTACATTTACAGTAAAAAAATAGGTTTCTCTTCTAGTGGATACTTATAATCTTTCCAAGATTTCGAATTTTCGACGATTAGTCTTCATCTTCATTGATTTAGCGTCATTTTTATCCATTTGCCGATATTTTCGTTAATTTGGCAACATTTAAAAAATACGCCAAGCTGGCGATATTCCGCCAAATTCGTCGCTAAAATCTCGCCAGGCGTTATGGACGGAGAAGTAAGTTATTCTTATAGCAGATAAATGACTATTGACGATCAAATACAAAAGTATTACTCAAAGTATCTTTTCTCATGAATGGAACGAGCTAGATCCACAAGAATGATGTCACCCAATTTATCGCACGATATTACATATGAAATTGGGCCTAAGACGGGCTAACCCCGTACGGTTCAAAATTGAAAGAATTAAAATACACCCCAAAAGAAAACGATATATTAAATTTAGATTTCCAACGTTCTCTGATTTTCGAGTTATTTTCTAAAACCAGGTAAAGTCCTATGGCGGGCCCAAGACAGGCTAGCCCGATAAGCTACAAAATCGAAAGAAATGAAATGTACCACAAGAGGAAACGTCAGAACGAATTTCACGTTACTGTGATAAATGAACTTGATTATTTTGGACCTCAAAGTTTTGAACAAGCACCAGATCAAGTTAAATAACATTTTAAAAATACGAATATATCCCTAGCTCAATCTCTCTGAAAATCAAATGACTTTTTGTGTATACCACTTACAATAATCGCACCCAATTTCACACAAATTCTTCAGTTAATTCGAAAGATATCAGTGATTTCATTTGCAATAAATTCCCATTAGTTTCAATGTTAACTCTTCCGCTTTTAACCGCTTATTCGAGACCTACGCCGTCTGGTGGAGGCGGCTTTTCAGGAACCAGCCTATATCTCCCAGCATTGGGAGGTATAGGCGGTCGGCACACTATTCGTTCTAGACACTCTAGTAAAGGTCTGGGTGCGAAAGAGTCGGAGCTACAGGGAGGAGCTAATGTGGAAAGAAGGAAGTGGTGCGGAACTACAGTGTCTAGTACTAATAGATCCAAAGAATATACATATGTCTTAAGTCAGTCCTCCCGAAACTTAGGGAGACGAAAGCAATAATTGATAGAGTCTCTATTTTTTATGATCACATATGCGAATTGGTCAAAACACCTACATTTTAAATATTAGGATATAAGGGCTAGAACGATACTTGCACAGTTTTTCCCTTTGTTCTACTACAGTGTCTAGAAGGAAGAGTTCTAGACACTGTACTTTGCTTTTTGAAGAAAATAGTGCTGATAGCCGTTCATTTCGAAACGGACTATCATATCGATAAACTCTAACCAGTCGTCTTTCACAGAGTTTCCTTCAACTACAGGCGGTTTGTTGGGATTGAAATTCACAATTCTTGGTCTTGTTAATATACCTTATAATTAATTATTCGTTTTTTGCCTGCCTCATCAGAAGCAGATAAATATTTTAATATTTCAACGTGTTTCAAGTTGTTCTACCTAGTTGAATGAAAATCAATTACATTTAAAGTGCTCTATAGAATTATTTACGGTAGATAACTAGATACACTGGGATGAATCGGTTCGTATAATTCTTTGGTTTTAAATTCATTTTGAGCTGTTTAGATTTACTTAACTGACAGACAAGAGTCTTATTTTTAACTTATGCTCCTATTACGCACTGATAGATACGGTTTAAGCAATTTTAATAATAGTTAAATTCATTTCAAAGATGAACAAATATTGTATGATAATTCTAATGCAATATTTAACATTAGCACAATATTATTCTAATGTAACTAATAATAAAAATATAAAACATAAACAGTCAGTCCTTCTTAGAAACAACCAGCGGAAAATTTATTTTTAATAAGAAAATAGCTGCTTTCGGCGTTCATTCTGTTTCACTTTTTGACAATGTTAACTTGTAATAGCTCTACGGTATCTTCTATAAAAACCTTTATTGAAAGAAATTACTACAACAGGACATTGTCGAATCGTTTGGTACGTGGGTGCTTGAACCATTGAGTCCTAATTTATGCACTAATATTAAAGCAAAGGATCGAAATAACCGAAAATTCTGAAACATAGAAAACCGCGGCTATCCGTTCAAAAAGCCCTTAAGTCAAAATTTACAAAATTAGAAAAACAAAAAAAATTTTCCAGCTTTTTTACTTTCCCTACAATAAATGGTAATGTATAGGGAAAGTATTGTAATCATGCCGAAAATTGCAGATCGAGTTCTCGATGGATCTACACGTTTTGGGACCTCTAGAACACGAAAACACAATTTTTAGCGTGACATTGTGTGTGTGTCTGTGCAATGTATGTATCCACTCTAACTAAAAAACTAATGGACCGAATTTCATAAAATTTGGTATGTAAGTCACTTGAATGGGACCCTGGTGCTGATTAATTTTTTATCTGTGTGTATGTGTGTGTATATGTATGCATATTTTGGATCAACTCTAACTAAAAAACGAATCGACTGAATTTCATAATATTCTATGGGTAATGCACCTCTAGATTACCCTGTTGCTGATTAGATTTTGGTACTATTTGGGATTAAAGAAATTGACTTTTTTGCAAAATGGCCCTCAAAAATCGCTAAATGCTTGTTTTATACATAATGTTTAATGATGAAAAGAATAAGATCAACCCCACTACTCTAGGACTAGCTGTTCTCGTGATATTTTAATTTTATCACATTTTCGTTCCGCCACCTTTAAAATTTAGTCCACTTGCCAAATGAAAACGAAAATTCAACGAAAAGTGCAATTTCAGCGTAATTTAAAATAATTATTGATGTTATTTTGAGTAATTAAACTCAATTTAGTGAGTTATTGAGAACGTGAGTATGAGTCTACAGCGAAATTCATGTACTGCCCACATCAGATTTTTCTATTCAAAAAATACTGCTTAAAATATCAGGCAAGAGATGTAAAGGCGAATAAATACATATATAACTTTTGATAAGCTGGTGACAAATTAATTTAAAAAACAATTTTTCAAAATATATTTTAAAATTTACTTTAAACTATTTTTTCAACAATGGAGCTGTTCTATACTATTAAAACTTGCAGCGAAACACAAGCATTCAGTCAGTGAGATCTTTTCTGGCCTGCTTTTTAAGAAATTTTCATAAATTTATTACCCTAGTACTGTTTTTCTAAAATAACATTTACTCATAAATAATTTAATAAATACTTTTTTAAGTCAAGTAAATCTAACTGAATATTACGGCAAATATTTGAAACATAATACTTTTGAAGCTGTTTCTTACATGGCTGATAATATTATATAATTCAAAACTCTTTAATTTCAGACATTTATATTAAAATTTGAGACCTACAGCACCCCCCCCCCCCCTCCCTTTTCTTAATAGACCGAGCTCAAATCAGATCCTGTCTATAAATGTCATTTTAAAATAAGCTTCTGTATTCAATTTCTTTATGAGTATTTTAATAGCAAATACTAACGCATATCAAAATAATACATCCAATTCGTGTGTACAAATGATCGGCTATCAAGAAAAATAAAATAATATAAAATAATGGCGAGATTTTTTCTTTCTTTGAAAGAATGAACTATAAAATGAAAAAAACAAGTAAAGATAATTAATTTTTCATTCTCATTACGGTAAATGAAAATAAAACCTAAATGTTAGGATTGATATTTTATTTCTGTGACATTAGTTGAATTTTTTTACTCGTGTGTGCATTCACGTACTCGTGTATTGTTGAGGCCCAGACAGTCCGACCTACTAGAAAGGCGTAAGTTAACAGTTTGGACGGCCGGGAAGTGCCACCCAATTTAAACCGGAACCCAGTGGGGGAGGGATCCACAGGTACCGTACCCTCCTTCCCCTACCACCAACCTCTCGGAAGGACTTACGGACCCACATGTTTAACGTGATCGTTCTCCGCATGAACACGGCGGCAGTTGTGGCAGCGTGCAAATCTAGCGCGCAAACCACAGAGCTACCGCCACGGAAAAGGCCCAACAGCACGCGGTGTTCCCAGGTGGTCACCCACCAAGTACTAACCGCGCCCGATGCTGCCTGACTTCGGTGATCTAACGAGAACCGGTATTTTCAGCACGGTACGGCCGTTGGCCCACGTACTCGTATGTGCATTCACGGACTGCGTGTGTGAATGCGCACACGTGGTACCTCCGGCCGACCAAATGGCTACTCATGTCCTTGTTGACGAGTCGGTCGGTCTGGGTCTTCAACACACGTGGTACCTTATTTGGTGATTTAGGGCGTAAATATATCAATTCTTTTTTAACTCCTTGACATACGAACTAAGAGACATTAAATGTAGTTTCATGATATAAACCAAGCCCCCTACATTTCTGTAAGATTTGCACATGACAAAATTTATATCAGTGCCCGCCCCACAGACATCAACGGCTTATGAAACATATTACGTATCCGAAACGTCGTTACATGTCAAGACCAATGAAAGACTCCCTTCTTTATATGTATATTCTTTGCTCATACGAAGCAACTAAATGTTTTGACAATTTCATATTATTAATTCTGTGATTCACCTTTCAATTTGTTTCTAACTGGCTCCGTAAGAAGCAGTTAAATGGTTTAAAATATCCATATGCCTAGTTCCGCTCATTAAACGAAATTTAATTTCATTTAGGGCTTCCTATTAAATTATTTACGGTAGATGAATAATATCTTGTTTAAAAAACTTTACATTTGATCTGGGGTGAGTCAGTTTGTTAACTTTTTTGACTTTAGTTTCAGTTAGAGCTGCTTAGATTTATTTACTCAACTGACATACTACAAAAGGAATTATTTTTTAATTATATAACCCATTACACATTGAATGATACGGTTTAAACAATTTTAACAATAAATTCATTTAAAAAATGTACAAATTTGATAGATAAAATGTAAGGAAGTTCTTAACATTAGAACAATATTTTCCAAAAGTGAGTAATAATGAAAATGCAGTACCTGAAGAATTCAATCATTTTTACCAGCGGAACATTTCAACCAGCGGAGAATTTTTCATTAAAAAAATAGACGTCTTCGACGACCATTCTGTTTCGCTTTTTCATAAAGTTAATAAATAAAAATAAATTATATAACATAATATAATGTCGAAATATTTTGATAGAATAATCTAAAAATTGAAAGAACATAATATATTTTTCATTCTCATTACGTTACAAAAAAATCTGATGTGGGCAACACATAACTTTCCTTATATAATGCAAAGAATTTACTACTTTTACAGTAAAAAAATAGGTGTTTCTTATAGAGGATACTTATAAACTTTCCAAGATATTGAATTTTCGACGATTAGTCTTCATTTTCATTGATTTAGTGTCATTTTTATCCATTCGTCGAGATTTTCGTTAATTTGGTAACATTTAAAAAAGACGCCAAGTTGGCGACATTCCGCCAAATTCATCGCCAAAATCTCGCCAAGCGTTATGGACGGAGAAATAAGTTATTCTTATAGCAGATAAATGACTATTGGCGTTCAAATACAAAAGTATTACTCAAAGTATCTTTTTTCATGAATGGAACGAGCTAGATCCACAAGAATGATGTCACCCAATTTATCGCATGATATTACATATGAAAAGTGAGCATGTTTCTCAACAGTTAATATTTTTTTTTTCAATTTATAGGACTTTTTGATAAATTTGTTTTAAAAATGTGCAATATCTCGAGAACGGTTCATGCTAGCGTTCTAAAGTTTATGTCAATCGTTTTCTAAGGAAAAATTACATAAGAAATGTCTATTTGTATAACGTTATTAAAGGTTTTGATTTTTTGATGATTTTTTCAAAATTCCACTCGAAGATTTAGGCATATTCTGAACATTCGATTACGTTTAAAAACAGTAGGCTTCCAGTATTTACGGATGGTGATTTTTGCACCAAATTTCATTCGAATCGCTCCATTCGTCCGTGAGATATCGTCTCCAGAGGTTCCCTGACTCACACACACACACATACTTTCACACACACACACACACACATCACCTCAAAAATGTTTGATTCGTGATCAGGGTTACTTGAAATGTGCTCTTTCTGGGCGAAAACTCGAAATCGAATTTTCGACCCCGTCACAATACTTTCCTTATACATTATGTATATAAGGAAAGTAATAAGAGAACCTAAATATTAAGAGTGATATATAAACACTGTATCACATTTGTCAAAATATTATTTCAAGAAGTGTGATTTACATCTTATATTCAATTCGTTTTTAATTGGTCTCGTACGAAGCAGCAAATTGTTTTCATAATTCATTATGCTTACAGACACACAGACAAACAGACGCACACACACAGACGTCACGCTAAAAGTAGTTTTTTCGTATTCTAGAGGTTACAAAGTGTGTAGATCCGTTGAAAACTCGAGTTGCGATTTTCGGCATGATTCCAATATTTTCCATACACATTACCATGTATTGCAGGGAAACTAAAAATCTGATGTGGGCAGCACATAACTTTCCCTGCAGACTTATATTAACGTTCTCTATATTTTAATTAAATTTATTTCACTTTTAATTCAATTTTCGTTCTCATTCGGTAACCAGACATATTTTCAAAGGTGGCGTAGAGAAAATTTGGAAAACTAAAATATCTCGAGAACGGCTAGTCCTAGTGTAATGGGGTTGGTCTTATTATTTTCGTCGTTAAAAATTACGTATTAAACGAGCATTTGATAGATATATTTGAGTATACCTAGTTCTTTAGTTTAGATTTTGACGATTTTTGCGGCCATTTTGCAAAAAAAGCAGGTTATTTTTTTCCGAATCCTACCAAAATCTAATCAGCACCAGGGTAACCCACAAGTGACTCTTCTACCGAATTTTGTGAAATTCGGTCCAGTAGTTTTTCAGTTGGAGTGGATACAATCTTTTGCGGGCCATTTCGCAAAAAAAGGTGGGTTCTTTTATTCCAAATCGTACCCAAAACTGATCAGCACCAGATTCGCTCACAAGTGACTTACCTATCAAATTTTGTGAAATTCGGTCTATTAGTTTTTTAGTTAGAGTGGATACAATATCTGCACAGACAGACAGACACACACACAGACGTCACGCTAAAAATGGTTTTTTCGTATTCTAGAGGTCTTGAAACGTGCAGATCCGTCGAAAACTCGAGTTGCGATTTTCGACATGATTCCAATACTTTCCCTATACATTACCATGTATTGCAGGGAAAGTAAAAATCTGATGTGGGCAGCACATGACTTTCCCTGCAGACTTATATCCACGTTCTCTTTATTTTAATTAAATTTATTTCACTTTTATTCAAT
This sequence comes from Amaurobius ferox, assembly GCA_951213105.1. Classification (NCBI taxonomy): domain Eukaryota; kingdom Metazoa; phylum Arthropoda; class Arachnida; order Araneae; family Amaurobiidae; genus Amaurobius; species Amaurobius ferox. The sequence goes on along the minus strand of OX578155.1, from coordinate 80,421,185 downwards.
TTTCGTTCTCATTCGGTAACCGGGCTTATTTTCAAAGGTGGCGTAGGGAAAGTACGAAAAACTAAAATATCTCGAGAACGGCTATTCCTAGTGTAATGGGGTTGGTCTTATTCTTTTCGTCGTTAAACATTACGTATTAAACGGGCATTTAATGGATATATCTGAGTATACCTAGTTCTTTAGTTTAGATTTTGAAGATTTTTGCGGGTCGTTTTGCAAAAAAAGGCAGGTTATTTTTTTCCGAATCGTACCAAAATCTAATCAGCACCAGAGTGACCTATACGTGACTCATGTACCGAGTTTTGTGAAATTCGATCCATTAGTTTTTCAGCTAGAGTGGATACAAGCTTTTGCGGGCCATTTCGCAAAAAAAGGCGGGTTCTTTTATTCGGAATCGTACCCAAAACTAATCAGCAGCAGCCCCGGCCACAAGTGACTTAGCTACCAAATTTTGTGAAATTCGGTTCATTAGTTTTTTAGTTACAGTGGATACAAAATCTGCACAGACAGACAGACACACAGACACACACACAGACAGACAGACAGACAGACAGACAGACAGACAGACACACGCACAGACGTCACGCTAAAAATGGTTTTTTCGTATTCTAGAGGTCTCGAAACGTGTAGATCCGTCGAAAACTCGAGTTGTGATTTTCGGTATGATTCCAATACTTTCCCTATACATTACCATGTATTGCAGGGAAAGTAAAAATTGAATTTAAAGTGCAAATTCAGTGTTATTTTGTACAATTAAACTCAATTTAATGAATTAATACAGAAATAAAGAGAACGTGAATATGAGTCTGCAGGAAAAATCGTGTGATGCCCACATTAGAATGTTATTTGCTGAAATACTGATCATTAAAATTTCACACAATCGCTACTTTCATATTTATTGAAAATAAGCAGTACTTGAATACCAAAATAGAAAACCGTTTTTACAAATTGTGGTATTAGTATAACAGAGTTTCCCTTAGGAATTTATAACGAAGCCCGATTAGGCTATCAGGCGATTGCTTAATAAATTACCTCTTGCTCCAGACATTAGAAATCCAATGTGCGCAGCACAAGGCTTTACCTGCGGACTCATATTCACGTTCTTTTTATTTCTTCAATAATTCATTATATTGAGTTTAATTGCACAAAATAACACCCATAATTATTTTAAATTACACTGAATGTAATTTAATCTTCGTTCTCAATTGGTAACTCCTCTGCGAACTGCAGTATGCCACCAAAGTGCCTGAAGTGTGCTGAAGAACACTTCACACGGGACTGCCAGAGACCCAGGACAGAGAAAGCAACGTGTGCAAACTGTAATGGAGACCACCCGGCGAACTTCAGGGAATGCCCGAAGAACCCCTAGAACAGAGGAAAGGCACCGGGGTATGCCCCCCTCCCCCAAAAAACCTGATACCCCCTTGGAGGCAAAATGCCCTCGGACCAAACCCCCAGGCACCCCCTCAGGGCTCCTCGCACATAGTGCCACAGGTAAACAGGCATCAACCTTCAGCACCTACCAGATCGGTGCAAGAGCAGGCCCCCAAACCATCGACCTCCAGACAATTGACCCTGGAGGAAGAGTAAGAGCAGCTACAGCTGCCATTAAAAGGAGATCGGAGGCAGAAAAAACCAGACAGGCAAAGGAGGCAAAGGATAGACTGGATAGGAAAGTTGAGGAATGGAAAGAAACTAAACGAGTTAGGGAGGAAGAAGAGCTCGCGCAAAACCAGCCGTTAGTTAAAACGGGTGAAAAAAAGCAAAAAACTATCGAGTTCCAAAAGGACACTCACAAAAAAGTGCAAACCGCGGTTGAGGCTGAGGAAATGGAAGCGGAGACTGAACCGACTGAAAAATCTGATGCTGAAAAGATGGAGGATATCCTCAACCTCATCAGAGAATTTATCAGCATGTTCAATCTAGACGACATAAAACATCTGTTGATGCAGTTCGCAGAGTTAGTACAAAAAAAGAGCGATCCTATTGTAATGGTTTTTGAGGCCCTTAAAATAATCCCGGATTTTAAAAGTAACAGTGAGAATCAAACCCGTCATGGCTAGGTCCCAAAAGGAATCCTTTAAAATAATATTTTACAATGCGAACGGCATATCTCCAAGAATAAATGAACTTCGGAACTATGTAAACGAAAATGACGTAGACGCCTTATTAATTCAGGAAACTAGAGTTAGAGAAAGTAAAAAACTGAACATAGCCAACTACTCTGGTTATCATAATCTTAGCTCAAATACTAATGCTAGAACGCCCCATGGAGGAACAGCAATATACATTAAAAGAAATATTCCCAACGGGGAACTAAAAAGCATAAATCTTCAAAGTATAGAAAATACTAATATAAAAATTAAAATTAATAACACTAGCCCGTTTATCCTAACCTCAACATATGTCAAAAATATGAGTAGAGTAAACGTAGCTGCGCAACTGAAACTGCTTTTCTCGCGATATCCAAACACGATACTCGCAGGCGACTTCAACGCACACCACCGAGCGTGGGGCTGTAGGAGAGCCAATGCACGCGGTACACAGATACATAGACTGCTGATCACCACAAACACTAACATTATTGCACCGTCGACACCAACCTGCTTCTCAGGCGCCAGCGGCACATTCATAGACTTTGTCCTAACGCAAAACATAGATTACGCTCACGCTTCTTAGTACCCTGGATGATTTCGACTCGGATCATCTACCGGTACTGGTGACATTCGACTTAAACACACCTCATACAGCCTCTTTGGGACAAGAGAGGGTTAACTGGGAAGTATTCAAAAGACCACTCTTCGAGCCGCACTTAGCAGTACCTAACATAATGAGCACGGCGGATATTGACTCTGCCACGCACACACTCACAACAGAAATCAAGAGAGCAATTGCCTCTGCCACAACACATCGTGAGTCTCCAAAAATGCCCAAACTTTCCCACCATGTCAAACAATTAGTCAGACAAAGGAATAGAATACGTAAGACATGGCAGGCTAACAGAGACCCCGCCCTTAAAAGGGAGCTTAACAGACTCACCTGCAAAGTCAGGGAAATAATTGTCGCAGAAAAGCAGCAACAATATACAGAACTAATCGAATCCCTTAGCCCAGAAGACGTATCGCTCTGGCAATTCGCAAAAAGAGTCAAGAAACCTCAAATTAAGCTCCCGCCTCTAACAGATGGCGCTAAAATCGCGTACTCAGACGAGGAAAAAGCTGAGGCGCTCGCAAGCCATTATGAAAAACAATTCCATCCAAACCACGACCTAATGTGTAAGGACACCCTAAGAATGTTTAGACAAACCTTAAATAACTTCAGGAATTCCCCGGTAACGGCTGAGATTAACCCAGCCACCCCGCAGGAGATAGTAGAAATCATTAGAAATCTCAAAAACCGTAAAAGCTCAGGGCACGACAAAATCAGAAATATTGCGGTTAAAAACCTACCCCTATACGTAATATGTTACTTGACTATCTTAATAAATAAAATATTAAAACTAAACTATTTTCCCAAAGAATAGAAGGAAGCGATAATCATAACAATCCCTAAGCCAGGTGAGGATGCCGCAATTCCAGCCAACTACAGACCAATTAGCTTGGTACCGACACTTAGTTAAATTACTGAGAAAATAATTCTTAAGAGACTGAACACGCACCTTAGTGAGAATGACATTATCATTCCGGAGCAGATTGAATTTCGGCCAAAGCACTCCACCACTCATCAATTGCTGAGAGTGGTAGAGTGCATATCTTCTGGTCTCAATAGCAAGACACCCACAGCTGCAATTTTTCTGGACATACAAAAAGCCTTTGATAAGGTCTGGAACTGTTGATTAGCGACCAAATTGATCACTTTAAAAGTCCCTGACGCTCTTGTCAAACTTTTAATCTCATACTTAAATAACAGACACTTTCAAGTCAGAGTTGGAGGTAACTTATCTACACCCAAGCTCATTAAAAGTAGTGTACCGCAAGGTTCTATCCTGGGCACGACACTCTTTAACATATACCTGAACGACACCCCCAGGACTCCAAACACAGAGCTGGCACTCTATGCAGACGACAGTGCGATACTTGCAAAACACCCCTATGTCTCAGTAATGCACAGACAGCTACAACAACACTTAGACATACCCCAAACATGGCTGGAAAGATGGCGAATAAAATTAAACCCCAATAAATGTCATTGGATTTATTTCTCGAGGAAAAACAAACCGCCTCCGCCACTGTATATAAACAATCATGCCTTACACGCTGAAAAATCTACTAAATACCTAGGTGTAACGATAGATTCCCACCTAACCTGGAAACAGCAGGTAACGAACTTAATCAAAAAAGCCCACCTAACCTGGAAACAGCAGGTAACGAACTTAATCAAAAAAGCGTATATAACTACAGGAGCCTTATACCCAATGATAGGAAACGGAAATCTCAGTCATCAAAACAAACTGCTAATTTATAAATCGGTCATCCGCCCGGGAATGCTGTATGCAGCACCCGTATGGGGATATGCCTGTAAAACTACAATAGACCTCCTAGAGACAAAACCAAACAAAACAAAACCCTAAGGATTATAAGGAAAGCCCCTAGATACTTAAGAAACTCGGTAATTAGGAAAGACTTCAAAATAAAAACTGTTAGAGCCCAAATTAAAAAGCTAGCGTTTAAATTTTACAAAAATTTGCCATCCGTTCCAAATGAACTGTTATTTAATCTGCATGACTATGATCATCGCAAGGCCAAATCTCGTAAGAGACCCCGCGCTGTTCTAAACATTGATAATCGGAATTAAAAATCCCACCTCAAACATCTGATATTAAATAAAACTCGCGACTAATGTTCAAAACTCTAAGCTGCCAAAATGCTAGGTAACCCTTAGATCTGCATAAACCCCCCAAACTGCTTAAACTCTAAATGTGCAACAAACTGCCACACTAGGAGCTAGGACAAATAATAAAAAGTAGTAAATAAAAACCTCGAACCTCCAATTAGGGTAACTGAATTAATGTCACAGTATGACGATAAGAACCACATATTGAAACTGGAGATTAAAGGCGCTTCGCGCCTGGTGCTCTGTCCTGTACGACACTCGACTCATTTGGTAAGTGGACATATTCTTAAAGGTGGCGTAGCGAAAATGTTAAAAAACCAAAATATCTCGAGAACGGCTCGAAAAAATTAAGTATAAAACACGCATTTAATTGATATATTTGAGCATACGTAGTTCTTTATTTTAGATTTTGACGATTTTTGCAGGCCATTTCGCAAGAAAAGGCAGGTTACTTTTTCCGAATCGTACCAAAATCTAATCAGCACCAGAGTAGCCCAAAAGTGACTTATCTGCCGAATTGTGTAAAATTTGATATATTTGTTTTTCGGCTAGAGTGGATACAGACAAATTTTGAAGGTTATTTCGAAAAAAAAGCGGATTCTTTTATCGTGAATCGTACCAAAAACTAAACAGCACCCATAAGAGACCCTCACCCATAAGAGACTTACCTACCAAATTTTATTAAATTCGGTCCAGTAGTCTTTGAGTTAGAGTAGATAAATACATTGCCAGACAGACCCACAGACAGACGGACGTCACACTAAGAATATTTTTTTCGTATTTTGCAGGTCCCAAAACGTATAGATCCGTCGAAAATTCAAGTTACAATTTTCGGCATAATTCCAATACTTTCCATACACATTAAGATGTATTGCAGGGAAAGTAATATACATATCCAGACATTGCAGGGAAAGTAAAAAATCTGATGTGGGCAACACATGACTTTCCCCGCAGACTTATATTCACGTTCTCTTTATTTCATTAAATTTATTTCACTTTTAATTCAATTTTCGTTCTCGTTCGGTAACCGGACTTATTTTCAAATGTGGCGTAGAGAAAATATGGAAAACTAAAATATTTCGAGAACGGCTAGTCCTAGTGTAATGGGGTTGGTTTTATTATTTTCGTCGTTGAACATTACGTATTAAACGAGCATGTAATGGATATATTTGAGTATACCTAGTTCTTTAGTTTAGATTTTGACGATTTTTGCGGGCCATTTTGCAAAAAAAGGCAGGTTATTTTTTTCCGAATCGTACCAAAATCTAATCAGTACCAGGGTATCACACAAGTGACTCATCTACTGAATTTTGTGACATTTGGTCCATTAGTTTTTCAGTTAAAGTGGATACAAGCTTTTGAGGGCCATTTTGCAAAAAAATTCAGGTTCTTTTATCCCGAATCATACCCAAAACTAATAAGCACCAGATTCGCCCACAAGTGACGTACGTACCAAATTTTATGAAATTCGGTCAATTACTTTTTTAGTGAGAGTGGATACAATATCTGCACAGACACACACACACAGACGTCACGCTAAAAATAGTTTTTTCGTATTCTTGAGGTCTCGAAACGTATAGATCCGTCGAAAACTCGAGTTGTGATTTTCGGTATGATTCCAATACTTTCCCTATACATTACCATGTATTGCAGGGAAAGTAAAAAAAAATGCGCAATTTTTAGTCAATAGAAATATATTTTTGCGTTTTTTTACGGCATTGCATACAGCCGTGTAATATCAGAAGATCCTGGGAAATTTCCTTATGCATCTTGTACCAATATCTTATAAATACTACAATTGAACTATTACATGGATATTCCAGAAGCAGTCTATAAAGCTGCTTAAAAACATATTCATTTGTAAAATTTAAAATAAATGCAAAACATACTAAATGCTTTTTCTTTTTAACAAAGTAAAATATTCCTGAAGTTCTAAAGGCGATCGGCAAGAAACCAGTTGCCAAGCCATATATGATCCGAGATCCATGTGTTGAAGACCATTGGTTTAAATAATAGCTATGACAGGCAGCAATGCATTTTGTTAATATTCATGTTCTGAATTCGTAAAGCTTAAATTGCTGTTGATGCTAAGAGAAAACTTCTATTACATAGTTTCGGGGGGAGGGGGGAAGGACCCCCTGAATCTATGCCCCACAATCTACCAGATAAGATTTAAAAAGAGCATAAGTACTTTTAGAAAAATGGCCGATTAGGAAAACAAAATTTTCTTTACAAATAAACAAAATGAAATCGCTTCCTGTGGAATGAATGATAGACCTCTATTCAAGTCCTTTGGATAGTCACTGTTACTATACCGAACTTTCTAGCTTTGAGTGGATTAAATTTTTTGCTATGTATCCGACAGACAGATAAACAAATAGACATCTTATTTTATTATATATATATATATATATATATATATATATATATATATATATATATATATATATTATACACTGCTCACAACTGAGATCGCAACAGCATGAAGAAATTGATGTATCCTTATGAAATTTACAGAATATAATTGAATATGGAGATCTGCAAATGACCAAAAAATCATACCTGGAAAATGAAAGCATGGAGCTTTATTGACATTAGACCAATATGGAATTGGCTCACCGGGAGCGGCTATGCAAGATTGAATACGAAGAGGCATCCCGTCAATAAGGTAGATGGTCAATGGTGTGCTGAAGGATGGCACTCCACACAGCATGCAATTGGGCTTGTAACTGAACATGGTTTGCTGGAATTGGGAGTTCTCTTAATCGGCGACCAATGATGTCCCAGATATGCTCAATTGGCGACAAATCCGGAGAATATGCTGGCCAAGGCAGGATGTCAAAACCTTGTATACTATTCATAGTTACCCGTGCAGTATGTCGCCTGGCATTATCATGCTGAAAAAGCCGTCCAGGCCTGGTTGACAGATGTGGCTGTACCACAGGTCGCACAATGTCAGAGACGTATCACTGTGCCGTGATACTGTTAGGAAAGTGGACGGAAGGTATTCGTCCACCAAATGTTATACCACTCCAAACCATGAGATCATTTAGGTGAGGGGGGGGGGGCCTATGTGACAACTGATAGAAAAAGCTTCCTGGTGGAGTTGTTGAAAACGCCGCCATACGCGAGTACGGCCATCTCACATGCCAAAACAGAATCCTGATTCATCCATTCCAGAATGTTTCTATATTCCGTCGACCAATTGCTTCTCATTTGGCACCACTAGAGGCGCCGTAACCGGTGAAGACGTTGAAACCGAAAGTATCAAAAAGGTCGTCTATCTCGGAGTCCTGCGTCATGCAAACGGTTTTGAATTATTTGCGTCGAAACCACGTTACCTGTAGTACGGGATAAATAGCGCTGTAACCCGGTTGCTGTGGTAAACGGCTCCCGCGCAACGCTTCTAAGAAGCATACGATCTTCACGTGGTGTGTTACACCTGGAAGCTCCACTACATGATATTCGTGTCGTTTTGTTGTCTCTCACGAACCGTAACACACACAGTTGAACTGTGTGTTGTTGTTGTTGAAACCCAGACCGTCCGACCTACCAGAAAGGTGTAAGGTAACTGTAAGTTGAACTGTGTGTGTTATAGTTCATCGGTTACGGTGTTACATCACGAAACAATAGTCTAGAGAGACTTCGAAGGCTTATTCTACCCTCACGTAAAACAATTATTTGCTGTCGTTCCGTTGGCGACAACTGAATGTATGCGATACGTCGACGTACTCTTGGTATACTCTGATGAGTTTTACAACCTGAAATCAATGACTCTACAATTTAGCTGTGATATCGCTCCTCCTTGTCTTGAAGCTTTTATGCTGCTCGGCAAGGTGTTACGTCACTATGCGTAACGAAACTGTGATCATTTGCATATCCCGCCTTGCTGTTTCCATTGCCTGATTTACACACAGCTACATCTAAAACTTTATGGTGTTGCGATTTCAGTTGTGAGCAGTGTATACCGGGTGTTCCAAAAAGATTGAAACGCTCTTTAATTCTTTACCTGTTGGAGATACGTGGGCAATGTAAATTGTAAAAATGTTGCAAGTAAGGTAGAAAATAAGACTACGTTAATGAAATTGTCCTCTCATTAATTTACAAAAAGTTACACTTTTTTAATTTTTATACCACCCCCTTAGACAAATTTGATCAATCAGAAAGTTCTTATTTTTAATGCAACAAGATCATTCAAAAAACCGCATATCTGTATCTTTAAAATTGAGCGAGTAATATTTAATTGAAAATTGAACATGGGGACCATATATCAAATTATAAATGTAAATTTGTGACATATCACAAAAAAGATAAAACTGGATGATAATACATAGGAGACATTTTTGCGAATTCTGCATAGGCATGCGATGCAATCAAGGATTCTTAAGGACTTTTCAATAACTAAGTACTTTTTCAATAATTAAGTACTTTTAAGTACTTTTTCTATTTAAATAATTTCCATCGTCAATTTGTTTATGATCCCTATTTTCACCGATGAAACAGCCTTCACATGGTACGGAAAAGTGGCATAAGTCATTTTTTCATTTACCATAATTCAGTTGATTTTAAAGATACAGATATGCAGGTTTTTTTTTAATGATCTCGTTGCATTAAAAATAAAAATTTTCTGATTGACCATATTTGTATAAGGGAGTCGTATAAAAATTTAAAAAGTGTAATTTTTTGAAAATTAATGGAAGGACTATTTCATTAACGTAGTCTTATTTCCTACCTTACTTTTAACATTTTTGCAATTTACATTGCCCACTCATCTCCAACAGGTAAAGAATTAAAGACCGTTTCAATCTTTTTGGGACACCCTGTAATATATATATATATATATATATATATATATATATACCGGGTGATTCAAAAGTTCGGAGCAAAAGTAAAACGGTATAAGAAAATATCTATGGGTAGGAGTGTCATGCGGTTTGCAGATTAATATTCACCGTGGTGGGGGATTTTGTGTGGCATGAAAGAAAATTAATTCAAACTCTCGACACTCGGGAGGCTGCGGCAGATAAAGCCATGGAGATGACTTATGCATGGAGGTGATTGCACACATGGCTGGCCTGCGAGATCCCCAGATCTCACATCCTATGATTTCTCGTTGTGGGGATACCTAAAATCACTGGTGTGAGATCTGGGGATCTCGCAGGCCAGTCATGTGTGCAATCACCTCTATGCATAAGTCATCTCCATGGCTTTATCTGCCCCCGAGTTTCGAGAGTTTGAACTAATTTTTTTTTGCCACACAAAATCCCCCACCACGGTGAATATTAATCTGCAAACCGCATGTCTCTCCGACCCATATATATATTTGTATAGCGTTTTACTTTTGCTCCGAACTTTTGAATCACCCGGTATATATATACAATATATATATATATATATATATATATATATATGTATATATATATATGTCACTCCAAAAATAGTCGAAACGTGTGCATCAGGTTTTAAATCATATATTAGTATCATAATCTCAAATTCGAAAATTTTTGTGAAAGCAATACTTTTCCTTTACTATATTACATGATATGGGAATGTAGAAATAGAAAACTGAGCTAATCAAATATCTGAGTGCCAGATAAGAATTTGAGCCCTCAAGTCATCAAAATTTTGGGGCCCCTTTTGTTCATGATATAAAGACACCATAAAATAATTTAAAGTAACAGATTCACAGACTACTTCTGAAGAAAAAAGTTGTAAAGAAGCATAATATTATTAACAAAAAGGTTAATAAATATGTAAATGAAACTAATTTTCTGGGTTTTTTTTTTTATAATAGCAAAATCGTAAAAAAAAAATAACAATAACATATTTAAATTTAAAAAGTCACTTTTTCTTAAAAATATTAGTCTGTTTTCAGTAATAAATTCGTTTCATACTGCAAATATTTAAGCAAGTTTTACTTTTCATACATATAACAAATAAATAAATAAAACTAATTATTTTTAAGGCACTTTCTGGGATTTTCTTGAAAATAGTAAAATTGTAAAAATAATAGTAATAATAATAGTAATAATAATAATGATATATTTAAATGTAAAGGGCCAATTATTTTTCAAAAAATTTAGAACTAGATAGTTTTATTTAATTCGAAAAACTTCTTCGAAATGTATTGGAAATTTTATATTCCCTTTACATGACAGCATAGGCTAAATTTAACATACTTATGCGCATAAGAAGTAATTAATGATTGGAGTAATTAATGATTGCCAATAAGGAGTAATTAATGATCGCGAAACTTAACAGTTTCAATCATCGTAACGAGAAATAGCAGTGGTATAACTTGAGTTCGTAACATCATTACCCACCCCTCTGGGGGAGGGGGAAGTTACCAAAGGGGTACAATGTCAAACTTCGTATCAATCGAACGCGTTTTCAAACCCTTTAAAATGAAATGTAATATGCTATACTTGTGATCATTCGAACCAACAATATAGATTTTTCAAACTTTTTTTTCTTACAAAATTTGAAATATATATATATATATATATATATAAGCTACGTAAAATGTTTCTGTCATGAGCAACTCGAATTGAACCACGCCCCAATTAAATGAATATTAAATCTAAGCAATATTTATCGTAGACGTGATTGATCAAAAGGTTTTACATTCGTTCGCGGCCCACTGATATTACTCAACAGCCAAACAGAGGTCCACACTTCAGAAAACACTACTTTAGAGACACAAAAAGTTATAAGAATCACTGTGCATCACCGCTCATGCAAATTGTGGCCCCTTCGAAACATGTGAAATGGACTCACCTCCTCCTTGCTTCTCCAAATTGACTATTTCCTCCTGTGAATCTTTCATACCATTGCCCCCCTGAAAAAAAAAGAAAAAAAAGATATATATCTGTTTTTTTTAACCCTCTGATAACTAGCCCCCCATTCGAGTTGTGTCCTTCCCTTCCTTATATGGGCGGCGCTGCTTAGGGACTTTTTAAACATGATTAATTGCTGATCCTTCTCGAGATGAACAGAATTTAATTAAAATTATTTTCAAATATTGGATTATAAATTGATTTTGACATATTTGTAACGAGCTAGGCAAGTAAAAAAAAAACTACTTTTTGTATATCAAGCCTATGATTAATCACTAACTGTTTGAAAATAAAATGTGCAAACATAAGATTGATCGTCTGCTAATTTTGTCCGAAGCTTTTAATTTTTTTATCGTCTGGTATGTTTTACAATTGTTTGAAGGGTTACATGAGAAACACATTTCTTTGCAATGTACATTCTGAGTGGGACCTTTAAAAAAAAAAAAAAAAAATAATTTAAAGTCAAACTAATTATGAACCGTTATTCCATATGGACGGTTAATATGAATTGATTCGAACCATGAAATGTAATCCATGCGTCACAAATCCCGAGAGGTCAAGTCAAGTTTTAATTTATAAAGTACAGCTTTAAGAAGTTAAACATGTTAGAATAATATAATAAGTTAAATATTTAAAATTCACATGATATTTATGTAATTCGTTTCTACACTATTTGCATTTCTTTAAAAACTCAATAAAGAAATTATTTTTTTTCGAAAAATTTTGCCCAGGACTCGCTTGATTATGCTGAGTTTGTTTGCATTCTATCATATTAACATTGTAATTTTAGAAGAATAAAATATCTCGCGAGAAAAATCGACACCACACACAAATGCAAAGGCAGTAACATAGATTAATACTCATTTATTTCAGAATATATACATAAATCTGTTCAACATAAGTATTTAAATCAAAATATGTGTTCAAATCTGTTATTTAGGTCCGCAAAAGAATTTCAAACTTTTTGATAAATACATACAGCTCAAGCCGCTGCTAAAGCAATGAAACTAAAATAACGTCGTTAAAAACACCATGCTACACATAAAAATATAGTATTGACCGGTTTTGATGGTATAAAGCAGACTTCGTCATGACGCAAAAGAAGCGCAGACTTCACTTGTGAAAGCGAGATCGGCGACTGATGGCATAACAGCAGTCGTGAATGAAACAGGGAAAAGATACTGTCAACAGGGAGAGAAGAGAAAAAAAAAGATAAAAAGCCAGGAGGAAGGAACAAGGGGTGGGACACAAGGAATGAATGGTGAAGTACCAAAGAGAAAAATGAATCACCAATAAAGGATTCAAAGCACATGTTCAGTGAGTAAAATTACGAACATAAATGGCTTATTTAATTTAAAAAATGCCAACCAACCTGTTTCGAAAGTTACATGAGTCGCCGAAATCAGCAGTAAAAATAACTTATTCTAAACAAAACGAAAGTAAGTAGAACAGAAAATGGCTTTGGAAGCTAAAGGAGCTGACATCGTCAACAAATACTACGGATAAAAAACAAACGATAATATTAGATAACTTTTGTCCTTTACTCACGAATTTTTGCTTTTTCCGTAGTATTTTTTTAACGATGTCAGCTCTTTTAGCTTCCAAAACCATTTTCAGTTCTATTTATTTTTGTATTTATGCAGAATATGTTTTTTTTTTTTTACCGCTCATTGGACGACAGATGTAGCTTCCAAAATCGGTGAGTTGCCATATTTTAATTGAAATGGCATTTATGTTCGTAGTTTTACTGTATAAGTGTTTCGAATCCTTTGTTCTGGTGAACTTTCCTCTTTGTTTTACCGTTCATTCCTTGGCTACAACTGTTTGTTCCTTCCTTCTGAGATTTTTACCCTTCTTTTCTCTCGTCGTTTGGCATCATTATTTTCCAGATTCAGTCACGTTTTCTGTTCGTACATCAGTAGCCGAACTTGCTGTCCCAAGTGAAGGTGGCTGCGCTTCTTGTGTGTCCTGCTGAAGAAGGCTTAGTTTATTCTTCGGAACCAGTTGATGCATTTATGAAATAAAACTAAAATAATCGTATGTTATTATTATTATCAAAGTTTTAGTATTTTAAAATTAATTAGTAACTTGTCGAAACATTAAAAACTGCGAAAAAATAATTTGGTTTAACAGTTTAAAGAAACGGGCCAAACGTGGGCGTATTGTTATTGCATGTGTCGTAATAGTACTGAATAAGGCTCCTACTAAATACGCCGCAGGCGTATACGTTATTGCATGTGTAATGATAAGATTGCATACGCCGCGTTTGCAATCGTAGTATACGTTATTGCATGTGTTCTGATAGGATTGTATACGTCGTGGGCGTATATGTTATTGCAGGTCTCCTGGTAGAATTACATACGCCGCAAACGTATACATTATTGCATGTATCATAATAAGATTGCATGCACCCGCGCGGTGGGCATATATATTATTTACTATGCCTGCTAAAAAGTCACAGATGAAAAAACTAAACCTCAAAAAAGGATCGTTAGTTATGATACACGCTGCTAGATATCTCTTAACGGAGAAAAATAAATAATATATATCTATATAGTTAATGCATTTTTAATTAAATTATTTCTAGAAAAGAAACATTTAGTCCGGAATAAAAAAATAATAAAAAACTACATGATCCATATGACACTTGTAAACTATTTCGGACCTGTATAAAAAAAAAAAACTACAACTTTGTGAGATATTAACACTCAAACCTTATATTTGTACAGTTTTTTTTAAAGAAATGGTAATTAATCACATGCTGTCAGAAAAATTCCTTTTAACTATCCACGATCCATCACATACGTGTTAAAGCAAAATTCAACAGAAAGTTCGTTTTTAAAATAATTCTTCATAAGAAATTTCAATTCGATTTTTTATTGGAACAGTTTTACTAATATGTCAGGCACTTTGTGTAGTTTAAAATAACTTTAAATGACTATTTCTAACAGCAACATATTCACTTCTGACTAATATATGATTTCCCTTTATTCAATATTCCTACCAATGTTTTGATTCTTTTTTATTTTATTAATTTATGTATTTTTTAATGGATGATGTATATGACGATTCACTTCATGTTATTTTTCATTCCTATTTTATTGATCCATTTTTATCAATATTTGGAAAACATTTCCATAGCGTATAACAAGCATCCACAAGCCAAGGTCGCAACGTCCACAAGTCGCAACGTTCACAAATAGAATAATCATACAGCGTGCAGCTGTTTCGCTGATACGCCAGATCTTCTTCGTCAGTGCTAGTCAACCAACAAACCCGAAGTCAAAAATGTGGAGTAGGCCTCAGTCGGGCTTTAAACCTAAAGTCTAAAAGATGCAATCGGCTTCAGTGGGGCCTAAAATCCCACTGAGGCATAAAATCTTAAACCCCACTAAGGCATACCTCTACCAATTTTTTGGAAAAGACAAAATTGGTTTCATATGAGCTTAAATATGTTACTCAAGTCTTCCTTATCCTTTACACAAAGTTTTTCTAACTTATTTCTATATATGGCAGGCCTCAGTGGAATATTAAACCAAAGTTTAAAAGATGAAATAGGCCTCAGTGGGGCTTCAAAACCCCACTGAGGCCTACTTTAATCAATTCTGTCAAAAAAGCAAAATTGGGTCTGTTTGGGCTTAAATACGTTTGTCAAGTTTTCCCCATTCTTTGACCAAAGTGTTTCTTACTTATTTCAACCTATGAAATAGGCTTCAGTGGGCTTCAATACACCAATGAGGCCTACTTCAACCAACTTTTTCGAAAAGACAAAAACTGGTTCTATTTGGGCTTAAGGGTGAGCGTCAGTAAATTTTCGGCCTTCTCCGCGCTTTGTTAACTTTCGCGGCACACATATTTCGCCGAAATTCTGCTCAAACAGTTGCGAAATATTTTCTGAAAGATAAAATGCAATGCTTAGATTATATTCAAACTAAATTTAATACCCAATAATACATAGAAAATATTTCTTATTTTAAATTAAAATATTTTTGGTGCTGCCATCTGTTGTCGTAATTTAATTCATACCGACAATTTTTATTTTTTAATGAACATTTTTAAATGTCTATTCCTTCTAATACAGTATTAAATACGACAAAGCTGGAGTCCTCAGTGATGTCCTCAGATCCCCTTTATCAAATTTATAGAATGAGAAATTACCTTTCCGTGATTGTGGCATTATTATATACGATCTGTTGTTGTATTTAATACTGTATTAGGAGAAATAGATATTTAAAAACGTTCATTAAAAAATAAAAATAATTGGTATGAATTTAATTACGACACCAGATGGCAGCACCAAAAATATTTTGGATTAAAATTAAATATATATTCTATGTTTTATTGGATATTAAATTTAGTTTTAATATAATCTAAGCATTGCATTTTATCTACCAGGAAAATATTTTGCAACTGTTTGAGCAGAATTTCGGCGGAAAACGTGTGCCGCGAAATTTAACAAAGCGCGGATAAGGCAGAAGATTCACTGACGCTCACCCTTAAATATGTTGATCAAGTCATCTTTATCTTTTGCACAAAATGTTTCTTATTTATTTGAATCTATGAAACAGGCGGGCTTCAATGGGTCTTTTAATCTATAGTTAAAAATATGAAATAGGTCTCAGCGGCCGATTTCAAAACCCTAGTGAGGCCTACTTCAACCATCATTGTCGAAAAGACAAAATTGGTTCCTTTTGGGCTTAAAATAAGTCGCTCAAATCTTCCTTATCCATTGCACAAAGTGTTTTTTCCTCCCATAGATCAGTTTCGAACTCTTTATGATGGTATTGTCTGCTTGAAATCATCCATATCTTAAAGGCCCAGCAAGAAACTTTTTATGTGCCACAATTGTGCAAACTTCTATGGGAACAGACAAATTATGGCCTTCAACGTATCCGGCTTTCAATGTTTCAGAAATCTAGCTCAGGCTATACGATACTGCAAACACCGAGTTCATAATTATAGTATCCGCCAGTAAGGGGCGTTCCCAAAACATTGGATTACAACTGCTATCACGACTAATAACTTGATACATGAGGATAGGACATTATATTATTTCTTCATTTTCATTCCTTAAAACAAGCTATAAAATCATAAAATTAGCACAAAGCTTTTCCTACGGAATAGATAGAGATAAAATAGTTTGTTTATTGCTCTCCGTAGTTTATATTTTAATAAATTTATGAAGAATATTTTATTTTTATATACATATTTATGAGTAGTCGGGGTCTGCTGAAATGTTTACAGCTATTTCCAGCACATGCAATTTTATTTAAGTTTGATTGCCTTTTGATTTGGCTGAAAGTGGCGCCAAAACTTCATACATGCTACTACATTCCTAGATGAATGTTAAAAACCTCGTCGAATACTTTAAATATATCAGTTTCAGTTAATATTATTATTATTCTTACAAAATCACTTATTATTATTATATTAGTACTATTAATATTACTATTATTATAGTTATTATTATTTTTCTGTTGCTATTGTTATATACACATTTATTAATAGTTGGGGTTTGCTAAACTTCTTACAGCTATTTCCAGCACATGAAACTTTATGAAAGTTTGATTACTTTATGACTTGATTGAAAATGGCGCCAAAACTGCATCCGTGCTACTACATTCACAGCAGAATGTTAAAAACATAGTTCACTACTTATAATACATCACTTTCAGTTATTATTATTATTATTGCAAGTCACATTTGCAATAATAGTATAAATATCAAATCAATTTTATGCCTTATAACGTACTATTTTTAGAGGATATTTAATATGGTTACAACAGTATATTAAGCAGTAAGAAATAGTTCGTTTCAGTGAAAATTTCTTTGATGGAAATATAGAATTGAACTCATTTTTAAATTTTTTTCTTTAAATAATGAGACCTACTAAATTTATCTTTTTAGATTCTAGAATAATTTGCAGCCATTGAATGTTTCCATATTTGAGAGATTCTTTTAAAAGAAATAAAGTGTGGGTTTCGGTTATTGACCACGCCCATTAGATTGCAGTAAAATTGAATTTTAAGAAAGATTTAGAAAACAAATGTTTATTATTTTAAAAAACAGGTTAAAAAAATAATAGTTAATCTTGAGTGGGTGTAAAATTAACTTCCTTTTTACTTTTTAAGTGGTTTTCGGAAATTAACCACGCTCACTAAATTTTCATTTTCAGAAAAAATTACATTATTGATTTAATTTAGACAGTGCACTGCTAAGGTTCACGTTTTCTTTTCTTGGCAGATTGTTCAAATAATAAAACTTTTTTTTAATTATTTCTTTAAAAGCAAAATTGGCAGTGGTGTGGCCGTAAATAATACACTCGATGCCTGATCGAGCCAAATAGGGGTCCCCATACATTCACATGTGAAACATCAGCATATGAAACTTTCGGGGACCCATGATCACAGCTCCGATGGCCCTTTGAACATATAGAAAACATTTGAACTTTTTGCTTCAAAAAAAAATATATTAAGACTTTAAACGGTGTATAATTATTAACATATTTTCTAATTAAAATTAAAAAACTAATATCATCAATTTTAAATTAATTAAAATACAATTTTTGCTTAAATTTTTTTATCACATATAAAATATAGGCGGCCCCTTAAAATTTGGGACCCATTTCCGCTGCTCCGGAGGCCAGTGCGTTAATTAGGCCCCGTTCACGTTTTCTTTCACTTTTCTTTCACACTTCTTCTGAACCCAAAACTTGTTTTCAATACTAAATTCGACTGGCTGGCAACACTGTTGTCTGAAGCAGGGTTACTGGAAAAATCGAGTTCAATCTTGCTATTTAAAAAAAAAGGGATCCATACACATATTCCCTACTGAAGTTCACTTTATATGTTCGAGGCTAGAAAATCATTAATTTTTTCTAAAATGACAAATACTAAAATTTAGTGGGCGTGGTTAATATCCTGAAATCACACCTTACATCTTCTAATAGAATAGAATGGGAATCCTCACTAAAGTTAACTGTTCTATTTCGTAACAAATTTTTAAAGCAGAGCAAGGGGTTCTGAATTTTAATATTTTTCTGAAAATTCAATTCTACTAAAATTTATTGGACGTTGTTATTATTTTGGAACTACTTTATTTTTTTAATATAATCCTTCAAGCATAGAACTTTTAACCTTTAGATTATTTTTATTTAGAAACTTTTAACCGTAGATTAGTATCAAATCTATGAAAATAGATGAAATTATTTTTTTTTAACAATGTGTTTTATTCAATATTTTCAACACAAGAATGACTCTGCATTTCAATTAAAAAGGAAATTTTCATTTTATTTTATATATTATTGCATTCTTTTTACATAGCCTCTCAAAACAATGTGGTAAATATAATTTAAAACAGCAGAAACTGAATGTGAAAATATTTTAAAATAGCGTACAATATTTTTAACATCATGTTGGGAATAAAGCAACATAGATTCAGTTTTTCACCATTTTAGAAAAGTTAATAAAAAATATATAATCACACTGAATATAATAGAAATATTATAAAGTATAATGCATCTGTGGGCCTTAAAAGCAATTGCTACTACTACTAATAATTATTATGTATGTTATAACTTTTGTAGTTCAACAAAGCCCACAGCATATATAAATATGTATATAAAATAGAAAAAAAAATTAATTGATTTATTTAAAATTAAATTTCAATAGGAGTAGGAAATACACTTTTATATCACTGTACTTGTTCAATGTGTTCAGTGTACCACTAATTTTATAATGATAGATCTTCTGGTTTATAGATATATGATTTAGTAAATATAAATTAAACGTTAACCCCTTGACATACAACGGCGTTTCGGATACGTCGTATGTTTCATAAGCGATTGCAGACATGGACGTCTGTGGGACAAGCGCAGATTTAAATTTTGTCACGAGCAAATCTCATAGAAATATAGGGGACACTTGACACCAAATTTCATTTAATTCTTCTGTCAAGGGACTAATATGATAATATCAGTGCAATTATGGAGCAAATAATATGGATCAAATTCTTCATGTTTCCAGTTTTGATCCTCCCACTTTTAAGAATAAGATCAAAACCATATCAATCGAAACTTACAAAATGCTATCTTCGTTGAAAAAATAATATGTCATCATATTTACTGGACAGTTTGCCTCCCCCCCCCCCTCCCTACTTTAAAGAATCAGATCAAAACCATATCTATCAAAACTTACAAAATGCTCCTTGGAGCAAATAATAAGTCTTTATGTTTTTCGAACTGTTTATCCCCTCCTATCTTTAAGTATAAGCTCAAAACCATATCTAAATAACCTTATATCGCCTTACATACTATCCACATATCACATGATAATTATGCCGATCCGGTGGTCGAACGGCATGCGTTTCCGGCTGATCGCTGGATTCCGGTTGTGGGTTCGAATCCCGCCAGCGGACATGGATGTTGTGTTGTCGAGGCAAAGTCAGACTTCCGCCCTTGGGGAGCCTCAATAAAAAAGCAGGGGTCTAGTGAACTTGGTGCATGGGTGCTCCTTCACCACGGGGGATTAGTAACAACAACATGATAATTATACTTCTTAATTCTTAAAGCGCTTTAATCTTAAAGCGAATCCAATCATTGCATGACGACGATAAATTTCGTTATTTTTAGTGTCATAATAAATTCGATAGAAATAACAGAGAGACATGAAAAGTTTGAATAAATGATTTTATGAAAAGAGTGAAAATCCTAGAAAATAGAATAGATTAGATGCATAAAACTTTCGTCTCAATTTATAATTTATGTTTTGCTGATTTTCTTCATTATCATTATTATTATTATTATTATATTTAGAGATTAAACATATAAATTTAAAATGTCATTACTGACAATACTGAAAATTACTGACTATAGTGACTTTCACAAAAATAATATCAAGATTTTGTTACACATTTATTTTGATTGGGGTTAGTTTTGATTAAGCTACGCCTAAAATGTCAATAACTACATAACTGTACAATCTGCAAGTTGGTATGCGAATGGCAAACTGATAGTAGTGTATGACAGCGTGTAATCTGCCAAAGATAATATACTTATAATCCATTCTCTTAAAATTTTGGTGACTGTCAGTATTTTTTCAATGTACAGGGTCTTTATAAAGTTCCACTTTGAAATGACCATAAAAGGAAAACTACTGGACAGAATGTTATCAAACTTAGTAATAGTTTACAGGAGCTCATGGGATTTTATTTTCCGCAAAAAAAAAGTTCAAAAACTCATCGTCAGCGGGTAATGGCGCTGTATGCAATATTGTTAAACGAAATAAGACATGAAGACAACGGTTTAAAAAGTTTTTAGTCGTTTCTAAAACGTGTTACAAATCATGTTCAATGTAGCTTCCACTATTTCCTGAAAGCAAGTTAAATCGCATTACTGCGTTCTCAACAGTAGCTCAGTATATCAGATGGAATGTTACGGACATGTCGGTGTATCACATTTTTCAATTCCGCCAAATTGTTTATGTTATCACCATAAACAGTGGCCTAGATATCACGATTTTTATGCAGGACAGGGTTCCACCTCACATTGGTACATGTGTCAAACAGTTACTTAAGCAACATTTCACGGATGACCGGGTTGTAAGCCGACACTTCCTCATTTCTTGGCCAACCCGGGTCACCAAATCTCAACCCCTGTGACCTCTGGCTATGGGGTTACCTCAAAGCTACTGTTTATGGTGACAACATAAACAATTTGCGGAATTGAAAAATGTGATACACCGACATGTCCGTAACATTTCTCCTGATATGCTAAGAGCTACTCTTGAGAACGCAGTAATGCGATTTAACTTGCTTTCAGAAAATGGTGGAAGCCACATTGAACATGATTCGTAACACGTTTTAGAAACAATTAAAAACTTTTTAAACCGATGTTTTCATGTCTTATTTCGTTTAACGAGATTGCATACAGCGCCATTCCCCGCTGACGGTGAGTTTTTGAACTTTTTTTTTTTTTTTTTTGCGGAAAATAAAATCCCATGACCTCCTGTAATTCTGTAAACTATTACCAAGTTTGATAACATTCTATCCAGTAATATTCCTTTTATAGCCATTTCAAAGTGGAACTTTAATTATAAAGACCCTGTATTTAAATATTGACCATAGGACCCGTTTCAGCACTTTCTTAAAAACTCTTAAAATATTATAACTACCATAAATAATTTTATACAACACATGTAAAATGTAAAATTTCGTATATATGCTTATGCAATATCAATAGTAAACAATCTATTTCGTAAGCTACATCTGAATGATGGCGGCTTACAAAAAATATTATAAGTCTGCGAACCGAAGCGAAATACAGGTTCCTCAAAAACCGCCCCACCAGACGGCGATGGTCTCGAATAAGCTTCCTACAGCGGAGGAGAACTAATTGAAACTAATGGGAATTTATTGCAAATGAAATGACCGATATATTTCGAAATAGCTGAAGAATTTGTGTGAAATTTGGTGTGATTATTGTAAGTGCTATACACAAAAAGTCATTTGATTTTCAGAAAGGTTGAGCTAGGGATATATTCGTATTTTTAAAATTTTATTTCACTTGATGGTGTTCGTTCAAACCTTTGAGGTCCAAAATAATCAGATTCATTTATCACAGTAACGTGAAATTCGTTCTGACGTTTCCTCTTGTGGTATATTTCAGTTCTTTCGATGTTGAAGCTTATCGGGCTGGCCAGTCCTGGGCCCGCCATAGGACCTTAATTGTTTTTAGAGAATAACTCGAAAATCAGAAAAAGTAGGAAATCTAAATTTAATATATCATTTTTGTTTGGACTATATTTTAATTCTTTCAATTTTAAACCGTATCGGGTTTGCCCGTCTTAGGCCCGCCTTAGAAACTCACCCGTTTTGCGGTATAACTCGAGAACAGGTGTATCTAAAAATTCGAAGTTTAGCATATCCTTGTTATTTGCTGTATATTTTAACTCTTTGGATTAAAAATCTTATCGGGCAAGCCCGTCCTGAGCCCAACAAGAGGAATATATCGTTTTTTTGAGAATAACTCAAAATTCGGAGCATCTAGAATGTCTAAATTTGATATATCATTGTCCTTTGGGGTATATTACGTTTCATCGTATTTCGAAACTTATCGGGCTAGCCCGTCTTGGCCCGCCATAGAAATTTACTCCCTTTTCAAGAATAACTCCAATCGTAGTAGCTAAAAAATGTAAATTTAGTATATCATTTCCTTTTGGATGGATTTTAATTTAGATTTTTAACCTCATCGGGCTAACCCGTCTTGGGTCCGCTGAAGAATGCTTTCGTTCTTGAAGAATAACTCGAGAACCTTAATATCTAAAAGTTCCATGTTTAACATATCGTTGGCTTTTGTGGTATATTTAAGTTTCTTCGGATTTGAACTTTATCGGGTAGCCCGTCCTGGGCCCGACATAGGAATGGACCCGTTTTTTAGAATAACTGGAAAATCGGGGCAACTAGAAAATATAAATTTAGTACATACTTATCTTTTGGGGAATATTTTAATTCCTTCGATTTTGAACCGTTTCGGGCGAACCTGTTTTGGGCCCGCCTGAGAAATTCACATTTTTGGGGGAATAACTCTAGAACGGGAGTGTCTAAAAGTTCCAAGTTTAGAATGTCGTCGTCATTTGCGGTATATCTTAGCTTATTGAATTAAAAACCTTATCGGGCTAGCCCGTCCTGGGCCCAACAAAAAGAATGTACTCGTTTTTTAAGAATAACTCCAGAACTTTAGCAGCTTGAATGTCTAAATTTAGTATATCATTGTATTTCAGGGTATATTTAATTTCTTTGGATTTTTAACCTTATCAGGCTAGCCCGTCTTGCGCCCGACGTAGAAATATACTAGTTTTTCGAGAATAACTCGAAAATCGAAGCAGCTAAAAAAATAAAAATTTAGTATATAGTTTCCTTGTGTTATAAAGTTTAATACTTTCGAAATTGAACCGTATCGGGGTAGCTCGTCCTGGGCCCGACGTATTAATGCACTTCGTTTTTTAAATATCTCAGGCAGAGCAGCAAAATATTTTATATATCATTGTTGTAGGGGTATATTTTAATTCTTTAGATTTTGAACCTTATTGGGCTAACAGTCCTTGTCTGCCATCCTCACATAGCTATATAATAATCACGATCACATGACGTCTCATAATTTGCGTACCTACGCCATTTTCAAAATCTGTTGAAACATCATTGGTTGGGAAAGGGAAAGGAATAAAAATTCTTGTAATGTCATATTAATTTTATATTTCTGAAAGTAATGTTACTTATAAATAATGCACACAAAAAGTCTTGATTTACCTGAAATTGATTTAGTTATAAAAATTGCATTTATGGTTTTAATCTTTACATAATAAATGAAACCATTAGCGATAGTACCAATAGCAGTATAAAGTAAGATAAAATTATTATTCATATATTCCATTCTATTTCCTTGGATTTAAATAAAAATTAACTTTTAAATAAAAATATTAATTTACTCTTCTTAGTTCATCTCTGGGAAAGGGAAAGGAATAAAAATTCTTGTAATGTCATATTAATTTTATATTTCTGAAAGTAATGTTACTTATAAATAATGCACACAAAAAGTCTTGATTTACCTGAAATTGATTTAGTTATAAAAATTGCATTTATGGTTTTAATCTTTACATAATAAATGAAACCATTAGCGATAGTACCAATAGCAGTATAAAGTAAGATAAAATTATTATTCATATATTCCATTCTATTTCCTTGGATTTAAATAAAAATTAACTTTTAAATAAAAATATTAATTTACTCTTCTTAGTTCATCTCTGTATTATTTCAATAGCAATTATCATGAAACTAGAAGGAACGAAAATCGTCATCGTAATACCATGTCTGGATATACTAGGAACTGTTATAGGCGAAACAACTATTTTTTTCGTGACGTTTGTGTGTGTATCTGCCTGTGCAATGTTGTCTAACTCAAAAACTAATTGCCAAATTTCATAAAATTTTATAGGTAGGTCACGTGTGGGTTACCTTGGTGCTGATTAGATTTTGGTACGATTCGGAATAAGTAATCTTATATATATAACTTTTCTTTTTTGAAATGATCTCGTAAAAATCGCATGTATCTATTCTAGCTAAAAAACTTATTTACCAAATTTCCCAAAATTTGTTAGCTAATTTACTTGCTGGTTACTCTGGTGCTGATTAGATTTTGGTACGTTTCGAAAAATGAACCTGCATTTTTTACGAAATGGCCCACAAAAATTGCTAAAATCTAAAATAAAATACTACGTATGGTAAAATACGTCAACAAAATGCTTGTTTTATAAGTAATACATGACGATGAAAATAATAAAACCAATCCCATTACTCTAGGACTAACCGTTCTCGAGATATTTTAGCATTTTCGCATTTTTGCCACGCCGCCTATGAAAATACTTCCAGTTACCAAATGGAAACGAAAATTGAATTAAAAGTGCAAATTCAGTAATGATTTCAAATAATCATGCGTGTTATTTTGTGCAATGAAACCAATTTTAAGGAATTATTAAAGAAATAAAGAGAAAATTATTTGAGTCTGTAGGCAAAGTCATGTGCTGCCCACATTATATTTTGTGTGTTTAATTTTATAATTAAAATATGTCTGAAATTTGTCTTGCTCTTCTAACAAAAGAAGTGGTTAAAATTAATATTTTTACCACAGATTTCATAATAATCATTTTTCAAAAAAGCGTCTTTAAACATTTCTATAACGATTTGTTGTAGTTCCTAAATAATGGTAACTATGTATTTTGTGATATATGTTCTTACAAAGACAAGGGAATCGGAGCTCCGCCCCCAGCGAAGTGAAATTAACATTTGCCTGAATTTTGTTATCCCTTTTACTTGAAAACTACAATACGTAGAAAGATGAAATTTTGCATACGTACTTGAAATTGCACGCAGATTTGCAGAATCACAGTTTCAATTATTAAAAGAAACTGTAACAGGGTAAAACGCCAATCTTAAATCCCAATCCACGTTTCCCGTAAAAAGTGTGTAAAAATAAAATGTCACCTTAGCCGCATTTCGGATATGAATAATCATTGTTCTACAAGAGTTAAAAATAATCCAATATCAAACTGCACTATCCTATTTTTTACTTTCTTTATATACAATAATGTATGAAGAAAGTATTGTGACGGGGTCGAAAATTCGAATTCGAGTTTTCGACGGTAGAGCACGTTTCAAGCATCCCTGATCACTAATCGTACATTTTTGAGGTGATGTCTGTGTGTGTGTGTGTGTGTTGAAGACCCTGACCGTCCGACTCATCCTGAGGACTTGAGGAACTATTTGGACGGCCGGAGTGTGTGTGTGTGTGTGTGAAAGTATGTGTGTGTCTGTGAAAGTATGTGTG
Source organism: Amaurobius ferox (assembly GCA_951213105.1). Lineage (NCBI taxonomy): Eukaryota > Metazoa > Arthropoda > Arachnida > Araneae > Amaurobiidae > Amaurobius > Amaurobius ferox. The sequence continues at coordinate 80,395,139 of OX578155.1, read as the reverse complement.
TGAAAGTATGTGTGTGTATGCGAGTGTGTGTGTGTTTGTCAGTGAGTCTGTGGAGACGATAACTGACGAACGAGTGGACATATTCGAACGAAATTTGGTACAAAAATTACAATCCGTGAGTACTGGAAGCCTGTTGTTTTTATACGCAATCGAATGTTCAGAAACCCCTAAATTTTCGGGTGAAATTTTGAAAAAACCGTCAAAAAATCAAAACCTCTAATAAAGTTACGCAAATAGACATATCTTATGTAACTTTTCTTTAGAAAACGATTAACGTAAATTTTAGAACGCTAGCGTGAACTGTTCTCGAGATATTGCACATTTTTCAAAAAAATATATCAAAAAATTATATAAAATAAAAAAAAATTCCTATTGAGAAACATAATCACTTTTCATATGTGATATCATGCGATAAATTTGGTAACATCATTCTCGTGGATCCTAGCTCGTTCCATTCATGAAAAAAGATACTTTGAGTAATACTTTTGCATTTGAAAGCCAACAGTCCTTTATCTGCTATAGGAATAAATTATTTCTCCGTCCATAACGGTTGGCGAGATTTTGGTGACGAATTTGGCGGAATGTCGCCAACTTGGCGATATTTTTTAAATGTTACAAAATCAAAGAAAATCTCGCCAAATCGATGAAAATAACGACTATTTGACGAAAATTCAATATCTTGGAAAAAATATGTATTTACTATAAGAATATTTTTTTTAAACACTATTGCAAGAAGAAAGTGAAGAAACAAAATAGATACCATGGAGTTAGAGAGTTACCCTTTACCCCCATGATTTTATATCAAGAAAATGTAATTCTAAGGAAATACGTTTTGGTGATTTGAATGTGTGACTTAGATTTCATTGTTTTCTTGTGTTTTAATTCGTTTAACTTACTATTCAATTTCGAAAAAATTATACGTTCTTTTTCAAAAATTATACGTTCTTCTCAACTACTGAAATTAATACTCTTATATTTCTAATTTCATAGTTATTTGTTAAATTAAGTTTTAATTTGAAAATTTTCACAGCTCGCAATTTTCATACGGGCGGGTCCATCCGAATTTCAGATTATATATATATATATATATATATATATATATATATATATATATATATATATATATATATATATATATATGCATATATATATATTCATATCCCAATTCAATTGCCCTGAATATATATATATATATATATATATATATATATATATATATATGCAGGGTGTCCCAAAAAGATTGAAACGCGCTTTAATTCTTTACCTGTTGGAGATAAGTGGGCAATTTAAATTGCAAAAATGTTGAAAGTAAGGTAGGAATTAAGACAACGTTAATGAAATAGTCCTTCCATTATTTTTCAAAAAGTTACACTTTTTACATTTTTATAGGACCCCCTTTGACAAATTTGGTCAATCGGAAAATTTTTATTTTTAATGCAACAAGGTCATTAAAAAACAAGAAAGATCAATCATGCATAAGCATTGATTATGAAACACTTTCCAACTGAAATGTAATTTCATTTAAAAATTTCTAAAATGTGATTCATTCAGTGGTAATATCTTTTACATTATCACAGTACTACAGTAATTTATTATACTTAAATATTTAAAACTGTATCGAAATATAAATCATCTGATTCTTTATGCAAAATCAATGAATATTTCATTCATATAACTTGTATTCCAGACTCCAGAGCTAAATAATTTTGTGTGAAAAAAATTCAGCAATTCTTATGTAATTCATCTTACAATCGCTTGAGATATTTGCATTCTGCATATGTTAAAATTAGGCTTCCTTGAAGAAATAATAAAAGTTTAGGGATCATTTAAAATCACAACTATTGTAATTGCATAGGCACGGAATTTAGATACACAGATAATACACAGATAATATATATGTGTATGTGTATGTACTCAAAGTATTGGAATCGTGCCGAAGATCGGAACTCGAATTTTCAAAGGATCTACACGTTTTGGGACTTCTAGAACACGAAAAAACAACTTTTAGGAAGACGTCTGTGTGTGTAAGGGTGTATCTGTGTATGTTTCTGTGTGTCTGTGTGGATATTACATCCACTCTAATTGAAAAACTAATGGACCGAATTTCATACAATTTGGTAGGTATGTTTTTTGTGGGAAATCCTGATGTTCATTAGATTATAGTACGATTCGTAATAAAAGAATCTGCCTTCTTTGCGAAATGGCCGCAGAAATTGCCTTTATCCACTCTAGCTAAAAACTAATGATCCAAATTTAACAAAATTTGGAGTATAATATTTCAATAACCTACAAGTGATTTATATACCAAATTTAACAAAATTTTGTATATAAATCATTTGTAGGTTATTCTACTACGATTCGGGAAAAAGGAACGGGCTATTTTTGCGAAATTGCCAGCAAAAATCGTTATATATAAAAATAAAAGACTACGTGTGCTCAATTATATCAATTAAATTCCTATTTTATATGTGATTTTTGACAACAAAAAGAATAAGACTAACCCCATTACTCTAGGACTAGCCGTTCTTGAGATATTCTAGTTTTTTCGCGTTTTCGCTACGCCACCTTTGACAATAAGTCCAGCTATCAAATGAGAACCAAATTTAAGTTTAATGTGTAAATTCAATGTCATTTAAAATACTTATGTTGTGCAGATAAACTCAAATTATCATTGAATAAATAAAGAGAACGAATATGAGTCTGCAGAGAAAGACATGTGCTGTCCACATCAGAATTTTTAACAATATTACACCAATGATTTATAGAAGTGAACGGGGATTATTTTCGTGAACGGGGATTATTTTCAGGCCATTTCGAAAAAAATGTATGATCTATATTTAAAGATCCATCAAATTTTTGTCGAATAAAATGTTCAACAAATTTAAGCTGTGTACCAAATTTTAACTCTCTAGGACGTAGGAAAGTGCATTTAAAATGCCATCAATTAAATTTATCATGAAGAGTTATATAAAATTTAAAAAAAATGAAAAATTGTTATCTACCAAATTTATTTTAAAATATGAAGCCACTCCCATATGCAAAATGTTTAAACAAATGGAGAGATATTTATTATATAATATCTCTCTCTTTTCTTTCTGGAAGATATCCCAAAGTCAGAATTTAATTGAATTTGTTTTTTTGCCTATATTAAATAATTTTTTTAATTAAAAAACTACTTAACATATTTTACTGAATTTTTTTTTATATATTCTATGGGATAATGTGAATATTTCCTAAAAATTTCGAAGCAATTCGTGAATTTTAAATTTACTTAAAAAATGTTTGAAAAATTAGGTCCCATAGGGTTCAATGTATTTCATTTTTTCAACCCGGGTTCAATAAAAAACTAATTGGGTGATATTATTTATTTATATTCCCATAGGTTCTACAGACCGTCTGAACAACATACTAAAATTTCATTTTGATAAACTCATTTTTACGGCAGTTATCGTGCTAACGGACAGACAGACAGACAGACAGACAGACAGACAGACAGACAGACAGAATGAACAAAGTCATAAACACTTTTCAACTTTGTTGTAAAGTGTTAAAAAACCGCATATCTGTATCTTTAAAATTGAGCGAGTTATATTTAATTGAAAATTGAACATTGTGAATGGGGACCATATATCAAATTAGAACAGTAAATTTATGACATACCACAAGAAAGATGAAACTGGATAATATTACATAGTATACCCAACAGCGTAGTGAGTAGCACTGCTTTATATGATCTCTGTCTGTGTAATGCCTTATTTAGATGCATTTGTGATAAAAAATTTTGACCCATATTAACGTATTTTTGATCTAAACAATTTCCATCGTCAATTTGTTTATGATCCCTATTTTGACTGATGAAACAGCCTTTCACATAGTACGGAAAAGTGGCATAAGTCAGATTATTTTCTTTATCATAATGTAGTTGATTTTAAAGATACAAGTATGCGGTTCTTTTTAATGATCTTGTTGCATTAAAAACACAAATTTTCTGATTGACCAAATTTATCAAAGGGGGTCGTATAAAAATTTAAAAAGTGTAACTTTTTGAAAATGAATGGGAGGACTATTTCATTAACGTAATCTTATTTCCTACCTTACTTTCAACATTTTTGCAATTTACATTTCTCACTTATCTCCAACAGGGAAAGAATTAAAGCGTGTTCCAATCTTTTTGGGACACCCTGTATATAAAGGTGAAAGCCCTGACTCCTTCACGGAAACTACTGAAATCAGGAACTTGAAATTAGGCAGGAATATCCCTTTTACAGCATAGAGTGTTACTGAGAAATGATTTTTTCCCTACGAGAATTTTAAGTGGGTTAAAAATGGGTCTAGTGTAATGTTCTGGTGCAAGTAATTATCGTACAGACAAGTGCCTATCCTACAGAAGAATGTGAGTTGGTGAAGTGACAGAAGTGGAGTCGGTGAGTGGTAGTGGCTTGTCACTCCCACTGGACTGGGGCATGTGCTAGGTGCTGCAGGATTGCAGCTGCAACGATAAATCGTCTTTTCCGTGTGCCTTCGGGCTGTTCGGGCTTGTCTTTTGCTTACCCCCCAGAAGATCTCTCAGTGATACAGAAGCCTGCAACATTGCACAATTATAGTACAGAATGATGGTATAGATTTCTCAATTATAGTACACAATTATAATACGCAATTATAGTATTACAATACACAATTATAGTATTACAGTACACAATTACAGTATTGCAACATTATAGTATACAATTATATATTCATACAATTATAGTACAGATTACGGGACAGAAATTAAAGATTTAATAATTGATTTCACAATTTTAATTCACGTCGACTATTTCCGACGCTAAACCACATACACTCTTAAACAAAATTCAACATATTGAAAAAAAAAATACAGTTTAATATTTTAAAAGTGGTAGATACTTAATTTCATGTTGCAATCTAATAAAACAAATAGCACCACTAACAAACGGGAAAACAAAACTTTTATAAAAACGCTAAAGAACGTTGGATAAAAAATGAAATTATTCTTAATTCCCATAAATTATATAGTTGATAATTATCATTATAGAGAAGACATTTTAAAATCTACCTAAATTATTGATATTACGATAAAAACCATGTAAGTACAATATCTTTTGTCTGAAAATAAATTTTGAAAGAAAATTGAAAGGCTAAATTGAAGTTGACACATTTTTAAAGGATGTTGGGCACTAAAATCTCTGCTCTTTTTATGCGTGGATGATTAATTAGTCTTTTTAAAAGAATCGCATGAATATAAGACGTTTTTTCGAGTTGATATTCCTTATAGATTCTATGTTTAACGTTTAAACTGTTTTACGAGCGTTTTAATGGTTTCTTGGGGAATATGCATTTTTGCTGTCCCTGCAATACATGGTAATGTATAGGAAAAGTATTGGAATCGTGCCGAAAATCGCAACTAGAGTTTTCGACGGATCTACACGATTTGGGACCTCTAGAACCCGAAAACACTATTTTTAGCGTGATGTCTGTGTGTGTGTCTGTCTGCGTGTCTGTCTGTCTGTAGGTTTGTAGGTGTGTCGGTGTGTATATGAGTCTGTCTGTGCAATGTATGTATCCACTCTAACTCAAAAACTAATGGACCGAAATTCATAAAATTCGGTAGGTAAGTCACTTGTGTATGATCCTGGTGTTGATCAGTCTTTGGCAGTATTCGGGATAAAACAACCCGCCTTTTTTTTGCGCAATGGCCCGCAAAAATCGTCAAAACTAAAATAAAAAACTACGCATGCTCAAATATATCCATTAAATGTTTGTTTTATACGTAAATTTTAACGAAGAAAAGAATAAGTCCAATCCCGTTATACAAGGACTAGCCGTTCTGGAGAATTATTAATCTTAAATAGAAATATATGTATGCTAAATAAATCACTTAAATGCTCGTTTCATACGTAATTTTTGACGATGAAATGAATTAGATCTCTCTCTCTCTCTCTCTCTCTCTCTCCCCCTCTCTCTCTCCCTTTCCCCCTTCTCTCCCACCCCCCTCTCTCTCTCTCAACTCCATTACACCGTTCTCGAGATATTTTAGTTTTATCCTCTCTCTCTCTCTCTCTCTCTCTCTCTCAACTCCATTACACCGTTCTCGAGATATTTTAGTTTTATCGCATTTTCGCAAAAACACCGTTGAAAATATGTCCGCTTTCCAAATGAAAACGAAATGTGAATGTAAAATGCCAATTCAGTGCCATTTTAAATAATTGTGGACGTCATTTTGTGCAATTAAACTCAATATAATAAATTACTGAGGAAATAAAATAACGTGAACGTCTGCAGGGAAAGTCATGTGCTCTCCACATCAGATTTTTACTTTCCCTGCAATACATGGTATTGCATAGGGAAAGTATTGGAATCATACCGAAAATCGAATTCGAGTTTCCCACGGATCTACACGTTTCGGGACCTCTAGAATACGAAAGAACTATTTTTAACTCGACCTCTGTGTGTGTGTTCGTGAATCTGTGTGTCTGTGGGTCTGTATATCTGTCTGTGCAATGTATGTATCCAGTCTAACTCAAAAACTAAGGTACTACATTTCATAAAATTTAGCAGATAAGTCATTTGTATGTGACCCTGGTGTTGATTAGTTTTTGGTACTATTCAAGATAAAATAAACTCTTCTTTTTTAACGAAATGGCACGCAAAAGTTTCATGCATCTATTTTAGCTGAAAAACTAATTGACAAAAATTTCGCAAAATTTGGTACATAAGTCACTCGTGGGATACCCTGGTGCTGATTAGATTTTGGTAAGATTTAGAAAAGAAGAATCTGACTTTTTTTAGTAAATGGAAAGTAAAAATTGTAGCTCAAACATATCCATTAAATGCTTGTTTCATTCTTAATTCTTGACGAAAAAATTAATAAGACCAGCTTCATTACTCTAGGATTAACCGTTCCCGATATATATATATATATATTTTCGCATTTTGGTTACGTCGCCTTTGAAAAAATACCCAATTGCCAAAAAAAAAAAAATTTTGGTTACGTCGCCTTTGAAAAAATACCCAATTGCCAAAAAAAAAAAAAAAAAAATATCTGATGTGGGCAGCACATGACTTTCCTTATATAATGCAATGAATTTACTACTTTTACAGTAAAAAAAATAGATTATTTTTATAGTAAATATTTATATTCTTTCCAAGATATTGAATTTTCGTCAATGAGTCTTCATTGTCATTGATTTGGCGTCATTTTTATCCATTTGGCGAGTTTTCCGTTAATTTAGCAACATTTAAAACAGGCGCCAAGTTCGCTACATTCCACCAAATTCGTCGCCAAAATCTCGCCAACCGTTATGGACGGAGAAATAAGTTATTCTTACAGCAGATAAATGACTATTGGAGTTCAAATACAAAAGTATTACTCAAAGTATCTTTTTTCATGAATGGAACGAGTTAGGTTCCACGAAAATTATGTCACCCAATTTATCGCATGATATGACATATGAAAAGTGAACATGTTTCTCAATAGGAAATACTTTTGTTTTATATTTTATATAATTTTTTGATAATTTTTTGGAAAAATGTATACTCGAGAACGGTTCGTTCTAAAATTTATGTTAATCGTTTTCTAATGAAAAATTACACAAGAAATGTCTATTTGCGTAACTTTATTAGAGGTTTTAATTTTATGATGATTTTTTCAAAATTTCACTTGAATATTTAGGGGGGGGGGGTTCTGAATATTCGATTGCGTATAAAAACAATAGGATTCCAGTGTTTACGGATTGTAATTTTGTACCAAATTTCGTTCGAATCGGTCCATTCGTTCGTCAGTTATCTGCTCCACAGACTCACTGACACACACACACACACACACACACACAGACATCACTTCAAAAATGTTCGATTCGTGATTAGGGATGCTTGAAACGTGCTCTCCCGTCGAAAACTCGAATTCGAATTTTCGACCCCTTCACAATACTTTCCTTATAGATTATTGTTTATAGGAAAAGTAAAAATGTATTAAAAATGCAAATTCAGTGCTATTTTGTGCAATTAAACTCCATTCAAAGAATTATTAAAGAAAAAAGCCGATGTGGGCAGCACATAACTTTATATCTAGACTCATATTCGCGTTCTCTCTATTTTAATTCAATTTAATTCACTTTTAATTCAATTTTCGTTCCCATTTGGTAACTGGACTTATTTTCAAAGATGACGTAGCAAAATACGAAAAAACTAAAATATCTCTAGAACAGCTAGGTTTAATATAATGGGGTTGGTCTTAATACTTTTATCGTTAATAATTGCGCATAAAACAAGTACTTAATTGATACATTTGAGAATGCGTAGTTTTCATTTGACGATTGATTTTGACGATTTTTGCGGACCATTTCGCAAAAAGGGCAGGTTATTTTTTTCCGAATTGTAGCAAAATCTAATCATCACCAGGGTAATTCACAACTGACTTATTTAGTAAATTTTGTAAAATTTAATTTCTTAGTTTTTAAGTTGTATGGATAAAGACAATTTCTGCCGGTCCATTTCGCAAAAATAGGCGGGTTCTTTCATCTCGAGAACCAAAAACTAATCAGCACTAGGGTCACCAACAAGTGATTTACATATTAAATTTTTGGAAATATGGTCCATTAGTTTTTGAGTTAGAGTGGATACATACATTGCACAGACAGACACACAGACAGGCACATAGACAGACACACAGACAGACACACACACATACACGCACACATAGACGTCACGCTAAAAATAGTTTTTTCGTAATCTAGAGGTTCCAAAACGTGTAGATCCGTCGAAAACTCGAGTTACGATTTTCGGTATGATTCTAATACTTTCCCTATATATTACCATGTATTGCAGGGAAAGTAGTAAGGAAAAAATGAATTTGAGTCTTCAGGGAAAATCATGTGATGTCTACATCAGATTTTTACAAAATCTATTTGCTGGATTTATAAGACTTAATTAGATGAATTATATATTACTTATAGGGAAAGTATTGTGACGGGGTCGAAAATTCGAATTCGAGTTTTCGACGGGAGAGCACGTTTCAAGCATCCCTGATCACGAATCAAACATTTTTGAAGTGATGTCTGTGTGTGTGTGTGTGTGTGTGTCAGTGAGTCTTTGGAGACGATATCTCACGAACGAATGGGGCGATTTGAATGAAATTTGGTACAAAAATAACAATCCGTGAATACTGGAAGTCTATTGCTTTTAAACGTAATCGAATGTCCTGAACCCCCCTAAATTTTCGTGTGAAATTTTGAAGAAATCATCAAAATATCAAAACACTTAATAATGATACACAAATAGACATTTCTTATGCAATTTTTCCTTAGAAAACGATTTACATGAACTGTAGAACGCTAGCATGAACCGATCTCGAAATATTGCATATTTTTCAAATAAATGTATCAAAAAAATCCAATAAATAAAAAAAACTATATTAATTGTTGAGAAGCATGTTTACTTTTCATATATAATATCATGCGATAAATTGGGTGACATCATTCTCATGGATCTAATTCATTCCATTCATGAGAAAAGATACTTTGAGTAACACTTTTGTATTTGAACGCCAATAGACATTTATCTGCTATAAGAATAACTTATTTCTCTGTCCATAACGTTTGGCGAGATATTGGAGACGAATTTGGTGCAATGTTGCCAGCTTGGCGACTTTCTGAAGTGCTGCCAAATTAACGAAAATCTCGCCAAATGGTTAAAAATAGCTCTAAATCAATGAAAATGACGACTAGTTGAGGAAAATTCAATATCGTGGAAAGAATATAAGTATCTACTATAAGAATAACATTTCTTTTAACTGTAAAAGCAGTAAATTCATTGCATTATATAAGGAAAGTCATGTGCTGCCCACATCAGATTTTTTTATGTTGTGATAGATATTTTAAAACTCTGCAGCTCAGTCCTTGCTATGTTTTAGTATTGTGTTATACTACGATATTACACAAATGCTTCATGTAACTGAAGCATGCTGTAAATAATAAGCGTGCAAACTGGTTTTGAAGGCAAAAACAGCTTTCTTCATCAGGATAAGTAAGAAGTGCGAGCTCATTCCAACGTGCAAGTTTAACATCTGATGGAGCAATAATAGCACGCGTGATAAACGAAGAATAACACGAAAAATAGCTGGTTGTACAATAACTGACAACACTGAGAAGAAATGAAAAGACGTATTATTGGGGGAGTTAGAGATGATCCACGTACACATAAATAAAGGAAAAACGACGAAGTATTTTTTGAAGTATTTTTTTTTCTGGGAACATCTTAAAAGGTTTGATGTGGTCAGCGCATGATTTTCGCTACAGACTAAAATTCATTTTCTCTTTATTTCTGAGATAATTCAATAAATTGAGTTTAATTGACCAAAATAACACGTATACTTATTTGAAATGGCACAGAATTTGAACTTTTGATTTAGTTTACGCTTTCATTTGGTAATTTGACAGGCGGAATAGCAAAAATGTTAAACATTAAAATTTCTCGAGAACGGCTAGTCTTACAGTAATGAGGTTGGTTCCATTCTTTTGATCGTCAAAAGTTACAAACAAGCATTGAGGATAGTATGAAACAAGCATTGAGGATACGTCGTCTTTAAGTTTTATTTTAACGATTTTAGGTGGCTGTTTTGCAAAAAAGGGCAGGTTCCTGGCTCCTGAATCATACCAAAACCTAATCAGCACCAGGGTAATCCACAAATGATCTACTCATTAAATTTTATGAAATGTGGTCAATTAGAGTGGATACATGCGTTGCACAGACAGGCACACACACACACACACACACACACACACACAAGCACACACACACACACACACACACACACACACACACACACACAAGCACACACACACACACACACACACACACACACACACACACACAGATATATGAATTTGAGTTTGCAGGGAAAGTCATGTGCTGCCCCACATCAGATTTTTGTTTTTATTTGGTAATTGAACATTTTTCGAAAGCGGCGTAACAAAATTGCAAGAAATCTCACATATCTTGAGAATGGTTAGTCCTAAAATAATAGAGTTGGTTTTATACTTTTCCTCGTCAAAATTGCGTAAAAAACAAGAATTTAATTGATACATTAGAGCATACACAGTCATTTTTTTAGATTGTGGCGATTTTTGCGGGCCATTTCGTAAAAAAAGGCAGGTTGTTCTTTTCCGAATCGTACAAAAATCTAATCAGTACCAGATTATCCCACAAGTAATCTACCAAATTTTGTGAAATTTGGGCAATTAGTGTTTTATCTAGACTGGATACATGAAATTTTTATGGGCCTTTCCGCAAAAAGAGGCGGGTTCTGTTTTTCCGAATCTAATAAAAAACTAATCAGCACCAGGATCACAGTCATGTGACTTACCTATCAAATTTTAGGAAATTCGTTCCATTAGTTTGAGTTAGAGTGGATACATACATTGCACAGACACACAGACACACAGACAGACAGACAGACACATAGACAGAGGACAGACAGACAGACAGAAACACAGAGCTCATGATAAAAATAGTTTTTTCGTTTTCTACATTTCCTGAAACGTGTAGATAAGTCGAAAACTCCTGTTGCGATTTTCGACACGATTCCAATACTTTCAGTATACATTACCACGTATTACAAGGAAAGTGAAAATGATTATCACTCCCCAAGACATATAGTAGAACGTGTTCCTAAGAGCTTGAGAGGAAGACACCTGTGGATATCTCTAGATCCTTTACATTTAAGACTTCAGTATCTGGGGCTGCTTCGAATGATCAGAGTACTCTAAAAATATTGAAAAAGAAAAACAATGGGATATCGGAGGAACTGCTATTTATATGATTCTGAATAATAATTTATTCTACTTTTAATGTAAAAATAATATGAAAGTGTTTAAATATTTGCTTTGTTTTGAAAAAAATCTCATCATTAATGCAAAATTTAAATGAAAAACTTGAAATTTGATGCAACTTTAAGTAAACTTAAATTTTACATGAAAAAGGGAATATATGCTAATTCAATTATATAAACAACAAAGCAGGAATAGACATAATGAATATATTCGGAAATTTATGTGCTGCTCATAAAATTTAGATGTAATGTATTTATAAGGTAAGACATTTAAAAAAATTAAAAAAAAAATTCAATCTTTTTGCAGAGTAAAATTAAATATACAAAATGATTGTTTATTAAACGATTATCATTAATTTGATATATTACTTTATAAAGAAATGATGGTTCTTAAATATTACATTTACACTAACTGTAGTAATCAAGGAAAAATTCGTTTGAATAGCTTAACTTGTTTCATAGATAATATTGTTCATAAATCCATCTGCACGCATGGATCTCTTGAAATATATTTAATTTGTGTTCAGTCGTGATTTAAACATGTTTAATTGCTAAAATCTTCCATAATAACTTTATCCTCGTCAAAACATACTTTTTACACATATATTAGGTATTTATGGAAAGTTAAAATTATTAATGTTTCATTGAGAGCAGTATTTTCCTATGATGCTCCTAATAATATTTTAAATATAAACCACTGGTGATTTCCAACATTTTTACTTTCCTTATATACATAATGTATAAGGAAAGTAGTGTGACGGGGTCGAAAATTCGAATTCGAGTTTTCGACGGGAGAGCACGTTTCGGGCATCCCTGATCATGAATCAAAAACTGAGTGTGAAAGTATGTGTGTGTGTGTGTGTCAGTGAGCCTGTGGAGACGATAACTGACGAACTAATGGACCGATTCGAACCAAATTTGGAACAAAAACCACAATCCGTAAACACTGGAAGCCTATTGTTTTTATACGCAATCGAATGCTCAGAACCCTCCTAAATTTTCGAATGAAATTTTAATAAAATCGTCAAAAAATCAAACCCACTAATGAAGTTACGCAAATAGACATTTCTTATGTAATTTTTCACTAGAAAACGATTGACATAAATTTTAGAACGCTAACATGAACCGTTCTCGAGATATTGTACATTTAAAAAAAAATTCAACACGTCATATAAAATAAAATAAAAAAATATTTCCTATTGAGAAACATGTCCACTTTTCATATGTAATACCATGCGATAAATTGGGTGACATCATTCTCTTGGATCTAGCTCGTTCCATTCATGAAAAAAGATACTTTGAGTAATACTTTTGTATTTCAACGCCAATAGTCATTTATCTACTGTAAGAATAACTTATTTCTTAGTGCATAATGCTTGGCGAGATTTTGGCGACGAATTTGGCGAAAGGTCGCCAACTTGGCGACTTTTTGAAATGTTGCCAAATTAACGAAAATCTCGCCAAATGGATAAAAATGACGCTAAATTAAAGAAAATGGCGACTAATTGTCGAAAATTCAATATCATGGAAAGAATATTAGTATCTACTATAAGAAAAACCTATTTTTTTACTGTAAAAGTAGCAAATTCATTACATTATATAAGGAAAGTCATGTGTTGCCCACATCAGATTTTTTATATTATATATTTATGGAAAATTAAAATTATTACGATTTCATTGAAAACAGTATTTTCCTATGATGCTTCTAATAATACTTTCATTATAAATCAGCAGAATTGTCGTCAGATCTTATACAGAAACTCGTGTTTCAATTTCTGAAATTCGATAATGCCACAGGTTTATTAAAATTCCACGGATTCTAAAGAATTAATTTTACTACTGGTTTATTTTATAGAAAATAATTTCGTAAAATGTATTTCCACATATCATACAACCAGCGGTTTTATGAACTGGCGGGATGTAAGAAAACTATAAAGCAGAAATAGCGTTTCTTTTGTAGGCGCTGCTTCATTCAAAGGAATGCAGAGATTGGGCGATAAATTTTAAAATAGATTTTACGATAAAGACTGAACCGGGTGTATACCAAGCTAAAAAAATATAAACTGCAAATGGTATCATAAATTTTTACAGTTTCTATACGAAGATCTCAGATTGTCTGTTTTCATAAAAACTGTTTTATGTTACATGACGAAAATATTTTCTATTGATCTTATTTTGTTTCTTTCAGAAATAAAGACAACCAAAAAATTGGCCGTAATTAAAAGTATTTTAATAAAATCTTCTTTTACGACATACTGAAATTACTCAGCCATAGTGCTTTTGGGCATTAAATTACCATGCTCTTTAACAATGGCAAATTGAAAATGTGGCGCGAACATGTGCTTAAATACAGGCTGGAATCACCAGAAATTTTTTATTACATTAATTATTTAAAATTTTTGAATACGAGGTACTTAAAGTATTATTTAATTATAAAATACAAAAAATGCATTAAAAAGAAAAAAATGTTCATAAATTCAATGTTAACCAATAGAAATATCGTCAAAAACAAAATAAAGCAACTGCTAAATATTCAGAAAATCATATTCATGTTTAAGCACATCATACATATTCACCACTTATTTTCAGTTTGCCACTGATGAAGTGCATGGTAATGCCGGAAAGCGTTATGGCTAAGTAATTTTAGTACATCCTCAAAGAAGATTTTAACAAAATACTTTTAATTATGTCCAATTTTATGGTTGTCTTTATTTTTAAGGTATTGATTATTTTGACGTGTTACCATACAGTTCTATTTTTATATTTTGTTTCATTTATCTTTCCTTTTTATACAGGAATCCTAGGAAAGTCTTTAAACACTCCAATAACTTTGTAAGGAAAGGGCCTTGAGTGTACATTTTAAGTTTATTTACAATAAAAGGACAATGCCCGATCGAATGAAAGTGATTGCAATGCCCCTACCGGAGAATTAAAAGAGATAAGATAACGTTACCGACAACAAAATGAGATAGATGAAAAATGCCAATTACAAAGTTTCAAAGCATTGTTTGCTGAGTAGGAATCGATACCAGGAACGAATAAAACGATTATAGTAAAGCAATAAATACCAGTCATACTTGATCGGCTGCTAGATGCTCAGCCACGCTAAAATACTGTTAAATGTTACCGAACGAATGACGAGCGTGTGCAACATTATTCCAGGTAACCATTTGTGATATAAAAGGCAAGCTCTACACTACATTCCTAGCATGTAAGTATTCCGCATTGTACTTTTCTTGAATATGACAAAAAAAATTGCCATTAATAATGTTGTAATAAATAAATGCCTTCTGAAATAGTTTTACTGTCGATTCCTGCACATCCTTCAAGCTGCCATCGGCCCTATCGTGCTGAAAACACCGGTTCTCGTTAGATCACCGCAGTCAAGCAGCATCGGGCGCGGTTAGTACTTGGATGGGTGACCACCTGGGAACACCGTGTGCTGTTGGCACATTTCGGGTGCGGTAGCACGGTGGTTTGCGCGATGGATTTGCACGCTGTCACAACTGCCACCATGTTCATGCGGAGTACGACCACGTTAAACATTTGGGTCCGTAAGTCCTTCCGAGAGGTTGGTGGAAGGGGAAGGAGGGTACGGTCCCTGTGGATACCTCCCCCACTGGGTTCCGGTTTAAATTGGGTGGAACTTCCCGGCCGTCCACACAGTTACCTTACACCTTTCTGGTAGGTTGGACGGTCTGGGTCTCAATAACAACAACATCCTTCAAGCTATCAATTTCTTGGAATCGATGAAAAATATGCTTTTGTAGCGTCATCAATCTCATCTTGAAACGACGCCCACGTAATTTTTTTTTAGAACAAAAAGTTGCCAAAAACCCCACATAGCAAGATCAGGAGAATAGGGGGGATTTTCTATCACTTTGATGTTTTCTTGTTCCAGAAATTCGACTGTTATTCTTCCTGAATGAGAAGATGCGTTGTCATTGTGAAGCATGAGTCCCCTAACATTCACTTCCTGAAGAATTTCTGGAAGACACTTAGTGGTGTACCAGTTAGTTATAACCGTCTTCTGTCCCTCTAGCGTTATGGCTTTGACCAGACCTGTACTTCTGAAGAACACGGCATACATTACTTCTTTCAATTGCTCTTTGTCTTTTCATCATTGTTGATTTGGGGTCATCTTCAAAGACCCATACTTTACTTTCTTGACGTGTTGAAACGTCAAAACACAGTATGTACGTTTCATCACCAGTTATGATTTTAGAAATAATGCTGTGTCCACCATCATTAAGTAATTTTAAGGTTTCTTTACTGATTCTGACACGCTCCGCTTTTTGGTTCTGTTAAATTATGGTGGACCCAACGGCTAATTTTCTCATATGCAGTTCTTCATGAATAATTTTATGTATAGCTGCGGATCCAATGTTACGTTACTTCTGTATCATTTGGAAGGTGCAGCGATTATCATAGATTCACATTTTTTGAATGGCCGACACATTTTCTGGGACTACAGCTGACAAAGGTCTTCCTGTGTGTTTTTCATCCAGAAGAGAATTTTGACCTCTTCTAAACTCTGTAAACCATCTGAATATAGTGGCACGAGATGGAGCATCATTTCCATATGCTAATTGTAGACATTGAAGACATTCTTCTTGATGTAGCCCCACTTTAAAATCATAGAAAATAATAGCTGGATAATGCTCTCGCGTCAACTCCATTTTCTTTTCTTTCACAATTTATTCTACGATAGCTAAATTGTAATTGTTGCCACAAATTATCGTCTGCAGATATTAACGAGTTCAAATTTAAATATCCGACCAATATTTTTTTTTCTAGCGCATATCGTCTGCCCCTGTTTTAAAAATTTCAGTGTGACACTACTTGCTCTTCAGGTAATTTTTGACAACAAAAAATGGATATCTCACCTCATGACAGTTCTCGAGTTCTTTTAGTATATATTTTAGAAGACGTTTAAAAATACATTAAGTTGTTAAAGGAAACGAAGATGCATTAAACAATTAAGGAAATGAATTTGTAGGGCACCTCAGTTTTTTTTTAATTTTATGTGTTATTTTTGATATATTTATTAGGGAAAACTGCAGAAAACGGTATATGCTGGTCTTTTAAAGCTAATCATTTTTCTAGTGGAAAATTACATAAGAAATGATAATTTACATAACACTATTAAATGTTCTGATTTTTAATGACTTTTTCAAAATATTATTCGAAAATTTGTGCAAGTTCTCTTCAAAACATTCGTCAATAGGCTTCCAGTATCAGCTTATTCATTTATCTTTCCTTACAAAGCTATTGGGGACATTTGCAGGAACCCTATACGACATATAAATGGGTCTTGGAATTTATGAAATAATCATTGAAATTCATAATGAATTCATGAAATATTCATAAAGAATTAATTTTACTGCAAGATTTATTTTATTGGCACTAATTTCGTAGAGTATATATATCCATCCACATATCATAAAACTAGCGGTTTTATGAACTGGCACAACGTAAGAAGGCTGTAAAGCAAAAAAAAAAAAAACATTTCTTTTGAATCGGCGGTATCTTTAAAAAAATGTAGAGATTTAGCGATAAATGTTAAAATAGCTTTTATGAGAAGTATTGAACCTGCATTTCACAAAGGGATAAAAAATATATATATAAACTGTAAATGTTGTCATACATTTTTGCAGTCTCTATAGGAAGATCCAGATTGTTTTGTTTACATAAAAACTGTTTTATGTTAGTTAATGAAAATGTTTTCTATTACACTTATTGAGTTTCGTTTATTTTATTTTTTATTGTATATAAAAATAACAATTTTACCATAAATTGTAAAGAGCCGTACTGCCTTAACCGCAAATCGAATCTTTGATCTCTGAACTGGCCGGACGACTATTGGGACGAAATTGCAACCTCTTATCGCCGAAGTGGACTTTGCATTCTCCACCCTCTAATGTCAGATTGGCGGGCAACTGACAATCTGACTGATCACCTCCTGCTATTTTTACCTCAGGTTAGCCTCCTGCTACTACTATTTTTATCCAGGCTAATATCCTGCGGGGTCGTTATCCTCTCAATTTGAAAATCGGCTCTCAATGTTCCAGAGTCCACTGAATCCGTACTGGTCGTACTAGGGTCACTTTCAAACCTCCGATAGCTTTGCACTACGTATAGGGTTGATATATTTGGGCGCCATTGTAAAAAACCTTGCTGCCCCAGCCGGGAATCGAACCCCGAATCTCCGAACTGGCCCGCCTAAGGTCTACCTTTGAGCTACTGGGACGAAATTGCAAGCGGACTGCTCAGAAAAGAATAGCAGGAAAGAAAGCAAAAATCCGTGAGGTGGTCCCAGGGTAAATCGCGAAATTTTGTGAAAATTCTGCGGCCATCGATTTTGATATTTCTGAAAAAAAAAATTCTACCAGTTATAAAGTACTAAGTTATAAAGTACTTCCAGTTATAAAGTACTAATTCTACTCTAGACATACTAAGCTACAATGAAATTCAACCCTAAGTGTAATATTACTAAACTGACTCTAAATTTGAACCTATGATGAGCAAACTACGACACAATATACAAGAATCCAACCTGTATATCTTGTATATACTTACAAGATTGCAGGCTATACTCTCGCTGCTACCTTCCATGGACGATCAAAACACACACACACACGAACTCGGCAGAAAGGCAGATCTGCAATTCTAAAGTATGCCCTTCTTATAGATCTGACCAATCATGAGTATGCAATTCTCCGAAATGAAAGTTGAGAAGTTTAGGACATAAATTAAAATCAGGAACCAGTATAATTAGAATAAAATGATAACAAATAATATAATCCTCGCACAGTTACGAAGCGGTAATACAAGTAACTTCTAAGTAAATCAAAAAGCGTTGTATCACAATTTTGTTTAAACAAATACTTGCATTCCTCGTTTACACTTATTGATTCTCTTGCACTGAAGAAGGGGATCCAGCATATCCACGAAACAACTGTGTGCTGCATTATTGTGTTATTTGTGCTTATTTACGTTGCTCTATTTTTCTTAATACTTACATTTACAAACCGTTCATAATCTGACAATGCTACCAAGGCCGTTACATGAGGTCAAGATTTTCATTTAGTGAACAATTTTTTTATGCATTAAACATTTTTTTTTAATGCATTGACTGATAAATTTAGAAAAGGATCGTTTGCCATCGGTGTAGTTCAAAAGTATTAACAGAGAACGAACCCATGATGACTTTATGCAGTTAGAAAAGTGAACATTTTTCGTATTTTAGAAATCTATCAAATCTTTACTGGCGCGAAAATGTTCTAATCCTAACTATTCGCAATATTTTGCCTATTTTAAATTCGCAAACATTTCTGAAAAAAAAATTCGCAAAAAAAAAAATTATTTTATAATCATACGCAATAAATAATTGCGTGAAAAAAAAACTAATCGAAATGCTAAATAATACAATACCTTACAATGAAAATTTAAATTAAAATTTAAATAAGAAATGTAATTCATATTCGGATTTAAAATCAAGAAATTATAACTCCAATTTTTTATTAAAAATTAAAATTCACGTTTAAAATGCAGCATAACATAAATTAGCAACGGTATCAATCAGTGTCGGAAGCACAAAACAGCCTCTTTCAGGATATAAAGACAAATCAACTACACCAAAAGCGTATGTAGAATTTTGTTAATTGTCTTACTTGGTGAGTTTCTTCCGTGTTTATACCCTGAAAAATGTCACTTCCTGAACATGACAGCAATTTGACAATAACTACATTGTGCCAAATGAATGCCTTCTGTAACAGTTTCATCGTTGATTCCTACTTATTAAACAAGCACTATATTCACCCTCATTCACTTTGTAATTTTTTATTTTGACCATATTTCTTTTTGTTGCCAAGTCTGTCATCCTAATTTTTCAAAATTATCCGTTAGTTGTGCTGCAATCATTTTATTCTATCAGACGCGGTCACTTTGCTATAAATACAACTGAGAAGCACACTCGTGGACCTTACCTTAAAAAGTTATTGGGGTGCTTAAAGTCTTTTGAAGAAACTCCTCATAAATTCACCTAAATATAAAACAATCAAACATATTACATCATGCATTTCAAAACCTCCCATAAGTACCTCCACACACACACACACACACATCACCACCACCACCTCGACCCCTTGAAAACGCCACGAAGCATCCCAAATTATTATTTTTAGTAGAGTCAGAAATTTTGAAAAGATCCAAGCTATAATTATTCATTCGTTTGCATTTTAAATGACTATCACTTTACAATTGTCTTTTCTCCATCGATCGTTGTTGCTAAGTCTGCCATCCTACCTTTTTTAACACTTTCCAACATAGTTGAAAAGTGTTTATAGCTTTGGTCATTCTGTCTGTCTGTCTGCCCATTCTCACGATAACTGCCGTAAAAATGACTTTATCAAAATGAAATTTTAGTATGTTATTCAGACTGTCTGTGGGACATACGGGAATGTAAGTGAATAATATCACGCAATTAGTTTTGGATTGAACCCTTGTAGGAAAAGTGAAATACATTGAACCCTATGGGACATAATTTTTCAAATATTCTTTAAGCGAAGTTAAAATTCGCAAATTGCTTTGAAAATTTTAGGAAATATTTAAATTATCCCTTAAAATATATAAAAATAAAATTGAGCAAAATATGTTTGGTAGCTTTTTGAACAAAAATTAAAATAATAATTACACCCATATTACCTGAAGAAATCACGTGACCCACGTCAAAATAAAATAATGGCATCCATATAGTGTCAAAATCGTGATTTTTAAAGTTCTTTTAAATTTATTCTTAGTAATGCATCCGTCTTAAAACCGCTTTATTTTTTCGTATTTTCTGTGCATTTATATTCTGCGCCAACGCAATTACAATATTTTTGAGTTTAAATGTCTATCAAACTTTGATTATTTCTACTACGAAGACTAAACGTATGCAGAATGTAATGAAATCGAGCTCTAAGATGGATTGTATAAGAATTGCTGAATTTTTTTAACTCAAAATTATTTATCTCTGAAGTCTGGAATATAGGTGATATGAATGAAATATTCATTGATTTTACATAGAGAAGCACACGATTTTATAGCATTACCTTTTTCGTGAAGTTTTAAGCATGGAGTTAGAAAGTATTTTTACCTCCATTGCTTTAAGTAAAATAAATTATTGTAGTACTGTGATAATTTAAAAGTTATCACAGCTGAATGTATCGCATTTTGGAGATGTTTAAATAAAATTGCATTGCAGTTGGAAAGTGCTTCATAATCAATACTTTATGCAGGATTGATATTTCTTGTTAAATTATTCGCTAGTTGTGCTGCAATCAATTTATTCCATCAGACGTGGTCAGTTTACTATGAATATACCTCACGCGCACACTCATGACCTTTCCCTACAAAGTTATTGGGATGCTTAAAATATTTCCTAGAAATTCCGTATGAATTCTCCTAAACATAAAATAATCAAACATATTACATCGTGCATTTCAAAACCTTCCATAAGTACCCCCAGTTCGTTACCCTCAACCTCGGTCTCCCTTTGAAACTCCATGAAGCATCCCAAATTATTAATTATAGTAGAGTAAAAAAATCTTGAAAACATCTATGTTATAATTATTCACTGTCTGGCATTTTAAATTCATTTTCAGTTTGCAATTGGTTTTTTCAACCATCTTGGCTTGTTGCCGAGTCTGTTATCTTAACTAATATACCCAAAGTGTATACTCATGGACTTTTCCTAACAAAGTTAATGGGATGCTTAAGGCCTTCCCTTGAAACTCTTAATTATTCGAAACAGAAAATAATCAATAATCAACATTTACATCTTGCATTTCAAAACCTCCTAATTCTCCTAAACAGAAAATAATCGAACAAATTACATCTTGATTTCAAAACCTCCCATGAGTAAGTACCTCCAGTTCGTTACCCCCAACCTCGGTCTTTTTCGAAAACTCCACGAAGCATCCCAAATTATTAATTATAGTAGAGTCAGAAGTCTTGAAAACATCCATGTTATAATTATTCACTCTGTGGCGTCTTAAATGACTGTCTTAATGTGGGTATTTTGATCATTTATCATACCTCGAATCAGATGATTGAAAATTAGGTCCGAGCTTGATGGATTAAATGATGTGTCATTTTTGCAAGGAAGGGTAGTTATTAGGAAGAAGAAATGAAGTGAAATGAGTTGAGTTACCAGACATCCTGATTAGACCGGAACAATTCAAGTTTGAAGTACCTGGCTGGGCGACCATGTCATTTTGCACTGGTTTGATGAAAAGGAAAACATATTTTAAACAGAATAAAATTCACCTGTTTTGTTTCCTTTTTACTTTTTTTTTCTATTCATTTTGAAAAATGAATTGCTTGATATGCAAATCTTAAATATAATTCTTAAAACCTTACCTTTTGTTTTCCCGTTTGACGCCATTTTGAATTCGAGAAAGGTACGTCTTCAGATTTAAAGATTAAAATCTATATAAATGAAATAGAAAATATATTTATGTCTGTGTGTGTTTGTCTCATCTTCACGCGAGGAACGAAAGGATGCACCGAATTTCACGAAAATTTGTGGTTAGCCGTGAAATAAAAATTCAATGACTTAAAAATTTTGTCCATGCTTCGAGTTTCTAGGACCAGGGGTTGTTGAGCTATTAACAAAAAAAAAAACCACAATTAAACCTTTCATATAGATAGCATTATGCAGATGATATTTATTCGCCAATTTATTTGAAAAAAAAATTATATCATGTCGCTTAGCAACGGCATTAAATTCAATCTGTATATGCCGCAGACGATTCTTATTCAATATTTTCCGATTTAAATAACATAAATGTATATAAAATAAATTTTACCGAAATTGCATTTTTGGCAGCATTATATCAACTACTGCCTTCAGGTATAAAGATTACGGGGATTATTGATATTTTCAATTTATTACATCATCTGTTTTATTCTTGCAAATATTTTTGAACCTCATATTCCTAAGTGAAAGTCCTCATATTCCTAAAGTAACTCATATTCCTAAAGTAATTTTCTACTAATATAGTGATATGTTTTCTAATCTACAAAAATATAAGTAGTACGGGCATGTTTTCTCATGCAATTTTATCGCTTTTATTATGGCATATATTGATTCAATTTTATATTTTTCGCAAATTTGTTTACAAACGGGACTAGCATGTTTATTCTTCAGATCTTCATGTAAAGATAACACTGTATAGCGACAGAGATACTTAAACTTCATTTTATGAGCATTTTAATAGAATGTTTTGAATAACAATGTCATTTTGAATACAAAAGGCATTTGTACATGATTGTGAATTATAAGTTTCTTTCTAATGGGTATTCTGAAGACCATGTATACTGCTAGTAACTTATAAATATTTAACGTCTGAACTCAGTGGTCGTACAGTAATTAATAGTATTGGTTGTGAGAGGGATGTGATATATACAGGGTGATTAAAAAAAGATGGGCTAAGTTTTACGAGGTGGTACTACGCACCAAATCAAACATTTTTCGGCATAGTTTACTGGGTCGGAAAGGCGCCCGTGGGCGCTTTATGGTGAAACCGACTAAGTGAGGCGAAACCACAAGAATAACTTAGTAATTACATCATTCTCGTGGATCTAGCTCGTTCCATTCATGAAAAAGATACTTTGAGTAATACTTTTGTATTTGAACTGCAATAGTCATTTATCTGCTGTAAGAATAACTTATTTCTCCATCAATAACGCTTGGCGAGATTTTGGTGACGAATTTGGCGGAATGTCGCCAACTTGGCGACATTTTTAATTGTTGCCAAATTAACAAAAATCTCGCCAAATTGATAAAAATGACGACTAATCGAAGAAAATTCAATATCTTGGAACGAATATAAGTATCTATTAAAAGAATAACATTTTTTTTTACTGTAAAACGAGTAAATTCATTTCATTATATAAGGAAAGTCATGTGTTGCCCACATCAGATTTTTTATTTCGTAGTCAAAAATTGAGAATGAAACAAACATTTAATTGATACATTTGAGCATATGCAGACTTTTTTATTATAGATTTTGGCGATTTTTGAGGGCCATTTCGCAAAAAAAGCAGATTCACTATTTTCGAATCATACCAAAATCTAATCAGCACCAGCGTAATTGATTTACCTACCAAATTTTGTGAAATTTGATCCTTAAGTTTGCAGTTAGAGTGGATATATAATTTGCTATGACAGACACACATACACGTAGACATCAAGCTAAAAATAGTGTTTTAAGGTTCCAGCGTGCTCAAAACGTGTAGATCCGTCGAAAACTCGAGTTGTGATTTTCGACACGATTCCAATACTTTCATTATACAGGGTGTGCCAAAAAGATTGAAACGCGCTTTAATTCTTTACCTGTTGGAGATAAGTGGATAATGTAAATTGCAAAAATGTTGAAAGTAAGGTAGGGAATAAGACTACGTTAATGAAATAGTCCTTCCATTCATTTTCAAAAAGTTACACTTTTTAAAGTTTTATACGACCCCCTTAAACAAATTTGGTTAATCAGAAATTTTTTATTTTTAATGCAAACCGCATACCTGTATCTTCAAAATTGAACGAGCTATATTTAATTGAACATTGTGGATGGGAACCATATATCAAATTAGAAACTTAAATTTGTGATATATCACAAAAAAGATAAAACTTAATGATAATACATAGGATACCCAACCGCGTAGTGAGTACCACTGCTTTATATGATCTCCGTCTGTGTAATGCTTTATTTAGATGCATTTGTGTTAAAAAAAATACATCTAAATCACTGATGAAACAGCCTTTCACATGGTGCGGAAAAGTGGCATAAGTCACATTTTTTCCTTTATCATAACTCCGTTCATTTTAAAGATACAGATATGCTGTTTTCTTTAATGAACTTGTTGCATTAAAATTAAAATTTTTCTGATTGACCAAATTTGTCTAAGGGGGTCGTATAAAAATTTAAAAAGTGTAACTTTTTGAAAATTAATCGAAGAGCTATTTTATTAACATAGTCTTATTTCCTACCTTACTTTCAACATGTTTGCAATTTATATTGCCCACTTATCTCCAACAGGTAAAGAATTAAAGCACTTTTCAATCTTTTTGGGACAACCTGTATATTACCATGTATTGTAGGGAAAGTAAAAAATATATTATTAGACTTAGCATATTTCGTATCAGGTCTAATTATACATTAAGGATGTTCGTGGTTTCTGATATACTGTAACTTAGCGGTGTACAAACTTTTGAGGGGAAAGTTGAATATTACGGGTTTACTATTTCTTGCACAAAACATTAGAAATAAATTAATAAATAAATTAATAAGAAAAAAAAGGTGCAATTTCAAAAATTTTGAAAATAGAAAATGGTATCAAAACATAATAATTTTTAAAACTAGTGAAAATTAGTGATATAATTTATAAGACGCCAACATAGTCGTTATTAAGATTATGCAAACGTTATATATAAATTAAAAGGATTCATAAAACATGAATAAATTCACTATCATTAAATGAATAAATTCACTATCACCCCATGATAACTTTTTAACCCTTTTATCAGAAATAGATATCTTTGACTACCTGAACTCTAACTTTCTCCTTCTGGGAGATTTTAATGCCCGTGCTCGGATGTGGGGATATGGGTTCACCGACCAGAGGGGGTTGGACATGATTGACTTTTGCCTCAAAAACAATCTCATAATCTGTAACGATAAAAATCGTGGTCCAACTTTCGCTTCACATCCGGAAATGGATTCCCCGATCTTTCTCTCATGAACTTTTCACTCTTCGATTCTCTTTTTAGCTGGGAGGTCCTCTCGAGTGATACTCTTAGCGACCATAAATATATTAAAATTACACTTAACCTTGACCCCCCCTCTAATGATACTTTCTTTTTCAAAACTCAATACGGAATCGGTAAATTTATACATAACTTTAGAGCAAACTTAAATTTTCCCAATCCCCTTTTAGATAATATTCAAGACACTAACTCCCTTGATTCTTTTTTTAAAACTCTTATTGATATAACCCAAAATTGTGCCTTAAAATTTATTAGAAAGAAAAAATCAAAAACAATTAAAAAATTTTCCTGGTGGAATGCCACCCTCACAAAACATAGAAACTTCGTTACCGCCCTTTATAAAAGAGTCAAATCACTCGAGAGGAATTTTGCCCCTCCCGCCGAAATCTCTGCGGCCTTAATTCTTTATAAACAAAATAGAGCCAAATACAAATTACTGATTAAGAAAACAAGACTTGACTCCTGGAAATCTTTCTGCACAGGATGCAGCAAAACTTTCGGCTCTCAATTCAAATTTACTTTCCAGAAACACAAAAAATTTAATAACATTAATCTCCACTTCCCTGACTCCCCTTCCTTCAACATTGATGATAAACTGAAACGCTTGTTGGACCACCATTTTAAAGAAGATAAGGATTTTATAAACTTTCCTTCATTTACTTTGCCTTCTGAGGGACTGGGGGTAGTTTCGGATGAAGAGCTCCTCATTGTCTTTAAAAATTTAAAAAATGGTAAGGCCCCAGGCCTTGACAATTTAGATTTCACAATTTGGAAGCAACTTTATAAATTTTTCCCTTCTTTCCTATCAAAAACTATAAATCTATGTTTTAAATTCTGCCACTTTCCCTCTTGTCTCAAAAATGCCAACATTCTCTTCTTTAATAAACCTGGAAAAGACCCGTCTCAATGTTCTTCGTATAGACCCATTTGCCTCCTCCCGACCCTTGGTAAAATATTGAAAAAAATTTTCATAAATAAACTCAATTTTTGGCTTTCTTCTGAGGATGCTCTCCATCCCCTCCAATATGGCTTTAAGGAATTAACGAGTTGTGAGGACGCTGCTCTTGGGCTAATTCAAACCATTTCTTCCCACAAGTCAATACATTTTGTTTCTTTGACCATCGTGTACATCTGCGGAGCATTTGACAGTCTCAACTGGAACGTCTTGCCTCTTTCATTTTCAAAAATCAACCTCCCTCAGCCTTTTCAAAATTTCATTTTTTCATATCTTTTTAACAGAGAAATTTCACTCAACATAGGTAAATCACATATTACAAAACACATTTCTATGGGCGCTCCACAGGGATCGGTTATATCCCCTTGCCTGTGGAGTATCTACTTTAATGACATTCTAAAACTCAACAACGATCTTTTTCACCTTCAGGCCTTCGCGGATGATCTCGCGGTGGTCACCTATTCATCCAACTTAAAAACACTACAACTTAATACCAATAACCTTTTAAACCTTATCTCATCCACTCTCACTGTTTTAAAACTTTCCATAGCTCCAGAAAAATATAAATCAATTATCTTCAATAAAAACCGCTCAAAAATCAGACAATGCCCTTCCTTCAAAATTCAAAACCATAAAATACCTACAACTAGACAACTCACCTTTCTTGGAATCACTATCGACGATAATTTAAAATGGAGCTCCCACATTTTCAATCTTAGAGAGAAATGTTTTAAGTTCGCCAGCACCTTTGGGAGGTGTCTGGCAATAACTGGGGTATAGATAAATCCTTTTTAAAAATCTGGTATCTTTCGGTCATCGAAAAGATAATCATTTTCGGCGCAGGAATTTGGGGACAAGCTTTGACTGGGGCTCAGGTCAAAAAACTTTTGTCTTTGCAAAGGATTTTTCTTCTCAAAATCTCTTCTGGTTTTCGGACTACTTCCAACATTTCTCTTTACTCTATAACTGGTATTCCCCCCATTCATTTTGTCATTAATACACAATTTAAAAAATATGCCTTCTGGAAACTCAGAACAAATCATTTTACCAACCCGTCTCTTCCCTCTCCCCCTAACTTTGACTTCAATCGCCCTTCCTCTTCTATCCCCCCTTCCCTTCGTATCGCCTATCTGGCTCCCTTCGACCCCTCACTTTTTTCAGACATAAATATTTACACTGATGGCTCTGTCATTGACGACAAAGTGGGTTACGCCATTTGCATATACAGGGGGGATAAACTTCAAAACATATATACTTTCAAACTCAACCTTGGGAACACAGTTTTTCAAGCTGAAATAGCAGCAATACACTTTGCTATCAACTGGGCTTCTACAAATAATTTAAAAATAAATATTTTTTCAGATAGTCAATCCTCCATTTCGGCCCTTAACTCCATTAGAAACAAATCTGACTATCTTTCCAAAATTAAACTAGATGCAAATTTAAACAAACATTTAATAAACCTCTGTTGGGTTAAAGCCCATTCTGACATCTCGGGCAACGAGGCCGCCGATGAAAATGCAAAACTTGCTACCTCTTCAGGTACCCCATCTCCTTTAGCTTTTCCCTACTCTCTGTTAAAAAAGCATTGTAAACTAGATATCTTAAACGCCTGGCAATCTTATCTAAACAACTACATTTCCCCTCGCACCCATGACCCAGCCAGAATTTTAAACTTTCTTCCCCACGTAAACTTTAATTTCCTTTTAATGAACCTTATGAATCTTATTTATTTTATCACGGGCCACGGCCCATTTTTGGATTACCTTTACTTTTTTAAATTTAAATCAACCTCTTGCTGTTCCTGCGGTTCCTTTGGAGATGCAGACCACTACGTCTTTGCTTGCCCCCACTCTAAACCTTTTCATCTTTCTAAACCTTCCCCCGCTAGTAGATAAGAAAGGGGTGTTCTGCTGCGAAGGCGGAGCAATGCGGAGCGCGGAGCAAGATGGCCGCCATCTTGATTTCTGTAATCCTGGACGGGGGTGTAAAAAGGGGGAAAATGAAAAAAAGGTGGGGGTAAAAAATTTTTGAAACTTTTTTTCGGGTGGCAACGATGTCGTAGTCTTGTACGAGGGGTTGAGGGGGAAATAAATTTTTGGAATGGGATTTTTTTCTAAGTATGGGAGAAACTTTTTTGGGGATGGCAACACCGACAGAGGCGGAATGAAGCCATCAGCGCCCCCTAGCGGCGAAAAGCGGAACTATGGGGATGGAACTTAGAAATATTTTTCTGTTTCGGTTGCCATAGCAACACCTGGGGGAAGAAACTTTTTTCGGGTTGGCAACACCAACGGTGGCGGAGCAATGCCATCAGCGCTCCCTAGCGGCAGAAAGGAGAATTAAAACTGGTAATTTTTCTAATAGTTGAGATTTTTTTTTCTTTTTTCTTTTTTCTAAATGAATTAAAGGTGTTAATGAGGATAATTAAATAAAGTGATTAAGTATATCAAGAACATGTTATTACATGTCGAGGACATACCAAGGGTGTACCAAAGGGATATGCTGAAGACATGCCAAGGTCATGTCAATATCCCTCCGCTATATCGCGGTTACGAAGTGAACTGCGAGAATCTTGTAGGGTGAGATACTTGAAAATATCGTATGACGCAGGGTATGCCAAGAGGATCGAACATGAATTTTAAGAAAGTGTCACTTTTAGCGTTTTTTCGCAAAAAGTTTTCAAAACGTTAAAAAACAACAAAAATGTACGTTTTTAAAATAAATTGTGGTTTTTAGATTGTTTGAATTCTCTATGGGAAATAACATGGGTTTTCGCACTTTTGTGTATTTTTTGTAAAAAAAATGTGCGTTTTTGCAAAAGTGTTACCAAAAAAGCGTTTTTTGAAAAATGTGACATTTTGCGATTTTTTTTCAAAATGCCGTTTTCTCTATGGGAATTAACATAGGTTTTCGCACTTTTACATTTTTTTTAAAAAAATGTGCGTTTTTGCAAAAGTGTTACCAAAAATGCGTTTTTTGAAAAATGTGACATTTTGCGATTTTTTTCAAAAACATACTTTTTACTTGTAAAAACTAAGAAAAACACGTTTTAAAGTAGCAGAATCGCGTGAATCGGTGTTTTAAAGTAGCAGAATCGCGTGAATCGGTGTTTTAAAGTAGCAGAATCGCGTGAATTGGTGTTTTAAAGTAGCAGAATCGCGTGAATCGGGTGTATGGGAATCGCATGAATCTCGGAGGGTTTAAGGGGTGTGTTTCCCCAATCCTTTCGATCTTGGAGTTCAAATATTCCCAAAAATAAATATTTTCAATAAATATTCCCAAAAATAAATATTTTTAAATAATCGTGAAAGTGTCTAAAATACTTGAGTGTTATGAATCGTGTATTCATTTAAGTCTTGGAGTTTAAATAATAACAGATACCAATGGCTGTATGCATATGTTTTTACAAGTGTATACTACCATAGGAGTTTCTTTCAATCTTAACCTGTTTTAAAAATAAATATTTAAAAAAACCCACATACTAATTTCTTTATAGGAGTGTGTTATTTTACAAGTGCATACTACCATAGGAGTTTCTTTAAACCAACATGGTTTAATACGTGTATCATTTTACAAGTGTACTACTACCATAGGGGTACCTTTCAATCTTAACATGTTTTGAGGCACCTTGTTTTAAGATGAAACCACAGAGAAAGAATCATCTGAATAAAACCCCTCTGCGATGCGCGCGTTGAAAGAGTGTTCAGAATATTTAGGTTTCTACACTAATGCTGAAAAGCCCGTACATATAATCTCTTAGAAAACCGCATAGTGCATTAAATCATGATGACAGATCTACCCCTCCCCACCTCGCGTGAACGTGGATAGTTACATCGTATGGTCAGTGCGGGAAAAATGGGATACTGCTAACAGAGCGTGGTTCTGTACCAGGCTATAACTTGAGGCAATATGCCGCGTTGGGCTGGGTCGACTGAACTGCTCTCGCTGCTATTGTTAACACCTGTGGTGGGGGGCAGTTTTTTACGGATGCTTGTGTTGGACCATCGCGAAATGCTATTCTCTGCTGGGAGAGGCTCTTGAAGTTCTTATGTTTCTACATTTCCGTTTAAATATGTTCTTTACCAAGTTGCTAATACCTGAAACAAATATTTTTGTACTTGCACATTTAAATATGTTTTTTACCAAGTGTTTATTTTCGTTTAAATATATTTTTTACCAAGTGCTTGTTAAATTCTTATTTCCATTTCCTAATAATACCTGAAAAAGAAAATCCTGGATAGCTGAAACAAAGATGTATACCATGCGTTTTGCATTTCCACTTAAATGTCTTGATGTTACCTGAAATACCTGAAAAAGAAATATTTTTTACCAAGTTTTTACGAATACCTGAAAGGTGTGTATCTGTAGTTTCCAAGAAAAAGGCAAAGTTAAGAAAAAACACATTTATTAAATAAATAAATAAATATTTACATATATATATATATACATTATTCTTCTTTTGCACATAGATTTTGAATCGTTTGAAAAAGTTCGGTAATATGAATGACTTGAAAAAAGTCATGGATAAACACCAGTTCTCCAAAATCAGGGTTATTCAAATTGTCTCTGGTAAATAGGTAGGCGACATGAAACCAATCCAAAGCATACAGAGCCTGTTGTCCGTATTGTAGGTATTTATCTAGTTCGGTAAAAGAAACACAATCGTGGCTCGATGCGTCGTCGTACCCAGCTGTGCAGGCGAAACATTCAAAAAGTTCAGATATTTTTTCCATTAAACAGTTTTTTAAATGAATGCATAAAGCAGATCGAAGTTCATAAAATCCTTGAGGGTTATCAGGATCACCATTGGAAACACTGACTGACACTGAATAGCTGTTAAGTTCTCGTTTCACGAAATAATCCAAAGTATTGGAAATGACACTGGCTTGGACTTGAATGTTAATAGCATCGATGTAATCACACAATTGCAGAGTTTCAGGTAGGGTTAGAACCACATATTCTGGAACGAACTGGAAGGAGGAGTCTTTCTTTCGAAACATACGCTGGAATGTCAGTTTGGGTTCTCCTTGGAGTGTATGCCGGGATATACAGAGATCTCTTTGTATGATATGCAGCATATCGTCTTTCAGGAGATTGACTAGGGATCTTAACTCGGTGAGAAGAGCAAACCATACGGTGGTGGAGAGGGAAACACCTTCCTTTGTAGGTTTCAGACTCCCATCAGCATCTGTTGTAAATTTACGAATATGTATCCGTGTTTGTCCAATAAAATAAACAACACTGGCAAAAATATCACCACCCAGATGAAACAGAGTAGGAGGTAATGAATCCAATGTGATACGCTGAGAACAGACTCTCTTTGCTGAGTCATCCATAGCATTTGACAAAGTACGTTTGCAAGACATGGTTAACAGCGACGACCTCTCTCTATGGGTATCTAGCAGAAAGTAAAGAGTCCTTGCGAAAACACTCGCCAAAAGATATGTTGAAATCTCGCCAAAAAACTAGTAGGACCTGTTTAAAATCGCCAAAAAGTGGTACAGCGGGTTAAAAAATTAGCCAATGCAGGGCACTACCCTCTGTAAAAGGTGCCAAGGGTGTGTGACGTAGTCAGACAATGACGTCATCCGCTTCATGTTCATTCTTGAATGGTGCTTGTATTGCAGGGGTAGTTTCCATAGGGTTTGGTTCTATAACACTGTCTCGTGGTGTATGAAATATGAGCTTATGGTTTATCAAGTATTCATGAAGTCTAAATCCCATACCACATTCGGAGCATGTGTTGGATTCTAAATGGATGGGCATATGTCTTTTAAGGCTACTAGATTGAGTATACTGCTTTCCACATACTTTGCAGTCATAAGTTTTAGTCGAAGGTGGGTCGTAATGAATTTTTTTAACATGCTGACTTACATATTTAGAATGGTTGAACGCCTTACCGCATACTCCACACTTGTAATATCTGATGGAGTCCACTTTAGAATGTTCCTTGATGTGCAGTGTTAAATCTTGTACTCTGTTGAAGCCCATGTAGCACTCCCCACAGCCGAAGGATATTATGTCTTTATGAACCATTATATGCTGACTAAGAGACCACATCTTCTTATACACTTTTCCACAGGTGGCGCATGCCTATAAAAGATGAAAGACAGGAACTTAGTATAATTGATATATAAATTAACTTTAACAATTTATTACATAACACCTCACTCATTATAAATGATATAAAATAATATAATTCTAACACATTCTAAAAAAAGCAAGACTTTATAAAATTACTTAATAGAAATATGTTAAAAAGCAAATACTTACATATTTATTCTTGTCTAGGGTTATATAATCAGCATCATCATCCTCATCAGTAGTATTTGATACAACATCCATAGAAGAACAAGAAAAATCGTTAAAGCCGAAATCCCAAGAAGTCATGATAGCAGTTAATAGAAATAAAGCAACTTGGCAGGATAGAATCTAACGAGCAAGTAACTCATCTTAAACGCAATCCCCCACACCAGTGTTTCGCCCCTCCCACATGCTGACGTAACAAACCTGCTCTACCAATCCCCTGCAACCCGCTTCTCACGCGTGCGTGACCCCCGCTCGACAAGAACGGGCATGTTCAGTGACGTCACTGAAGCCTGTTTCGTATGGGTAGTATGCAATGGTAGTATACAATGCCAACACACACTTAGTTAAAAGAATGTAAACAATACACAGGTGATTATGAATGGAAACACTACACAGGTAATTATAATCAATCATTATTTTATTCATTATTATTCATAATTATCCCATTTTAAATAACGGGATGTTACAGGTTCTACTTTAGGTGGAGTAGGAGTATAAGGCTGATTATACAAATTTTTGTTTTTTACAAAGTGAGTAGGTATATTCAGTTCATCTAAAGCTGTTAAAAACACTTGTTGTCCTGTTACAGTTCTTTTCTTTTGTCCAAATATCAGATTAAATAAATCTCCAATATTAGTCTTTGGAATCCACTGCTGATGATGGGAAATATGTCCTTTTTCATTCCATGAAAGAATGTCGGGATGGCCTTTTATAATATCCAATAAATTGCTGGCATAGTTTCTCATGGCTCGGGGAACACTGTTTAAAATAATATCTTCATATCTCGAGATGTTCTGCTTTGGTAGGGTATCTTCGGATATTTTCATCTCTGTATCCATATCTGTATCCATATTCTCGAGAAGGTCCTTGTGCGATACTTGCGTATTGAGAAGGTCTTTGTACGATACTTGCGTATTCAGAAGAGGTTCCTTGTGAGACACTCGTATACGTGTGTTGAAAGAATCCATCTTTATTTTCTTTTGCAAAAGTTCATAATAAAGTTTCACTTTATCATCTTCACTCAGGGAACTGTTTAGAATACGAGCCATTTCCTTATCGAAATGGGTTCTATACTTTTCTGTAGCAACATGTTTAGACAAAGAGTCTTCAGGAACCAAGGCATACTTTTTAGCGTGCTCCATTGAAAAGGGTTGTAATTACACTGAGGGCTGCTGGGATGAGTAAGTTCAGAAAACCACCTTTCTGAATAATAAGCTTTCGTTTCAGGTACAGTGGCTTACGCTTGTCTGCCAATTCTCGTAAAACAGTCTTGTGCTCTCGAAGTTTCCTCTTTTGATAGTTCGTGAGTGGGATATTACCCCTTAATGTATTCAGGCTACACTCACAGATGGCTTTTATACAAGAGGGGGAAATCTTTTTTAACAAGTTCTTTCGTAGTTTGGTGGGACAAGAATGAAGTAGCTGTAATTGCTTCTGTTGTTGCCTGCTGAGTGTCATCTTCACAACTGAGAGAATACTGCGCATGCGTATTCATTTATCCATTTCGAAAAAGGCTTAATGCCTCAGTTTATACACGTATTGTGTCTGATCGGGTAAAATCGAGGTGCGCAAACGCATCTCTTCTGGAGTCTCACTGCGCAGGTCTATAAACAAATAAGAATAAGGTTCTCGAGTAGCATCTTCGTACACTTCTTGGAAGAAAGGCAGGTGTCTGGGAAACAGTTGTTTTCCCAAATGCATGATTTGGCTCATGTCTCTTCGATTCTTGCAGAGTAGCAGATAATGGGCATTCAGAGTAATTTCACGCATTTCTTTCCCTTTATGAAAAAAATTTTGTGTAATAAACACCACACTTAGATTTAAATGATGACTTCCTCTCGTAAACAGATGGGTTAATCGTTTATCGTTACCACATTCACTCATTAAATCGTCTATAATAAAGAGAGTATTCAATCCCAGATACTCTTGATAGTTTTTAGGCAATCCTTCCACAAATAAAACGTTTGGTATTTCATCGTATAAAGGCTGGTGGATCCCATAGAACCACACGATTTTGTCCGGAGGAGGCGAAAACATATCCCGCCTGTGTTTAATCATATCCCGCACAAAAAAACTCTTCCCACATCCTGTGGGACCCGAAATAACCATAGTAAAGGGGTGTTGTAAGGATGGGAACTCCATCGTAAATAACAAGAACAGTATGTTGACATCTATATTTATTGGTAAAAAGGTGCACTTATGTGAAAGCGCTTGGTTACAAAGTTATATACATTAACATCATTACATACATCGTGGGGTACAAAGGGTAATAAAAAGTCTTTCAAAGAAGATCCGCGACATCTTGAATACAAATAATAGATACAATAGTGTCCACAAACAGCTGTTACATTGCTTTGTAGAGGCATGGGGTTGTACTCTTGGTGCTGGAACGTAGAAACAAAGTCTGAGAGGGGTCCTTCAAAGGCTGTAGGTGGGTGTCCATAAGAATCAAAGAATTCTATCGAGTCTTTATCTTG
The DNA here is from genome assembly GCA_951213105.1 of Amaurobius ferox. Lineage (NCBI taxonomy): Eukaryota > Metazoa > Arthropoda > Arachnida > Araneae > Amaurobiidae > Amaurobius > Amaurobius ferox. The sequence goes on along the minus strand of OX578155.1, from coordinate 80,359,740 downwards.
CATGTAAAAGGCTACCCAATGGCTTCCTGGATCGGTCGAAGCGTCCACGTTGGCAACCAAACAGGCTGGGAATGTCACAATGTCTTGGGGTAGTAAATCACTCGGAAAAACGCCCAGAAATGCGTTCTTGGTTATAGGATTCTTGGAGAGGGCTTTATCCAGTTGCTGGCTTTCCATGATTAATTGGCAAAATCACACAAAATATGTCTAGACTTGTTAATTTCAACCACGTTTTCAAATTCAGCATACAGTAGAATGGAGATGGTTTCCTTTAAAGCTTCCGAAAACTTGATTTCCAAACGTAAATTACCCTGGTGTTGTAGATTCATATGAGGGCCATCGCACATGTCAGGTGATAAATCAAATGCGTACAAGGTAAATCCTTTTGCAAATTCGTCTCGGGTCAGATGAATTCCTTTGTCTTGGTTAAATCCAGGGAATAAGGTATGATAGGCACGGATATAGTTGTTTTGGTTAAAGTTTAATTCCAAGGGCCTGCTGGGTACTGGAAGTCCATCCACGTAGACGCATAGAAAATTCACGTTGTAATGGCCTAGCAGGAAAGGGTTAGAGTCATACTGTCCATTCATACCCGCATTGTTTAAACAGGCAACGACCACTCTTTTGGGCATCACACCTAAAAAGGCATTATCCTGCATAAAAGACCAACTGCCTTTAGAAACAGAATACGTCTTACACAGAACGCGGTCAATGGGATACTTGGCCGTGTGCTTCTCCAGGGCTTTTATATGTCCCAGTAACACGCCGGGGCCCACTTTCACTTTTCGAATAAACATGGAAGCATGCTCTATCATCACTTTATAATCAGGTTTGGCAGCACTAGACACTAAACAAAAATCTGATTTGCTACGTGTCATCTTTATCTTCATGTCCACTAAATTCAATATAAGGCGATTCTGCTGAAAAATGTCTGAATGAATCTGTCCAATCATATCCACAGTTTGACTTTGTTTGCTTAATTCATATCTTTGTTTCAGCCCTTCGTTAGCATCCTTTTCTGCAAGAGGGTTGGTATTGCTGAGATGGGTGTCTTTAAAAAAGCATTCACAGGTCAATAAACTTTTCTTGGCATCGGCTCCATAGTTCAAGAGGGTTTCTATATAGGCTCTGTAGGGATAGGTGTTGGTCGCTGAAGAAATAACTCGGTCATTCAAACTCACATCCACTTGGGAGAACAGGGAATGTAGAAATAAGTTCACGGGGGCCACGGGTTCTTTGTCGGCTATAGGCGATCCATCCGATTGCACAATCTTTGCTTTCACGTATAGAAAGGAAGAACCCAGATCCATATATTCATCTCCGCTTCCAGATATGTTAAATTCCACGGGGCCTCCATCTCGTATATTAGAGAGGGGGTGGTATTCGATAAAATGTCCTTTTTCTATAGCTGTCTGAGTAGGTGGGGTCACGAATAAATCCAATTCGCTCTTGGTACAGGGTGAAGAATCTTTATGGATAGACATCTTTAGGAGAAAATATCTCGTGTTCTCGCTTTCTTTGCTGAAGTGGGAATGAAGTGATTCTCGGATCGCTTCCTCTTTTTATTGCTTTTTCCAGAACCAATCATAGTCTTCATCTGGGTTGCAGCCTTGTCTGTTAAATTACGACCTGCTTCTTTTAAATGGCGTTTGGCTGCCACTTTTAAATCTTCTCCTCTGGATACATCTCCCATCACATTGAGTCCACTCTGCCATATTTGTTTTCCCACGGCTTTGGCACCCGATTTTAGAATGGGTACAGCCGCTCTAAAAAAGGAACGAAACAAACTTCCAAATCCATATCCTTTTTGAAATGCAGATCCTTGATAATAATCCAATCCATTACCGGTTTGCTGAAGATAGTAGTCTTCAAAAGATTTCTGGCAACATTCATAAGGCACATACATCATGAGAGATACTTTTGACGAAAGTGTAGCTTCACGTACGAGCGTCCGCGTTCAAATGGCGTGAGTTCGCCTGTGTGCGTCCTTATAACGATTTCCAAAGTGTCAATCATCTTTCTACTCACAGGTAAATAGTGGGGGCGGTCGAATGTTAGAGAAACCAATTCACCGTCGTTTCCGGCCACTTTCACTATGCGTAAAAGGGGTGCTAGTACATCTCCCACAATTTGGGGTTCTACAATGTCGGAATACACAAACAGTACATGATAATGAGCGTTCACATCTGCAACGTAGGGTCCTTCCACACTGGTTTCTAAATGAGAGTCCGATTCAATCACCATGGGATTAAAACCCAGTACTTGGGCCATTCCTTTGTCTAAAATCACTCTTGCTTTGTTCTTTACTTTAATGCGTACTCGTTTCGTAACAGGATTATAATGAAAAGAGATCTTGTTTTGGTGGTCTTTGATGAAAATAGCTTTCAAAATGTCTGGGATGGTTTCGTAATATCCCGCTGGTATTCTACGTACAAGCATTTTACCATCTCCTAGATCAAATCCAATAAAATTGTTCTCGGCAGTTATATTCATCCACGTATGGGGGTATAAAAACTCTGTAATTCCAATCTCCCAGCTTCCCTTTAGCTCTATAGGGGTGGGTAATCTCGTAATAAAATGTGAAATTTTATTCTCAGGAAAGTAGCTCATCGAGCTATCACTAGGAAGTGTCACGTAGAAACTCATCGTATCAACTGATTTCAGAAACAGGCGTCCTTGCTTTTATAGGGCGGATAAATCAGAGGCAGGTATCCACTGATTAAACTTGTGGGGATAACCTCGGTATTTTACAAAGTATTCCATATTATTCTTCTTGAAACGTTTCTTTAACACTTTTTCAATGGGGAATTCCTCTTTCATTCTCACTTTTTGTAGTTCTTGCAGGTAAAAGGTACCTTGTATGGGTTCTCCTAGTAAATCTTGGATTCTGTATACAGCAGGTTCTCGTTTCACACATTCTGTCACTTTAAATAATTCTTCCGACCAATTTGTTTCATACCCCTTCTCAAAGGTCATTTTAATCTTGGATACTCGCACAGTGTCCCCCGCATTTAAAATACATTTGGATACGCCCTTAGGCAGGTTACCATAGAGCGTAAACCACACTTCTTGTTCATTGTCCGAATTCACATTCACAGGGGCTTTCTTAATGCTGGAGTGATAGGTATGATTATAGCTATCCATCAACGAGTCCAATACATCCAAATAGCGATAAGTATTCTGATTGGTAAAGTATTTCCACATTTTTGTCTTAAGGGTTCTGTTAAACCTCTCAACAACAGATGCTTTTGTGGTGTTAAACGTTGTAAAAAACCTGATATGATGTTCTTTAAGTAATTTTTGAAATTTCTGATTCTTAAATTCTGTACCTTGATCCGTCTGCAGAGATTTTGGAATGCGCTCTTTAAATATAGTCTGAAAGGCATTCACGATATCTACCCCTCTCTTGTGCTTCAGGGGTATAGCCCATGCATACTTGGATAAAATGTCAATGCATGTTAAAATGTAGCGAAATCCATCATTCTGTCGACTGAGTGTTGACATATCGGCTAAATCGGCTTGCCATTGCTGATCTATAGAATACACTATAACACGGCTGGTTTTAAATTTCCGTTGAACTGGCTTGTGTAATGTATAAGCATCCACACCTTGTAACCAATTCTGAATTTCTTTCTTGGGTACTTTTCCTTGAAGAGCACGGTATATGCTATCCACTCCACCGAAACTTGCGGGGTGCTTGGGGTCTTGGTAGGTTCCATCCATCATTCCAACATGGAAATATTCACAGATTCGTTTAAATGCAGAATAAAATCCCTTGGTATATTTAAATCAATCAAAACTTCCGTTGTAATGTATACTATTAAAACAGTTATCAGATAGACACACGTCACGATAACCTCCTCTCTCGAAGACATGACTTTAAATAAACTTAATCGCTCTTCTCGCCTCTTTTATATAGAGATTTAAAAATAACGCCAAATCTTAAAATGCGCTCTCTGAAACGCTGGGCATCAATTTCCCAGAATCCCTTGCGATCTTCATCTTTGGGTACCTCTATAATGCATACCTCCTCACAAAATCTAACTCGCTTCATCCTGACCGACCTCTTTCAATTCCAAGACTCAAATGATTGGGAAAACACACCCCCTCTCATACACCCAATTCATGCGATTCTGCCACTTTGAAAACATCAATTCACACGATTCTGCTACTTTAAAACACCAATTCACGCGATTCTGCTACTTTAAAACACCAATTCACGCGATTCTGCTACTTTAAAACACCAATTCACGCGATTCTGCTACTTTAAAACGTGTTTTTCTTAGTTTTTACAAGTAAAAAGTATGTTTTTGAAAAAAATCGCAAAATGTCACATTTTTCAAAAAACGCATTTTTGGTAACACTTTTGCAAAAACGCACATTTTTTTAAAAAAAATGTAAAAGTGCGAAAACCTATGTTAATTCCCATAGAGAAAACGGCATTTTGAAAAAAAATCGCAAAATGTCACATTTTTCAAAAAACGCTTTTTTGGTAACACTTTTGCAAAAACGCACATTTTTTTTACAAAAAATACACAAAAGTGCGAAAACCCATGTTATTTCCCATAGAGAATTCAAACAATCTAAAAACCACAATTTATTTTAAAAACGTACATTTTTGTTGTTTTTTAACGTTTTGAAAACTTTTTGCGAAAAAACGCTAAAAGTGACACTTTCTTAAAATTCATGTTCGATCCTCTTGGCATACCCTGCGTCATACGATATTTTCAAGTATCTCACCCTACAAGATTCTCGCAGTTCACTTCGTAACCGCGATATAGCAAGGTCGAGCACTTCGTAACCGCGACCTTGGCATGTCTTCAGCATATCCCTTTGGTACACCCTTGGTATGTCCTCGACATGTAATAACATGTTCTTGATATACTTAATCACTTTATTTAATTATCCTCATTAACACCTTTAATTCATTTAGAAAAAAGAAAAAAGAAAAAAAAATCTCAACTATTAGAAAAATTACCAGTTTTAATTCTCCTTTCTGCCGCTAGGGAGCGCTGATGGCATTGCTCCGCCACCGTTAGTGTTGCCAACCCGAAAAAAGTTTCTTCCATACTTAGAAAATATTTCTAAGTTCTATCCCTGATAGTTCCAATTTTCATCGCTAGGGGGCGCTGATGGTTTCATTCCGCCTTCGCAGGTGTTGCCACCTCCAAAACAGTTTCTCCCATACTTAGAAAAAAATCCCATTCCAAAAATTTATTTCCCCCTCAACCCCTCGTACAAGACTACGACATCGTTGCCACCCGACAAAAAGTTTCTCTAAAATTTTTACCCCCACCTTTTTTCAGTTTCCCCCCCTTTTACACCCCCGTCCAGGATTACGGAAGGCGGAATGGCCGCCATCTTGGATTCCGCATTCCGCATTATTCCGCCTTCGCAGGTGAACGCCCCTTTCTTATCTACTCCCGCTAATTCCGCGGCCTGGTTCTCGAGTGCCTGCTCGAATAAAACTTCAATTAACAAAATTAAAAACTGTGTTCTCATAGCGAGAGAAATATCCAACAAAATCACTTGAATAGCCTGAGAGCCATTGCTGCTTTTAACTTTTTCTCTGGTTGTTGATCCCCTTGGTTTTTACTTGCTCCTCCCCGGTGGTGCCGCCTTCCCTTTTATTTTGGTTTGCTGTGTTGTTTTGGTGTTGTGTTTTGTTTTTGATTACTGCTTTGTTTGTTTGCTGTTTTGTTTAGTTGTGTTTATTCTGGTGTTGTCGCCGGATCTCTTCCCGGCCGTCCAATTAGATACTCAAGTCCTCTGGATGAGTCGGACGGTCTGGGTCTTCACACTCACTATCATTAAATGAATAAAGGAATTTGACTGTTTTTACGTGACATAAATAGATCACAAATGTTTAAAAATTACCATGTTGAAGACCCAGATAACACGACCAGCCCGAAGGCTTATGGTAGCTAATTGAGTGGCCGGAGAAATTACCATGTGCTGATCTTAAGTTGTTTACTTTTATCCAAACAATGAAAGCTAAATCTCTAGAACATATTCAAGATTTCAAATGACAATCGGTAGGATTATGTCTATCAAAGAAAATCAGAAACCGATTGCTATCTATACTGAGATGTTTTTAATTTGGGAAGTAAGTCTACAGCGGTTTTAGCGGCCGGAATCATATTTTATTCCGGTTTCATCCAGAAAATGCAGGTGGCGCTGATTGGTAACCCCAATTTCTTCGCAATGGAATACGATCATTACCATTACGATTCCTTTAAATTTTAACACGATGCCAACAGTAAATTGGGTTGGTAAATTACAATACAAACGTAAATTAATAGTTTTGCGGCATAGACGTGCTATTCATAAAATAATACAGCACAGAAAATTAAAAAGTCTGATGTGGCCAACACATGACTTTCCTTATATAATGCAATGAATTTACTACTTTTACAGTAAAAAAAAAATCTGATGTGGGCAACACATGACTTTCCTTATATAATGCAAAGAATTTACTACATTTATAGTTTAAAAAAAATGTTATTCTTTTAGTAGATACTTACATTCTTTCCAAGATATTGAAATTTCTTCAATTAGTCGCCATTTCCATTGATTTAGCGTCATTAGCCAAAATCTCGCCAAGCGTTATGCACAAAGAAATAAGTTATTCTTACAGCAGATAAATGACTACTGGCGTTCAAATATAAAAGTATTGCTCAAAGTATCTTTTTTCATGAATGGAACGAGCTAGTTCCACGAGAATGATGTCACCCAATTTATCGCATGGTATTACATATGAAAAGTGAACATGTTTCTCAATAGAGAATATTTTTTTTTAATTTTATATGACTTTTTGATAATTGTTTTGAAAAACGCGCAATATCTCGAGAACGGTTCATGTTAGCGTTTTAAAAGTTACGTCAATCGTTTTCTAATGAAAAATTACATAAGAAATGTCTAATTGCGTAACTTTATTAGTGGTTTTGATTTTTTGACGATTTTTTCAAAATTTCACTCGAAAATTAAGGGATTCTGAACATTCGATTGTGTTTTAAAACAATAGGCTTCCAGTGTTTACGGACACATAAATTTATTGACACAAATTTAGAACGCTAACATGAACTGTTCTCGAGATATTCCACATTTTTCAAAAAAATTATTAAAAAATCATATAAAATAATAAAAGAATATTTCCTATTGAGAAACATGTTCACTTTTCATATGTAATACCATGCGATAACTTTGGTGACATCATGCTCCTGGATCTAGCTCGTTCCATTCATGAAAATATATACTTTGAGTAATACTTTTGTATTTGTACGCCAATAGTCATGTATCTGCTGTAAGAATAATTTATTTCTCCGTCCATAACGCTAGGTGAGATTTTGGCTACGAATTTGGAGGAATGTCGCCAACTTGGCGACTTTTTTAAAAGTTGCTAAATTAACGGATATCTCGCCAAATGGATAAAAAGGACGCTAAATCTATGAAAATGACGACTCATTGACGAAAATTCAATATCTTAAAAGAATATAAATATCTACTATAAAATCAATTTTTTCACTGTAAAAGTAGTAAATACATTGCATTATATAAAGAAAGTCATGTGCTGCCCACATCAGATTTTTTTATTTCTTCTCATAGCCTTTTCCAATAAGACAAACTTTGAAAAATTATATGTATATTAATTTCATTCAATACTGTTTGAAACAGTTTCGCAAATAAAAACCGTATATTAATACATATACTCATATAGCCAGCTGGGAATTTTATCGCAGCAGAATTAAATTGAACTGTGCTGCAGTTTTAGTTTACTTGCTAGCTTATAAATTCATCCCAATTATGTGCATTTAATCTGCATGTAATTAATTTGTTTACATAAATTACTAGTATCTATGATTATATATATATATATATATATATATATATATATATTATTGTGTTATATGTCTATGTTAGTTTCTTATTTTTGGTGTCATTAAATTATCAAAATTAATTATTATCTGGGTGATTTAATAGTAAAGAAAGTTTTATATATTTCTATGGAAGTATAAATCAAATGTTTTGTATTCAATGTATATGTAATTGAGATACTTCTAGGGAAATAAGTAAGAGAAACCTTGAATTACATTTTAACATTCATTACAATTCAAAGAAGTTTTTAAGAAAGGTTTATAGATAGAGCTTAGATGATAACTGATGATATGGATTCGGCATCAAATTCTAGAGGATATAGGGTGGTTCACTAAAGATTTCCACTTCCACTTTTTTTTCACCTTCCGATATAATTTGTATTTACGATTTCTTTTCTACATCTGGTTAAAAAAATTTCCTTAAAACATCTATTTCTCAGAATTGATTATAGATAGAGATAAGGACTGATATGGATTCACCATCAAATTCTGGAGGGGCCCCGAGGTTCACTAAGGATATCCACCTTCAGTTCCAACTCTGTCTAGCACTGACTATTTCATAAGTTAATGACCTTTTTTCATAACCTGTTTATGTGGCCTGGGCTTCTATGAAATGCATAATCCCCCCCCCCCCCTGTTAGCAGCTCTAGCCGTGGGAGAAATAAAAAATCCGGCTGCGTTAGGTACTATATAATATGCTCGATACTATACAATATTTATCATAATACTTAATGTGCAAAGATACTATAACTGTGTCTTCTATGTGACCGGGAGGTGGGAGGATCTGGAAAGACTTTTCCAAACCTATTTTCTTCCCCCCCCCCCCGTGGTCAGTGACGTTGCCATAATTTTTAGACTCCTGTATAATAAATGTACGGAGCCGCCTACTACCCCTTATGTTATACGTTAAATACAGTTTCTTATGAAATGTTTATGTGGAGCTGGTCCCTAAGCGATGCATATTTTTGCTTCCCCCCCATTCGGTGACTTTGTCCGTGGAAGAAGTTAAAAATTCAACTCCGTTAGGTTCTGCCCCATGGTTGATACTATAAGTATGCATATATTATGCCTTCTAGGTCACCGACTGAGGGTCTGTAAAGACTCTTCGGGGAAAAAATTCCACTTATGGGCAGAAGTCGAAAATTCGGCTTCAATTCTGGACTCTGTCCCGTGGTCGGTACTATATGTGCCCCTTCAGGTCCACCCAAGACAGTGCTTTCGATTTTCTCCGTCCTCTGTGTGAGAAATTAAGAATCCGGTTCCACTAGGTTCTGCCCAGTGAACGATACCATTAGCGTGCGATATATGTTAACGGAAGGAGCCATTAGGATCTGTCCAGTGATCGATATTATTAGCGTGCGATATATGTTAACGGAAGGAGCCATTAGGATCTGTCCAGTGATCGATATTATTAGCGTGCGATATATGTTAACGGAAGGAGCCACTAGGATCTGTCCAGTGATTGATATTATTAGCGTGCGATATATGTTAACGGAAGGGGCCATTAGGATCTGTCCAGTGATCGACATTATTAGCGTGCGATATATGTTAACGGAAGGGACCACTAGGATCTGTCCAGTGATCGATATTATTAGCGTGCGATATATGTTAACGGAAGGAGCCACTAGGATCTGTCCAGTGATTGATATTATTAGCGTGCGATATATGTTAACGGAAGGAGCCACTAGGATCTGTCCAGTGATCGATATTATTAGCGTGCGATATATGTTAACGGAAGGAGCCATTAGGATCTGTCCAGTGATCGATATTATTAGCGTGCGATATATGTTAACGGAAGGAGCCACTAGGATCTGTCCAGTGATTGATATTATTAGCGTGCGATATATGTTAACGGAAGGGGCCATTAGGATCTGTCCAGTGATCGACATTATTAGCGTGCGATATATGTTAACGGAAGGGACCACTAGGATCTGTCCAGTGATCGATATTATTAGCGTGCGATATATGTTAACGGAAGGAGCCACTAGGATCTGTCCAGTGATTGATATTATTAGCGTGCGATATATGTTAACGGAAGGGGCCATTAGGATCTGTCCAGTGATCGACATTATTAGCGTGCGATATATGTTAACGGAAGGGACCACTAGGATCTGTCCAGTGATCGATATTATTAGCGTGCGATATATGTTAACGGAAGGAGCCACTAGGATCTGTCCAGTGATTGATATTATTAGCGTGCGATATATGTTAACGGAAGGGGCCATTAGGATCTGTCCAGTGATCGACATTATTAGCGTGCGATATATGTTAACGGAAGGGACCACTAGGATCTGTCCAGTGATCGACATTATTAGCGTGCGATATATGTTAACGGAAGGGACCACTAGGATCTGTCCAGTGATCGACATTATTAGCGTGCGATATATGTTAACGGAAGGGACCACTAGGATCTGTCCAGTGATCGATATTATTAGCGTGCGATATATGTTAACGGAAGGAGCCACTAGGATCTGTCCAGTGATTGATATTATTAGCGTGCGATATATGTTAACGGAAGGGGCCATTAGGATCTGTCCAGTGATCGACATTATTAGCGTGCGATATATGCTAACGGAAGGGGCCACTAGGATCTGTCCAGTGATCGATATTATTAGCGTGCGATATATGTTAACGGAGGGGGGGGGGGGGAGTTAGTTCTCCGGAGGATCTGGAAAATTTTTCCAATACAATTTTCTCCATCTCTGTAGCGCAGTGCCGCGATTGAATTATAGGTCTTTTATTCAGAAAATGCACTAACCCGCTACTCTCTTTATTTTATAATTTAATGGTATTTTTCATAAACTATTAATGTGGCCCGGGCCCCTAAGTAATGCATCTTTTTTGTCCCTCTCCCACTACACACATACACACATTCGGCCGCTGTGTCCGTGGGAGGAATCCAAAACTATGGTCTATTAGATTTTGATCCTTGGTTGATACTTTAATTCTGCAAAAATTTAGCCTTCTAGGTCATCGAGGTGGGACTTCTGTAGAATAAATAAATAATTTTCCAAAACCCATTTACTCCGACCCAGGAGGGGGGGGGAATCGAAAATGTATTATCAGTGATACAAATTTTATGTCAGCTACGCCGAAGGAGTGAAATTATCAGTTCACATAGAAGTTCACAAAATTGCGGCAAAGAGAATGCTTCCTTGCTGGCAGGTAACGGCTGTCATTGCAGTTTAAATATTCCTACGTATTCAAAAAAATTTTATCTTTCAATTTATTTTTATCGCCATATATTCTGAATTCTATCCTACAACTATGAAAATATACTGGTTAATTATACTCATAATTAGGGAACCCTTAATGTAAAAATAATAAAAAATACACAATATCTTTCTGTTGTATCAGCTAATAATAGCAGCTACTTTACTAACACTAGGGATACCTAGATATAATTTTCAAAGCATTATGGCATTTTGCGCTCAAAATTTATTTTCACAAAATTGACAGTTTAAATAAATATTTTAGGTCTTTCGCCATAGAAATACTATTTAGTGCAGGACTACTTATATTACCCAAGCACAACCTGAATTATTGTCACAAACGATATTAACTTTTTTACTTTCTCTGCAATACATGGTAATGTATAAGGAAAGTATTGGAATCATGTCGAAAATCGTAACTCGAGTTTTCGACGGATGTACACGTTTTGAGACCTCTAGTGTACAAAAAAACTATTTTTAGCGTGACGTCTGCGTGTATGTGCAATGTATTTATCCCCTCTACCTCAACAACTAATGGACCGAATTTCATAAAATTTGGTACGTAAGTCACTTCGGTGACCCTGGTGCTGATTAGTTTTTGGTAGGATTCGTAAAAACACAACCCGCCTTTTTTGCGGAATGGCCAGTAAAAATTTCATGTATCCACTCTAGTTAAAATACTAATTGATCAAATTTCACAAAATTTGGTAGATAAGTTACTTGTAGGATACTCTTGTGTTGATTAGAATTTGGTACGATTCGAAAAAGGAAAACCCGCCTTTTTTTTACGAAATGGTCCTCAAAAATTTCATGTATCCACCCTAGCTAAAATACTAATTGAATAAATTTCACAATATTTGGTAGATAAGTTACTTGTGGAACACTCTGGTGCTGATTCGATTTTGGTACGATTCAGAAAAGAACAACTTTCCTTTTCTTACGAAATGGTCCTCAAAAATCGCAAATATCTAAAAGAAAAAAAAAGACTACGTATGCTGATATGTATCAATTGAATTCTTGTTTTATCCACAATTTTTGACGAGGAAAAATATATAACACACTCCATCATACTTTAAGGCTAACCGTTCTCAAGATATTTGAGATTTCTTGCATTTTTGTTATGCCGCTATCGGAAACATGTCCAATTACCAAATAAAAACAAAAATTGAACTGAAAATGCAAATTTAGTGTTATTTGGTGCAATTAAACTCAATTTAATGAATTATTAAAGAAATAAAGAAAATATGAATTTAAGTCTGCAGGGAAAGTCATGTGCTGCCCACATCAGATTTTCTGCATTTGAAGTTTTAACTCCATACTTTTACCTCTATGGGTGTATCCCTAACATGCCAGAACAAACTATTTCCTCATCTGCCGCTGGAAAATCCACTACTTCCCGGCCTTCATGATAATTCTCGAAAGAGAAATGTCTAGTTTTTGCCAACTGAATTTTAATACCTGAGATTTAATAGCAGTAACATGTTAACACAGTTGCTGCTGATCATGTACGCCCCAATTTAAGTGAATGATAAATAATCAAAATTTGGTATCACGTCTGCATTCAATAAATAAAATCAAGGACAAAGCGTCTTTAAAACGAAAGGTCTTTTATTTAAAACATCCTAAAAGACGTACAAAACATATACTAAAAACTGCCAGAGCGATTTTAAACGTATATACGCCCTTCATCAGTGGCTACATGAATAGTAAAAATCTGATGTGGGCAGCCCATGACTTTCCCTGCTGACTTATATTAACGTTCTCTATATTTTAATTAAATTTATTTCACTTTTAAATTAATTTTCGTTCTCATTCGATAACCGGACTTATTTTCAAAGGTGGCGTAGAGAAAATACGGAAAACTAAAATATCTCGAGAACGGCTAGTCCTAGTGTAATGGGGGTGGTCTTATTATTTTCGTCGTTAAAAATTACGTATTAAACGAGCATTTAATGGATATATTTGAGTATACCTAGTTCATTAGTTTAGATTTTGACGATTTTCGCGGGCCATTTTGCAAAAACAGGCAGGTTATTTTTTTCCAAATCGTACCAAAATCTAATCAGCACCAGGGTAACCCACAAGTGACTCTTCTACCGAATTTTGTGAAATTCGGTCTAGTAGTTTTTCAGTTAGAGTGGATACAAGCTTTTGCGGGCCATTTCGCAAAAAAAGGCGGGTTCTTTTATTCAAAATCGTACCCAAAATTACTCAGCACCAGACTCGCTCAAAAGTGACTTACCTACCAAATTTTGTGAAATTCGGTCCATTAGTTTTTCAGTTAGAGTGGATACAAAATATGCAAAGACAGACACACAGACAGACAGACACACAGACACACACACTGACGTCACGCTAAAAATGGTTTTTTCGTATTTTAGAGGTCTTGAAACGTGTAAATCCGTCGAAAACTCGAGTTGCGATTTTCGACATGATTCCAATACTTTCCCTATACATTACCATGCATTGCAGGGAAAGTAAAAACGTGGAATGTTTATATATAGAGATTTCAGTTTAAAACAAATTTGCTTAAGAGTATAAAATGGTAAATGAACTTACTATAAAATGATACAAGAAATGTACATGGAAAATACAAAAATTAGTTTAAACGCTTTCAAATTTAAAAAAAATATATTGCAAGAAAGATACTAATACAGATTTTACTTTCCCTGCAATACATGGTAATGTATAGGGAAAATATTGGAATCATGTCGAAAATCGTAACTCGAGTTTTCGACCGATCTACACGTTTCGAGACCTCTAGAATACAAAAAAACCATTTTTAGCGTGAAGTCTGTGTGCGTGTCTGTGTGTCTGTCTGTGCAGATTTTGTATCCACTCTAATTAAAAAACTAATGGACGTAATTTTACAAAATTCGGTAGGTTAGTCACTTGCGGCGAGCCTGGTGCTGATTAGTTTTGGGTACGATCAGGGATAACAGAACCCGCCTTTTTTTGCGAAATGGCCCGCAAAAGTTTGTATCCACTCTAACTGAAAAACTAATATACCGAATTTCATAAAATTCGGTAGATGAGTCTCTTGTGGATCACTCTGGTGCAATTAGATTTTGGTACAATTCGGAAAAAAATAACCTGCCTTTTTTTGCAAAATGGCCCTCAAAAATCGTCAAAATCTAAACTAAAGAACTACGTATGCTCATATATATCCATTAAATGCTTGTTTAATACGTAATTTTTAACGAAGAATAGAATAAGACCAACCCCATTACACTAGGACTAGCTTTTCTCGAGATATTTTAGTTTTTCGTATTTTCTCTACGCCACCTTTGAAAATAAGTCCGGTTACCGAATGAGAAAGAAAATTGAATTAAAAGTGAAATAAATTTAATTAAAATAAAGAGAATGTGGATATAAGTCTGCAGGGAAAGTCATGTGCTGCCCTCATCAGATTTTTTAGTTACAGGAAAAGCAAAAAAAAAAAAAAAAAATTCTTCTAGAAAAACGTCAAGCTTGATTTTCCTGAGAGTGACGTCAAAAATAACTATTAAGAGGTTTGAATTGCATAGAGTCAACAATGAGTCGCCAAGCATAATACATACCTGGAGGCCGCTATGGATTAGAAAAAGGTAGTTACCAAATGGGTTTTCGCTACTATGAATCTTACAGCGTTTCTTTCAGGAGGGCGAAGCCCTCTCCTCCCTTAGAGACATTTTATGGTAACCCAGTTTTTATTTATGTGGCACAGCATTTAGATATATTTATGTAGGGAAAATAGAAAATTTGACCCCCCTAAAATTTCTTTCGCCCCCCTCCCCCGGCCAAAAATTCCTGAAAGAAACACTGATACGCTGTTTTATATTTATTGTTGCGGCTGCTATGAAATGAACTAATGCCTCGCTATACAACCGCTATAACGGTATACAACGCTATAACGGTTTTCGCTATAACGGTATTTTCTAATTATGGGTGAGTTTCGGTGCATGGCCTAAATTATTTTGATATACAGCCAAAAATGTCTGGAAATCGCCTTATATTGTTACGACGTATCCATTGGAATCGTGGGTGTGCCCTCAGGATAAAAGAATGAGTCCGAATTACTGGATAACTAACACGTTTATTCACTCGCACAGAGTCAACAGCAACAATATACAGTAAAACAGCACTCATACCTCACTAAACGACCACTCTTTATACGGGTTCCAATAATTTTGCAAAATAACTTACACTATTCTCAAAACATTAAGAAAAGTCATTTCACAAAACGGACTTTACTATTCTCAAAACATTGACGTTAGCCACAGTTCAATGTTGCTCGTATCTCGTCAACTGCTCTCCAACTGAGTGATGACTATTTTTATAAATTCTCTATAGAAACTTCTAGAAATCTCTCATGTCTCGTAGAAAACTGGTTATTTCGAGGTGTTAGTCGAAATTTTGAAAAGTTCCAGTATTGGCGATAAATCGCCAAATCTGGTTATCCGTCTTCGAACATCGACATGTGGCAGCCGTATATTCACGTCATGGAAAAGGATGCCTGTACAGGTGTTTTCTCCGTCTGGTCTTCAAAGGAGACGAAAGTGAGAGGGGGGAGGAGAGTCTCCAGAGCATTTTACAAGTTCGTAGCAATATTATCACGTGCTCTGCACGGCCCTTACGGCATCCAATAAATTTACAGCATTAAATACGTAAACGTGCACGTGAGAAGAAGTGCTTATTTCTGCTGGGGTTGTGTTTCAAATGATTCGTTGCATAGCATTTCGCTTTAAGGTCAAACTTTAAAAAAAAATTTGCTCGCATAACGAAGTGTGTATTTCACATTTTAATGTACAGAGAATGTATTGTTTACCCCCCCAAAATTCAATTACGGAAATGCGACTTATAAGTACGTCTTTAGGTCTTCTGAACCTATTTTGACAACTTTTCGTAAGATGTTCGTCTAAGAGTGTATAGTCTCTTAAAAGCATAATCAAACTATCACCTCCCCCCCTCCCCCCCACACAAAAAAAAAGAAAAGAAAATCGCTGAATTAGACTTTTCTTGACCATATCGGATTTTCAATGCACTTTTAGAGGAAACAATTCATGTATAAGTAGATGACATGTTAAATTTTATACACCTTTCAAAATAAAATGATCCTAAATATAAGAAATAAAAAAAAAGAAAATTATATCAATATATAAAATATAATATATCAAAATTATATATTATATTTTAACAAGTTCTACACTTAACCGTGTCTTGCACGCTTAGCAGGGACGCATGATCAACTGACAAAATTTTTAAGGACCCTACTGATTTTATTTTACAAGTTATTGACATTTTTTTCACACGGGCCTGAAATGCATGGACCTAAAACTGTAAAAGAAATAAGCCGAAAGAACTTAGTCATTATTCTCATGCATAAAGTTAAAAAAATATTTTTTTCAAACATACTGTATAAAAGACTTTTCTAAACATTTGTCTTTTCTTTCATTTAATCTAATATGTAGACAGCAAATAGACGCAAAGTAAAATAAAACGCATGTAACAAAATATAAACGCCAAGCTGATATAAATATATTTTGTTCCATTATTTTTCTTTTGAGGTACTGTATGTGTGTGTGCATGTATATGTATTACTTTCCCTGCAATACATGGTAATGCATAGGGAAAGTATTGGAATCATACCGAAAATCACTACTCGAGTTTTCGACGGATCTGCGCGTTTCGAGACCTCTAGAATACGAAAAAACTATTTTTAGCGTGATGTCTCTGTGTGTGTATCTGTGTGTCTGTGTGTCTGTCTGTCTGTGCAATGTATATATCCACTCTAACTAAAAAACTAATGGACCGAATTTTATAAAATTTGGTAGATAAGTCACTTCGGTGAGACCCTGGTGCTGATTAGTTCTTGGTAGGATTCGTAAAAACAGAAAACGCCTTTTTTTTGCGAAATAGCCCGCAAAAATTTCATGTATCCACTTTCGCTAAAATATTAATTGACCAAATTTCACAAAACTTGGTAGATAAGTTTCTTGTGGAATACTCTGGTGTTGATTAGATTTTAGTACGATTCAAAAAAGAACAACCTGCCTTTTTTTCTGAAATGGTCTGGAAAAATCGCCAAAATCTAAAAAAAGTAGACTACGTATGTTCAAATGTATCAATTAAATTATTGTCTTTTACGCAATTTTTGACGAGGAAACGAATATAACACACTTCATTATACTTTAGGACTAACCGTTCTCAAGATATTTGAAAGTTATTGCATTTTTTGTTACGCCGATTTCGGAAAAATGTCCAATTACCAAATAAAAACAAAAATTGAGTTAAAAATGAAAATTTAGTGTTATTTGGTGCAATTAAATTCAATTTAATGAATTATTAAAGAAATAAAAAAATATGAATTTTAGTCCCATGGGAAAGTCATGTGCTGCCCACATCAGACTTTTTTTTATATTAGTGCATGCTTTCGTTCGTGCGTATTTATAGCAGGTGTGCACAATGTAACTAACGCGCTTACCACTATGAATTAACGCGCTTACCACTATAAAATTTTAAATATAGAGACTCTGTGCAAGAAACTTCAACTTCATACGGTTCTCAGTAATTTGCAAATCTGGAATTGAAAGTATTCGAATTTTGAAAATTTTCAAATCATTAATACAGAATGGGGAAAATTAATACATTAATACAAAATGTGGTAAAATAATATATGGAATTACGCCATGGAAGCAAACGATGTGGAAGTAGCATATTTGATACAGATCTGCCAAATGTATTCAATTCAGCGACATGTCAAACATGTTGTCAACATGAAAAATGTATTATTTTTTAATTATATAACAGAATATCTGATGTGGACAGCACATGACATTCCCTGCAGACTCAAATTCGTTTTCTCTTTATTTTTCAGTAATTCTTTATACTGAGTTTAACTGCACAAAATAACAACGAATTTGCACTTTTAATTCAATGTCTCTTTTTATTTAGTAAAAATACATTTTTTTCAAAAACGGCGTAGTAAAAATGCGAAAAAACTCAAATATCTCTGGAACGGTTAGTTCTAAAGTAATGCAGTTAATCTTATTCTTTTCCACGTCAAAAATTACGCAAAAAACAAGCATTTAATTGATACATTTCAGCATAAGTAATTTTTTATTTTAGATTTTGGTGAGCCATTTTGCAAAAAAAGGCTGGTTGTTCTTTTCCGAATCGTACTAAAATCTACTTAGCACCAGGACATTCCACATGTGACTTATCAACCAAATTTGTGAAATTTGGTCAATTAGTTTTTTTGTTACCTAGAGTGAATACAAGCGATTTTTGCAGGTCATTTCAAAAATAGGTGCCTGATTTTATCTCGAATCGTACCCCAACCTAATCCTCACCAGTGTCACATACAAGTGACTAACCTACCAAATTTTATAAAATTTGGACCATTAGTTTTTGAGTTAGAGTGGATACATATATTGCACAGACAGACACACAGACAGATAGACAGACACACAGACACACAGACAGACAGGCTGACAGATAGATACACAGGCGCCACGTTAAATTAGTTTTTTCGTATTCTAGAGGTCCGAAAATGTGTAGATCGGTCGAAAACTCGAGTTGTGATTTTCGGCATGATTTCATACTTTCCCTATACATTATAAAATGAAAATCTTGAATGAAAATCTTCGTCTGAAATATCTCGTGTATTGCAGGGGAAGTAAAAATCTGAGCAGCACATGACTTTCCCTGCAGATTCTAATTCATTTTTTCTTTATTTCTTTAAGAACTTGTTAAATTGAGTTTAATTGCACAAAAGGACACTAAATTTGCATTTTTAATTCAATTTCTGCTTTTATTTGGTAATTGGACATTTTTTCGAAGGCGGCATAAAAAATGCGAAAAATCTGAAATATCTCGAGAACGCTTAGTCCTAAAGTAATACAGGTGTTCTTATTCTTTTCATCGACAAAAATTACTTATACAACAAGCATTTAATTGATACATTTGAACATACGTAGTCTTTTTTTAGATATTGGCGATTTCTGCGGGCCATTTCGTGAAAAAAAAAGGCAGGTTGTTCTTTTTCCGAATCGTACCAAAATCTAATCAGCACCAGAGTATCCCACATGTAATTTATCTACCAAATTTTGTGAAATATAGTAAATTTGTATTTTAGCTAGAGTGAATACATGAGATTTTTGAGGGCCATTTCGCAAAAAAAGGCAGGTTCTTTTTTTCCGAATTGTACCAAACTTCAATCAGCACCAGGGTCACACCCAATGGTCTTATCTACCAATTTCTATGAAATTCGGTCCATTAGTTTTTGAGTTAGAGTGAATACATATATTGCACAGACACACAGACAGACACACAGACACACAGATAGACACACAGACAGACACACACACAGACGTCATAGTTTTTTCGTATTCTAGAGGTCTCGAAACGTGTAGATCCGCCGAAAACTGGAGTTGCGATTTTCGACATGATTCCAATACTTTCCCTATACATTACCATGTATTGCAGGGAAAGTAAACTTGTAAACAAATAACCATTGGGAATATCAATATACAGGCCATTGGGAATATCAATATATAGCCTAAACCATTGGGAATATCAATATACAGTGTGGTCCTAAAGGTATTAGACAAACTTTAAGGGAAAGTCAGGCATACAAAAACAAGCTAGTTTTGCATAGGAACATGTGGCCGCAATCACAACCGTGGAGTACTACAGACGCAGAAGCAAGAATCTGATGTGGGCAGCACATGACTTTCCCTGCAAGCTCAAATTAATTTTTTCTTTACTTCTGTAATAATTCATTAAATTGAGTTTAATTGCACAAAATAACACTACATTTAAATTTTTAATTCAATTTTTGTTTTTATTTGGCAATTGGACATTTTACAAAAGGCGAGGGGAAAAAAATGCAATAAATCTCAAATATCTCGAGCACGGTTAGGTTTGGAGTAGTTGAGTTGGTCTTATTCATTTCACCGTTAAACATTGCGTATAAAACAAGCATTTAATTGATATATTTGTAGATACGTGGTCTTTTATTTCAGATTTTGGCGATTTCTGCGGGCCATTTCGTAAAAAAGGCAGGTTGTTCTTTTCCGAATCGTACCAATATCTAATCAGCACCAGAGTGTTCCACAAATAACTTATCTACCAAAATTTGTGAAATTTGGTTAATTAGCATTTTAGATAGAGTGGATACATGAGCGTGTTGCGGGCCATTTCGCAAAAAAAGCGGGTTTTGTTTTTCCGAATTGTACCAATTACTAATCAGCACCAGCACCAGGGTCACATCCAAGTGACTTACCTACCAAATTTTACAATATTCGGTCCATTAGTTTTTGAGTTAGAGTGAATACATACATTGGACACACAGACTCACAAACATACAGACACACAGGCACACAGACACCTACACAGACGTCACGCAAAAAAAAGTTTTATCGTATTCTAGAAGTCCCAAAACGTGTAGATCCATCGAAAACTCGATGTGGAGGGAAACAAATATGATTTGTTTTTACATAATATCTAAAGCGGAATATTTCACTTTTTATTTCACAAGAAGATAGAATGTAAACTGTCGAATCGCTTCCAACACATACATCATCCAACACAACAATACACATACCGCAGCTCCCCCTGGCGGCTTTTACAATTCAATGCACATATGGGCTTCAACAATCAAGTTGCGATTTTCGGCATTATTCCAATACTTTCCCTATACATTACTATATACTGCAGGAAAAGTAAAAATCTGATGTGGGCACCACATGACTTTCCCTGCAGACTCAAATTCATTTTTACTTTATTTCTTTAATAATTCATTTGACTGAGTCTAATTGCACAAAATAACACCGAATTTGCATTATTTTAATTCAATTTTTACTTTCCCTGCAATACATGGTAATGTATAGCGAAATGGCCCGCAAAAATGTCATGTATCCACTCTAGATAAAATACTAATTGACCAATTGCTGATTTTGTATTCACTCTAACTCAAAAACTAATGGACCGAAATTCATAAAATTTGGTAAGTCACTTGTAGGCGAATCCGGTGCTGCTTAGTTTTGGGTACGATTCGAGATAAAAGAATCCGCCTTTTTTGCGACATGGCCCGTAAAACTTGTATCCACTCTAGCTGAAAAACTAATGGACCGAACTGCACAAAATTCGGTAGAAAAGTTACTTGTGGGACACTCTGGTGCTGATTAGATTTTGGTATGATTCGAAAAAATATAACCTGCCTTTCTTTGCGAAAAGGCGCGTAAAAATCCTAAAAATCTAAAATAGGAACTACGTATGCTTATATATATCAATTAAATGTTTGTTTTATACGTAATGTTTAACGAAGAAAAGAATAAAATCAACCCCATTACACGAGGACTAGCCGTTCACGAGATATTTTAGTTTTCTATATTTTCTCTAATAAAATTCTTGAAAATAAGTCCAGTTACCAAATGAGAACGAAACTTGAATTAAAAGTGAATTAAATTTAATTGAAATGAAGATAAAGTGTATATAAGTCTGCAGGGAAAATCATGTGCTGCCCACATCAGATTTTTACTTTTTTAACTGCAATACATGCTAATGTATAGGGAAAGAATTGGAATCATACTGAAAATCACAACTCGAATTTTCAACGGATCTACACGTTTCGGTACCTCTAGAATACGATATAACTATTTTCAGCTTGATGTCTGTGTGTGTGTCTGTGTGTCTGTCTGTCTGAGTGTCTGTCTGTGTGTCTGTGCAATGTATGTATCCCCTCTAACTAAAAAAATTACTGGACCGAATTTCATAAAATATGGTAGGTAAGTCACTTGGGTGAGACCCTAGTGCTGATTAGTTTTTGGTAGAAATCATAAAAATAGAACCCACATTTTTTTTTTGCTGGATGACCAGTAAAAATTTCATGTATCCACTCTAGTTAAAATACTAATTAACGAAATTTCACATAGTTGGTAGGTAAGTTACTTATGGGGTAATCTAGTGTTGATTAGATTTCAGTACGATTGTGAAAAGAAAACCCCGCCTTTTTCACGAAATGGCCCGCAAAAATTTCATTTATCCACCGTAGCTAAAATACTAATTGAGCAATTTTCACAAAATTTGGTAGATAAGTTATTTGTGTGATACTTAGGTGCAGATTAGATTTTGGAACAATTCGGAAAAGAACAACCAGTTTTTGTTTAGGAAATGGCCCGAAAAAATCGCCAAAATCTAAAAGAAAAAAAAGACTACGAATGCGCGCTCAAATGTGTATTAAATTCTTGCTTTATGCGTAATTTTTGACGAGGAAAAGAATATAGCACACCCCATTATGCTTTGAGACTAACCGTTCTCAAGATATTTGAGATTTCTTGCATTTCTGTTACACCGATTTCGGAAAAATGCCCAAGTAAAAATAAAAGTAAAAATTGAATTAAAGATGCAAATTTAGTGTTATTTGGTGCAATTAAACTCAATATAACAAATTATTAAAGAAAAAATAAATATGAATTTGAGTCTGCAGGGGAAGTAATGTTTCTCAGGAAAGTCAACTAATCAGCACCAGGATCACACCCATGTGCCTTATCTATGAAATTTTATGACATTCTGTCCATTAGTTTTTGAGTTAGAGTGGATATATACATTGCACAGACAGACAGACAGACACACACACACACACACACACACACAGACGTCACGCTAAAAATTGTCTTTTCGTATTTTAGAGGTTTCAAAACGTGTAGATCCGTCGAAAAGTCGAGTTGCGATTTTCGGCATGATTCCAATACTTTCCCTATACATTATCATGTATTGCAGGGAAAGTAAAATATCTGATGTGGGCAGCACATGGCTTTCTCTGCAGACTTTTATTTACTTTCTCTTTATTTTAATTAAATTTAATTCACCTTTAATTCAATTTTCGTTCTTATTTGGTAATTGGACTTATTTTCAATATTGGCGAAGAGAAAATACGAAAAAACTAAAATATCTCCAGAACGGTTAGTCCTAGTGTAATGAGGTTGGTCTTATTGTTTTCAACATTAAAAATTACGTATAAAACAGGAATTGAATGGCTATATTTCAGCATAGTTTTTTATTATAGATTTTGCCGATTTTTGCGGGCCATTTCGCAAGAAAGGCAGGTTATTTTTTCCGAATCGTTCGAAAATCAAATCAGCACCAGGGTGACCCACAAGCGATGTATCCACCGAATTTTGTGAAATTCGGTCCATTAGTTTTTCAGCTAGAGTTGATACAGGCAATTTTTGCGGTCCATTTCTCAAAAAAAATCACCAACGAAATCATTAAGCTAAAATCAAAACGAGACCCGAACTTCAATTATAAAACAGTAGATGCTGCGAGAACTGCTCCGTTCGTTTATA
Organism: Amaurobius ferox; assembly: GCA_951213105.1. Lineage (NCBI taxonomy): Eukaryota > Metazoa > Arthropoda > Arachnida > Araneae > Amaurobiidae > Amaurobius > Amaurobius ferox. Next base: position 80,336,325 of record OX578155.1, on the reverse strand, counting down.
TTGCAAAACCATGTTTCACCGCTCCAGATGGAGAAATAATTCGTTGGGTCCCATCTATGCCAAGGTCAAGTATCTGCAAAATACATTGGAGTTGTTCGCATGGACATTTAACGCCCTCTAGTAGACAAATAAATTCAAATAAAAACATTCTATATGAAATCGCGCTGGTATGAAGGATAAATTTTTCCTCAACGCGGATACGTGAGAGTCGTTTTGCGTGGGGGTGTCAACCGTCCGGAAAGGGTTGTTGAAGGCCCAAATCACTCGGCTAGCCTAAGGCTTGCAGCAGGTATTTGAGTGTCGGAAGTACAAGCGAACAGAATATTTACATTTTCAGTAAAGCTCCGATTATAGCCGAGTTACCCCCTCCCTCCCCCCACACACACGACCATAGACTTTATTGTAGTCAAAATTAACAGTCTTGATATATATTAAACTTTTATAAAACTTGTGTCATCATTTTCATAAGTCCATTAATTTTCTCAGAAAGGGCGCCGTGTGGTTCATTTTTTTTTTTGTTTCTTCAAACACCTGCTTGGTTAAGCACAGGAACAAAACAAGACATGAAAGGAAAATCGTTAAAATCTCCAGACAAAAAAAAAAAAAGCCTAGAATTTTAAACCTTTCATACATTTTTAATTGTGTCACTTCATTTTACTTTCCCTACAATATATGGTAATGAACAGGAAAAAGTACTGGAATTGTGCCGAAAATCGGAACTCCAGATTTCGACGGATATACACGTTTCGAAACATTAAGAACACGAAAATAATATTTTTAGACTGACAGCAAGTTCATTACAAAAATTTTAATATAATTTCATGTAATTAGGTACCCGTTCTCAGAGGTATTTTTTAGAATAAAACACGCATTATGGAATATAATAAAAAAAATCTGATGTGGGAAGCACATGACTTTCCTTATATAATGCAATGAGTTTACTACTTTTACAGTAAAAAAAAATTAGATTATTATTATAGTAGATACTTATATTCTTTCCAAGGTATTGAATTTTCGTTAATGACGCGTCATTTTCATTGATTTAGCGTCATTTTTATCCATTTGGCGAGTTTTTTGTTAATTGAGCAACATTTAAAAGGTCGCCAAGTTGGCGACATTCCAACAAATTCATCGCCAAAATCTTGCCAAGCGTTATGGATGAAGAAATAAGTTATCTTTGCAGCAGATAAATGACTATTGGCGTTCAAATGCAAAATTATTATTCAAAGTATCTTTTTTCATAAATGGAATGTGCTAGATCAACGACAATGATGTCACCAAATTTATCGCATGGCATTACATATGAAAAGTGAACATGTTGCTCAATAGGAAATATTTTTTTTTATTTCATATGACTTTTCAATAATTTTTTTGAAAAATGTGCAATATCTCGAAAACGGTTCATGTTAACGTTCTAAAATTTATGTCACTCGTTTTCTAATGAAAAATTACATAAGAAATGTCTATTTGCGTAACTTTATTTGAGGTTTTGATTTTTTGACGATTTTTTCAAAATTTCACTCGAAACTTTAGGGGGGTTCTGAACATTCGATTGCATATAAAAACAATAGGCTTCCAGTATTTACGGATTGTAATTTTTGTACCAAATTTCATTCGAATCGGTCCATTCGTTCGTCAGTTATCGTCTCCACAGACTCACTGACACACACACACACACACACATCACTTCAAAAATGTTTGATTCGTGAACAGGGATGCTTGAAACGTGCTCTCCCGTCTAAAACTCGAATTCGAATTTTCGATTCCGTCACAATACTTTCCTTATAGGTTATGTATATAAGGAAAGTAAAAATTAAATTTAGTCTGAGTAAGTTTGGTGCAGCCCACATAATATTTTATTACTTCATTTAAAACATGTATTACTTTCCTTATAATAAAAAGAGTGCATACAGATAAAATATTGGCACTCAATAAAAAATCTGATAAATGAGATTGGCGACAGATTTACGCAATTTGAAACATTTCAGAATACGACTCGAATATTCTTAAAACATTCCTTTGTGGTTGTATCTGGTCATTAAGGACACTATGAGTTTTCTAGTAACACTGTATATAGATTCAGTCCTACTAGAAAAATCCTTATCCTCTCTAATAACTTTTCAAGGAGCCTTGCATATAGACTATGCTGCTAAAAAAATATTCAACTTATTTTCAAAAAAATATGGCAATTAATTAAGATCTAATCGTGAACAGAGTACCATTGGATATGTAGCCAATCACGGCTCATAACGGTTTGACGTAGTAAGCGTTGGAGAATTTAATTGGCATTCCCATGCTGACGTATTATAAAAATCTGATGTGGGCAGCACATGACTTTCCCTGCAGACTTATATTCACGTTCTCTTTACTTCAATTAAATTTAATTCACTTTTAATTCAATTTTCGTTCTCATTTGATAACTGGACTTATTTTCAAAGGTGACGCAGAGAAAATACGATAAAACTAAAATATCTGGAGAATGGCTAGTCCTAGTGTAATAGGGTTGGTCTTATTCTTTTCTTCGTTAAAAATTACGTATTAAACAAGAATTTAATGGATATATTTGAGCATACGTAGTTTTTATTTTAGATTGGCGATTTTTGCAGGCTATTTTTCAAAAAAAGGCAGGTTACTTTTTTCTGAATCATACCATAATCCAATCAGTACCAGGATGTCCCACAAGTGACTTATCTACTAAGTTTTGTGAAATTCGGTCCATTAGTTTTTCAGCTAAAGTGGATGCAACCTTTTGCGGGCCATTTCGCAAAAAAAGGCGGGTTCTTTTATCCCAAATCGTACCCAAAACTAATCAGTACTATATTAACCCACAAGTGACTTATCAACCAAATTTTATGAAATTCGGTCCATTAGTTTTTTAGGAAGTGTGGATACAAAATCTGCACAGTCAGACACACAGGCACAAAGACACACACACAGACACACACACACAGACATCACGCTAAAAATAATTTTTCGTATTCTAGAGGTCTCGAAACGTGTAGATCCGTCGAAAACTCGAATTCCGGTTTTCGACATGATTCCAATACTTTCCTTATACATTATCATGTATTGCAGGGAAAGTAAAAATTTGAGCAGTGGTAAAAGTGTTTTGTTATTTGTGCTTTTATACGTTTATCAAGTTTTTCTTATCCTTCGCACAAAATGTATTTATTATTTATTGTATGTACTTATTAACTTACGCGTTAGGTTTGCTACAATACCCGAGGCCGCTTTTGGTTCTGGGGCATGCACTGATTAGAAAACCAATTAGAAACAATTTTGGGCTTTCTAATCACCCTCTTTTGCAAAACACAAAGGAGAATATCACAAGGAGAACCAATTAAGGGAACAGGGAGTTCGGGTAGTCTCTCTTTCAAGTATTTATAATTTATTACGTTTCTAATAAAATTATGCTTGCCGAATTATATTTACACTATAGCCGCCTTCGGCGACCAGCCTGTTCACTACTCTTGAAAATTCTGACCGTGGCAAACTCGCTGTCGCCATAACCCCGTGGAGTTAACAAAGTTTGTTTTAGTTTAATGATTTTAAAACTAATATAAAACTAATAAAGTGCTTATAAAATGCCATCAAATAAGTATATCATAAGTTTTGTCGAATAAAATGTTCAACAAATTTAAACTGTGTACCAAATTTTAACTTTCTAGGACGTAGGAAAGAGCTTATAAAATGCCATCAAATAAGTATATCATGAAGAGTTATATAAAATTAAAAAAAAATGAAAAATTGTTATCTACCAAATTTATTTTAAAATGTGAATCCTCTCTCACATGCAAATTGATTAAACATTTGGAAATATATTTATTATAAAATATATCTCTCTTTTCTTTCTGGAGCATATCCCAAAGTCAGAATTTAATTTAATTTGTTATTTTCCCTATATTAAATAATTTTTAATTAAAAAACTACTTAACATATTTTACTGAATTTTTTTATATATATTCTATGGGATAATGCAAATATTTCCGAAAAATTTCGAAGCAATTCGCGAATTTTAAATTTACTTAAAAAATGTTTGAAAAATTAGGTCCCATAGGGTTCAATGTATTTTATTTTTTCAACCCAGGTTCAATAAAAAACTAATTGGGTGATATTATTTATTTATATTCCCATAGGTCCCACAGACCGTCTGAAAAACATACTAAAATTTCATTTCGATAAAGTCATTTTTACGGCAGTTATCATGCTAACGGACAGACAGACAGACAGACAGACAGAATTTACAAAGTCATAAACACTTTTCAACTTTGTTGTAAAGTGTTAATAAAATAGAGTCAAAGGTTCAAATTATTCCTGAAAAAAAAAAAAAACTCTACGGACAAAAGTTTGGGAACCACTCGTCTATCACATGACAATACTTTCCTATACATATACTACGTATTTTTAACACTTTACAACAAAGTTGAAAAGTGTTTATGACTTTGTTCATTCTGTCTGTCTGTCTGTCTGTCCGTTAGCACGATAACTGCCGAAAAAATGACTTTATCAAGATGAAATTTTAGTATGTTGTTCAGACGGTTTGTTGGACCTACCGGAATATAAATGAATAATATCACCCAATTAGTTTTGGATTGAACTCGGGTTGAAAAAATGAAATACATTGAACCGTATGGGACCTAATTTTTCAAACATTTTTAAGCGAATTTAAAATTCACAAATTTCTTCGAAAGGTTTATGAAATATTCAAATTATCCCATAAAAATATAAAAAAAATTTGAGCAAAATATATTTAGTTGTTTTTTAAATAAAAATTAAAATAATAATTACACCCTTTATATGGAGAGATCACGTGACCATTATATGAAGTGATCACGTGACCCACTTCAAAATAAAATATGGGATCTATCTGGTATCGTTCTTTTTAATTCAGATTTAGTGTTGGATCCGTCCTAAAACCGCTTTATTTTTGCTTAAATTCTGTGCATCTATATACTGAAACAACGCAATTACAATATATTTGATTTTAAATGGTCATCCAAATTTGATTATTTCTACAACGAAGCCTACTTTTCACTGATTGAAAATGTAAACAGCAAAATATATAGAATGAGTTGTATAAGAATTGCTGCATTTCTTTAACGCAAAATTATTTAGCTCATGGAGTCTGTAATATAGCTGATATGAATGAAATATTATTCATTGATATTACAGAGAAAAGGACGATTTTTTTGATGAAGTTTTAAGCATAGAATTTAATTACTTGTACCTCCATGGTCTTAAGTTTTTAAATAAAATAAATTATTATAGTATTGTGATGAATGAAATGAATGGAAAAATGTTTAAGAATGAAAGGCTGCTTTTATATTGAGAGCCAGGCGTGTTATATTTCGATGACGTCATATGAATATATTTCAGTTGTTTTCGATGAAGTTTTCAAATATAATAAATTATTATGGTATTATGATAATTTAAAAAATACTGCCGATGAATGTATCGCATTTTAGAGATGTTTAAACCAGGCAATTTATATTTCAATGTCGTCATTTGAATGAAGTTCATTTTTTTTCGATGAAGTTTGAAGTTTTCAAATATAATAAATGAATGTAGTATTGTGATAATTCTTAAAATATTACTGAGGAATGTATCGCATTTTAGAGATGTCTGAATAAAATTGCATTGAAATTGGAAAGTGCTTCATAATCAATGCTTTATGCATGATTGATCTTTCTTATTAAAATGTAAAAGAAATTACTCAAAGTTTCTTTTCTAACATTTCTTCTCGAATTATATCTGTATTCTTTTGAACAGATGGATGCCAAAGCGAGTATCGAATTTTGGGTTTTTGTATTTTCAGGAAATCATCGAAGCACATAATCGGACATGCACTCTGCAAAATGTCGTACGCCCCTCCCTCCCCCCCCCCCCCCAACACACAGACGCTTTCCAAGTAAATAAATATATTCCGTCTCCAACCGTCAGTCAGTTTTATTAGAAGAGCAAGTTTATTGATTTACGGAATTATTTTGAAGGGAAAAGTATCCTTTTGTGTTGGTTTACTTCAAAGAAATTTAAAATAGAATATTAGAATTTCTATGGTTTTAATTCCAAATTACTTGGAGTGTTGAAGACCCAGACCGTCCGACTCATCCTAAGGACATGAGCAACCATTTGGACGGCCGGTAATTACCTGGAGTGTGATTCAACTTTACTTTCTCATACCATAATCCATTTTTAAGTAACTTGTGGGGTTTTTTACTTTTTCAAATTTTACAAGTTGCCATTAACTACGATAACATGGAAATACGTGTATCACAAAGTATCCTCATTAGTGTAGTTCGTCTGTCTTTTTCAGCCCCCACAGACATTGTTACCTAGGAAATTCTTCCAGTTCAGCCAACGATGATACTCTGCAGAGGAGCTCTGACGAAATAGAACACTATAACATTGATTCTGTCGCATCCTTGAGAATGATGTCAGTTTATTCTTGTAGTCTAAGGCTATTTTCGGACTACAAATGAAAAAGGTTCTGATTTAATAATATGATACTAATAACTAAAAATCTGATATGGGCAGCACATGACTTTCCTTATATAATGCAATGAATTTACTACTTTTACAGTAAAAAAAAATAGATTACTTTATAGTAGATATTCCTATTCTTTCCAAGATATTAAATTTTCGTCAATGAGTCGTCAGTTTCATTGACTTAGCACCATTTTTACCCATTTGGCGAGTTTTTCGTTAATTTAGCAACATTTAAAAAAGTCGCCAAGTTGGCGACATTCCACCAAATTCGTCCCCAAATTCTCGCCAAGCGTTATGGACGGAAAAATCAGTTATTCTTACAGCAGATAAATGTCTATTGACGTTCAAATACAAAAGTATTACTCAAAGTATCTTTTTACATGAATGGAACGAGCTAGATCCACGAGAATGATGTCACCCAATTTATCGCAAGGTATTACATATGAAAAGTGAACATGTTTCTCAATAGGAAATAGTTTTTTTTATTTTATATGACTTTTTGATAATTTTTTTGAAAAATGTACAATATCTCGAGAAAGGTTCCTGTTAGCGTTCTAAAATTTATGTTAATAGTTTTCTAATGAAAAATTACATAAGAAATGTCTATTTGCGTAACTTTATTAGAGATTTTGATTTTTTGACGATTTTTTCAAAATTTCACTCGAGAATTCAGGGGGGTTCTGCACATTCGATTGCGTATAAAAACAATAGGCTTCAAGTGTTTACGGATTGTAATTTTTGTACCAAATTCCGTTCGAATCGGTCCATTCGTTCATCAGTTATCGTCTCCACAGACTCACTGACACACACACACACACATAACTTCAAAAATGTTCGATTCGTGATCAGGGATGCTTGAAACGTGCTCTCCCGTCGAAAACTCGAATTCGAATTTTCGACCCCGTCACAATACTTTCCTTGTACATTATGTATATAAGAAAAGTAGTAAATGACAAATCTCACAGATCCAATAGTCATTTTATTTTAAAATCATCCTACAGACGTAAAAACAATAGCCAAAGCGCTTTCGAACATCTTACATATTTATCCTCAGTGGCAATACAATTAGAAACGATGCCAACGTGCTTAAATACAATTCAATACTGTTAAGTAAAATTTGCATATCATGAAATAGTTAGTTACACAAAAATGTGGATTATGAGTCAGATTATAATTTATACAAAGTTCAAAAGCAAATACGTCAAAAAGGTTGTTGTTGTTGAAACCCAGACCGTCCGAACTACCAGAAACGTGTAAGTTAACAGTTTGTACGACCGGGAAGTGCCACCCAATTTAGGCCGGAACCCAGTGGGGGAGGCATCCACAGGGACCTTCCCCTCCTTCCCCTACCACCAACCTCTCAGAAGGACTTACGAACCCACATGTTTAATGTGATCGTATTCCGTATAAACACGGCAGTAGTTGTGACAGCGTGCAAATCCAACGCGCAGACCACCGGGCTACCGCGTCCGAAAAGCGCCAACAGCACGCGGTGTTCCCAGGTGGTCACCCACCCAAGTACTAACCGCGCCCGATGCTGCTTGACTTCGCTGATCTAACAAGAACCGGTGTTTTCAGCACGGTAGGGTCGTTGGCCACTTCAAAAAGGTTTAAAGTTATAGGATTTTTTAAAACACAATAATTATAACGCTTAACATGCAGGGAATCGAGAACGAGTCACCAAGCATAACTTAAGACCTGAACAGGGTCAAAATTACAAATAGAAGAACGATATAAATAAATAAAAAGGGATTCATATACCAAGATCGAACAATGGCAATACAATTAGAAACAATAGAATTAAAAACGATGCCAACGTGAACTCGAAAACTCGAATTCCAATTTTCGACCCCGTCACAATACTTTCCTTATACTTTATGTATATAAGGAAAGTAAAAACGATAATTGAATTCAAAGTTTAAATTCAGTGTAAAATAAAATAATTATGCAAATTATTTTGTGCAATTAAACTGAATTTAATCAATTATTAAAGAAACAAAGAAAAAAGTTAATTTGAGTTAAAAGAGAAAGTTATGTGCTACCCACATCTGATTTTTTTCTATAATGAAAATTAAAAATGATAAAAAATTAAAAAGTTGGATTGAATTTTTTATACGGGTAACATTTCAAAAGCTCGTAGAGGCAATTTTACGACTTACCGGAACAGTCAATTTTAATAACAACAAAAATAAAATTTCAGAATTTTTTAATATTTTTTTTAGTGCTCCCGCTCGCACTTTGGTGCTCGCGAGCAACAAGTTGCAAGCCCGTGCTCTTTGACATTTCCATGGGGAAAATAATTCGAAAGCGACAGTCAGAGCTTAGTTGAAATCATGCCGCAAATATTTTGAATAGAGTCTACAGGAAACTGACCTCTGAAGTAGAAAACACTTTCGCAATTATTCTTTCTATAATTCCTTACACAAAAGCCTTGCAAAAGTCAAATTTCTCAAAAGCCTTGCAGCTTAGTACTTTATAGATGCCATTCTTGATCCAGAGATTCTACCAACCGTTCTTGGAGCAGAATACAAGGATCTGATAGCTTTCTTTCATTTCTACCCAAGCCGTCCGACTTACCCGTAAGTGTAAGGTATCTGTTTGGATAGCCGGGACAGTGACACCCACTTTAGATCTGAACCCCGTGAGGGCGACATCCACAGGAACCGTACTCTCCTCCCCCTACCACCAACTTCTCGGAAGGGCTTACAAACCCATATATTTAACGTGCCGTGTCCATACTCTGCGTGAACACGGAGACGGTTTGTGCAGAGTCGGGATTAAAACTCGGGTCGTTCGAGTGCAATCCCCGGGCCTTAACATTCGGGCTGTCCTGTCCAATGATTCCCCCCCCTGGGGCGGCACACTCTCCGAGTGGTGAACGGATCTTAGCTCTGCAGCTCTGATCCTCCAACTTGGGGGGTAAATATATCCGGGCAAACCGACTGTTGAGCTTCTGCGAGGCAGTTCGGCTCTCGGTCGGCTCTCTTCCAGGTGGCTGTGATCGCATGGACTGCGTCTATTCATGACCTGAGCCTAGATCTGGCCGGCGACTGGGGTCGGCCTTGGCAGGTAATTTTTCGGACCTTGCCCGGTGAATGATTCCCCCAAATACGTTTCCCTAGCTGTGGCTTTTCTGGATAAGAGAGCGTTCCCTCGCAGCAAGCCTTTATATCGCCATAAACCAACATGTTGTCGTGGCTTGGTGCTTAATCCTGTCCTGCCCAATGATCAGGCTCTAATCAGGACCACTAGAATGTGAGGGGGGGTCTAAGCTTCAGAGTGAACCCGGTAGGATACAGCTGTTTCGAGGATACGCTGGATCCCCTTCGTCACTGCAAGAGAACCAACAAATCCGAAGTCCAAAAGAGAAAGGAGGTCTCAAGGACTGGGATTTACGGAGTGCCCAGGAGGGGAAAGAATTCCCCCCTTTAAACTCCAAGCGAAAAGGAAAAAGAAATACGAAAGGAGAAAAACATATATTTAAAGAATTTACATCTAAGGTTTGCTTGGGGGGGGGGGGCGATGACCGAAGCCGTGCCCTTCTCCAAGTCTTACAGAAAAGGCGAAAAGGAACTAGGGCCCAAATATCCGAAGTCCAAACGAGGAATGCCAAGCCAAAACGAAACATTTCGGGGCGTTTGTGCCGGGGCACTTATTCCCACATCGAATTGTGAAAAAATGTCCAATTTTAGTAATGTTCCACATTTTGAAGATTGTTCCTCGTTCCTGTGAAGGACGTAGATTGGAGGCGCAGACGATGTTGTTGATCGTGACGCTGTCTTGGCGTTGGCCGACTACCTAGAAGAGGTAAGAAGGGGGACGGGCGAAGGGAAAGCTCAGACTAGGTAATACCATAGTCCAGGTAAGTTAAGTACAATTTAAATAAGACGAAAAGAATAAAATTAAGAGGAATAAAATTAATTAATTATAAATATAATAGGAATGAAATTAATTAATTAAGCACAATTTGACTTTGAAAAAACATAACGCGAGTGGATTGCAATCGGGCTGGCGTCAAGAACAACTAGCTAATAAGCAATCGTGCCGTGTCAGTAGGTTTTGATCTAATGACGAGCAGCCGCAGAAGTGGCGCCATCTACCGTCGTCATTCAGATCGAATTCAGCCTAAGTGACACCAGATTGAGTAGACGCAAGTCTCGGCTTCTTCCAGGGGACTTTTAACGGTCCGACCAGAAGACTTCTTGGATACCGCTTCCTTAGATAACTAAGGGAAGTGTTGTCGTAGCTTTGATCTGCGTCTTTCAAACATGGTCTGCTTGAATTCTTCTTGTAGAAATCTCGAGTGAATTGCCTTATCTGCTCTACAATCCACGCCTAATCTGCTCAAAAATATTCATTTTTAAGTTCGTGCATCTGTAAATTGAAGATCCAAACGATTATCATATTTTACATGAATACGGACTGATCTCTTCTCAATCCAATAAAAAAAAAGCTAGGTTGTCTTTTAATTTTTAAAAACTATTCTATTTGCATTCACTATGTTTTAATCAGAGGAAAGAAGAAAAATCGACTCTTCTTTTACCCCATTTGGAATGACGTCACAACTGGAGCTTGTGTCCGTTGCTATGGAATTCTTATTCTGTAAATACGGAAAATTGTTCAGGAATGTTGAGCAAGTGTGAGATTGTTATATTGCGTTGATAAATTACGCTGTACAATTTTTCGTACGCTTGGAAAAACACGGACTGCGGAAATTTTGTTGTTGTTATTGTTTTAGTTGGATATTTTCAAAATTGAGTGGTGTTATCTGTATTATTTATGCAATGAAAACCTTTTAAAGACCCGGGTGCTACCGAGTAATTCGTTCCAGTGTATTATATATTAGATAGTTATACAGTATATAGTTAGTTAGATATTATATGTTAGATAGTTTAAATTTTACAATGTACATCCTTGTAACACATAGGCGTACGCCCAAATAGAACAGAAAAATCCCGACAAGGTGAGAAATAGGTTAAAACGACACATAAGAATCCCAAAGGAACTTCAATTAGTTCAAGTCAAACGTTTCACCAACAACTATCTCTTCAGATATCCGTGAGACCTAACAAGACAAGAAATAGGTTAAAACGACATATAAGAACCCCAAAGGAACTTCAATTAGTCCAAGAAAAACATTTTACCACCAACAATCCTTTCAGATATCAGTGAGACCTAACAAGACGAGATATAGGTTAAAACGACACATAAGAACCCCAAAGGAACTTAAATTAGTCCACGCCAAACATTTTACCACCAACGATCCTTTCAGATACCCGCGAGACCTAACAAGACGAGATATAGGGTAAAACGACACATAAGAACCCCACCGGCCGTCCAAATAGATACTCAAGTCCTCAGGATGAGTCGGACGGTCTGGGTCTTCAACATAAGAACCCCAAAGGAACTTCAATTAGTCCACATCAAACATTTCACCAATAACGATCCCTTCAGATATCCGCGAGACTGAACAAGACGATAAATAGGTTAAAACGATACATAAGGACCCCAAAGGAACTTCAATTAGTCCACGTCAAATATTTTACCACCAACAATCCTTTCAGATACCCGTGAGACCTAACAAAACGAGATATAGGTTAAAACGACACATAAAAACCCCAAAGGAACTTCAGTTAGTCCATCTCAAACATTTCACCAACAGCGATTCCTTCAGATATCCGTGAGATACTGTTCCATACTATAACATGAAAGAGCGAAATACATAACAGAAGAATAAAATTGTAGCATACTTTCATTGTGCTTTCTTCCCACCTCCTGGGAAATTTATTATATGTTTTGGAGTACATAACAAATAATGCTCAAACTTGAACATTTACTTTTTTTATTTCAACAAGTGCGTGAATCTTGAGTTTGCCCTGGAGGAAAATATGTCTTCGAATTACTAAATAAGGGATACATCTCCGATTTTCAGTTGTCTGCAGAAAAAGGCCGCACCTGAAAGCGTTTTTTAATGTGGAAGAGCGTCACAAATGAACGACATCAAGGTTCTTCAATATAAGGTTACGCGATCTCAAAAAGTTATCAGCCTGACGTAGATGAGCATAGCATTTCGCGATGCCACGGACCAAGGAGAAACTTCGAGAGTCATTGCCAAAACGCAGCAAATTTCAAATTATTACAATTAAAAATTGTTTAAAGTGATAATATCCAGACGTAAACAACCTGCGCAGAGATTATTAATTGTTCTGTGCGCACCTTCCTCTGTGACGTCCAAAAAGATCGACCTCTTCAGAGAGCCCCAGACCAAAATGCGTTCTTTTGCTATTCTCGTGACATCATATGCGCAGATCCATGTAAAAATATTCAGTCATGCCCGTCATAGACAGCTCCCCCTCCCCGTCTAAGCTACATCATATACCTTATATACTAGACCCGCTATTGTGCGGGGCTTGTTACTGTCACTGTATTGGGGCAATGCTATCCAACATAACGAGACACGTTATCTAAAACTCACTCTACCAGACCAGAGTTCTTGCTTCCGGGAATCTCCGGCTAACCAAGGGTAGGTTTTACACGCTACAGAATCGTTCAATAACCTGTTCTACTTATCACGTCCTGAGTCTGGGAGTATTTGATCACGTGGCAAGTTCTACCATGTTGGATAGCAGTTGAAACTCCCCCTTAGCGTATCTATACTTATAAGATTTATGAGCTACATCTATCCGCCGGTAGAGAATAATGCCTAGTTTTCACTAGACGTGGTAAATGACGAAGCGACGAGCGCAAGAAATCAACTGGCCAATGGGAATGTATGGTGCAAGCCTGAGTTCTCTTTGAGTTGAAAGATTTCAGTCTCTCCTTTCCTATTGACCTGGCAATCTTGCGCTCGTCGCTTCAGCGCTTGTCGCGTTTAGTGACATCTAAAAGTATTTTCTTGCCAGACCATTGGCTGCAAGGATTTTCGGTAAAAATGGCAGATTAGTTATAACAGAATCTACACCTCCACAGCGCTTGGGAAAAGAACACAAAAAACTATTTTTAGATTCACATCTGTGTGTGTGTGTTTGTGTCTGTCTGTCTGTCCGTCTGAGAAATACGTGCAACTACTCCAACCTAAAAAGTAACTGACCAAATTTCACGAAATTTGGTAGTCAAATTTCTTCTGCGTTACCCTGGTACTGATTAGATTTTGGCATAATTTGAGGCAAAAGAACCTGCCTTTTTTGCAAAATGGTCCTCTAAACTTTACTTTAAACTCTACTCTATGTATCTATTTGCCCGCAAAACTCCACTTTATGTATTCACTCTAACTGGGAACTAACTAATCTACCAAATCTGACAAAATTTAATTAATAAGTCACTTGGGGATTCTCTCTGGTTCTGATTAGATTTTGTAGTATTCGGAAAAGGAACGTGGCTTTTTTTTTTCAGAAATGGCCTATCATTAAAATCTGAAATTATAGCCAACATATGCTCAAATGTATCAATTAAAACCTTGTGTTATACGTAATTTTGGACGACGAAAAGGATAAGACCAACCCTATAACTGTAGGACTAACAGTTCTCGTGACATGACATTTTTTTCTTAGTTTTACCACATCGCTTCTAAAAATACGCCCAGTCGCCAAATGAAAACGGAAATTGGAATAAATCTGCAAATTCTGTTAATTTCAAGTAATTATCCGCGTTACTTTGTGTAATTAAACTCAATGAAATATGAAAGAAAGACAAAATGAATTTGAGACTGTAGGGAAAGTCATATGCTGCCCACATCAGATTTTTCTTCCTCCGAAATTTGATAACTGATCTAGTCCATCGATCAAATAATCTTCCGGTCATCATTCTAACTGTTTTGTTATCCTTTGTTCCAATTTGTTCTCGATTCCAGAACGAACTCTAAGTTGGAACTTTTTTAAATCAATTAATAAAAGTATAATAAAAAAAATTGACGAGTAATATACGATGCAGTTTAAAATTTTTTTTTTTTTTTCACATTTATTGATCAATCGATTGAGTTTATTTTTTCGGACAATCGATCGCGTGAGACAATATTTTGCCACTAGATCTTGGCGGAAAAGCCTTTCAGACAGTATGTATTAAAACAATTTTGAAAGACTTTTCGATATTTTACTGGAAGATGAAGAAAATAAAATGAATCGGAAAAGATGTTCCTTGTCAGAATCGTCGGTGAATTCAATTTCTGTGGAATTGAAAAAAGAATTCTAGCGAAGCCAGACAACGGATTTCTCTGAAAACTTACAATCTCTATTACACATACGTAACGCAACTTTGCAAATAAAACAAGAAAAGCAAACGATTAATTCGAAAATTACGGAATGGGTTTGCAGGAATTGATTTTTTGTGGTCTCGGCCTGGCCCGAACCAGAGACCAAGCTATTACAAGTCCGAGACTGTAAGATTAGGCCAAAAGGGGTCTTCGGGTCCGAACTTATTATTTGGGTACTGATTCCTGGTAAGGTCGATCGATGTTTTGGCTGGAATCTCAGTGCTGCCATCTCGTGCAGGTTGCGTGCACTAGTCTATCGTCCAGGTCACCACTGAAGTAATTGGTGTTTTTGTTTCAGCCAGGTTCGAACTTAGTGCCTAGGCTTAGAAGCCCAATAGTATAAGATTAGGCAAAAAGCTATCTTCTGGTCCGAGCGTTGTCAATAATTCGGGTACTGATTCCTGGCATGGTCGATAGTTATTGTGGTAGCGGAGTCAGCTACCACAGATTTCTTTCTTCAGCGCGAGCAAGAAATAACGTACAGGCAAGGCATAGCATCATCTTGAAAAGTTTGAAATTAATCTACTAGTCGTGGTCGTTCGTTAAAAAAAGTATCACGAAAATCGTTATATTCCGATACCACACTAGAGACAGATGCATTTAATACATAACCGTGCTGTAAATTTTACTGCGTTTTTCATTTAGGCAAATACAGTGGAAACTTGCAGATCTTTTGGGACATCTGTCTTACTTAATAAAGGGATGCATCTGTGTATGTGTGTGAACGGTTTGTAGCGGGAAATCTAAGAGTTATACGGCCAACAATCACGAAATTTAGCACACATGTACTTCAGAACCCGAATAGGTGCACCTCGGAATTATTTGAAATTAGTATTTTAGTGATTTTATGTTTCAGCCCGAATTACAGCAATTTTTGATGATATTCACACTTTGATAGTCCTTAGTGACCGAAAATATTATCGCAAAGTTTCCATCTTGACAACAGATTCTGTAAATATAACACATTGTTCCAATACAAAAGAAAAATAATTTTCTAAATCCATCCGTCCACCAAATATAATTTCGTTTATTATTTGCATATCTTGAGTGTTGTGCGATTTGGAGCGATCAATTATCGGATCGCAACCAGATCAACGCCTGGTAATTCGTTCTAGTAAATTCAATGCTGATTCAAATTTGAATCAGTTCTCTAATACATCGAAATTATTGGGCCATTCTGTAGGTCAAGAATTTTCGATTGAAATAAAAATTATGAAAATCCGCTGGGTAGATATTTAGAACTCACTGAGCCCGACCCCACTTGATTTGAGCGGAATTCCTAGTTCGAAAGCTTCAACCTCCGATTTGTGACAGACATTTGAACACATGACGTTATTTGAGTAAAATAGAATTAGACTTAAGATCAGGAAAACATTTTCTATGTCCAATAAAAATGTGTGAATCAGAGTTAATTTTATGCTTCAAAGCGAGCTCAGTTAAACTTTCCAAGGATTCAAAGGCGTTTGCATTTCTGGACATCTGAGGGATAACCCTCTATCCCCTCATCGAATATAAAAATTCCGTATATCATGTTGAAATAACAATTAGCATGCTTTCATTTGGATGTAGGATTATGATGGGTCCAGCAGAGCGGCTCCTGCTACATACTCATACAGTGCCTTGGACGGTAGACAAGGTAACCTAAAGCAAGAAACCCAAGAAGAGACATACATGTTCCAGCACAAAGAACGTGTGTCTCATCATAACCTTTTTCTTATATGGCGGTTAGCGAAGCATGGTGGCTAAGAGAACTTATAATACAGTTAGGAAGGAGCACTGCAGCGCTATCTCTAGTCCACACTTTGAGTTTATACAGTGAAAGCCGATCCTGTAGACGAACTTTCGTACGAGGCTCTAAAGTCCGTCTCGGGTCTGAAATTTACACTACCCGACACAGAAAATTCAACACCATGAAAGAGAGGTTACAGTGTGATGTTAAATGACACACAGACAAAGATGGCATATATAAATAAGGGATGTTCATTCCAGAAGGATAATGCAATACAGTAATATTGTAGACAGGGTGATCAGTAGGCAGTAGGACCAGCTGTTGAAGAGATACAAGCAGAAACCCTTCGAGGAACAGATGCAATGAGAGAGGGTATAATTCCCTGAGGGATGGATGACCATATGTCTTCAACCATCCTCCACATGCCGTCTTCTATTTGAGGACAAACGAGGTTCAGTCAAACGACGGTCAATCACTTCATATACATGCTCGGTAGGTGAGAGATTAAGAGACAGAAGAAGTCAAGAAAGCACCTGGATACCTTGCAAGGCTTGTCTGCTGATGCTTGTCGTGTACAGTAGCGCGTTATCTTGCTGGAAAACACCATTTTGCAACCGCTGAAGGTAGGGTAGTACAACCGGTCACAGCACCTCATCCATATATTGTGCCTCTAATACGAACTAGTGACCGGCTATCGAAGCCGATGGCACCCCAAACCATGATGTCGCGTTGTCGAGTAGTATGGCGTTCAACAGTCTTAGCTGGATTGGTTTGGATTCTGCAAATTCGATAGTCGTCGTTTGTGGGGTCGCTACCGCATGCCTTCGAATGCGTCGATCAACGCGTTATGGCGTATGTCTGGATGGACCTATACCACTGATATGCTCCACATGCCCTTTTTCAATCCATCTTCTTCAAATTCTGCCTAGTGGAGGCATCTACGCGTGTTTCAGCGGTGATACGCTGGTACAACCACCCAGCCATACGCAGGCTTAAAATGAATCCCCTTGCACGATCGCCCAAATGTTGAAACGGCTTCGACGTCATCAGCCAAGCATCTTTTCAACAATTTATGTCTTCTGAAACGGAAACCAGCATTGAAAACGGGTTTCCGTAAGCGACAGACAGTAACAACTGTTGGCTGATTTGCTGCGTCCGTCCCTTTTATCCAGCGCTCTAATCACGTGTCCTAGTTGCATTTCAGAACACTTGCACATATAGGCCAGCTGCGTTTGTCTCACAATTTGCATAATTATACGACCGAAGCTTCATGGTGTTGCATTTTCTATGTCGGGTGGTTCATGTTGTGCTGACGTTTTCTGTACCAAAGCTCTTTTGTACAGCGTTGGGCAGAAAAGAATCAAAATATTGTGAGCTTGACATCATGAGGATATAATTTCGTCATTCATGATTTCATGGAGAACTTTAAAAGGTGTTTCCAAAGCGCAGCAAGTTTCCGCATGATTACAGTTGAAACTTGTTTGTATATTTTAAAGTGGCAATATCCAGACGTAAACAACTTACGCATAGATTTTAAATTGTTCTGTGCACACAAGACGCCCCAAGAGAAACTGGCGTTGGTGGGATAGTAGTCGATTTCTTATCCTTGCATCTAGTTGAAAAAATTATGTCAGCCATGCTCGGGACGAGAACGAACTATTTTGCTTGTCGATCGCAGATCAAATTTCAGGTCAGGTCCATGTCTGCCAAGTCGTATTTTAAAGTTACTGATACGTTTAATGGAATACCGTCACAACCGGTCACGCACGCGTTGTGTCGTATCCCTTAAAGCACCTGTGACGCCGAAGGCGTCTTTATCTTCGGTTTCCTCTATTTGAGTCTTTGACATTATCTGTATAGTCCATGAGAGCGACCCAGAGTGGGCAGGGCGTAAGTTGGGTCCAGAAAAGGCCGGTGGTGGCACAAGGTGGTGCAATGGCACATGCTGGAGAGTGCTGATGAGCACCAGGTGAAGAAGGTAGTATACTGATGTTCCCTGCTGCAGTCCCTGAATTAAGTATAATTCTGGGGGGGGGGGGGCTGAGGTTTTTTCAGGTCAGCAATCATTTTAATGATGCAGAACGTTTTGGTCAACGGATCATTATCCGAAGTTATTACTTTAAGAATAGTATTTAAGAATTCTTGGAGGTTACTCAGGTCGAAGTATTTCTCGACTTCTTTGAAAAATTTCAAGAAGTCGTCGAGAAATGCATTCGAGGTCTGAGGGTTTTTTTGTCAGGTCGTGCCTGGGCAGAGTGCTCTCCGGTTTTTTCTGAAACCGTCTCGGCACTCCCTGAACAGGAGGAATGGTTTTAGTAGGAAGGGGGGGGGGTCGATTTTGAAGGGTATATTTAGTGGCTTGGAGCTTTTTACGACTCCAGGGGTTTTGGACACAATGCCTAAAATTTGCGGGGGGGGGGGGGGGGGTGTTCTCTGCCGCAGTTGCATCATTTTGCAGGTCTCTCTCTATAGGGAATTCCCTAGTCGGGTGGCCTTCGCCACACTTTAAACAACCTGGCCGTCCAAACAGTTGCTCACGTCCTAGGATGAGTCGGACGGTCTGGGTCTTCAATACTTTTAACAAAGAAGGCAGCGATCACAATTATCGCCGTAATATTAAAATACTATTTTATAAAACAATTATTCTGGTATTTAATCATTTTTATAAAAATTTCAATTCCATCTTGTTTATAAAATGGGCATTTAAAAAAATCTCATGTTACAGATTCCTTCCAAAAGGATTTTCTTTTCTAGTAAGGTAACACAATAAGGTTATTTTTTCATCCGAAATTCTATAACTGATAAATACAGTAAACTTTTTGGTCTTTTTTAAAAATGTAGAAAAGAAATAGAAGAGACTCATTGATTCGATATACGAAGAAAACCTTGGCTCAAGATTTTTAGAGCAATAAATGTTCTGTTTTTAAAACGTTATCTATTTCATCTTATGAGATGATTCAATTTATGTTTTTGGATAAGTGAGCAAGTAAGTCAATATTTTTCTTCTAAATAACGGCAAACGATTTCTATAGACAATCTATGTCAAAGACTAATTTGATTGTATTCCATTTTATTATCGCATGAGATAAAAGTAAAGAATTCGATATTTTTTATTTCCAAAATTTGTTTCAAGAATCTAATATTCTTCCCAGTGCATAGAGGGTTGGGTATATGTTCGTTTAACTCTCTGTGATAGTTTAAAGCATGCAAAGTAAAATTTGGCGGAATCTGTAGTTTAGAACAATGCATGTCAAAGTGTATGTGATGGGTCTACAAGTAGGCTGCAATAAATCAATGTGATTAAATAATATTGTAACGACGTTTCCTCTGGAATTGTGGGTGTACACGCAGGATACAAGAATGAGTCCACATTTCTGGATAACTAACACGTTTACTCACAAGCACAGCTTAAACAGAAACAATATACATTAAACTAAGACTTAAATGCTCCAATAATTTCACAAAATAACTCATATTAATCTCAAGACATTGAAGAAAGTTATTTCTCAAAACATTGGCAAAAATCACAGTCTTATGTAGCTTGTCAACTTTACGTCAACTAAA
Source organism: Amaurobius ferox (assembly GCA_951213105.1). Lineage (NCBI taxonomy): Eukaryota > Metazoa > Arthropoda > Arachnida > Araneae > Amaurobiidae > Amaurobius > Amaurobius ferox. Next base: position 80,316,298 of record OX578155.1, on the reverse strand, counting down.
CTCTGATTGAGTGATGATTCTTTTTTTTTTAGATTGCGATAGAAACTTCTGGAATTATCTTATATCGCGTAGAATAATAGTTATTTCGCGGGCTTTCACGAGCCATCGGGATGTCGCCTAATCTGGCAACCTTCCTACTAGCTTCAACTTCTGGCAGCCCTAGACTTACGTCATGGAAAATGATGCTTTTACAGACAAAGCGACTGTAAAGACTCCCTCTGGTCTTCGAAAGAGATGAATGTAAGGAAAGGTAAAATAGACTTCGGAGGGAAGGGAATACGAGTATTATTCTTTCGCAACAATATACCGTATGATCCAAATTAAACGCGTGAGATTTTTAGACTTCTCTGTAAGGTAAACTGCCGAACGAATTGCAACCCAATTTCAACACATACAATCCTGATTATGCAGTTTCGATTTCTGAAGGAAAAAAATAGTTCAAATTTCGGTCGCCAGGGGGCGAAACTTGCCGCTCCAGTTCACGCAACTTGTATTAACTTATCTAACAAATATCGGCAAGAAAGAGTTCCGAAAATTACAAATGGTGAGTGGATCTCTATGTAACTGTTAACCGTCGAAATATCTTAAGTGCAGCAGAAGCATTGCTGAAGAATTGTAGCAGTCTGTTTCTGGTTTCTTCCTTTTTTGGCTTTTATTTCCCCTTGGGACAGAAGGCGGAGTGCCAAGTCCCAACCTCTACACTCTAGGAGAGTGTGGTAGTTAGTTAGTTAGCATTGCTGATTTCCCCTTGGGACAGAAGGCGAAGTGCCAAGTTCCAACCTCTGCACTCTAGGAGAGTGTGTTAGTTAGTTAGTTAGTTAGCATTGCTGTTGTATTCCCCTTGGGACAGAAGGCGAAGTGCCAAGTCCCAACCTCTACACTCTAGGAGAGTGTGTTAGTTAGTTAGTTAGTTAGCATTGCTGTTTCCTTGATAGAAGAGTTTAGCAAGTAACAGTATGACTATTTGATACGATGAGTTTTATGATCCGGAAATCGTAGATTTGGAATTAAAGGCTTTGACTCCTTTTATCAAGGTTCTTTAACCTGATAGCATACGTTCTGATAGTATACGCTGATAGTATACGTTCTGATAGTATACGTTCTTCTGGAGACAAAATGTATTTATACAAGAGCAAAGGCAGAGAAAAATCACATAATCTTACCCTTTTGGTTTATCAATTTCATTAAGATTTGCACTGAAATAGTCTGGTATTCCTTAAATGTGTGTAATTATTTATTTCAAGAGCGTATTTATTCGACATTGAATTGTCATACGTATATAGCCTTATGCAGGTAATGAGAGTATTTGCTTGGTTCAGTCTCAATCTTTACGAAAGTGGATGCAGTATGTGTTATAAAATTCAATTTGTCAGTCTCCATAAAGCTTCGCAACATTATAATTAACTTTCTCCTACCATTGCAGGCATTTACTATTCCAGGAAGAGAGTTAACAAGAGCGAAAACGGTCCATGGCTGCTGATCTTGCTTTAAACTATTCCTTTAGACGGATTCTGAGAGAATGAACGTAGTCGCTATAGCACGAGCGCTATCTTTGTGAAATTTTATGCCGTTTGTGTGATAAAACTGAGTTTTCCAGACTGCACAGAGGTTCGAAAAATTGTGGCAAATAATTTGTTATTGACATTTGTTATTGATTGAAGGTAACGGGTGTTCTATATTAAGAAGGGTTAAACAGGCGCGGATATTCAATAAAGGATAGAACTAAAATGCGCGAATATTCTGTATAAAGAAGGGCTAAATAAGCGCGGATATTTTATACAGGAATTAAGAAGGGCGAAATAAGCGCGGATATTCTATATTAAGAAAGACTAAATAAGCGCAGATATTAAGAAGTGCTAAATAAGCGCGGATATTTTATGCTAAGAAGGGCTGTAACAAGAAAAGCTAAATTGGTTCATGAATGCGGTTTTTTTTTACGGAAGTTCGATCCCCATAAATTATATTTTGAAACTCTCCAAAACATGTAAGAGCTAAAAAACATGCGTTTATTCTGCCTTGCTTATATTCGCCAAGCTATACACGTTGAAATTTTAATACATACTTTTTTAAGATTTTAAACACAAATTTTATATTAAATCTAAACCAGAAATATTAGTAAAATAACTTTTATAATAGTTTTTCATCTAATCACTTTTATATATATTCAAAGTTCATTACTTATTTAACACTTTACAACATAGTTGAAAAGTGATTATGACTTTTTTCATTCTGTCCCTTAGCACGATAACTACCGCAAAAATGACTTTATCAAAATGAAATTGTAGTATTTTATTCGACGGTCTGTAGGAGCTATGGGAATATAAATGAATAATATCACCCAATTAGTTTTTGATCGAACCCTATGGGACCTAATTTTTCAAACATTTTGTAAGCGAATTTAAAAATTCACAAATTTCTTCGAATGTTTTAGGAAATATTCAAATTATCAAATAAAATTAAAAAAAAATTCAACAAAATATATTCAGTAGTTTTTAAAATAAAAATTAAAATAATAATTACACCCTTTATATGAAGAGATCACGTGACCCACTTCAAAATAAAATATGGCATCCATCTTGTGTCAAAATCGTGATTTTTAAAGTTCTTTTTAATTCATATTCAGTGCTGTATCCGTCCTAAAACCGCTTTATTTTTGCTTAAATTCTGTGCATCTATATACTGAAACAAAGCAATTAGAATATATTTGAGCTTAAAAGATCACCCAACTTTGATTATTTCTACAACGAAGCCTAATTTTCTTTCATGGAAAATTTAAACACCAAAAGATGAAGAATGAGCTGTATAAGAATTGCTGCATTTCTTTAACGCAAAATCATTTAGCTTATGGAGTCTGCTATATAGCTGATATGAGTGAAATATTCATTGATTTGACAGAGAGACGCAGCCGATTTTATCGATGAAGTTTTAAGTTTTTAGTTAGAGTTAAATTACTTGTACGTCCATGGTTAATTAAGTTAAGTTTTTAAATAAATAAATTATTGCTGTATTGTGATGAATGAAAGGACTGGAAAAAAGTTTGTCGATGACATACTGCTTTTATAGAGAGAGCCAGGCGATTTATATTTTGATGACGCCATTTGAACAAAGTTCATTTGTTTTGAAGAAGTTTTCAAATATAATAAATTATTGTAGTATTGTGATAATTTAAAAAATATTACCCAGTAAGGTATCGCATTTTAGAGATGCTTAAACCAGGCAATTTATATTTCAATGCCGTTATTTGAATGAAGTTCATTTTTTTCGATGAAGTTTTAAGTTTTCAAATATAATAAATTAATGTAGTATTGTGATAATTTTAAAAATATTACCGAGGAATGTATCGTATTTTAGAGATGCTTAAATAAAATTGTATTGAAGTTGGAAAGTCTTTCATAATCAATGATTTATGCATGATTGATCTTTCTTGTTAATTTAATGTTATATTTTTAATATTAATTATCAAGTTAGGTAAGCAATAAGCTTTAATTAGACGTATCTTTTAAAGCATTATAAGAAATTATTGTATTCTCTATCTATTATTACTAATACCTAAGTGTTAGTCTTTCTGTCTGTTTGTCTGTATGCCAAGCCTTTTCCAAGCACTTATCGAATAGATAGAAAGTTGTAATTGGGTAGACGGGTTAATTGTTTGATAAAACCTCGGGGAAAACTCAAATTTTTCAAACATGTTCTATAAAGGGGGATGTTTCACACCAAAACGTTTGAAAGGTGAAATGATTGAAAAATATACTTCGCGATAAGAAAGAGACTTTAAGTTTGAAGTAATGCAAAATTGTTCGAAAGAGGTGTACAACTGCAATTTTTCAGTACTTACTACACGGTGATTATAATTAATGTTCCCTGTTTGGAAATGGTCTCAAATAAAAATCACTGGTCAGAATGATTTGAAATTATGCGTAAACACTCACGGAGCAATGGAATTTTGTTTGGTGAAGAAAAAAATAGTAGTTCAAAAAGTCACCGCTAGGAGAATAATTGGCGCTTTACTACACTAGAATGCAAAACAAAAGTAATAAACGCTGACTTACTCATTGGCTAATGACGTAATAAATGTTCAATATGCTGTCCTTCGCATTCTGAAACAAGCCGAAAGCGCAAAATAGCTTGTTCAACAACAGATTTGAGTGTTTCTGTAGAGATGTTGTGGATGTGATGCATGATGCTAACTTTAAGTTCCGCTAAATTGGTAATGTGTCCATTAAACACCACATTCTTCAGATGCCCCCAAAGTCCAAAATCACATGGATTGAGATTAAGGGAACGTGCTGACCATCTTACAGGAAAATGTCTGCTGATGATTCTGTCACCTCCAAATTGACTGCGAAGTAGCCTTGCAGTGTGGGTATAACGTGAATTTTCAAAAGACGTTCATATCGATGGCCATTGACAGAACAGGTGACAGGGCCACGAGGACCAACTTCCTCAAAAAAGAGGGGCTCGATAATAAACGCTGCTGTAAATCCGCACCACTGAGTGACTTTTGGGGAATGAAGAGGCACCTGGCGTAGTTCCTGTGGATTTTCGGTTGCCCAGATTCTGCAATTTTGTGTATTAACAGTTCCGTGGAGATGGGAGTGTGTTTCGTCAGTCCATAAAACGTGCCAGGGGCATTCATCGTCCATTTGTATCCGAGCCAGAAATTGAAGTGCGAACATTTCACTTGCAACTTTGTCCGCAGGTAGCAACTGTTGAACATGGGTCAGTTTGTAAGGATAACATTTCAAAATGTGTTTCAAAATTTTTAGCACCGTACTGGAGGGTAAGTCTAATGATCGGGCAATTCCACGTGCACTCGTAGATGCATTAGCGTTACGCTCCTTTTCTAACGCTGTGGCTACGTCTTCCACTATCTCTCCATCTACTGCTTTTCCTCCCCTTCCAGGTTTGATGTCCAAAGATCCAGTCTCTTCAAATTTTAAAATCATTTTGAGCAAGCTTTTGCCACACAGAGAACCAGATTTTAACTTTTTCAACGTTCTAAACTTTCTAAGAGCTACTAAACAAGAGCTATTATTCTCATAAAACGATTTGACAAGAAGAACACGATCTTTTAATGATAGAGTCATTGCGACAGAACAATAGAGATTTTTCATTAAGTTATGAGAAACAAGTTCCGCTCTTCCTTTTTTATTGCAAGCATTTATTGCAACGTCACTGTCTTATGCAAATTTGCAGCAGCATTTGAAGAGCAATTATGCAAAACAAGTTAAATCCACTTTTTGTGAAAAAAGATATGGCTTACGTTTGCTTAGAATTTAACATTGTTTCAATGGATGAAATTTTTTTTTCATTACTTGCATGCATATAATGATGAAAGATCGACTTTTAATTCAGTATTCGAAGGACAGCATATTGAACATTTATTACGTCATTAGCTAATGAGTAGGTCAACGTTTATTATCTTTGTATTGCATTCTAGTGTAGTAAAGCGTCAATTATTCTCCTAGCGGCGACTTTTTGAACTACTGTTTTGTTCTTCACCAAACAAAATTCCATTGCTCCACTGGTGTTCACGCAAAATTTCAAATCATTCTGACCAGTGATTTTTATTTGAGACCATTTTCAAACCGGGAACTTTAATTTTAATCACCCTGTACTTTAGGAGTGCTACATACCAAAATTTTTGATTTGCGAAACAAACAAGAAACGCTTTTTTTTAAGTAAGATATGGAAGATACACGAGTTAATCATATGATTAACACCCCTAAAAAATTCGAATTTTTCAAAAATGTTCAGTAGAGGGTGTGCTCTATAGCAAAATGTTCAAAAGGTGAACTAGTAGAATTCATACTTTAAGATGAGATTGAGACTTTGAATTTAATGTGAGGGTAGATTATTCGAGAAAAATAAATTGTGCAATTCCAGTTTTCCAATATTTACTGTTGTGGGAGGTGCTGCACACCAAAATTCTCGATTTGCCGAATAAATGAGAAACGCATTTGTTAAAGCAAGACTGAGACAAAATTTGGCGAACGGTAAATTTTGTTCGTATGGGGGTAAAAAAAAACGAAGAAAATTACTGGATGGCAATATTTGGCATTTTAATGGTTGTTTGCTTATTGTGAGACAGTTGATTTTAAAAAGGTATTCCGCTAGTATATACTAATTCCCAAGCGTTCATACGTCTGTCTGTCTGTCTGTCTGTCATGCCATTTTTAGGCACTTTCCCTATATATATAAATATATATATATATATATATATACATATATAGATTTGTAACTAAGTACAGTGGTCAATTGTTCGATAAAACCCTGAGAAAAATCCAATTTTTCAAAAGAGTGTGTGCTTCACATCAAAACGTTCGAAAGGTGAAATGATAGAAAAGCATACTAAAGCTACGAAATGCAGACTTTAAATTTGGTGTGGGGGTAAGTTGTTCCAAAAGAAAGTGTGCAATTTAGGTTATCCAATATTTACTACTTTAAGGGTGCCGCCCACAAAAATTTACGATTTGCCAAATAAAGCAGATACCTCATTTCTAAACGAGATTGACCGCTGACTCCTGGTGAACGGGTTAATTGTCCGATAAAACTTCAGGAAAAGATTAAAAATCGTAGACTTATTATGAGACCATTAATTTTCAATGGGTATTCTTGCTATTCTGCTACCCCCACCCCTTAATGTTGCGTATTACACGTTTCAGTGCAAAACTTATAATCAGAGAAAACTGTTATTGGGCGTGTGGCAATTTTAATACTGAAAAATTATGTATCTTTTGAAATCTGGAAATGTTGGTTCTCTTTTCTAAATTTCCTGCCGAAATGACATATTAGGCACCGTAATTTCATTCGAATTCGTGTTGGAAAGTATCGAGTATTTCAAAAGAGTTTAAGATACTCGATACATTTGAAAAAGTATCTCGATACAATATTCACTAAATATTTAAAGACTATGGTCAATACGCTATACTCGACACATTTGAAAAAATTATAACGATAGAAAATCTACGATAAATTTAAAGATTAGGGTGGATACTCGATGCATTTAAAAAAATCTGATGTGGGCAGCACATGACTTTCCTTATACAATGCAATGAATTTATTACTTTTACAGATAAAAAACATGTTATTCCTATAGTAGATACTTATATTCTTTCCAAGATATTGGATTTTTTTCAATTTGTCGTCATTTTCATTGATTTAGCCTCATTTTTATCCATTTGACGATATTTTCGTTAATTTGGCAACATTTGAAAATGGCGCCAAGTTGCCGACATTCCACTAAATTCGTTGCCAGAATCTCGCCAAGCGGTATAGACGGAGAAATAAGTTATTCTTACAACGAAGCAATGACTATTGGCGTTCAAATACAAAAGTATTACTTAAAGTATCTTTTCTCGTGAATGGAACGAGTTAGATCCACGAGAATGATGTCACCCAATTTATCGCATGATATTACATATGAAAAGTGAACATGTTTCTTAACAGTTAATATATTATTTTTAATTTATGGAATTTTTTGATAAATTTATTTGAAAAATGTGCAATATCTCGAGAACGGTTCATGCTAACGTTCTAAATTTTATGTCAATCGTTTTCTAAAGAAAAAATACAGAAGAAATCTCCATTTGCGTAACTTTATTAAAGGTTTTGAGTTTTGGATGATTTTTTTAAAATGTCACTCGAAAATTTAGGGGGTTCTGAACATTCGATTGCGTTTTAAAACAATAGGCTTCCAGTATTCACGGATTGTGATTTTTGTACGAAATTTCATTCGAATTGCTCCATTCGTTCGTGAGATATCGTCTCCACAGACTCACTGACACACAAACACACACACACACACACACATACTTTCACACACACACATACTTTCACATACACACACACACAGACATCACTTCAAAAATGTTCGTTTCGTGATCAGGGATACTTGAAACGTGCTCTCCCGTCGAAATCTCGAATTCGAATTTTTGACCCCGTCACAATACTTGCCTTATACATTATGCATATAAGGAAAGTAAAAATATCTCGATACAAAATCCACGATACATTTAAAGACTTGTTGTTGATTGTTGAGACCCAGACCGTCCGACCTACCAGAAAGGTGTAAGGTAACTGTATGGACGGCCGGGAAGTGCCACCCAATTTAGACCGGAACCCAGTGGGGGAGGCATCCACAGGGACCGTACCCTCCTTCCCCTACCACCAACCTCTCGGAAGGACTTACGGACCCACATGTTTAACGTGATCGTACTCCGCATGAACACGGCGGCATTTGTGGTAGCGTGCAAATCTAGCGCGCAAACCACGGGGATACCGCACCCGAGATGGCCAACAGCACGCGGTGTTCCGAGGTGGTCACCCACCAAGTACTAACCGCGCCCGATGCTGCTTGACTTCGGTGATCTAACGAGAACCGGTATTTTCAGCACAGTACGGCCAATTGGCCCTATTTTAAAGACTTGTGTCGATGTTCAATAATCGATAAGTTTGAAAAATAGTATCTCGATGAAATATCCACGGTTGATACTCGATACATTTTAAAAAGCATATCGATACAAAAAAAAAAATATATTTATTCATTGTAAGACTAGGATCGATAATACTCGATGCATTTGTGTTACAATACTTCCCAGCTCCGACTTCAGGTTACTGGACAATACGTTTTAGCCAAGATTAGTTTATTTGTTATAAACATTTAAAACCGAAAATCCGGAGGCGAAATCAGAGTTATTCATTTTTGTAACACTATTCCACCATTGTAAGCATTCTATTCTGTGAAAATATTTCTTACATCGGAAGTAAATTTTGAAAATATTTTTAAAATTTTATTTTTACTTCTCTTGCTGGACAAACTTTTTTTTTTATCTTGTTGAATTTTTGCTTTCCTTATATACAATAATGTATAAGGAAACATTGTGACGGGGTCGAAAATTCGAATTCGAGTTTTCGACGGGAGAGCAAGTTTCAAGCATCTCTGATCACGAATCGAACATTTTTAAAGTGACGTCTGTGAGTGTGAGTGTGTGTGTGTGTGTCTGTGTGAAAGTATGTGAGTGTGTGTGTGTGTGTGTGTGTGTGTCAGTGAGACTGTGGATACGATAACTAACGAACGAATGGACCTATTCGAACGAAATTGGGTACAAAAATTACAATCCGTAAACACTGGAAGCCTATTGTTTTTATACGCAATCGAATGTTCAGAACCCCCCTAAATTTTCAAGTGAAATGTTGAATAAATTCGTCAACAAATCAAAACCTCTAGTAAAGTTACGCAAATAGACATTTCTTATGCAATTTTTCATTAGAAAACGATTGACATAAATTTTAGAACGCTAACATGAACCGTTCTTGAGATATTGCACATTTTTCAAAAAATTATTAAAAAATCATATAAAATAAAAAAAGTATTTCCTATTGAGAAACATGTTCACTTTTCATATGTAATACCATGCGATAAATTTGGTGACATCATTCTCGTAGATTTTTGGTGACATCATTCTCGTTTCATTCATGAAAAAAGATACTTTGAGTAATACTTTTGTATTTGAACGCCAATACCCATTTATCTGCTGTAAGAATAACTTATTTCTCCATCCATAACGCTTGGCGAGATTTTGGCGATGAATTTGGTGGAATGTCGCCAACTTGGCGACTTTTTAAATGTTGCTAAATTAACGAAAAACTCGACAAATTGATAAAAATGAGTCTAAATCAATGGAAATGATGACTCATTGACGAAAATTCAATATCTTGGAAAGAATATAAATATCTACTATAAGAATAATCTATTTTTTTACTGTAAAAGTAGTAAATTCATTGCATTATATAAGGATAGTCATGTGCTGCCCACATCAGATTTTTTATTAGCGAATTGTTGTCAGATGAGGAGGTACTTTGCACCTTATTTTTCAACATTTCTATATTGAAATGTTTTTTAAACTAAATTTTCATATTTTGTATATTTTCTTATAAACAACTGTCGATGGAATATGCCTTATTAATCTATTGCTCTTATTTTACTAATTAAATCATATCTCAGCCTCTAATTATGCTAGAGATTAGCTTTCAAGGTTATAATATTTATGTTTGAGCTAATAAAGACGTGAGCGTGTACCCGGATTACAAGCACCCGGAGGCACAGATACCGAGATATATAACGCGTATTATTCCTGCGCAGCAAATTATTTATTTTTTGTTCTAAGCCGGCGTATCGTTAAAGCATTGTTTAATTTTAGGGAAATTTTTCTATCTTCCGGTGTAATTTTAATCAGGGGTTTGCATCTTTAATTTCGGTCAAAGTTGTGTGTTCACTGCTGGTACTACATGATCTCATATTATAGTTAATTGAAGTCTTTGGTTTTAAAGTTTACATAAATAAACGGTTTATTGTACTATAAAGATAATCCTTTCAGAGAGGGGTCAAACAGTTTTTCCGTTTTGGCATATTTCATTCCGTTCCAAACAGTCTGCACGTTTTAATATATTCTAAATTATCCATTTGATTATAACTTAATCGCTTATAACTCTCAGAATCAAATGAAATATCGCTAATCTCGTTTGGTTGCATCCTTTCCCTCGTTGTAGACACCATTTTGAAGACCAGGGATTGGTGAGTATATTATTTATCCACACATGTCGTTTGCAAGACAAAAATGAACAAATTGGCGTGAAAAAGGTGATGTGGAGTCTCACCCGAAATCTGTCGGGAATTAATAATTTTAAATGTCGAGAATCACCATACAAAGGACCTCAAGGGATTAGACATATGTATGTCTAGTATATATTTTATTGCCAGCAACACACATTAAAAATTGTATTTATGCAACTTTAAGTTCTTTTAATAGAAAAATATACATAAACCACTATGATTAGTAAAGTTGCTGTTTTAAGATTGTTTTTTTCGAGCTTGTATTTCTGTTAAGAGAAGGTGAACTGGAACGTTTTCAAAAGAGCATTTTTTGAACCGCACTTGGCAGTATCCAACATTATGAGCACGGCGGATATTGACTCTGCCACACACATACTCACAACAGAAATCAAGAGAGCTATTGCCTCTGCCACAACACATCGTGAGTCACCAAAAATTCCCACACTTTCCCACCATGTCAAACAATTAGTTAGGCAACGGAACAGAATGCGTGAGACATGGCAGTCTAATAGAGACCTTACCCTCAAAAGGGAGCTTAACAGACTCACGTGGAAAGTCAGGGATAAAATTGTCGCAGAAAAGCAGCAACAGTACAAAGAGTTAATTGAATCCCTTAGCCCGGAAGACGTATCGCTCTGGCAATTCGCTAAAAGACTCAGAAAACCTCAAATTAAATTCCCGCCACTAATAGATGGCGTTAATATCGCGTACTAAGACGAAGAAAAAGCAGAGGCGTTTGGTAGGCATTACGAAAAGCAATTTGAACCAAACCACGATCTAATGTGTCAGGGCACCCTAAGAATGGTTAGACAAACTTTAAATAACTTCAGGAACTCCCTGGTCATGGCTGAGATTAACCCAGCTACCCCGCAAGAGATAATTGATATCATCAAAAACCGTAAAAGCCCAGGGCACGACAAAATCAGGAATATCGCGGTGAAAAACCTACCTCTAAATATAATATTTTACTTGACCACCCTAATAAACAAAATACTAAAACTAAATTATTTCCCCAAAGAATGGAAGGAAGTGATAATTATAGCTATCCATAAGCCTAGTGAGGATGCCACAATTCCAGCCAACTATAGACCAATCAGCTTACTACCGACACTTAGTAAAATTACTGAAAAAATAATTCTTAATAGACTGAACAGATCCACCTTAGTGAGAATGGTATTATCATTCCGGAGCAGTTTGGATTTCGGTCAAAACACTCCACCACTCATTAATTGCTGAGAGTGGTAGAGTAGATATCTTCTGGACTTAATAGTAAGACACCCACAGCTGCTATTTTTCTTGACATACAAAAAGCATTTGTTAAAGTGTGGTACTGTGGATTAGCATACAAATTGATCACTCTAAAAGTCCCTGACGCAATTGTCAAACTTTTAATCTCATACCTAAATAACAGACACTTCTAAGTTAGAGTAAAAGATAACTTGTCTACACCCAAGCTCATTAAAAGTAGTGTACCGTAAGGATCCATCCTGGGCCCGACACTATTTAACATATATCTAAATGATATTCCCAGAACCTCAGGCACGCAGCTGGCACTCTATGAAGACGACAGTGCGATACTTGCAGAACACCCTTACGTCTCAGTAATGCACAGACAGCTACAACAACACTTAGACATACTCCAAACATGGCTTGAAAAATGGCGAATAAAATTAAACCCCAATAAATGTCATTGGATTTATTTCTCTAGAAAACGTAAACCTCCGCCGCCTCTGTACATAAACAACTATGCACTAAAAGCGGTAAAATCTTCTAAATACCTAGGTGTAACGATAGATTCCCACCTAACCTGGAAACAGCACGTAACGAACTTAATCAAAACAGCGTATATAGCCACAGGAGCCTTATACCCAGTGATAGAAACGGAAATCAAAGTTATCAAAATAAACTCCTAATTTATAAATCGGTCATCCGCCCGGGAATGCTGTATGCAGCACCCGTATGGGGATATGCCTGTAAAACTACTATAGACTTACTAGAGACAAAACAAAACAAAACCCTAAGGAATATAAGGAAATCCCCTAGATACTTAAGAAACTCGGTAATTAGGAAAGACTTCAAAATAAAAACTGTTAGAGCCCAAATTAAAAAGCTAGAGCTTAAATTCTATAAAATCTGCCATCTGTTCCAAATGAACTACTATTCAATCTGCATGACTGTGATCATCGCAAGGCCAAATCACATAAGAGACCCCGCGCGGTTTTCAATATTGAAAATCGGAATTAGGTAATTCCCACCTCAAATAGTTGAAATTAAATAAAAACCGCGATCAATGTTTTTCTAAAAAATGTTCTTAAACCTTAAACTGCCAAATTGCTAGGAAATCCTTAGATCTGCATTAACTCCCCCAAACTGCTCAAACTCTAAATGTGCAACAAACTGCTACACTAGGAGCTAGGTCAAATAATAAAAACAGTAAATCAAAAACCTCGAACCTCCAACTATGGGCAAATGAAATAATGTCACAGTATAAAGATAAGAACCACACCTAGAGATTGGAGTTTAAAGGCGCTTTGGTGCTCTTTTCTGGACGAAACCCTGACTGGACTGCTTTTCTGTTACAGTCCAAGACAAAACTTATTGTCTTTGAACACTCACATTTTTCTGGTATGAAAAATGTGTGTACATAAAAAGAAAAGTAGCTATGGATGTATTTCTTTTACCGAAAGTCTATCTATACATTTCGTTTCTAAAATCCGATTTATTTCCAGCAGACAATTTTCATACAGCAAAAAATGCAAAAGCAGTTGTTTTGGGAACGAACCCCATCAGATGTCTGTTGCTGGCGCTAAGTAAACTGACGTTTCAAATGTAAATTCTATGGGTTCTTTTTATTTTAGAGATGTTATTTTGACTATTTATATATATATATATATATATATATATATATATTCGTCATTCAGGGTATTCTGTGACAAATTCACTATTATCGGACCTAAACGTTTGAAAATAAAATGTAAAACTTTATTTGTTTCATTAAAGATTTTTTTTATCATTTTTGAAGAAGTTTCTATTACCGAATTATGATCGGATAATAAGATACTGTTTTATTATAAGTAGAGAAGATAACAAAGACGTATATAAAATTTCATGAAATTCCAGAAATATCTGTGTCAGTTTTCGCTTACACAAGAAATCGATCACCGATAGACAGACGGACATCACTCTAAACATTGTCAAAACGTGCTCAGATGGTCCTCAAACATATATTGTCAGCTAAATCTCGAAAGCAAAAATTTTCGTAAGAACAATATTTACTCTATTCCTTTCCTTAGATACAATAATGTATAAAGAAAGTATTGTGACGAGGTCGAAAATTCGAATTCGAGTTTTCGACGGGAAAGCACGTTTCAAGCATCCCGGATCACGATTCGAACATTTTTGAAGTGATGTCTGTGTGTGTGTGTGGCAGTGAGTCTGTGGAGACTATAAATGACGAACGAATGGACCGATTCGAACGAAATTTAGAACATAAATTACAAACCATAAACACTGGAAGCCTATTGTTTTTATACACAATCGAATGTTCAGAACTTCCTAAATTTTCGAGTGCAATTTTGAAAAAATCGTCAGAAAGTCAAATCTTTAATAAAGTTACGCAAATAGACATTTCTTATGTAATTTTTCATTAGAAAACGATTGACATAAATTTTAGAACTCTAACATGAACCGTTCTCGAGATATTGCACTTTTTTCAAAAAAATAATCAAAAAATCATATAAAATAAAAAAAATATTTCCTATTGAGAAACATGTTTACTTTTCATATGTAATACCATGTGATAAATTTGGGGACATCATTCTCGTGGATCTTGCTCGTTCCATTCATGAAAAAAGATACTTTGAGTAATACTTCTGTATTTGAACGCCAATAGTCATTTATCTGCTGTAAGAATAACTTATTTCTCCGTCCATAACGCTTGGCGAATTTGGTGGAATGTCGCCAACTCGGCGACTTTTTTAAACGTTGCTAAATTAACGAAAAACTGTCCAAATGGATAAAAATAACGCTAAATTAATGAATATGACGACTCATTGACGGAAATTCAATATCTTGAAGAATATAAGTATCTACTAAAAAATAATCTTTTTCTTTTACTGTAAAAGTAGTAGATTCATTGCATTATATAAAAAAAGTCATGTGCTGCCCACATCAGATTCTTTCATATTCAATTAGCGTGAGAAATTAAAAATATATTTATTGTCCCACTACCTCTCCTATTAAGCACAAACCACAAATATTAGTGAAATTATTATTATAGCATTTATTTTTATCTAATCTAATTCAATTTTGGTTATCAATTTTGTTGTATTTTTTTTAAAAGAATGCGTTCCTCTGAGAGCGAGTTGTGTATGTGCATAAACAGAGAAAAACTAGTGTGCTTACACCTTTGGTCTATCAGTGGTTTTAGTTTCTCATTACATTAAAAAATCTGATGTGGGCAGTACATGATTATTTCTTTAAGAACTCATTAAATTGAGTTTAACTGCACAAAATGACACTAAATTTGCATTTTTAATTCAATTTCTGCTTTTATTTGGTAACTGGACATTTTTCCAAAGGCGGCATTAAAAATGCGAAAAATCTCAAATATCTCGAGAACGGTTAGTCCTAGAGTAATAGACTGGTTCTTATTCATTTCCTCGTCAAAAATTACGCATAAAACAAACATTTAATTGATACATTTGAATATAAATAGTCTTTTTATAGATATTAGCGATTTTTGCGGGCCATTTCTTAAAAAAAGGCAGGTTGTTCTATTCCGAATCGTACCAAAATCTAATTAGAACCAGAGTATCCCACATGTGATTTATCTACCAAATTTTATCGAAATTATTCGCAAAACGTGTTAAGCTGAGCGTCAGGTAATAAGGGACCGAAATACTAATGGATGCATCAAGCTTGCGGAGAGCTCCGATCAATGAACGGCAGGAATGGAGTGTGTAATCTTGTAATTTTACGAGCTTAGGACATAGGTCACGTAGGCAGTCATGTGTGCTAGCCAGCGTGAAAGAGCAAAGCGAGCTCCAAGCCTGAAGAATGTCAGTTAACAAGGAATGATCCCCAATAGGCGTAGTACGCCTGCATAACAGGCGGTACTAAAGTGCTCACGAAACGAGCTTAGCGAGTAAGAGGTGAAGGTGCTGGCGAAGGTAGCGAACAAGTGGTGAAAGCGTCAGCGAGCACGGGATACGTAGGAGATCGTGTGAGCAGGCAGGGCTGAAATATCTTGCGAAGCGAGTTATAGGACGGTGAATGTCAGTTAATAATGGACGGTCCTTACGGGCGTATTACGTCAGCATAGCAGGTGGCAATAAATATTAACGAAGCGAGCGTTAGCGAGATATGGGGTTGGCGAGCATAGCGAGAAAGGGCGCAAGTCAACGGGCGTATTACGCCTACGTTGCAGGAGACATTAAGTTCACGAAGTAAGCTCAGCGAGCGTAGCGAGCAGTGGGTGAAGCCCAATGTGCATATAACGCCTGCGTAGCAGTTGGCACTAAAGTGCGCGCAAAGCGAGCTCAGCAAACGTTAGCAAGTTACGGGCGCTCACGAGCGTAGCGAACAAGGGGTGCAAGCGTCAGCGAGCACAGGACACATAGGATGTCGTGTGAACCGGTAGGATTGAAGTAGCTCACGAAGCCAGTTCTTGGGCTGGTGAATGTCAATTAATACGTGACAGTCGCTAACAGACGTACTAAAATGCTCGCAAAGTGAGCGTCAGATAGTTGTTACTGAGCGTCAGATAGCTGTTACTCCCGACTTGCGGATCCAGTTACTGGGGATGGCGAGCGTATCTAGCAGTGGGCGAAGTCCAACGGGCATATTACGCCTTCCCCAACGGGCGTATAACGTTTGCGTAAGCAGTTGGCATTAAAATGCTTGCGAAGCGAGTTACGGGAGTTGACGAGCGTAGCGAGCAGGAGGCGGAGCCCCCTAGTCATTTAAAATAAAATTAAAACAGACTACTACTCCTTGAATGCGGGTATTTGTTTAAGGATTACAGCACTTCCAAGAGTGCTTTTAATTCAACATTGAATTGTCAAACTTATATAAGCCTACGTGGATTCTGATATTATGAACTTGCCCAGGGCAGCCTGCTTTGTATGAAATTGGATCTGTCTTCATGTTAAGATTACCCAATCTCTATGAAATTGGGTCTGTAGTCATGTTATACTCAATCTGTATGAAATTAGATCGGTCTTCGTGTCAAGATTACTCAAATAGTATGAAATTGGATTTTGTCTTTGTATTAAGATTACTCAATCTGTATGATATTGGATCTGTCTTCGTGCAGAGATTACTCAATCTGTATGAAATTGGATTTTGCCTTCGTGTTAAGACTAGATATATTGATCTTCATAGAGGTTCATACAACTGTGGCAAAATGTATTGCTGCTATTACAGGAATCAGCTATTCCACGTGTGAAGAGTTATAAAATTCGCAAAACCAGTCAATGGACGCTGTTTTCGCAAGGTCTGTAGGAACCATCCTTTTCGACGGGTTCTACTACGCATGATCATGTCCATTGCTACCCGATCTCATTCTGTATTAAATTTGATGTCATCTGCAAGGCAAGGCAGAATTTGAATGTCTACCTAAAATGTCACGAAATTTTGGCAGCAAGATTTCTTGCTACCACTGCAGATATCAGTTATTCTATATTGAATAACTATAGCACATTCTCAATGACATTTTATTCCATGGATGAAGTTTTATGCAATAGGAACGCGATCCTTCCAAATTACTCTATTTAGGACTTTTTACATACTCCTTAAGCTCTTAAATAATTTTTAGATGCTAAAATTAGGCGTTTATTCTGCCAAAATTATTTTCCTAATTGTAACAAATCTAATCAGTACCACTGTTACACTTTGCTTTCTTGAATACTAAATTTTATAATATTCAGATGGATATTTTTTTAGCTAAAGGGAATGCATGTATTGCGGACGCAGAAAGAGGATCGCCCTCTATCTATCCATCCGAAACTACAATCATCAAGCTTATAATAGGGCATCCAGCAAAATATTTTAAAGAATATATAACTAGATATCACAGATAAAAACAAAATATGTGAAATATAGCAGTTTTACAATCTATTAAATAATGTGACCTAAAATATGTTTGCGTAAACATTTTGGGAAAGCTATATTTTATTTTAAATGTTCATTAAATTTCTTATACTAATACTGAGCCTGTTACTCACAAAGAAATTAACAGTATTTCCGTAGATTTTATGATATTATGTGATTTTACTTGTTCCCCCAAGCATGGCGGTAAAGGAGTTGAAATTTCATGTTGGGAAAACGATAAAATCGTTCCAGACAATAATTCAGGTGGCGTTAAGTTTCACTTTAGTATACGTACTTCTATGACGAAAGGCTGGTATTGAATTAAATATTGTTTTTTTAAGCTGTTTTGCACAAACTTTTTCAGATAATTTGATCTGTGCAATGCAAATTAGAGCTGAAACGATAAAGAATATTCCTACTTATTCAAATTTATTTTGTATTTCAATTTATTTATGTCTCTATATATTCTGTATCCTGTTCTGCAAGTTGGATATAATACTTATTACTTCTACTCAAAATGAGGGAACTTTAATTTAAAAATATATAAAAAATACATACGCTAAATATTACACCATCATTTTGGGTTGAATGAGAAAAGATAGGATTTAACTTATAATATCGCGACCTAGATATAATTTTCAAAGAATTGGAATATTTTCAAGCTTGTCATTCGTAAAAGTTTTACCTCCTTCTCTCTAACTCTCATCTGCTAAATATAAAATAAGTTGAATCATTATTCGACGTCCCGCCCTTGCACCATATATATTTTAGATATATTTTAGTCTAATCGCATAGTATCAGGCTCCCACACAGGAGCGCTTGAGTTCTATCCCCATCGGAAGAAAAGCCGGTCTTTACAGTAGTGGAACAACAAAACGAATATGCAGCCTTCTCGACGATTATTGCAACATCACTCGCGGTATGATAGATCACCAAAAGCACACCCTTTTCCTTCTTTTGGCATCCGACAACCGATGTCACTTCCTCGTCTGCTGCATGATTCATACATACGCACTTCACCTGCTCCACCGATCACTCTCCCGACACAAGCTTCACAATTGAAAATTGACGAGCTCTTGGTGTTACCTCACAGGCTCGTCAGAGTTCTTGGTGTCACTTTCTTCATTATCACAGGCTCGTCTGAGCTTTTGGTGTCACCATCGTCATTATCACAGTTTCGTCTCAGCTCTTTGTCATTATCACGAGCTCGTCCAAGCTCTTTCCAGCAGAAAGAGTATTGTGGTGACAGGCTTATGAGCCATTTCAGCAACGATCGATCTATAGTGCCACAAAACACGTCCAGAATTATACATTCAGGTTGGAAGATATCCTTTAGTCTTAGCGTATAGTATTGGACTCCCACACATAAATTCCTGTGTTCTAAGACCCATGCGGGACAACTTAGATAAGCATATTTTCTACTTTTCTATAAGTGGTCATATATCAGACTAAAATTTAGCTGAGCAAATGAAATAATACTGTAGTCTACGTTACGAAATCATTCACATCCGAAAATTTATGTTGAAATGTTTACAAAAAAATCTGATGTGGGCAACACATGACTTTCCCCGCAGACTTATATTCACGTTCTCTTTATTTTGATTAAATTTAATTCACTTTGTGTTCGCATTTGATAACTGGACATATTTTCAAAGGTGGCGTAGAGAAAATACGAAAAAACTAAAATATCTCGAGAACGGCTGATCCAAGTGCAATGGGGTTGGTCTTATTATTTTCTTCGTTAAAAATTACGTATTAAACTAGCATTTAATGGATATATTTGAACATACGTAGTTTTTTATTTTATATTTTGGAGATTTTTGAGGGCCATTTCATAAAAAAAGGCAGATTGTTATTTTCCGATTAATACCAAAATCTAATCAGCACCAGAGTATCATACAAGTAACTTATCTACCAAATTTTGTAATATTTGGTCAATTAGTATTTCAGCTAGAGTGGATACATGAAATTTTTAAGGGCCATTTCGCAAAACAAGGCGGGTTCTGTTTTTACGAATCATAGCAAAAACTAATCAGCATCAGGGTCATACCCAAGTGACGTACCTACCAAATTTTATGAAATTCGGTGCATAAGTTTTTGAGTTAGAGTGGATACATACATTGCACAGACACACGGACACACAGACACACAGACAGACGCACATGCAGACACACACACAGACGTCACGCTAAAAATAATTTTTTCGTATTCTAGAGGTCTCGAAACGTTTAGATCCGTCGAAAACTCAGGTTGCGATTTTCGGCATGATTCCAATACTTTCACTATACATTACCATGTATTGCAGGGAATGTAAAAATGCTCTTTGACATTTTACAAAGAAATACTACGCAGAAATGTTATGGTGAATCTAGCGGATACTGGGGTGTTACTATCTATCGGCTTAACTTGTTTCAATGTGTGTGAAGTAAATAAACATATAACACAATCTTCTATATTAATGTATCGTGTAGAATGCACATTTGAAATTCGCAATATTACCAAAGGTGAACAACTATTTATTTAAGAACTTCCGGATAAACAATACTTAAAATTTTTATTGAGGACTATGTATGAAAAAGCATTTTTATTGGCCTAATACAGAAAAATACATTTCAGCCTGTTTTTATTGTCAAACCACACCATACATTAAAAATAGTGTTCACTCCCCTTTTAGTTTATAAAATAGAAATATTATATTATGTCGAAACCACTAATATTTATAAAACTAATATTATAAGTACTATTATTTTATAAGTTAATCTACACAATAGAAGTCAGTTCTGTTTCCTATTTCTTTGATAGCATGCAATTTACTTAGAACGAAGTGTGTGTGTAATTAGTAAGAAAGAATCTGATATGACCAAACAGCGCGTGACTTTGCTTGCAGATTCATATTCATTTTGCAAGTTTTCTATTTCATGATGCATTAGATTGAATTTAATTGCAGAAAATAATATGGATAATTTTCTGATATTATATCCGATTCGTATTTTTATTGCATCTTCTTTTCGTTTGGCAACTTAATTCACTTTAAATTATTCAGGTCCTTAAAATTCCAAAAACAACAATATCTCGAGAACGGTTTATCCTACAGTCATGGAGTCAGATTTATTCGCTTGGATGTCACATTTTACATATAGAACATGTACTTAATTAATATATGTCATCAATTTTAGTCATTTATTTCAGAGTTTCGCTATCTTGGACGTGTAGTATTTATTTTTGATCGAATATATTAGATTTGCGGGTTATTTCGCAAAAAAAAGGCAGATTCGTTTTTTTCGAATCGTATCAAAATTTGACAAGCATTCCAGTATCCTACGAGCGACTTATGTATAAAATTTTGTAAAATTTGATCAATTAGATTTTTAGTTAGAGTGGATACAGGTAATTTTTGAGGTAAATTTTCTCAAAAAAGTCGGCTTGTTTTATCTTGAATTGTACCAAAAGCTAAACAGCACCAGGGTCACACCCAAGTGAGTTACCTAACAAATGTTGTGAAATTCAGTCCATCAGTTTTTTAGAGTGGATACATACATTTCACAGACAGGCAGACACACACAAAGATGACACGCTAAAAATAGCTTTTTCGTATTCTAGAGGTCTTGAAACGTGTAGATCGGTCGAAAACTCGAGTTGGGGTTTTCGGCATCATTCCAATACTTTCCCTATACATTACCATGTATTGAAGGGATAGTAGAATTTTGATCTGGGCAGCACATGACTTTCCCTGCAGACTTATATCCACGTTCTCTTTATTTTAATTAAATTTAATTCACTTTTATTTCAATTTTCGTTCTCATTTGGTAACTGGACTTACTTTCAAAGAAATATGAAAAAATTAAAATATCTCGAGAGCAGCTAGTCCTAGTGTAATGAGGTTTGTCTTATTCTTTTCTTCGTTAAACATTACATGTAAAACAAGAATTTAATGGATATATGTGAGTATACGTAGTTTTTAATTTTAGATTTTGACGATTTTTGCTGACAATTTTGCAAAAAAAAGGCAGTCTATTCTTTTACGAATCGTATCAAAATCCAATCAGCACCAAGGTAACCCACAAGCGACTTATCTAGAGAATTTTTATGAATTTCGGTCCATTAGGTTTTCAGCTAGAGTGGATACAGTTAATTTTTGAGGGTCATTTACTTACCTACCAAATTTTATGAAGATCGGTCCATTAGTTTTTGAGTTAGAGTGGATACATACATTGCAGAGACAGACAGACAGACACACAGGCACACACACAGACTTTCCCTGCAGACTCAAATCCTTTATTTTATTAATAAATAATTGAATTTAGTTTAATTGCACTAAATAGCATACATAAATAATGGACACAAAATCGTCATAGTAAAAATGCGAAATATCTAAAATATCTCGAGAACGGCTAGCACAACCGTTTAATGGTACAAAATAACGCCCACAATTTTTTATAATGACTTTGAATTGGCACTTTTAAGTCAATTTTCGTTCTCAGTTGGTAACAGCACGTTTTTTCAACGTTGGTGCAACTTAAATGCGACTAAAATATCTCGAGAACGGCTAGTCCTAGTATGATGGAGTTGACCTTATTCTTTTTAACGTTAAAAAGTACGTATAAAACGTATATATTTTAGCATACGTAGTATTTGTTTTTAGATTTTGAACATTTTTGCGGGCCATTTAGCAAAAAACGTCAGATTATGTTTTTGCGACTCGTACCAAAATCTAATCAGCACCAGGGTGACCCACAAGCGACATATCTACCGAATTTTGTGAAATTCGGTCCACTGGTTTTTCAACCAGAGTGGATAAAGGCAATTTTTGAAGACCATTTCGCCAAAAAAGGCGATTTCTTGTATCCCGAATTGTACCCAAAACAAATCAGCACCAGATTCGCCCACAAGTAACTTACCAAATTCTATGAAATTCGGTCAATTAGTTTTTTAGTTAGAGTGGATACAAAATCTGCACAGACAGACAGACACACAGACAGACAGACAAACAGGCAGACAGAGAGACACACAGACACAAACAGACACACAGACATATACAGAGACGTCACGCTAAAAATGGTTTTATCGTATTCTAGAGATCCCGAAACGTGTAGATCCGTCGAAAACTCGAGTTGCGATTTTCGGTATGATTCCAATACATTATACTTTATTATACTTTCCAATTTATTATACTTTCTTTATTATACTTTCTTTATTATTTCTTTATTATACTTTCCAATACATTACCGTGTATTGCAGGGAAAGTAAAAATCTGATGTGGGCAGCACATGACTTTCACTGCAGACTCAAATTCACATTTTCTTAATTTATTTAATAATTCGTTAGATTGAGTTTAATTGCACCAATTAACACTAGATTTGCATTTTTAATTAATTTTTTGTTTCTATTTGGTAATTAGACATTTTGCCGAAATCGGAGTAACAAAAATGCAAGATATCTCAAATATCTTGAGAACGGTTAGTCCTAAAGTATAATGGAATGCGTTATATTCTTTTCCTCATCAAAAATTGCGTATAAAGCAAGAATTTAATTGATACATTTGAGCATAGGTACTTTTTTTTTAGATTTTTGCAGGCCATTTCGTAAAAAAGACAGATTGCTTTTTTCCGAATTGTACGAAAATCTAATTAGGACCAGAGTATCCCACAAGTAACTTATCTACCAAATTTTGTGAAATTTGCAAATTTGCTCAATTAGTATTTTAGCTACTGTGGATAAATGAAATTTTTTTCGGGCCATTTAGAAAAAACCGGCGGTTTTATTTCCGAATCGTATCAAAATCTATTCAACACTAGAGTATCCCATAAGTAACTTACCTACCAAATTTTGTGAAATTTGGTCAATTAGTATTTTAGCTGGAGTGGATAAATGAAATTTTTACGGGCCATTCCACAAAGAAAAAGCGGGTTCTGTTTTTAAGATTCCTCCCAAAACTAATCAGCACCGGGGTCTCACCCAAGTGACTTTTCTGCCAAATTTTATGAAATTGGGTCCAGTAGTATTTTAGTTAGAGTGGATACATACATTGTACAGACAGACAGACAGACACACATAGAGACACACACACAGACATCAAGCTAAAAATAGTTTTTTCGTATTTTAGAGGTCTCGAAATGTGTAGATCCGTTGAAGTTAATTGATACATTTGATCATAGATACTTTTTTTTTTTAAATTTTTGCGATTTTTGCGAGCCATTTCGTAAAAGAGGCAGATTGCTCTTTTCCGAATTGTACCAAAACCTAATCTGCACCAGAGTATCCCACAGGCAATTTATCTACTAAATTTTGTGAAATTTGCAAATTTGCTCAATTAATATTTTAGCTACTGTGAATAAATAAAATTTTTTCGGGCCATTTGGTAAAAACAGGCGGGTTTTTCTTTTCCGAATCGTATCAAAATCTAATCAACACTAGAGTATCCCATAAGTAACTTACTTACCAAATTTTGTGAAATTTGGTCAATTAGTATTTTAGCTGGAGTGGATAGATGAGGTTTTTACGGGCCATTCCGCAAAAAAGAGCGAGTTCTGTTTTTAAGATTCCTACCAAAATCTAATCAGCACCGGGGTCTCACCCAAGTGACTACTTACCCGCCAAATTTTATGATATTGGGTCCAGTAGTATTTTAGTTAAAGTGGATATATACATTGTACAGACAGACAGACACACATACATACACACACACAGACATCAAGTTAAAAATAGTTTTCGGTATTCTAGAAGTCTCGAAACGTGTAGATCCGTCCAAAACTCGAGTTGTGATTTTCGGTATGATTCCAATACTGTCCCTACACATTAGCAAGTATTGCAGGGAAAGTAAAAAGTGACCAGAGAACATTTAAAAATGTGGAATAACTTTCGGGTGTTGATTTCGTATCAGCAGTCTTAAGTCTTTAATAGATAACAGTTATGGTTCCACAGAGTGAGATCGTTACAAAAATAAAATGAAATATTTATGTTAACCTTTACTATGCACCGATAATTTTCTAATGATTTATTTTATATAAAATAAATTTTCGTTAGGGTTAAATCAGAGTTGGTAAGATGTCATGTTTTTTTTCAAGAACTCTGCGCCGAATAAAGAGCACAGTTAGTTTAATAAGTAGGCGATTGGTGTTGAAGCGAATGATTTAGCACAAATACACTATTGTCAACGGACCTAACGTCCACGAGGTGAAGCTTCAGAAAAGTGCTTGGCACAATTAGGTGTTAGCGCGCCAGCAACGTGTGATGCCATAATGTTAAGACATAGTGGCGTCCCTAAGCGTAGTATCAGCGAATCGTCAGATCGAATTAATTTCTTTCCAAGAATGCTGCAACGACAGACAGTGCAGTTAGTTAAAATATGTAGAAGACATTTTCCTCTTAGACCCAGACCGTCCGACCTACCCGAAGGTGGCGGGTATCTACTTGGACGGCCGGGAGGTACCACCCAATTTAGGCCGGAATACAGCAAGAGAGGCATGCATAGGGACTGTACCCCCATTCCTCTACCACAAAGATCTCGAAGGCATATCTCAGTTTCGGCAGAGCCTGGAATCGAACTCGGATGGAGTGATGTTTGTGTGTGTGTGTGTGTGTGTGTGTTGGTGTTGAAACCTAGACCTTCCGACCTACCAAAAGGTGTTGAAGACCCAGACCGTCCGACTCGTCACCAAGGACTTGAGCATCTATTTGGACGGCCGGGAAAGGAGTTAGCGGAAGCCAACTTCAACTGGCCCTCGTCCGACGGTCCAAAGCAACGTTAATTAGAAAATCATAATAATATTTACAGGAGATTTACATATCTGATTCACAACATTGGAACTTCTGTGAATTTTTTTTTTTTTTTTTTAAAGTGAGCAGCACCATAAAAAGTAAAATAAATGTTGGTGACAAATGTTACATCTTTAGGTAAAAACTGTGGAGTAACAAGAACACTCCCGAAAACAAAACGAGGAGTAAACAACTAAAACAACCACCAAAAACATCACAAGACAAGTACAGCAAATACAAGACAACAAATACAGCGATACACCAAAGGTAACACCTCCAGAAAAAACACAGGGAGACCGACCAAAGGGAAAAGAATAAAGGGACAAACTCACAAGCTGATCAGGTAATTTGGTTTGAGATGTCTCTAGCAATGAGAACACAGTTTTTTAATTTTTCAACGGAAGAATTATTAGAGCTGACTCTCGAGAACCAGACTGCACAATTTGCGGGAGAGGGTTTAATTAAACTACCAAAAGGTGTAAGGTAACCTTTTGGACGGCCGGGAAGTGCCACCCAATTTTGACCGGAACCCAGTGGGGGAGGCATCCATAGGGACCGTACCCTCCTTCCCCTACCACCAACCTCTCGGAAGGATTTTCGGACCCACATGTTTAACGGGATCGTACTCCGCATGAACACGGCGGCAGTTGTGGCAGCGTGCAAAACCAGCGCGCAAACCACCGAACTACAGCGCCCGAAAAGTGCCAACAGCACGCGGTGTTCCCAGGTGGTCACCCACACAAGTATTAACCGCGTTCGATGCTGCTTGACTTCGGTGATCTAACGAGAACCGGCGTTTTCAGCACGGTACGGCCTTTGGCTCGTGGAAGACTTGGTGTTAAAGCGACAAACTGCAGAGCACAAATAGGCTGTTGTTAACGGACATTTAGCCTCCGTGAGGTGAAGATTCAAAAAACCGCCATCCATAACTATTTGATTCATACGTCAGCCACGGGGGATGACATAATGCTAAGACTTTGTGGATGTCTCAAGCGAAGTATCAGAAAATCGCCAGATTGGATAAAGGGATAATAAATAAGCTAATTTTCAAGTTCGTAATTTTTTTTTTCACCAAAGTCGGCGGGAATTTTTAAATTTACATCAATTTTCTTTTAGTTAATATACTCATTTTGTGAATTTAAAATTTGAATTTAAAATTTCCATGCTTATTAAATGCCCATTATATAATCAGAGGCATGATCTGTAATGTTGTTTAAAGCGCATCTGTGATGGAAAGTGCATCCATCTCGTTCTGGAGTTTTCGCTACCAAAGCCGGATATACAGTTTCCTGAAACTCCATTAATATTTGTGAACGCTATCATGTACACAAGAAATCGACCACAGACAGGCGGGTATCGCTTCAAAAATAGTCAAAACGTGTTCAGGAATTCTTAAAATATATATTGGTATCAAAAACTCGAATTCGAAAATTTTCGTGGAAACAATCCTTTATACTATATTCTATAGTATAAGAAAGTAAAAATTTTACTAGCCACATATTATTATTCAAAATACATAACATATTGATATACATACATAGTATGAAAATAATACATAACATAGTATGAAAAAAGTAAAAATAAGTTAACTTATTTATCACTGGAAATACGAAGTTAATATTATACTCACGAACGGTGCATCATTTGTAAAATAACAGCACTGTGAAAATAATAAGTAAAAAAAAATAATAATCTAACATGATAAGAGGTAAAAAATGATCACCACAGCTCATTGAAACATGACTACGATAACTTGTATTTGCGCTCCAGCATGTCAAGGTTATGACAAATGTTCTGTGGTGAAAGATATGAACTAAAATGTCGCGTTGCCACGATAAAAAGAAAATATTTCTTTGCACGATTTTAGTTACGTCATTGAGAAGTAAAATTCATGGTTTTCTTGTCCTTAAAGTGCTTGACAAATGTTGTTGGGTTGAATCATCTATCTTGTCTTGGAGATTAGTTTTTAAAACGATACTTCATCATATGACTTTGATAAAGACTAGAAATTATATATATTTTCTTAAGTAATTTATAATTTGTTAAACTGATATTTATCTGACAAAATACTGTATGAAACGAATAATTATTTAAAATTATAATATCTATTTATTAATAACAATTTTGTCTTTTAAAGCGCTTCATTTGCTCGTGAGATATATATATATGTATATATACTCGTATATATATATATATATATATATATATAGTATTTATAAAGGGTGAAGGTATAGATTGAACATAAATGCTGCCTTACCTGTAAGTATTTCCCCCCCCCCTTCTTACTTTTCACTTTGTTTCTCTTTCATTTCCCCCCCCCCATTTTATGTTCAATCTATAATATATATATATGTCATAAAACGGGAAAATAAGTGTACTATGTGTACCAAGAAAGTAAGTGTTACCTCCGGGAGTGTTACCATTGGTGTAAAAGTCGACTATTAACCGGGAACTAGGGGTCACAATCCCCCTAGGCCTTTTAGGTATTCCCAGTTGGTCCTTTTTCTTCACCTTTCTGATATTTATCTCGTAGCTTTTGCTTAGCTATATATATATATATATATATATATATATATACATATTTATCTCCTACGAATGGCAACAGTGGTATCGTTATTTATTGCTTTATGTTAGGCCATGTGCAGAATTTCACAGGTATATTATTTTTATATTCCTATTTTATTTTTCAATCATTAAGCATGTAGACTAAGTAGACGGTGTTTATAGATATTATCTATCTCTCTTCAGAAACAAAGTTTCTTGTTCATTTGGAATAGATACTTGGACCTGAAGACGAATCTCTTCAAAATAAAATCCTTTTTAAGCCCAGTGCTTTTCCACGTGTTGGACTTGCACGAATTTATCGTCAAGGCCAGCGTCAGTTGTTACAGGGGCTCGTGAAGAAGGTTTTTCTGGTAAACCCACAGGAGAAAATGAATGGAGGGCCAGTCTTGGTATTGTGGTGGCCAACTGACTGGTCCTTCCCTGAAGATCCATCTTGCACGAAAGATCCTATTGAGATAGCCCTACACAGCCTGGCTGTATCATACACAGCTGCGGATGACAAAAAACTTTAAGCAACCACTTTAATAACACGATAAACAATTGTAATTGAAACTTTTAATTGTTATGCCAAATAAACCTGTGTTATATTATCTGCATTCCTTGCTTTCTGTTTCTTCCTGCATCTGTAGTGCCCCACGGTGACGTTTGCGACCACATGTTAGTATACAAAACGGGCTTGTTTTTGTATGTCGGACCTACCCTTACAGTTTGTCTATGACCACCCTCTATAATTCGTTGTAGAATAGTTTGCATTTCTTTTAGTAAGCTTGTGTTACATTCTACCCGCAGGATTGGTGCATGTAATTTCAGGGTACAAAGATGGTTTGCAAATGTACATAACGCTAGATTTATTCAAAACAGAAGTGAGTGTAGACGTTAGGTGAATAAAGCTATTTTTGCGTGATTCATCTATTTAATTTGACCGTTTTTAGAATCCTATAAGATGGCGGATTTAAGAGGATTCGGCATCCTCAAACATAAGATGAGAAGTCAGAGAAAAATCCAGGAATGTATTTTTATAAAACGGCATATGATCTATTTTCTTAGAGCAGATCTGAGAAATCAACAATAACATCGCTCTTCAAGTTGCGATTTTAAGTATGAAGAGGGTACCTGAATTGCGTCTATATTTAAAACCTCAATATCGTTGGTGTATAAGAACTTTATAAAAATATACATGTAGACTAATTTGCGTAAGTAGAGTTTGTTTATGACCTGAAAATTGGCAAAAATTGGAAATTTTGAAGTTTGTGCGCGATCTGATACGAAGATGATCATTTTTGTAAATTTTATGCATACGAACATATAAAAGAGGTTGCTCCTTATCGAATGATATCTTTCAATTTTGATCAACTATGAAATAAAAATAGCGAGAGACGGATGATTGTGTTCCTCAGCTGTACTTAAGTTAAGCAAAAAACAAAAACTAAAATTTAAATTTGTTTTTAAGTTTCTCATAATATTATTAAAATTTAATATTTTCGTAGTATTATTTATATGAAAAAACAATAATTTCTGAAACAATGATAACAATATATGTGGTAAAACGGTAATCTAGCCTACCCTGTGGAAATGAATGGTATTAAGGTAATAGAATACAACCAGAGAAATCAGATGTTTTAGAATGTTCTTGTAAAACACAACCTGACTATACTAAAATTCGAATACTAATTCAAAATTTTATTTTAAAATTTCAGTTCAAAATGTTGTTATTCTTAATTAATAATAGAATACCACATTTATTGTAAATATCAAACATATTTTTGTCCATGAGCCAGCAGTTGACGATCCTTGCAGTGACCAGACAATAAATTAAAATAATCGGCATTGATATTATATACCAGGCCAGCAGTTGGTCAGCAGTTGATGATCCTCGCAGAGAGCAGACAATAAATTAAAATGATCGGCATTGATATTATATACCAGGCCAGCAGTTGGTCAGCAGTTGATGATCCTCGCAGAGAGCAGACAATAAATTAAAATGATGGGCATTGATACTATATACCTGGCCAGCAATTGGTCAGTAGTTGGCCAGCAGTTGGCGATCCCTAGAGATACATAAAATACATTAAACTGATCGATATATTCGTATCTTGATATTTTCTAGCTGACCAGTAGTTGACGATCCTTACAAAAACAATGCAGTACATTGAACTGGATATATATATATATATATGTATCTTGATATTTAATACCTGATCAGGTGTCGAAAACCCAGAACGACCGGCTCGTCCGAAGACATGAGCAGCAAATTGGGCGTCCGGACCTGATCAGGTGTATCATACCTGTTGACGATATCTACCAAGACAATGCAATACATTATAAACTGATCGATATATTCGTCTGCTAATATTTTATACCAGGTCAGTAGTTGACGATCGCTACAAAGACAATACAATACATTAAACTGATCGATATATCCGTCTGCTGACATTTCATACCTGAACAGTAGTTGACGATCCTTACGAACGCTGTGTAGTACATTAAAATGATCGATATATATATATTTAGATAAATTACAAAGGCAATACAATACATTAAACTGTTCAATATATTCATCTCTTAATATTCTAAACTTGAATTTTAACTGTCATAACTTGTTTCAGCTACCGGTACTCAATTTCTGTTGCATTCCAAAATAATGTAAGGATACATTTTCGAAATAGGAACACTTTGGGCGAATTGAAATGTGCTTGCATTACCACTGTAATTATCGAGCTGAAACTTTTACACTTTTAAGATTTCTGATCATAAACTACCACTAAAATCTTATTCCTTTGCATTCCAAACATACCGAGTACAGTGTGAATCAATGACTTTTGTTATTTGATTACAGGTCGCTAAATCTCTCTATGCCTTAAACTGCATTCTATTAAAGTGTCAAAGTTGTCACCTTTAAGTGCAGACTATGCTAATTCCATAACCATCATCTGGAGTAGAACACGAATGAATAATAAGATGAAATGCTCCACAATCTTGTAAGTTATAATTGCATTTCGCTGTCATAAGTGCTTAATTATACTGGTCGTCAAAACAATTTTTATTTCGCTCTATGTTATTTAAAATTCATATTTACTCTTATAGATACATTGTAGAAAATGTATTAGAATGCACTAGTATGTTATTACCATAATTAGATACAGCATTTCCGAGTTTAAATATGGCAACGATGTTTCTATATCACACTTCTGTGGTGTTAAAGGAGAAGTGATAAAATTCAGAAGTAACATAAAATCGTCTGCAAGTTATAAAGAGTTAAATGAAATTTAAGCATATTATTTGTTGAAAGAAGTTTAATTTATATTTCTAAAGATATACGGGGGGTTTATTTGTCACTTTATTGATGGAGTACTGTAAGAATAGAACATTTTTCGTTTTCAAGGTATGTGCTGCAGAGGGCAGGGTTACCGTATATTTCTAATGCAGGCGTATTGGAAACTGCCGCTACACAGTGAGACAACTTTAGGGGGCTGAATCTCCTTTTCTTGGAGGTTAGGAGGACTGCAAAATTAATACTAAGCATTTTTGCCTCAAGCTGAAGGGGGAAAATAACCCGGAAAACCAAAGTGTATAATCCATATCACCCCTCCTAATAGAAAAACGAACATTTTGACAATGTGACAGAAAAACGAGACTCTCTGAAATATGACTCTATTGTAAATGTCCACCTTCAGCACATATGCATGCTTTCACATGTGTAATATGATATCTCTTCGTGTTTTCCAATGTCTCTATGTTTATACTATTGCATGCAGATTTATGAAATCATCTCTTAAAAAATAGTTATTTAGAGAGGTAGTTTACGACTTTTGCTACGGGACAAAATTGTTTACTTATTTTGAAATACTCCACGATTTTGAAATTGACTTGTTATCTCTATCTCTAATCAGAATCGAGATAGTCATCCTTATAGCCCTAATAAGGGATTAGCCCCTTTGTCCTCCTAAAAATGGGGTTAGCTACAATGATGTAGTTGTGTCAGAGCACAACAGGTCGCTTTTTTATGTAACCAAAGAGCATCATAACTCACAAAATAAATATTTAGTAAATATTTAGTT
Source organism: Amaurobius ferox (assembly GCA_951213105.1). NCBI lineage: Eukaryota > Metazoa > Arthropoda > Arachnida > Araneae > Amaurobiidae > Amaurobius > Amaurobius ferox. The sequence goes on along the minus strand of OX578155.1, from coordinate 80,284,213 downwards.
TTTAAATTTGCTTTATTTAACATTCTTTTGTTATGTATTTGAGCACGAAGAGGAGGGGGAAGTTTGCAAGATGTTCTGAGAAGGTGAGTGTTTTCTATTTAGGTATGAGTGAGTCAATGATTTTTTTCATGAGTTTTATCTTCTTGGAGATGTATTAGTAAATGAAGCATCTATTAGTCAGTTTTATACGTTGACTGTGTGTAAATAGTTATATATGATAATATATATATATATATATATATACAGGGTGTCCCAAAATCATTAACCTCGGCTTTTATTCCTTAAATATTGATGTTAGACATATAAATTACAAAGTTGCGTAAAAAAGGTACAGAATTTTATGAAATCGATAAAAATTTTCAGGGGATGAAATTTGAAGAAATACTAAGTTTAAATTTTTATACGACTCCCGTACAAAAACAGTCATTATAAGATTATGTTTGTAAATGCTGTAAAAGTGTACAAGACACGTAAGACTTGCTTACATTCAGCTCTTAATAGAGCAAATATTAGACCATACGGAATAATGGTACTTTATGTTAATCATCTAGTGATTCAACTAAGGATTTACGAAATAATTGTTCAATGGCATATATTTTTATTGTTTAATTTAAAGTTTCTTGTGCTTTTAGATTAAATATTTATAAAACATGAGCGCAATTGCCCAAATATGGGACTCTAAGCCATGCTTAGTTAACAATCTTTTAGGAATTGCTAAAATTCCCAAAACCATTTTATGGGACTTAAAGCAAACACCGATTCATTATTTGTGCTACGAAAAAATGCCTCTATTATAATATACGTTTCGAAAATTTACATTTGTTGGCAACACATAAGCCACGCCCACTGGTTTGGTTAAGTTGTTTTTCTGTCGTACACTGTCGTATTTCTATGAACGAGTAATTTTAATTACCCAAGCCGTCTATCTCATCACAAAGGTATAAAGCAGTTAAAGCGGACGGCCAGGAAAATCACAGAAATAACACTAAGAAATTCATAAATTCATGGACAATTTACATAGACAATACACAAAGACATAAAGACAAACAATATGCATAACCGTACGTAGAAAATACGTGTAGATGAAAGTAATGAACAAAGACATGTAATTACACTACCCAGGCTCCAGATTAGAACATTGAAGCGTCTATTTTCGTATACAAACAATTATTAAAATTCGTTTATACATAAAATATTGAATAGAAGAATGAAATTGTATTTCAAACTAACAATTATTTGAAGAAAGAAAAAATTGTTTTGATGAGTCATTGTCCTTATTCCCCTGATGTAGCTCTTTTATTAGTTTTTATGTTCCTAACAATCAAATATACACTAACCGACACAGAAAATGCAACACCATGAAAGAGCGAATAGAGTATGATGCTAAGAGACACACAAACAGAGATGGCACAAAATAAATAAGTGATGTTAATTCCAGAAGGATAAGGCGATGCAGTAATGGCATAGACAGGGTGATCAGTAGGCAGTAAGACCACCTCTTGCGACGATACAAGCAGCAACTATTCGAGGAAATAACGTGCGGATAGTTTCCTGAAGGATGGATGACCATATATCTTCAACCATCATCCACAGTTCGTTCTTTGTTTGAGGAGGAGGCAAGGCAGTCAAACAACGGCCATACATGTTCAATGGTTGAAAGATCTGAAGACAGCGGAGGCCCAGGAAGCACCTGGATAGCTTGCAAGGTTTATCAGCTGATGGTTGCAGTGTACGGTCACGCGTTATCTTGCTGGCAAACGGAATTTTGCAGCAGCTGAAGGTTGGGCAGTTTACCCGGTTGCAGCACCTCATGCTCATATATTCTTACCGTCATTGTGCCTCTAATATGAACCACAGGTTACCGGCTATCGAAGCTGATATCACCCCATGATGCCGCGCTGTCGAGTAGTACGGCGTTCAACAGTCACAGCAGGATTGGATTTGTTTCCACGTAGTATCCAGACTCTCACACTGTGACTGTCATTTGACAAACAGAACCGAGACTCGTCGCTGCATATTATTATGTCTCACTCAGTCATACAGGAGGCTCGGACCCGACACTATTGTTATATCTCACGTCGGTATCTTGTTGTCAATGACAGTCTTTACTGGTTGGTTTGAGTGCAATCGACCAATCGTCCAGAAACTGTCTCGCTGTTATTGGAACATCCAATTTATCCTGCAAATTCTGTAGAATATCGACAGTCGTTTGTGGTGACGCCACCGCATGTCTTTGAATGCGTCGATCAGCGCGTGTTGACGTACGTCTTCTTCTTCTTCGCCCCAGACCGACCGACCTACTGGAAAGACTGACGTACGTCTGGATGAACCTGTATCACTGCGACAATTCACATGGCCTTCTTCAATCCATCTTCTCCCAATCCTACGCGTGTTTCAGTGGCAATACGCCGGTACGACCACCCAGCAATAAGTAGGCCTAAAATTAATCCTCTCGCTCGATCGCCCAAATGCTGAAACGGACTTCGGCGTCATCAACCTGGAATATTTCCAACAACACGTTAAAGGTATGCTTCTGAAACGAAAAAGAGCTTGGAAAACGGGTTTCCGTAGGCGACAGGCAGTAACAACTGTTGGCTCATCTACGGTTTCCACCCCTTCTATCCCACGCTCTAATCACGCGACTTGCTTATATTTCAGATCATTTGCATACATCGGCCAGCGTCTTTTGTCTCGCCATTTGCATAATTATACGGCCAAAGCTTCATAGTGTTGCAACTTCTATATCCCATAGTATAAAATTCGTGGTCAATGATTTAACAGCCCTGAAAAAGCAGTTGCAATCCCAGCAAATCACATGTTCCTGCTACATCAACTTCTGAATGCCATAACTGTTTTGAAAATCGGTTTATTTGAAGGTAAACGTATATTGATACTAATAGTGAATATTTTGAATAGCAATAAAACTATTTATTTACACTCTAAAATATGTTGCGTATTATTTTCAAAAAACTGAAATAATAGCCTGCGTATACTTAGATCATGGTAAAACAGTACCATTAGTTCTGGTTGTACACATAGCCGTAGCCGAGTGCTCCCGGCCATCCATCTTGCTGCTCTATGTCTACGGACGAGTCGGGTGGTCTGGGCTTTCGACATAGCCGAGTGCACCTTGCCACCAACCCTTAAACAATTTAATATTCAGAATGTATAATAGGTACTTCTGTTGCGGCTTAAAGCAAATTATTATTTGAATAGCAAGAAACATTATCAACAAGAAGGAAATGGCATTTATAAGCAAAGGTTGTATGTAACTATGCACCAAGGACAGGGTGGGAGCTTTTTAAGTAATACTTCGCGGTAATTCTGTATTATGCAAGGGAAATCACGAAAATATATCATGTCAAGTCTGTCAAGACCATCTGAGCTGAAGATCTATCTAGCTCTCGTTTCGTTCTCTTGTTAAAATCCCATACTTCAGTGGTCAGCATCACGAATACTACAACAAAAAAATCTGATGTGGGCAGCACATGACTTTCCTTATATAATGCAATGAATTTACTACTTTTGTAGTAAAATGAAATAGATTATTTTTATAGTAGATATTTATATTCTTTCCAAGATATTGAATTTTCTTCAATGAGTCGTCATTTTCATTGATTTAGCGTCATTTTTATCCATTTGGCGATTTTTTCGTTAATTTAGCAACATTTAAAAAAGTCGTCAAGTTGGCGACATTCCACCAAATTTGTCGCCAAAATCTCGCCAAGCGTTATGGACGGAGACAAAAGTTATTCTTACAGCAGATAAATGTCTATTGGCGTCCAAATACAAAAGTATTACTCAAAATATCTTTTTTCATGAATGGAACGAGCTAGATCCACGAGAATGATGTCACCCAATTTATCGCATGGTATTACATGTGAAACGTGAACATGTTTCTCAATAGGAAATACTCTTTTATTATTTTATATGATTTTTTGGTAATTTTTTTGAAGAATGTGTAATATCTCGAGAACGGGTTACGTTAGCGTTCTAAAATTTATATCAATCGTTTTCTAATGAAAAATTACATAAGAAATGTCTATTTGCGTAACTTTATTAGGGGTTCTGATTTTTGGACGATTTTTTTAAAAATTTCACTCGAAAATTTAGTGGGTTCTGAACATTCGATTGCGTATAAAAGCAATAGGCTTCTAGTGTTTACGAATTGTAATTTTTGTACCAAATTTCGTTCCAATCGGTCCATTCGTTCGTCAGTTATCGTCTCCACAGACTCACACACACACACACACACACCACACAGACATCACTTCAAAAATGTTCGATTCGTGATCAGGAATGCTTGAAACGTGCTCTCCCGTCGAAAATTCGAATTCGAATTTTCGACGCCGTCACAATGCTTTCCTTATACATTATTGTACATAAGGAAAGTAATAGACGGCTAGAACGGACTAACTGCAAGAAACTGAAGGTATTTAAAATTACTGATCATAGGTATATTTTCAAGCCATTGTTATGAGATATGTGGGACTAATCATAAATGTATAACTATATATTAGTTTCACCACAGCTTAATTTTTTGAGTATAAGGATATAAAGTAGTAGCCGGATGTAGTTGTTAGTCTCTCAAGAAAATTGTGATTAATTGAGATAAATATCAATATTAGTTTGTCCATTTAAAAACAAAAGTATTCCTATTTTGTTAGCTTAGTTTATTATATTAGTTTTGGTTTTACTAAATGTTATACAGCCGGATGTAGCTGTTAGTCTCTCCAGAAAATTAAAACTAATTGAATTAAATAACAATGTTATTTTGCCCAATTAAAGACAAAAATATTCCTAATTTAGCTGCGTAACTTTTTAGTTTATTATATTAGTTTTGGTTTTACTAAGTGTTATACAGCTGGATGAAGCTGCTAGTCTTTTGAGAAAAATTATGATTAATTGAGTTAAATAAAAATATTAGTTTGTCCAGGTGCAAATAAAAACATTCCCATTTTATCAGCTGTGTAACTTCGTTTATTATATTAGTTTTAGTTTCAATAAGTGTTATTATATATCGTATGAAAAGAGTTAGGTTTTATTCATTGGAACCTGCATTAAAACTGTTTCTCTGCTGAATATTAAAACACTTTAGCTGGAAGTTATTAAGCACAGAATAGCACGAGACAGAAAGGCGTAGCCCAACAGCACCATTTCCCTATTCACAAGCGTGTCATTAAATCAATCACCCCTTTCATTCAATAGACGATAAATCTCAGATAAAAAAAATGCTCGATTTTTGTCTCTTGAATTTTGATACCTGAGATTTAACAGCCCAAACGTGTTATCATCGTCGCTGCTGATTTAGTAAGCAGCAATTTAATAGGATGATAAATGTTCGAATTGACGACTCTATGGGGAGATGGGGTGGCACCATCCAGAATAGCTAATAACCACTAATTATATATATCAGCTTTCAACTTTTATATTTTAAGAATTAAGGCACTTATTAAGCGTCACATGTAAAATGCTGAGTTGTATTTTCTCATAGTTCTTGGATTTGTTTGGGCCGGAAGAAACACGCCAGACTCGACAGTTTGCATTCATTAGTAATTTTAAACGGTATAATTAAATTCAGAAACAGCCTTTCAGAATTTAATTCTTTCGTGTTTATATGTTTTGCTGTGTTGTTGTTGAGACCCAGACCGTCCGACCTACCAGAAAGGTGTTCCTTTTGGTGTGTGAATCATTCGTTAATTTTCTTTTTATGGATGGATGCACCAGGTAGCAAGTGATTGCATGTTGTTTGCACCAATGAGAAAAGTTGGACCAATAAAAAATCTACTCCCAAAATTGCATAATCCATGTGCTCAAACTAATTGTTTACACATTTTGGTCTAACCTTTTTCTCCTGTAGTGAGGTACATTGTGTTACTTATTATTTATTTCTTCATAGAGGAAATAAATGTGGAAATACATAGTATGAGGAATTATATAGTTTTATATGTCATACTATAAGGAAATCCATAGTTTTACATGAATTTCATTATAGTTTTTGGATTTGTTTCAGCAGTTAGAACTGTCAAATTTTACAGTTTGCATTCATTACCAATTTCAAATGTTGTAATTAAATTCAGAAGCTGTTGTGTCAATTATTTATTCTCTCATAAAGGAAGTAAATGAGGAAATACAAATGCATAGTACGAGGAAATACATAATTTTATGTGTCAAACTATAAAGAAATACACATTTTTATATGTATTTTATCACAGATCTTGGATTTGTTTTATTCGGCAGAAACATGTCAAACTCGACAGTTTGCATTCACTAGCAATTTCCAATGTTGTAATTAACTTCAGAAGCTGAGCTGTTAATTATTTATTTCCTCATAGAGGAAGTAAATGAGGAAATACAAATACATAGTATAGGAAATACATAATTTTATGTGTCATACTGTAAGGAAATACAGATTTTTACTTTCCCTGCAATACATGGTAAAGTATAGGGAAAGTACTGGAATCATGCCAAAAATCGCAACTCGAGTTTTCGACATATCTACACGTTTCGAGACCTCTAGAATACGAAAAAACTGTTTTTAGCTTGACGTCTGTGTGTGTGTCTGTGTGTCTGTCTGTCTGTGCAATGTATGTATCCACTCTAACTCAAAAACTAATGGACCGAATTCCATAAAATTTGGTAGGTTGGGTGTGACCCTGGTGCTGATTAGTTTTTAGTACGATTCGGAATGAAAGAACCCGCCTTTTATTGCGAAATGTCCCGCAAATATTGCCTTTAACCACTCTAGCTGAAAAACTAATAGACTGAATTTTACAAAATTCGGCAGATAAGTCGTTTGTGGGTTATCCTGGTGATGATTAGATTTTGGTACGATTCGGAGAAAAATAACCTGCCTTTTTTTCAAAATGACCCGCAAAAACGACAAAATCTAAAATAAAAAACTAGGTATGCTCAAATATATCCATTAAATGCTTGTTTTATGCGTAATTTTTAACGATGGAAAGAATAAGACCAACCCCATTACATTAGGACTAGCCATTCTCGAGATATTTTAGTGTTTTCTCATTTTCACTATGCCGATTTTGACTCCAGCATTTATGCGTGTTATTTAGTGCAATTGAACTAAATTTAATGAATTATTAATGAAATGAAGAGACAATGGATTTGAGTCTGCAGGGAAAGTCGAGTGCTGCTCATATCAGTTTTTTATATGTATTTTTTTCATGCTTCTTGGATTTGTTTTAGCCAGAAGAAACATGTCAAACTCGACAATTTGCATTCATTAGTAATTTCCAGTATTGTAATTAACTTCAGAAAAAGCCCTACAGAGTTTAATTTGTTTCGTGTATATTCCTTTTAGTGGTTGAATCATTCATTAATTTTCTTTTCATAGCTCGATGCACCAGATAGAAAGTAATTGTATTTTGTATGGACTAATTAAAAATCTACTCCTTAAACCACATAATGTATGTACTCAGAGTAGTAATGTGTTTACACTTTTCGGTCTAACCTTTTACTTTCCCTGCAATACATGGTAATGTATAGGTAAGTATTGGAATCATACCGAAAATCAAAACTCGAGTTTTCGACGGATCTACACGTTTCGAGACATCTAGAATACGAAAAAACTATTTTTAGCCTGACGTCTGTGTGTGTGTGTCGGTGTGTCTGTGTGTCTGTGTGTCTGTGTGCCTGTCTGTCTGTATGTCTGTCTGTCTGTGCAATGTATGTATTCAGTCTAACTAAGAAACTAATAGACCGAATTTCATAAAATGTGGTATGTACATCACTTGGGTGAGACCCTGGTGCTGATTAGTTTTTGGTAGGATTCGTAAAAACAGAACCAGCCTTTTTTGCGAAATGGCCAGTAAAAATTTCATGTATCCACTCTAGCTAAAATACTAATTGACCAAATTTCACAAAATTTGGTGGATAAGTTACTTGTAGGATGCTCTGGTGCTGATTGGATTTTGGTACGATTCAGAAAAGAACAACCTGCCTTTTTTACGAAATGGCCCGTTAAAATTTCATGTATCCACCATAGCTGAAATACTAATTGACCAAATTTCACAAAATTTGGTAGATAAGTTACTTGTGAGACACTCTAGTGCTGATTAGATTTTTGTACGATTCGAAAAATAACAACCTGCATTTTTTTACGAAATGGCCAGCAAAAATCGCCAAATTTAAAAAAAAAAAAAGACTACGTATGCTGAAATGTATCAATTAAATTCTTGTTTTATACGCAATTTTTGACGAGGAAAAGAATATAACACACTCCATTATATTTTAGGACTAACCGTTCTCAAGATATTTGTGATTTCTTGCATTTTTGTTACCCCGCTATCGGAAAAATGTTCAGTTACCAAATAAAAACAAAAATTGAATTAAAAATGCAAATTTGGTGTTATTTTGTGCAATTAAACTCATTCTAATAAATTACTAAAGAAATTATGAATTTGAGTCTGCAGGGAAAGTCATGTGCTGCCCACATCAGATGTTATCTCTTGTAGTGGATATATTGTGTTGTTTATATTTTATTTACTCTACAGTATATGGTTATGTAGAAAGAAAGTACTAATAGAAATCGTGTCGAAAATCGGAACTTGAATTTTCGACGTATCTACACGTTTGGAGCACTCCAAAAAACCCTATTTTTAAAGTGACGGCAGTGTTTGTGTAGGTGTGTCTGTGTCCCCCTGCAATGTATATATCCACTTTAGCTCAAAAACTATTTCACAACATTTGTTAGGCAAGTAACTTATGGGTTGACTTTAGTTTTAATTTGATTATGATATACTTCGTTGACATTGTACCTGCCTTTTCCTTAAAAGGGCCCGTGAAATTCGTTAATATCTGAAATGAAAGAATAAATATAATACGTAGTTTTTGACGATGAAGTGAATAAAAACAACTATATTTCTCTCTTACACCTTTCTGGTAGGTCGGACGGTCTGGGTCTCAACAACAACTATATTTCTCTATGAAACATTTAGTATATACTTATTTAATTACGATTTGGTAATTTTTGCTCGCTGTCGATATTTAATAACAGCGATAAATCGCCAGATATGAAAACATGTTTTAAAATTGTGAATTGAATATAATTTCGAATAAATATCCGTGTTATTCTGTGCAATTAAACTGAATTTAATGGATTGTGAAATAATTGAAGAACAAATAAATTTAATCCGGCAGGGAAAGACATACATTAAGTTTTTAAATCAAATTTAGAACAAAATCAATAAGGTTGTAGAATGGACTTATTGAAATTTTCGCACCAAATGTTGTTTGCAATATATTTTTTACAGAATTGTTTATCCCAATAAAAATCCATACAGCCAGATGACGACAAGAGAACTGAATTCAATTTCAATAATTCTTCCAGCTTATAAACCCATTAGAAACCAATTTTAATTTAAAACCAGCCGAATACCCGTTGAAAATCAACGGTCTCGCAATAAGCAATCCCTGAATAATGTAAATTGTATAATAATTCGCGTTTCACATTTATTCGACAAATCGAATATTTTGGAGTGCAGAACCCCCTAAAGGAGAAAATATTGGGAAACTAAATTTTCGCACTTCTTCCTCTGTTTGTATTGTGTTTTTTATCAGATGATTGGCCCATATACCAAATATCAAGCCTCTATCACATTTAAAAGGAAGCGTGCCTCATTTATTCAGAAAATCGAACATATTAGTGTGCGCACCCCTTAAAGTAGCAAATATTAGAAATCTGAAATTTCACACTTTCTTCCTTTCAAACTATCTACCCTTACACCAAATTTGATGTCTCTATCTCATTTCGAAGCATGGTTTTTTATCAATTCTCTTTTCGAACGTTTCGAACGAATAGATAGAGAGACATCGGCACCCCCTACAATAGCAAATGTTGGAAGACTGAAATTGCACACTTTCTTCCTTTCCAACTTTTTACCCGTACACCAAATTTGAAGTCTCTATCTCATCGTGAAGCATGCCTTTCTAGCATTTCATCTTTCGAATGCTTTTGTGTGGAGTACCCACCCCTTTAACTATACATTTTTAAAAACTCTATTCTTTTTGTGATTTCTATGAGATGTTTCGCCCATATACCAAATATAAAGCCTTTATCACGTTTTTAAAGGAGAGTTTCTCCTTTATTCCGAAAATCGAACATTTTGGTGTGCGGCACCCCCTAAAGTAGAAAATATTGGTAAACTGAAATTGTACACTTTCGTCCTTTCAAACTATCTATCCTTACACCAAATTTGATATCTCTATCTCATTCCAAAGCATGGTTTCTTTTATCAATTGACTTTTCGAACGTTTTACTCTGGAGCACCCCCTTACGATTTACCCATACACCGAATTTGAAGTCTCTATCTCATCGCAAAGCACGCTTTCCTATCATTTCACTTTTCGAACGTTTTGGTGTGCTGCACCCCTTTAAGTAGAAAATATTGGAAATCTGAAATTGCACATTTTCTTCCTTTCGAACGGTTTACCCATACACCGAATTTGAAGTCTCTATCTCATCGCAAAGCATGCTTTCCCATCTTTTCACTTTTCGAACGTTTTGGTGTGCGGCATCATCTCTATAGAACGTTTTCGGAAAATTCGATTTTTCCAGGGGGTTTTATCGAGCGACCGAGCCGTGTACCAAATTGCAAGTCTCTATCTATTCAGGAAGTGCCTGAAAAAAGCGTGAAAGACAGACAGACAGACATACAGACGGACAGACGGACACTTGGCAATTAGTATATAAGATAGATAGATCCTTTCATACAAAATATTTTATGCTGTTTACAATATATTCTTTACAGAATTGTTTATCCCAATAAAAATGCTTACAGTCACATGACGCCATGAGAACTGAATTCAATTTCAATAATTCTTCCAACTTATAAACCCATTAGAAACCAATTTTAATTTAGAATCCTTTTATACAAAATATTTTATGCTATTTACGATATATGTTTTACAGAATTGTTTATCCCAATAAAAATGCATACAGGCAGATGACGCCATGAGAACTGAATTCAATTTCAATAATTCTTCCAACTTATAAACCCATTAGAAAACAATTTTAATTTAAAATCCTTTCATATAAAATATTTCATGCTATTTACAATGTATTCTTTACAGAATTGTTTAGTCCAATAAAAATGCATACAGCCAGATGACGCCATGAGAACTGAATTCAATTTCAATAATTCTTCCAGCTTATTCCATTATAAACCAATTTTAATTTAGAATCTTTCATACAAAATATTTCTAATACATTATAAAACAAGCAGCATGTATTGACAGTGATAAAGGAATAGAATAGAATATGAATATTACTAACATCTAGCATTCCTTTGTGTAAATATGTATTGTTTATTCTATTCACCATTTAGAAATATTCGTAACTCAATTTACTGGAAGGAAGTATTTTTGTGTTGAGATAAAGATAAAGTCCCAGCAAACTTCACATTTATTGCATTCCTTTTAGCATTAAATTCTTGACAACGCGCTAATTTAATCTCAAAACTAAGTATTCTATTAACTTTCAACTCTTCATATGATAATTGGTGTTCAGAAACTGGGAAGTTGTTTGAACATAATTCCAATAATTAGATATGTGACGAAGATGTGAAGTTTACAAATTGATGGGTTCAATGGGTTAACGACAGGATGATAACTGTGTAATATAAAATGATGTCATAAGTGAAATAGTTGTTATTACTTTCTGTACAGCACCTTAAATAATTCCTTACACATAATGTACATGTAAAGAACTGAAAAATGATCGAAAATGGGGTCTCAAGTTTTTGACAGTGGAAGATCTGAACAGAACTTGTGATGTCTGTGATTGTGCGTGTCCGTGCAATATATCCATCAACACTCTCTCAAAAACTGTTCAGTGAAATTTAACAAGATTTGGTATGTGGTTCATTTGTAGGTTACTAATGTACTGATTATATATTTATACAAAAATTCTTAATTACAATTATATCTTAAATAATTCATCTCTATCTCGATGTACTCATATTATTGATTTGGGTGTCACTTTTGATGATACTTTTACCTTTCAGAGACATATCGATAGTATTATTAAAATAGCCTACCAAAGACTCGGTTTCACCTTAAGACGATCTCGTGTTTTTGCCAGTTCTGATACGATTATTTGTATTTATAATACCCATGTTAAACCAATTTTGGAATATTGTGGAATGATTTGGGACCCTGTTTACAATCTGCATTCTCAACGGATAGAAATTGTGCAAAATAAACTGTTACGTATTATTGATTGCAGATTGACAGCTATTATCCTTGTGATATGCATACGATGGAACTCAGACAGAAATATAGTTTAATGTCTCTTAAAAAAAGAAGAAGCTGGTCCTGCCTCTAGTTTTTTTTATAAGGTTTTAAATAATACTATTGATTGCCCTATTTTAATTCCTTGCCTGGAATTTCATATACCTGTCAATAATACCAGGAAAAAAACTCTTTTTCACAATACTACTGTTAAACACAACTACATTAAATACTATTCTATCTATAAATTTGTTGATCTATATAATACCTATTATGCTGATATTGATATATTTAACTTGACTCCTGCCTGTTTTAAAAAAGCCTGTTTCAATGAGCTTGACATGTTTAATACTTAGTAATCTTATATCTTATGTTCTGTACTTTTTAAAATTTTTGCTTGGCTATTGTAACTGGATTTCATCTGTACTTGCCACGTAAATTGAATAAAATAAAATAAAATAAAATAAAATAAAATAAGAAGTGCGTTGTGTTCAAAGTCATGTGTTGCATCAGAATTTGTACTCTGTCATATTATAGAATATAGTATAGAGAATGCATTTTCTTACGAAAATTTCCGATTTCGAGATAGCGATACCAGTATACGTTTCAGGACCTCCAGAACTCGTTTCGACTATTTTTAGAGTGATGTCCGTCCGTCTGTCTGTGGTCCATTTGTCGTCTACACGATAGCTGCCACAATTATTAATGAATTTTCACGAGGCATTATATCTGGGGTTGCTAGCGAAAAATCTAGAACTAGATAGAATTTTTTGAAATTCGAACGAAAGCTTCGAAATTTACTTGAAATCTTATATTTTCATGGCAACATATAGCACGAAATTTGATGTAATTATGCATGAAAAGGTTTATTTAGGGCCCAATGATCAGGAAACTTAATAGTTTCAATCATTGCAGTGAAAAATAGTCGTGAACAATTTTTGCACTTGGGACGTCATTGGTTTCCTATCTAGGAGGCAAGTTATCCCCTCCTCCCCTTCCCGAGGGAGTACATTATCAAACTTGGTATCAAACGAAATATTTCTTATACTCTTTAAAATGAAGGGTGCAGAATCCACTCCGATGCAAAGATCTTGCAATTTCGTCCCAGTAGCTCAACGGTTGTGTGTCAGCTGGTCAGTTCGAAGATCTAAGGTTCGATTCCTGGTTGGGACAGCAAGGTTCTTTACAATGGCGCCTGATCAAATCAACCCTGTAGGTGAGTGCGAAAATGCCGGAGGTCTGAAAATGACCCTAGTACAACTCATACGGATTCAGTGGACTTTGGAAGAGTGAGCGCTGATTTCAAAATTGAGAGGATAACAACCACGCAGAGGGTATACTAACTTGTGTTAAAATAGTAGTAGCAGGAGTCTAACCTGGGATAAAAATAGCAGAAGGTGGGGTCACTGGTAGATAGTCAGTTGCCCACCAATCTGACATTAGAGGATTGAGAATGTAGAATCCACTTTGACGATAAGAGCTTGCAATTTCGTCCCAGTAGCTCAACGGTAGAGCGTCGGCTGGCCAGTTCGGAGATCCAGGGTTCGATTCCCGGTTCGGGCAGCACGGCTCATTACAAGGGTAACATGATATAATTGTGATCATTTGGGCAGATGTTTGAATTTTTTTTTTCGTGCAAAATTTGCAAAAAAAACAAAGGTACCTCTGGAATGAGCAAATTTTGTTGACATCTACTCCATTCAATTGATATCATTAACAAAAAAATCAAGTAGATTTTCGATTAAAAAAACGCTTCAATTTTTGCTGTTATTTATCTACACAAAATCAAAAATGTTTAATCTTTCAGAAAAGTCATCGAAACACATTTCCAAAACTACCTTCGAACAAAAAATAATACTCCTCTCTGGCCCATAAGACTTCAAAAGAAAATAGATAAAATATCACCAGTTTCTCAAAGTTGGGGATGGGCCTTTATATCAAAACGTCGATACCCCTTATCGCGTTCAGGCTTCACAGCAGAACCAACAACAAACAGGTTTAGATAGTACCCGTCAAATGCCATGCTGTCATTAGATCATAAACGCTGAAATATTAACTGCAGCCGCAAGAATCAGTGGATATATTAGTTCTCGTAACCGGCTATTAAGGATGTAATAATCTGATCATCAAATGTTAGTGTAAAGAAGATAAAATTTTAATAGTGTAGGTCCTTTTATCTTTAATGCAGTGATCGATATTGTTACTGATATTGGTAAAGAATAAAAATGAACTACCAACGTTTGACTGAGAGATAAGTCCTTCCTCGTTTATCCATGCTTTATTATAATAATGTCAACTTCTTTTTATTTCTAATTCATCAGAAAACATTTAAACTTATTCTTTAAATGGAAAGTGTTTGTGCGTTTCTTTGTTTAATTGTCTGTTCCGTACATAAATTCACAGTTCTTGACGGGTTTTGTCTTTCAAATTTGGTATGGTTATTCGTTACTTCACTGCAGGTAACCCCGTTTATGTTTTGAGTTTCTAGGATCAGGGGTTATCGAGATGTTAATAGTAAACTCAAAATTAAACCGTCCATTGAAATGACAGTATGCAGACGATTTTTCCCCCGAAAATTTTTGAATTTATATCATATTTCTTAGCAACGGAATTTAATCAAATGTGTTTAAACAGCAGACGATTTTTTAAATTTAATTTTTACCATCGAAATAATAAAGAAAGTGATATAGAAATATATTTTATAAATTAACAGTATATTTTTGATCAGGTTATATGAGTTGTTCTGGAATATAAGATAATGACAATTATTGATATTTCCAATTCCAAGATTTTTCAAACTCATATTATTTTCTATTGTGTTTTACCCATTGTTAAAGCAGGATAAAAATAGCACCGGTACATTATTTAACATTTTAGCGAACTTCTTATTTTTTGTGCATTTATTTATTACAAGCAAAACATGAATGTTTGTTCTTTGATCTGCCAGTGCAGATAATTTTATATGGAGAGGACAGAAATTATTGTATATTTTTAATGGAATCAAATAAAATATTTTGATAGAATATTTGAAGAACAATATCATTTAGAATACTACTGAAATTTGCACATATATTTTAACATCGCGAACAACATAGGGTACAACTACTATTAAATATGATAATTTTTAATCTTAATAGCATATAATAGATAAATAATTTGAAACCAAATTA
Source organism: Amaurobius ferox (assembly GCA_951213105.1). NCBI lineage: Eukaryota > Metazoa > Arthropoda > Arachnida > Araneae > Amaurobiidae > Amaurobius > Amaurobius ferox. Next base: position 80,268,794 of record OX578155.1, on the reverse strand, counting down.
CACAGGATACACATTATATCTGTCTGTATACCATGCTCTGCGACTAATGTGGCGACATTGATGGCACATTTTGAAAACTTGGGGAATAATTTGTCGAAGTATTGCCAAATGGGCGATATTTAGGAAATGTTGGCAGGTTGGCTCTAATTCAATGTCTATAAAAATTTAAATTTTACTTCTTTAATAATCCCAATCGCTATATAGGAACTGCTAATTTAAAATTTTACGATCAAGATATAGAAAAATTCAGTGTTCGTGGGACATGCACGTTTCGCTAGAGTTAAACTATGTTTTGTTAAGAAGTTTCGTGATCATAAAGACATTTCGCTTAACAAAGGGTTGTATATTGTTTACGTTTTGTTAAGGGGCTATATACTATGCAACAATATTGATAGGAAGACCTGCGGGCGTCGCATGTATCTGAGGATTTTAGGAGTTCAAGCTTTGCAGGCGAGAGAGTGTTATACAATACAAATTGTGAATGTTCCGTACAAGATATCTATCAACACTAGCTCAAAAACTATGCAGTGAAATTTAACAAGATTTGGTATGTGGTTCATTTGTAGGTTACTGATGTGCTGATTATATATTAGTACAAAAAGTGCGTTGTGTTTTCAAAGTCATCAGTTGCCCACATCAGAATTTGTATTTTGTCATATTATAGAATATAGTACAGAGAAAGCATTTTTTAACGAAAATTACCGATTTCGAGATAGTGATACCAGTATAAGTTTTAGAACCTCCTGAACTCGTTTCGACTATTTTTAGGGTGATGTCCGTCCGTCTGTCTGTGGTCCATTTGTCGTCTACACGATAGCTGCCACAATTATTAATGAATTTTCACGAGGCATTATATCTGGGGTTGCTAGCGAAAAATCTAGCACTAGATAGAATTTTTTGAAATTCGAGCGAAAACTTCGAAATTTACTTGAAATCTTATATTTTCGTGGCAGCATATAGCACGACATTTGACGTAATTATGCGTGAAAAGGTTTATTTAGGGCCCAATGATCAGGAAACTTAATAGTTTCAATCATTGTAGTGAAAAATAGTCGTGAACAATTTTTGTGCTTGTGACGTCATTGGTTTCCTATCTAGGAGGCACGTTATCCCCTCCTTCCCTTCCCGAAGGAGTACATTATCAAACTTGGTATCAATCGAAATATTTCTTATACTCTTTAAAATGACATTAGAGGATCTAACATTAGAGGATTGAGAATGCAGAATCCACTTCGACGATAAGAGCTTGCAATTCCATCCCAGTAGCTCAACGGTACAACCTTGGCTGGCCAGTTCGGAGATCCAGGGTTCGATTCCCGGTTGGTGCAGCAAGGCTCTTTACAAGGGTAACATGATGTAATTGCGATCATTTGGGCAAATGTTAAAGATTTTTCAATTTTTTTTTCGTGCACAATTTGCAAAAAAAAAAAAAAAAATGGTACCTCTGGTATAAGGAAATTTTGCTGACTTCTACTTCAGCCAATTGTTATCATTAACAAAAATAGCAATTAGACTTTAGATTCAAAAGAAAGCTGCAGTTTTTGCTGTTATTTATCTACACAAAATCGAAAACTTTTAATCTCTCAGAAAAGTCATCTTTAAACACATTTCCAAAACTACCTTCGAACAAAAAATAATACTCCTCTCTGGTCCATAAGAATTCAAAAGAAAATAGATAAAATATCATCAGTTTCTCAAAGTTGGGGATGGGCCTTTATATCAAAACGTTGATACCCCTTATCGTGTTCAGGCTTCACAGCAGAACCAACAATAAACAGGTTTAGATAGTACCTTTCAAATGCCATGCTGTCATTAGATCATAAAAGCTGAAATATTAACTGCAGCCGCAAGAATCAGTGGATATATTAGCTCTCGTAACCGGCTATTAAGGATGTAATAATCTGATCATCAAATGTTAGTCTAAAGAAGATAAAATTTTAATAGTGTAGGTCCTTTTATCTTTAATGCAGTGATCGATATTGTTACTGATATTGGTAAAGAATAAAAATGAACTGCCAAAGTTTGACTATGAGATAACTCATTCCTCGTTTATACATGCTTTATTATAATAATGTCAACTTTTTTTTATCTCTGATTCATCAGAAAACATTTAAACTTATTCTTTAAATAGAAAGTGTTTATTCGTTTCTTTGTTTAATTGTCTGTTTGTTTGTTTGTCTGTTCCGTACATAACCTGGGTGAGCCGCATGTATCTGAGGATTTTAGAAGCGCAAGTTTGCAGGCGAGAAAATGTTATACAATTGTATGCACTCAATCAGCTGATGGTATTAATATTTTGTTGAAATAAATAGTGAAAATTTCTCTTATTTTTACTAAAAAACATTAACCTCTATCTGGAACCGTATACTGCTAGTTCCAATAAATATACTCTATAACAAAAAAAATCGACTCACCAAGAAGGAGTTGTCCGATTGTAATGAAATTTCGTATGCAAAGACCTTTTGAGCGAACATACAAATGAACAAAATTTGGTGTCCAATGAATAAATAGTGGAAACTCCAGCGCATCGGAACTGATCATTCAGCAGATGTATATCTGGGCAGGTGTATATCTGCAGGTGGGTATGGTCTGGGGTGCCATCTCCTTTTATAGCCCGACCCTTTTGCAGTTATTTCTGGCACACTGACAGCACAGCGGTACGTAGACAACAGTCTATGATCGGTTGTGTTACCGTTCGTTTTACGACACCTCCAGACTTATTTTTCAACAAGATAATGCCTGGCCGCATACAGCACGTGTTGTTATGAATTGTCTTCAAGTTTGCTCAACACTTCCTTGGCCAGCTAGGTGTCCTGATCTCTCTCCTATAGAGCACATTTAGGACGTTATGGGAATGCGATTGCAACCATCCCGGCATGTTGACGATTTAGCCCCCCAATTGAAGACAATTTGGCAAGACCTTCCGCAGGACACCATCCGTGAACTTTATCAGTCTATGCCACGCCGGATGACATCTTGTCATCCAGGCCAGAGGTTAGTCCAGGCCAGAGGTGGACCAGCGCCTTATTGACTTCCTCCCTTTGTATACGGTCAAACTCTAAATCATTAAATTGTTCTGAAATTTTAATCGTTTCTTTTTCTATGTATGTTCTTCGCATCCACCAATTTTTATCACAATCGGACAACTCTTTCTTGATGCATCCATTTTTTTTATAGAGTGTAAATAAATAAATAAAAATAAAAAGCATTTTTTACGATGTGGATATTTACTTCTTAAAGTAAGGATGAGGTCGGTATATTACAATTACCCCAAATATCAAGGTTATGATTGAGACTTTTCTAGTAGGAAATATGAAAAGAAAATAACAGTAACAAAAGTTATTTTTGCAGAATAAAACACAATTATTACTCAGATTGATTAGATTGATCAGATGCTCAGATCAGATAAAATTCGTAACTGTTTTGTAATTTAATTAAGTTCTACAATTCATTTTGACCTGGGAGATGTTATATCTAGAATTACAATATTTCTTGTTTACGCCCAAACCAATATATATTTTTTATCTTTTAGCTGAAAATAAATTCCATCTACGGAATTTGATCTTGCTACCAAATTTCGAAAGGGAAATGGCCAAACCATCATTAAGTTATCTAAGGTATTGAAGAATTGTTATATTTAATAGCCAATGTCGTATTTGAAAAATAAATTATAATTATTGCTGAATCACAAGAAGAAATGTATAATTTCGGAATTTAACTAAGGTTCAACATTGTATATTCATATTTGAAATTTTATACCTAGAATTATAAGATTTCTTGTTTAAGTCAAAAATGATCATTTTTAACACTTTACAACATAGTTGGAAAGCGTTTATGACGTTAGTCATTCTGTCTGTCTGTTCATTCGAACGATAACTGCCATAAAAATGACCTTATCAAAATGAAATTTTAGTATGTTGTTCAGACGATATGTGGGACATATGGGAATATAAATGAATAATATTATTCAATTAGTATTGGATTGAACCCGGGTTGAAAAAGTGAAATAAATTGAATCCTATGGGACGTAATTTTTTAAACATTTTTTAAGCAAAGTTGAAATTTGCAAATTGATTTGAAAATTAAAAAAAATATTCGAATTATTCCATAATATATATATATATATATATATATATATAAATTGAGCAAAATATGTTCGGTAGTTTCTTAAATAAAAATAAAAATAGTAATTACACCCATATTATATGAAGAGATTACGTGACCAACTTTAAAATAAAATTGGCATCCATTTTTTTACCAGTGTCAAAATCGTGATTTTTTAAAATGTTGCATCCGTCCCAAAACCGCTTTATATTTTTATTTTCTGTACATCTATATTCTGCGCAAACGCAATTATAATATTATTGAGTTTAAATGATCATCAAACTTTAATTATTTTTACAACGAAGCTTAATTTTAACGCATTCAGAATGTAAACAAATCAAGCTGACATAAGTTGTATGAGAATTGCTGAATTTCTTTAACGCAAAATTATTTAGTTCTGGAGTCAGGAATACAGGTGATATGAATGAAATATTCATTGATTTGTCGTAGAGAAGCAGACGATTTTATATTGTCTTTTCGATAAAGTTTTAAGCATGGAGTTAGAAAGTACTTTTACCTTCATCGTTTTAAGTTTTCAAGTAAAATAAATTGATGTAGTACTGTGTGGTAATTTAAAAATACTATTGCTAAATGTAGAGATGTTGAAATAAAATTGCATTGTAATTGGAAAAGTGTTTCATAATCAATGCTTTATGCATGATTGATCTTTCTTGTTCATCTTTCAGCTCGTAAGAAATTCTACACATAACTGCAAATTCTAAAGGAAAATGTTTGAAACGGCGTTAAGGTCAGTAACTTATTTAGAAGATATGGAAAAGCCTTTAATTTAAATCACAGATGTCTAACTAGTATTTTTTGTGGAATGAAATATATTTATTACTCAACAATAAAAATAAATGTTTAATAGTTTGGAATTTACCTAAATTTCACGATTATATTTTCATCTAAAATAGGTTCTATCTAAAATTATAAGATTTCTTGTTTACCTTCAAACCAATCAATGTTTTATCTTCGAGATAGCAAAAAATCCATTCTTAACTACAAATTTCGAAAGGGTATTAAAATATTGCTATAATATATGATTTTTTAGAATAAAAAGGAATTATTGTTTAGTGCACAGAATAAATTCCTAATGGTTTTGTAATTTAACTTAGGTATTTAATTTTCAACAGAAAAATGTTACATCCAGCATTACAAGTTATCTTATTTACGCCGAAAGCAATCATTTTCCATCATCAGCTGATAAGATATTCCATATCTTTCTTAAAATGTCTGAAACCTCATTAATTTCATTAACGTATCTCAGATGTATGGAAAAGCCTTTACTTTAAATAAAAGGTGATAACTAGTATTTTTTGTGAAATATAGCCTAATTATTGCTTTGCGATAAGAATAAATGTTTAATAGTTTGGAATTTAATAGAGTTTTTTCCTTATATTTTCATCTGAAAAATGTTGCATCAAGAATTATGTGATTTCTTGTTCACGTTCAAACCAATCATCTTTTTATCTTTTAGCTGACAAAAAAAATTCTTTCCTATATATAAATTTCTAAAACGAAAAGGCTGAAATATCACTATATTCTAAAAGCCACGGAAGATCCATTTTTTTTAAATCGCCAGAGCCGATAATATATGCATTTTTGTAGAATAAAGAGGAATTATTATTTAGTTCTCAGAATAAATTCACAAAAGTTTTGTAATTTAACAGAGGTTCTACGATTTTACATTTAATTTTCATCTGAGAAATGTCATGTCCAAAAATACAAGTTGTCTTGTTTACAGTAATCTTAATAGATTGTATTAAAAGCAATCATTTTCTATCATCAACTAAGAAGGAATATTCCATAACTTTCTTAAAGAAAATGTCTGAAACATCATTAAGTTCATTGACATATCTCAAAGATATGGAAACGTTTCTTTTTTATTTCGCAGATGTCTATAACTAGTATTTTTTATTGAACAAAATATAATTATCACTCAACGATAAGAATATATATTTAATAAGGAAAACTAGAGCACCGTTCATAAGCACAAATGACAAAATAATAAATATTTTGTTATTTGTGCTTATTTGCGTTGCTCTAGTTTTGCTTATCCCTTGAACGGAGTGTCATTTACTTATTGAAATGTTTAATAGTTTGGAATTCAACTAAGTTTCACCATTATGATTTAATCAGAAAAATGTTGTAGTTATTATTATAAATATTCTTGTTTACGTTCAAATCAATCACAGTTTTAATTTTCAGCTGAAAATGAATTCCATTCTTAACTACACTTTTATAAAGAGAAAAGGTTTGAATATTATTATATTCTAACAAGAAATATCAATCATGCATAAAGCATTGATTATGAAACACTTTCCAACTGAAATGCAATTTTATTTAAACATCTCTAAAATGCGATACCTTCCTCGGTAATATTTTTAAAAGTATCATAATACTACAATAATTTATTATATTTGAAATCTTAAAATTTCATCGAAAAAAATGAACTTCATTCAAATGACGACATTGAAATATAAATTGCCTGGTTTACACTTCGCTAAAATGCGATACATTCCTCGGTAATATTTTTAAAATTATCATAATACTACAATATTTTATTATATTCGAAAACTTCATCGAAAACAAATGAAATTTATGCAAATGACGTCATCGAAATATAACACGCCTGGTTCTCTATATAAAAGCAGCATTTCATTCATAAACTTTTTTCCATTCATTTCATTCATCACAATACCATAATAATTTATTTTATTTGAAAACTTAAAACCACGGAGGTTCAAGTAATTTAACCCTATGCTTAAAACTTCATCGAAAAATCGTCCTTCTCTGTGTAAAATCAATGAATATTTCATTCATATAAGCTATGCAGACTCCATGAGCTAAATAATTTTACGTTAAAGAAATGCAGCAATTGTTATACAACTCATTCTACATCTTTTGGTGTTTACATTTTCCATAAGTGAAAATTATGCTTCGTTGTAGAAATAATTAAAGTTGGATGATTATTTAAACTCAACTATATTGTAATTGCATTGTTTCAGTATGCAGATGCACAGAATTTAAGCAAAAATAAAGCTGTTTTAGGACGGATACAACACTAAATATGAATTTAAAAGATCTCTAAAAATCACGATTGTGACGCAAGATGGATGCCATATTTTATTTTGAAGTGGGTCACGTGATCTCTTTATAAAATGGTTACGTGGTCTCTTCATATAAAGAGTGTAATTATTTCTTTAATTTTTATTTAAAAAACTACTAAATATATTTTGCTGAAATTGTTTTTATATATTTTATGGGATAATTTGAATATTGCTTAAAACATTCGAAGGAATTTGTGAATTTTAAATCTGCTTAAAAATATTTGAAAAATTAGGACCCATATGGTTCAATGTATTTCATTTTTTGAACCCGGATTTAATCCAAAACTAATTGGGTGACATTATTAAATTATATTCCCATAGGTCCCACAGACCATCTGAACAACCTACTAAAATTTCATTTTGATAAAGTCATTTTTACGGCAGTTATTGAGCTAACGGACGGACAGACAGACAGACAGAATGAACAAAGTCATAAACACTTTTCAACTATGCTATAAAGTGTGAAAAATCATGAAAGAGAAATTGTTTTAAATCGCCAGTGCTGTTAATACGTGAATTTTGTAGAATGAAAATGAATTATTATTTAGTGGCCAGAATAATTTCGTAATAATTTTGTAATTTAACTTAGGTTCTACATTTAATTTCCATCTGAGGAATGCTATCTCTAGAATTACAAGTTATCTTGTTTACGCCGAAAGCAATCATTTCTCAACATCAGCTGATAATAAATTCCCCAACTTTTTTGAAATGATTGAAATCTCATTAATTTCATTAACATATCTCAAAGGTATGGAACAGTTTTTACTTACATTACAGATGTCTATAACTTGTACTTTTTTGTGAAATAAAACCTAATTATTACTCAAAAATAAGAATGAATGTTTAATAGTTTGGAATTTAACCAAGTTTTCACCATTATATTCTCATCTGAAAAATGTTATATCTAGAATTATGGGATTTATTGTTCACTTTCAAACTAATCACTCTTTTTTCTTTCAGTTGACACAAAATTTCATTCTTAATATCTAATTTCTAAAGGAAAATGGCTGAAATATCATTGTGTTCTAAAAACTATGGAAGATATATTTTTTTAATTCGCCAGTGCCGATAATATGTGAATTTTATAAAATAAAACGGAATTATTTTTTAGTGCCCAGAATAGCTCTAGAATTCATAATAGTTTTGTAATATAACTTAGGCTCTGCATTTAATTTTCATCTGAGAAATAAATCCAGAATTACAAATTATCTTGTTTACGTCGAGTACAACTATTTTCCATCAGCAGCTGATAAGAAATTCCACAACTTTCTGAAAGAAAATGGCTAAAACCTCATTAAGTTCTCAAAGCTTGGAAGAGCCATTATACCTCTAATCGACCATACCGACTTGTAACTTGTCCCGACTTCTGAACTGCCAGATCACCAAAAAACAGGTTTGAAAGCTTCTGCAGATGTCATATTGTCATTAACTCATAAAAGCTGAAATATTATCTGAAGCTGCTGTAGATATATCAGCTTCTAAACCAGCTATTTAGGAGGTAATGATAGGATCTTCAATTGCAAGTTGCATGAAATATAAACCTTTAATGTTGTAGGTTTGGTCTTTTATGTTTAATGTAAATGGTGATCAATAAATGTTATGATAATGTTAAAGAATAAGAATAAGTGCCGAATATTACATAGTAAATGATAAATTTAAGTACTGTCCACGTGTATTAGAGTGTCACGTCAACGCTTACTATTAAGCAGTTAAGGTTACTCAACCTGTTTCTGTTTGCACCAGAGTACTTATGTTCTTTAATTATGCACTCTCATATGTCATAAAGCAATCATATTGCAATAAGAGGTTTTAAACGAAGAGTTTTGTATAAAAAATTTAAATATTTAAAAAATTAAAACTGCTGGCATTGCTAAAATAAACAACAATTAAAATACTTTGTTTATTACAAAACAATGTAATAATTTTCTTTTTGAATTGCTCCTTTTATTTGATTATTTATTACCCAAGCTGTCTGGCTCACCCAAAAAGCGTAGAGCAGTTAAAAATATAAAGCCGCAGATGACCGGTTAAAGCATAGAAATAACAAGAAAACAGGATAACTCGCAAATAAAAATGAAACAAAAAAACAATAACAATAAAACTGAAAAACAATAACAGAAATGATAATAAAACAGAAAAATAATAACAAGAGAAATAACAATAAAACAGAAAAATAATAACAACAGAAATAACAATAAAACAGAAAAACAATAACAGTAGAAATATAAACAATTGGAACAAAGAAAACTAAATAATGCAAATCATCCAGTCAAGATAAGAATATAGACATCGGGAACAAGTAGTTTAACAAAGTAAATTTGGGAATGAAAAATAAGTTTCAAATTAACTGCATTGTCGTTCAACTCGACTTTTCACACGAGAATCCATTAATGAACAGCTAGTAATTTTTTCTTTCTTGCAAATTTTACAAGAAAATATTTGAAAAACCTGTATCGTTGTTTTAAATGATTAGAATTAGTATATTACTCTTCATTTTAAAGTGCATCAGAAAATCTTTCGACATATACGAAGTTTGATAATTTGCCCCCGTCCAATAACGTCACGAGCACAAAAATTGTATCATGGCTATTTTTCACAAGAATTATTGCAACAATTAAGTTTCATAATCATTCAGTAATAAATAATCCCTTTTATACATAAATATGTCAAATTTTGTCGTGTGCTGAACATGTTAAGAAAATATAAAATTTCCAATAAATGTAAGTTTTCGCCCGAATTAAAAAAAAAAAATTCTATCCAGTTCTAGATTTTACGTTAACGAAGCAAAATATAAAGTTTCGAGAAAATCCATTAATATTTGCGGCACTGTGTACATAATAAATGGACCACAGACTGACGGATGGACATCACTCCAAAAATAGTCAAAACGTGTTCAGGAGGTCCTAAGACAGATATTAGCATCACAATCTCGACATCTAAAATTTTCATGAACACAATGTCGATTTTACGCAAGAGAAAGTAAAAATCTGATGTGGGCAGCACATGACTTTCCCTGCAGACTTATATTCACGTTCTCTTCATTTTAATTAAATTTAATTCACTTTTAATTTAATTTTCGTTCTCATTTGATAACTGGACTTATTGTCAAAGGTGGTGTAGAGAAAATATGAAAAAACTAAAATATCTCGAGAACGGCTAGTCCTAGTGGAATGGGGTTGGTCTTATTCTTTTCGTCGTTAAAAATTACGTATTAAACAAGCATGTAATGGATATATTTGAGCATAAGTAGCTTTTTATTTTAGGTTTTGGTGAATTTTGCGGGCCATTTTGCAAAAAAAAGGAGGTTATTTTTTTCTGAATCATACCAAAATCTAATCAGCACCAGGGTGACCCATAAGTGACTTATCTACCGAACTTTGTGAAATTCGGTCTATTAGTTTTTCAGCTAGAGTGGATACAAGCTTTTGCGGTCTATTTCACAAAATTAGACGGTTTTTTTTATCCTGAATCGTACCAAAAACCAATCAGCACCAGATTCGCCCACAAGTGACTTATCTACCAAATTTTATGAAATTCGATCCATTAGTTTTCTATTTAGAGTGGATAAAAGATCTGCACAGACGGACACACAGACATACAGACAGACACACACACACAGACCTCACGCTAAAAATAGTTTTTTCGTATTCTAGAGGTCTCGAAACGTGTAGATTCGTCGAAAACTCGAGTGGCGATTTTCGACAGGATTCCAATACTTTCCCTATTCATTACCTTGTATTGCAGGGAAAGTAAAAAGCAAATGTATTCACATATTTAAAATAATGAAAAATGAAAATTAACACAATAATTCAATAAATTACATGCACCTCCAATCGTACTGGGAAAAGATTCCTCGCGAACAATACGTGCAACACCTTATTAGGAACCATTAATTTAATAAGGAAAGTTATAAAATTCTTATCAAGTTTTCTAGTCCATTAGCATAGCGTGAAATGGGGAGACAGTGTCTACCTAAACTCCCCACTAAGTTACTTTCTTTTCAAGCTTCCTTCAAACTTAATAAGTGCATAAACCATTTCGAAAAATGTACAGTTAAATCAAGAGTTACTTTGTAGCGGGGTGTTTAAGTAACTTCGCCACTGTTCTATATACGAGATGAAGAGTATTTGTACACTTTTAAGAGAACTTATTCAATTTTACAGACTAAAATGCTAAATTTATCAGTTAATATTATTAGTTAATTACAGTTAAATTATTTTCAATTATTAGTTAATTAAGGTAAATTAATTATTAATTAGTTAAATACACCAAAATCGGAATACCAAATAATCAAGTAATTAGGAAACTAGTAGCCGCATTTTGAACTATTTTTATAATTATCTTACAATATTAGGATTAATAATATAAACACCTTGATTTATCTGTTTGTTTACCTATCTCTGGGTAACGCTTGGCGAAAATTTTTGCTACGAAGTTGGCCATATGTCGCCAAATTGTAAATGTTTTAATTTTTAAATGTTCAAAAAACGCCAAATTTTTAAATGTTCCGAAATTGACGAAAATGTCGCCAAATCCATAAAAATGACGCCAAATTGATAAAAATGACGTCAAATCAATGAAATTAATTGCGTTTTGAAAGGGAATAGTTTTGTAATGATGTTTCGAATGCATTTGTCTCTCAAATTCAACCATCCCATTGGGCGACTTTTTAAAATGTCGCTAAATCGATAAAAATGTTGGCAAATCCTTAAAAATGTAGTCAAATTGATGGAAATGTTGGCAAATTAATAAATATGACGGCAAATCAAAGAAATTAATTTTGTTTTGAAAGAGGATAGTATTGTAATGATGTTTCGGAAGCATTTATCTGCCAGTCCAACCATTCCACTTGACGCCACATTTGACGAGTTTTTAAATGTCGCTAAATTTATCAAAATTTCTCTAAATTGACGAAAATGTTGCCAAATCTAAAAATGTCCACAAATCAATAAAAATTTCAGGAAATTGATAAATATGACTCAAAATTAATTAAATTAATTGTATTTTGAAAGGGGGATAGTTTTGTAATGATATTTCGGTACCGTTTGCATGTCAGTCCAACCGTCCCACTTGGCGAAAAATTTAGACAAATTTTAAAATATCACCAAATTGATTAAAATATCACCAAATTAACGACAATGTGCGCAAATCGATAAAAATGTCGCTAAATGGATAAAAATGATGCCAAATCAATAAATTAATTGTGTTTTGAAATCGGATAGTATTGTAATGATGTTTTGGTTTATCTGTCAGCCCAACTGTCCCACTTGGTGACAATTTTGGCGAGTTTTTTTAAAATGTCTCAAAATTTAACAAAATATCACAAAAATCAACTAAACTGTCACCAAATCGATGAAAATTCAATATCTTGGAAAGAATCTACTATAAGAAAAAGCGATGTCTTCATTCGGCTGTCCATGACGTTTCTCAAAAAAAAAATTGGCAAAGAAATCGGGCGGATGTCGCAAACTGATAAAAATGACGTCAAATGGGAGGTAATATTTTGCAAATTTTGAATTCCCTCATATGATGGGCATACCTTCCAGTTATATATATATATATATATAATCCAAGAAAAAGAAGATTTAAAGGAATATGGGATAACCAAATGCATTGCATTTAATGGTTGGGGAGGATTGCGACTCCCCCTCCCGTTTAAAGCTGTATTTCTGCTTCCCGTTTAAAGCGGCTTGGCGCCTTTTCCTGAGTAGTGCCTTTGCTTTTTGTGGATATGCATAGGAATTCTATTTGAATTTGATTACTAGTTTTTATATAATATATATATATATATATATATATATATATATATATATATATATATATATTGTAATTCTATTCAATTGCTTAGAAATATCATTTTAATCCAGCTATTTCGAATACATCGACTTTGTGATCCTCAGTTTAACTATCTCCACATCAATAATCTAAAACGCATTTGTCAAAATTACCACGATCCGGAAGTATTTGTAAATAATAATATTAATTAATTTCAAATACACCACGTAGTAATTTTGCAATTGCATTATTTGTCCTTGATTGGATAACTCATTTTTGTGCATTTCACCCATTCTTACCATTCTTACCATTTCCACTAGGCCTGAGTCTGATACTGTTTACTATTTTTGAAAGACTGCTTTCTACTTGTCCTGAGTCCTATCTGATTACTATCGTTGAAAGTCCTCATTCAAAAAAATTTTTCGTTCACGTTCAATAGTACATTCTTTCCGGTATTCACTCGTTTTAACGAAGAGATGTAAAATGCTCTGTCGTATGTTGCTCTGCAAACATTTTGCCTCACACGTGGTGGCTGTATCTGTAAGTTTATATTTCTGTTTTTCATATATCTGGTTTTAATTCATTTGGTTTTATTATTTCCTCTACCACTAGCCAGTAGACAGTTCCAATATAAAATGTGTGTCCATAGTAAAATACAATCGCCATTATCAGAAACTGGCTATTCTATCGGTTTAAATTCGAATTGTATGGCTGTGCTGAAGAGAATGCAATTTCGAACTAACCGTCATTTTTTATGTAGTTTCAAGTGATTGTTCTCCATGTCTTGATCTTTAATCTTGAGCTAATTATTATTGCCTTTTCTCATCTTTGCCGTGTTTGCTTTTTTATTTTATATATATTTATATATATACCTATTTAATTGTGATTTATATATACTAATATTCCTCTAATCCCCATACCATTATAGTTATAAGTTAACTACTATTTTACTAATTTTATCATTAGTCTTGGTCTATAGCTACTTATTTGTAATAGATATGCTAGATGGATTTTTGTACTTACCGCAGTTTATGCATAGTTTTCGATTAAAAAAAAATTCAATTTATATATATATATATATATATATATATATATATATATATATATATATATATATATATATATATAATACAAAACATAAAGGAAAAAAGAACGACAATGTATCAAAAGTACGCCGGGGGGATTGTGACCCCCACTTCCCGGTTAAGCCAGCTAATTGTCATGACGACACTCCCGGAAGCGGATACAAAGTCGCAAACCAAGTACATAAACTAAAACTAAAAAAGCAAAAAAATTTAACCGTAACGGAAAGTTACAACTTACATTTAAATAGGGGTACACTTTCTGTCTGAACTGCAGTTGCGAAGCATTACGGAGGTCTATGTTCATCTGTTTGATGGTGTTCATTTTATACACAGTAAGGGTCCTTTACTTTTTGAAGGATTGAATGGTGAAGTGTATGCGAGGTTTGTTTATCTTGTCTATTGGTGTTAGATATTTGATATTTAAAATGTTTTTTGTGTTTCTGTTTGGATATAGTAAATCTTGTTGATACTGTTTTGGTGTAGTGTCTGTATAGGTTTTTCAAATTTTTTTGCTTTTTTAGTTTTAGTATAAGTACTTGGTTTGCGACTTTGTATCCGCTTCCGGGAGTGTCGTCATGACAATTAGCTGGCTTAACCGGGAAGTGGGGGTCACAATCCCCCCCGGCGTACTTTTGATACATTGTCGTTCTTTTTTCCTTTATCTTTTGTATTATATAAATGTACTTGTTTGAGCAGCTAAGCGCCTTTAGGTATATTTTCAGTAGTGTGATTTTGATGAGGTTAATAGTTATATTTATATGTATATATATATATATATATATATATATATATATATATATATATATAAAAGTGAGGCCGCAGATTGAACTTCTTTTAACTATCTTAAAACAATGGGATTATGTAAAGCTAAGGAGATTTTACGTGGGCCATTTCGCAAAAAAAATACCGGTTCTATTTTTCAAGGATCCCCAAATTTTAATAGAATAAAATGTTATACTGTCCTAAGCTGTGTAATAAATTTCAGATCTTTAGGACGTAGGGAAGTATATTAAAAATGCCATCAAAAAAGTTCAAACAGGCATCCAGGCAGACAATCAATTATCGGTTATGACGAATTCTATAAAAAAAATTTTAAATGTTTGATTGGATATCTGAAGAAAACTTGATTACAAAATCGCAAAAGGGCTAAAAAGTACAAAATAAAGGTTTATAAAAAATCTTTGTAAGTTATACATAGTTTTAGTAAAATGCTCTTAAAAGTATAAAAAAAAAATAGGTATCACTACAATCTTGGTCATTATATGTGATTAAAAATAAAATCGTGGGGTGCCCACAAAAGAATTGTATTTGGACATTAACGTATTTTAAGGAACAATATCAGAAATCAAAACCAGAAATCAATACGTAATGCCAAGATAAAAATGATAAATAATTATTTACAATATGTTTGCCTATACTGGATACAAACAGTATTTCACAAATATTTCACATCCATAAATACTTATGTGCAAAACTATTTCAAATGTGAACAACTATATATATATATATATATATATATATATATGTATAAATATTTATAAAATTGGTTATTACATATACAAAATTCCACAAATAATTTTCAAAGATATATACATATATATATATATATATATACAAAATAAATAGATACAAACTACTTATGCAAACATACATACAAAACTATATATACAACATATACAAATCTTACAGATTACCCTGGCTTTCGTGAAGTGAGTTACGGGGGTTGTTGACTGTCAGCGAGCAGGGGACGGAGTTCCCTAGTATTTGAACAAAGTGTGGAAACTGCTACGCTATTTTAATAAACGTTGCGGTTGTTGGTCGTTGCTCTAATGAATGTAAGCTCATCACGTGACAGGTTGCATAAATTATGTAAAATGCCCTTCACATTCACAAGTCTTGTCCTGAATTCCTCGGATATATGCTCACCACGCAGTGCTTCCAATCAATGTTATTAATTATCATATGAACTTCTAATGAAATTGCTTTACGATCAACGTGAATTCCTCAGCAAAATTAAAATTTTATATATAAAATGCTTAGATACCGCGCACCAAAACACATCTAATTACCGTTTACTAAATGGCACGGAGTGTAGCCTTAGTCACATGGAAGTAAAAGAAGGAGTTAAAACTTCATATTAAGAAAACGCCAATATCGTTTGAGACAATAATTCAGGTGGCGCTGGGATAATATAAGTAGTTCTGCATTGTATGCATTTCTATGGCGAAAGATCTAAAATATTTATTTAAATAGTCAATTTTGTAAAAATAAATTATTAGGGCAATGCAAAGCCGAACTGAAACAATAAAGAATATTCCCGTATTCAAAATTATTTCACTTTTCAATTTATTTTTATCTCCATACATTCTGTACACCTATGAAAACATACAGGTTAATTTTGCTCATAATTACGGAACCGTTAATTTAAAAATAATAAAAAATACATATATGGCCCACTCAATAAGTCTCCGATCAAACTAAGAAAAGCAATTTTTTTTTTAGAAATTCGACTTTAGTCATCAACATACTCTCCTTCAAGAGTGGTACATTCATTCCAACTCTCCTATAAGGGTGAGCGTCAGTAAATTTTCTGCCCTATCCGTGCTTTGTTAACTTTCGCGGCACACATATTTCGCCGAAATTCTGCTCAAACATTTGCGAAATATTTTCTGAAAGATAAAATGCAATGCTTAGATTATATTAAAACTAAATTTAATGCCCCAAAAAACATGGAATATATTTTTAATTTAATCCAAAGTGTTTTTGGTGCTGCCATCTGTTGTCGTAATTTAATTCATACCGATTATTTTTATTTTTTAATGAACATTTTTAAATATCTATTCCTTCTAATACAGTGTTAAATACAACAACAGATCATATATAATAATGCCACAATCACGGAAAGGTAATTTATCATTCTATAAATTTGATAAGGGATCTGAATGTACATCACTGAGGACTGCAGTTTTGTCTTCAAGTTCCTTTGTCTTCAAGTCCAAGTTCAATTACGTTTCCGTGATTATGGTATTATATATAATCTGTTGTTGTATTTAATAGCATATTAGAAGGAATAGACATTTTAAAATGTTCATTAAAAAATAAAAATAGTCGGTATGAATTCAATTACGACAACAGATGGCAGCACCAAAAATATTTTAAATTAAAATAAAACGTATATTCTATGTTTTATTGGGTATTAAATTTAGTTTTAATATAATCTAAGTATAGCATTTTATCTATAAGAAAATATTTCGCAACTGTTTGAGCAGAATTTCGGCGAAATATGTGTGCCGCGAAAGTTAACAAAGCGCGGATAGGGCAGAAAATTTACAGACGCTCACACTTAACTTTTCGATGCCTTTTTTATAGAACGATTTGTCTTTGCTCTCAAAATAGGCCTTAGTTTCGGCAATCACTTCTTCATTTGAGCCAAATTTCTTTCTCTGGGGGCTAGATCTGGAGAGTATGGTGGGTGAGGAAGCAATTCGAAGCGTAATTCATATAATTTAAACATCGTTTTCATCGACTTGTGACACGGGGCATTGTCTTGGTGGAACAGCACTCTTTTCTTTTGCGTGTGAGGCCGTTTTTTCTTGATTTCTACACTCAATCGACCCAATAATGCCATGTAATATTCGCTATTGATAGTTTTACCTTTCTCAAGAATACCATGCGCGTCCCAAAATACGGATGCCATAAACTTCCCAGCTGATTTTTGGGTTTTGGGTCACTTTGGACGACTTTCACCGCCTGCTGTCCATTCAGCTGACGATCTTTTCCATTCAGGTGTGTAGTAATGGATCCATGTTTCATCCATTGTCACATACCGATGCAAGAAATCCTTCTCATATCGCTTGAACAGCTCCAAACAGCGCTCTGAATCGTCGACGCCTTGTTGTTTTTGGTCTGGTGTGAGCAAACTCGGCACCCACTTCGAAAGCAACTTACGCATGCTCAAATTTTCGTGTAAAATTGTAAACACACTACCTTCTGATATCGTTAAGGTGTCAGCTATCTCACGCAACTTAACTTTACGGTGTTTCAAAATTATTATGTGGACTTTTATTATGTTTTCCGGAACAACTGCGAATTTTGGGCGACCAGAGGGTTCATCATAGTCGGTGTTTGTACGACCGCGTTTAAATTCAGCATACCAGTCAATAATAGTTGATTTCTCTGGTGCAGAGTCTCCATAACGCTTATCAAGCCACTGTTTGGCTTCAACAGTATTTTTTCCCATCAAAAAAAAATCTGATGCGGGCAACACATGACTTTCCTTATATAATGCAATGAATTTACTACTTTTACAGTAAAAAAAATAGGTTTTTCTTATAGTAGAAACTTATATTCTTTCCAAGATATTGAATTTTCGACAATTAGTCGGCATTTTCATTGATTTAGCGTCATTTTAATCCATTTAGCGAGATTTTCTTTAATTTGACAATATTTCAAAAAGTCGCCAAGTTGGCGACATTCGGCCAAAATCTCGCCAAGCTTTACTGACGGAGAAATAAGTCATTCTTATAGCAGATAAATGACTATTGGTGTTCAAATACAAAAGTATTACTCGAAGTATCTTTTCTCATGAATGGAACGAGCTAGATCCACGAGAATGAGGTCACCAAATTTATCGCATGGTATTACATATGAAAAGTGAACATGTTTCTCAAAAGGAAATATATATTTTTTTATTTTATATGACTTTTTGATAATTTTTTTTTAAAAATGTGCATTATCTCGAGAACGGTTCATGTTAGCGTTCTAAAATTCATGCTAATCGTTTTCTAATGAAAAATTACATAAGAAATGTCTATTTGCGTAATTTTATTAGCAGTTTTAATTTTTTGACGATTTTTTCAAAATTTCACTCGAGAATTTAGGGGGGTTCTGAACATTCGATTACGTTTAAAAATAATAGGCTTCCAGTGTTTACGGATTGTGATTTTTGTACCAAATTTCATTCGAATCGATCCATTCGTTCGTCAGTTATCGTCTCCACAGACTCACTGACACACACACACATACTTTCACACACACAGACATCAGTTCAGAAATGTTTAATTCGTGATCAGGGATGCTTGAAACGTGCTCTCCCGTCGAAAACTCGAATTCGAATTTTCGACCCCGTCACAATACTTTCCTTATACATTATGTATATAAGGAAAGTAACAATGTTTAATAAACACACGAAATTATTTTTTATCCATTGTCTTGAAAATTACAATACTGAGGTCACTAAAACCACTGTAACCTATAAACTAATCGTCAGAATGTCATGAAATTTTGACACGTGTCGTTTGAATGTTGGTACTATCCAGAAATCATATGGGTCTGTCAACAGTGCTGCCATATATGTGTCAGACCGGAGACTTATTGAGTGAAGTGTTATACTTTATACTGCTTCATTTTGTTGTGTCAATTAACAATAGCAGCTGCTTTACTAACACTAGCAACACCTATACGTAATTCTCAAAGCATTAATCTCCATTTTCACGCCTTTCACTGATAGTTGTTTTATCTGCTTTCTATCTCCATGGGTATATCCCTGTTTCTGTGTAAAATGTGAAGGAATAAGAAATTACTACATGGTTTAACAATTTCCTAGCAAGTATAAATGGAGTCAGAATCCCTTTACCTCCATGGTAAATTATATATATATATATATATATATATATATATATATAAATATACATATATATATATATATATATATATGTGTATATATATATATATATAGACAGGGTCTCCCATAAAGATTGAAACGCACATTCTTTACATGTTGGAGATAAGTGAGCAATGTAAATTGCAAAAATGTTGAAAGTAAGGTAGGAAATAAGACTACGTTAATGAAATAGTCCTCCCATTAATTTTCAAAAAGTTACACTTTTTAAATTTTTATACCACCCCTTTAGACAAATTTGGTCAAATAGCAAATTTTTATTTTTAATGCAACACGATCTTTAAAAAAACCCGCATATCTGTATCTTTAAAATTGAGCGAGTTATATTAAATTGAAAATTGAACATTGTGAATGGGGACCATATATCAATGCAAATTTGTGACATATCACATAAAAGATAAAACTTGATGATAATACATAGGATGCCCAACCGCGTAGTGAGTACCACTGCTTTATATGATCTCTGTATGTGTAATGTTTTATTTAGATGCATTTGTGATAAAAATTTTTGACATATATTAACGTATTTTTAATCTAAACAATTCCCATCGTCAATATGTTTGTGATCCCTATTTGCACTGATGAAACAGCCTTTCACATGGTACGGAAAAGTGACATAAGTCAGATTTTTTTTCCTTTATAATAATTCAGTTGATTTTAAACATGCAGATATGCGGGGTTTTTTAATGATCTTGTTGCATTAAAAATACAAAAATTCTGATTGACCAAATTTGTCTAAGGGGGTCGTATAAAAATTAAAAAAAGTGTAACTTTTTGATAATCAATGGGAAAACAATTTCATTAACGTAGTCTTATTTCCTACCTTACTTTCAACATTTTTGCAATTTACATGGCCCACTTATCTCCAACAGGTAAAGAATTAAAGCGCGTTTCAATCTTTTTGCTGCACCCTGTATATTAAATACTTATTGGCTTTGTTCAGGATTTTGCTCAACAATGAAATTATATATTATCTGATTTGAAGTTCATTTAATTTAAAGTATATGTTTTATGCTTGATTAGAGGGTTGGTTATAATATTTAGTCCGCATACATGTGGGAACATTCATCTAGATGATTGCTTGACAAACATACCTCAATACTAAGATATTAATCTTTGAAAAAGTCGAATGAAGATTCACACTCCAGAAATCGGGTACGAATATCGAGCATTAAACTTTACTGCGCAGACGATCTGCGAGGGTACAGAGAATTTAAAATTATTTTAATATACTGCGTCTTTTTTCGAAGCAGTTTTCCTGACTAGTTTTAATTATTTACATAATCCTACTAAGTTTGCTGAAATATTTTCATTATATAACATTTTATTATAAATTATTTGCGGTAGATAAAATAAAACATATTTTGCCTTCTTTAATTACACATATACAGTCGAACCTGTTTGAAACAGCACCTCTAAGAAACAGAATACTGTAATAAGAGGAAAATATTTTTTTCGCGTCCAAAAATATAGGAAATTCATGCTATTTTCTTCTGCGTGAAACGGATCCTGTACAACTCAGAAATGGACGGCCAATTTAAAATATTTTGTTAATAAAAAACACCTGTTGTAATGAGCAGAGAATGGAAAAATCATCCAACTATTTTAGCCATTTATTTCCATGAGAACCTTTTTTGACAGAACTTTCTATTAAATTATATCACTATTTTCTGAAAGCCATTTTAGAACTTCAAGAATTTTCCGTTAATCAGGGAGTAAATAATTAAATTAAAATAATTAAATTAGCTATTATGGTATAATATAATATTAATAATCGGATTTATCTACATACTCTTTTCAAAAATTTTAAAGTCGGATGCATAGGTGAGCAATTACACATGGATATCAGCATTTCCTGCTAAACTTTTAAACCTGGCTTTTCTTGAAATGACCTGCATGAAACGAAAATCTTTTCAAGTCGGAAAATTCTTTCTGTCCTCTGAATTTCGTTTAGGGCAGGTTCGACTGTATATATATATATATATATATACAACACTGAAACAAACTCTGAAATTGCTATTTCTTTCAGTTCTTGAAAATTCTCAAAATTATGAAGTAAACGTGGTTATTCCAGAATGATGAAATTCCCACAAAGAATCATAAAATATGCATGTCAAGAATATGAGTTAAGAGGTGGTTTAGATAATGGTTTAAATGATAGTATATTTAAATTACACACATATATATATATATATATATATATATATATGAATGAAAGTAGAAAAGAACGGGAGTGACCATATGAATTACATAAGAATGGTAGGGGTGGATTGCGACACCCCTTTCCCGCTTAAAGCAGCTTTTACAACCCGGGTAACGCTCACGGAACCAACATAATTCCATGGTCAGCCTCCCAAATGTGCGAAAATAAAAGCACCAGAACAGACTCAGAACCAAAGAAGTAAACGAATCCATGAAGAAGAAACATCCGCTAGTCCAACCCGATGGAACGTCTCTTTATATAAGTAAAGTTGCTCATGCGCAGAGAAATATCAGGATAATAGTTACGCAGTCATGAATATAAATCTCTATATCAACAATCAGATTACAAATTTTCTTTAAAAAACGATTTGTAATAATGTTGTACAAAATTGACTGGATAATTTCTTTTTATAGCTTCATCTGCAAATTTTTTACATTTGTAAATGCAGTCTTTCCTAAAAGTATTATAATTTTGGTTTCTTCTAAAATGTCCAATTATTATATTTCTGAAGACATACTTTGCAAGGTTTGAATTCCAATCGATAATATGATTTACCTTGATCCTGTATGAATCTCTTTTGTCGTGTAACTCTGTGTATATTCCATATTTCTTGTGTTTTTTGATAGCTAAATCCAAGAATTTTACCGATCCGTCCTCACACGCTGGATTTTCAATAAGGTCCAATTCGCTTGGGTAGAATGAAAAGTCAAAACATGGGGTGTTTTCATAGCCCCCAATTATCACATCATCGACATAACGGAAGTAGGGCATTTCCGATAGGATATGAGTGCCTCTTTCGTATTTAGATAGATATATATCTGCTAGTATTGACGAGCAACTCCCTCCCATAGGTATGCCCTTGATTTGTTTGTAAAAATTGCTTCCGTCGTGTAGTATGTTTTCCTTCAATACCAATTCTACCAAGTCCATGTATCTTCTATAAGTTATATATTGCTTTAGATCGTATTCTTCATGTAGATCTTTCAGAATCAATTGTAAATTATCCAAATCAATATTGTTAAAAAGATCTCGAAAGTCGTAACTCTTAAAGTTGATATCGTTATGACAAAACTTTAGTCGGTTTATCAATTCCTGTCCGTTTTTTATCATAATAGAGTTATGTCTTTTAATATCATGCATAACTATTATGAGTAAATCCAAAAGTTTTTTGTTTGCTATTTCCAAATATGAACCACATCCCACCGTCACAGTTCGAAACTTGACAGGTATTTTGTGTAATTTGGGGATCAGGACCAAATATGGATATTTTATTGTTTTAATATCAATTCCTATTCTTTTGTAAAGTGCCTCTATTCTTTTAGTCAGTATCAATGCGTTACTGGGTATTAAAGCATACATTTCACTGTCCCTGTAACTTTGGTTTAGTGTATCCACGTAGAACTTTTTACAAGTGAAGGCATAATTTGATACTATTTTATCGGTATATGTTAATACATATTCTTCTTTAATTTGCTTGAACGAGGATGGAACTTTAATTTCTCTATTGTTTTTGCAGTGCTGCGGGTAGTAGTGACAAAACGCTTTGTAAAATTTATATTTCCACTCATTAAATGCTTGTATTGGTAAACTATGTTTTACCGCCAATCTATAAATGAAGATGTCGAGATCATTATAAAATTCTTCGTATACATTTTTAAATTCTTGTATACGGTACTTTGTACCGAGTTGAAGCAGGTTTTTAAGTCTTTTGTCTTTGATAAAATCTAGATTTCCGGAGATTATATGCTTATGATGAGTGTCACTATGAATATTCTCATGACAATTACAAGAATCTACATTATTTGATGCAACATCTTGACAAATTTTGTTATAATTGAAAAATTTCCTTCCGTTGGTTTTGACGAATCTATAATTGATCATGATTTTTATATTGGACAAAGGAAGACATACGTTAATATGATTTAAAATAGAATGGAATGGAATGTTCTCATACAGTTTGTTCTTGAAAGTTATAATAAAAAATTCTTTAGATTGTTTTATAATTTCACTTTTTGTAAGTGTTAAATTAAAAATTCTGGCTCTGAGTTTGATTAAATCCAATAGGATATCAATATTAGTACATGCTTCTTTATTTTGGCAATTGCTTTCTTTTAAGTTGAAATGTATTATGTAATTCCATATTTTCTGTAGATATTTAAGCTTGATACTAAAGGCCAAGTTCTTAATCCATCCAATTTTCATCGTGTTTTCAGTTTTTAAAAATTTCAATATTTTTTTCTTCTGTTTTAATATAATTATTGTGTTGTTTTTTACTTCCTCTTTGCCATCGGTGGGATTTTTTATTTATAAGATTTTCAGATAGAGGGTATGAAGAACTATTTCTGCATCTTTCTGTATTAAAGTTTTCGTTAAATATTAATGTATTAAGGCCATATGGATAAGCCGTATTGAATTGTTTAATATGGTTGCTCTCCCACCATAATCTTTCCGATTTATTTGGTACTATATCAATTATAGTTACCATGATGTTGGTGAACCCATGGGCTTGAAAATGTCTCAGTTCCAAATTAGCTGTGGGTATTTCCTGTTGTACCTTTCCTACCTGGCTTCGGTGCAGATTTATTCGAATGTTTAGTAGTGTGTGTTAATAGTGAACCTTAATGTTAATAGTGAACCTTATGTGTGGAATAGGGAACGAGGGGTATTTAGCACCTATTTAGTATCTGATTTATATATAAAGGGTTTGTTTTTTAACACTTTACAGCATAGTTGAAAAGTGTTTATGACTTTGTGCATTCTGTCTGTCTGTCTGTCCGTTAGCACGATAACTGCCGTAAAAATGACTTTATCAAAATGAAATTTTTTAACACTTTACAACATAGTTGAAACGTATTTATGACTTTGTCTATTCTGTTTGTCTGTCTGTCCGTTAGCACGATAACAGCCGTAAAAATGACTTTAGCAAAATGAAATTTTAGTATGTTGTTCAGACGGTCTGTGGTATCTATGGGAATGTAAATGAATAATATCGCCCAATTAGTTTTGTATTGAACCCGGGTTGAAAAAATGAAATACATTGACCCTTATGGGACCTAATTTTTCAAACATTTTTTAAACAAATTTAAAATTTACAAATTGCTTCGGAAATTTTAGGAAATATTCAAGTTATCCCATAAAATATATAAAAAAAATTTCAGTAAAAGATGTTAGGTAGTTTTTTAAGTAAAAATTATTTAATATAGGGAGAAAAACAAATTTAATTAAATTCTGACTCTTGCTATATCCTGCAGAAAGAAAAAGGAGATATATTGTATAATAAATATCTTTCCAAGAATTTAATTATCTAATATATGAGAAGAAAGGTTTCACATTTTAAAATAAATATGGTAGATAACAATTTTTCAAATATTTAAATAAAATAAATTATTATAGTATTGTGATGTATGAAACGATTGAAAAAATGTTTATGAGTGAAACGCTGTTTTATAAAGAAGCGATATATATTTCGATGACGTCATTTGAATAAAGTTCATTTGTTTTCGATGAAGTTTTCAAGTATAATAAATTATGTTCATTTTCTTCAATGAAGTTTTCAAATATAATAAATTAATGTAGTAGTGTGATAATTTTAAAAATATTACCGAGGAATGTATCGCATTTTAGAGATGCTTATATAAAATTGCATTGAAGTTGGAAAGTGTTTCATAATCTATGCTTTATGCATGATTGATCTTTCTTGTTTGTATTAATTTGGGTCACATATAATTTTGCATGAGCTATACATACATTAATTAATAAGACATAAGTCACAGGTATTTGATATATATATATATATGTATATATATGTGTGTGTAACGGAAACTGAAAATATAGCATATTCGGTGAAGAAACAAAACACATACCACAAAATTTGCATACATGATAGGCGCACGCATGCGGGAACTAGCTCACAGAAAACATTTTGCTTACTCACATTTTTAACAAGGAAACCTATTAGGTATAAAAACGGCCTGTTTCGTGCAGAACCTATATCTCAGCGTTACGGATTCCAGAAGGAAAATTGAAATAGCGAGATGTTGAAAAATGAGTAGGGGACATCATCCGAGTGACGCCAGGTCAGGGGCGGCAAATAGGGGCGCGCCCCCAAATTTTTCCTAGTCGTCTATCGGCTTCTCCCTTTTTTATCGACTATCCACTGGTCAGTTTTCTCACGCTATGGAACTTCAAAAGAGCCGACCTTCACAGTGAAGTTCCCATTTTCGGCTAGAACGAATCCTTCTCTTTACGAACGATTGGAGTGTTGTTATCCTTTTCACGTGAAAATTTCAAGTGTCCGATTGAATTTATGTGTAGTTAGCGCATGCTTATCCATTCCTTCTGCTAGAAATGCATTCCAGCAGCTCAATGCATTATTACATTCTTTCATAGAAACATCATATAAAAGACATGCTATTTTCGAAAAGATTCGCTCATCAACAAATACTTTTTCTGGAGGCTTTTCAACTCTACAATCACTAAGTGATACGAGGTGGTCTTCCAGAGTTAAAGCCATAAAAGCACTACTTGGTAATTTTCAAGAAGTGATTTTAACACTGTAAGAATTATCTGAAAATGATTCTCTCAATGGTGAAAGAGCCGAAGCCCTGTTAACATGCATGACATCGTTCAAATTTTGTTTGTATTGAACAGTGTTTTTGATCAATGCAATACTCTCTCAACGCATCTTCAGTCATCTGATCTTAATTTTCAGGCTGTGCAAGCTTTGACTAAAGCTACTATTGAAACTGTTAGTTCTTTTCGTGATTATGGCATTATATATGATCTGCTGTATTTAATAGCGTATTAGAAGGAATAGACATTTTAAAATGTTCATTAAAAAATAAAAATAGTCGGTATGAATTCAATTACGACAACAGATGGCAGCACCAAAAATATTTTAAATTAAAATAAAACGTATATTCTATGTTTTATTGGGTATTAAATTTAGTTTTAATATAATCTAAGTATAGCATTTTATCTATAAGAAAATATTTCGCAACTGTTTGAGCAGAATTTCGGCGAAATATGTGTGCCGCGAAAGTTAATAAAGCGCGGATAGGGCAGAAAATTTATTGACGCTCACCCTTAAATGGTCTCCACAACAATGGGGTACTGGGCTCTTCACGACGAGTCACGGTTTGGTGTACAGAGTGGTTCCATACGGAGACCGTCTGGAACTCGCTATCATACCTGTAACATCCGCAAAATGACCGCATACAGAGGCTGTGGATTGCTGCCGGTGCCCGTACTGATTTCCACATCTTCCTAGTGGTAATGTGACTGCAGTGTGAAATAGAGATGACAGCCTTGCTCAATATGTTCTCTCATTTCTTGCGACCATGAGGGCCTGATGCCTTTTGTAAGGACTATAACGCGCTAGTTCGCATGGCTCGCAATTGTCGGTCAATTCTTAGAATCGGAAACACGGTTTCGTATGGAATGGCCACCAATATAGTCCGACTAGAATCCCATTGAGCATGTATAGGCAATACTTGGAAGACTTTCCAGTTCTCTCCATGACCCTCCTCGGAACCTTTACGACCTAAGAACATGTCTGTTACGTGAATGGACGCATATATTCTAAACCGTAATAGATGTTCTTGGCATCAGTTGACGCCGGCGGGCATGTGTTTCCAGTAGAGGTAATCACATATTGACAGACCTCAACTAATGAAATGTTTATGTCGCCCCAATTCCTATGATTTTGTTTATCTGTATCATTTGATTATTTATTGATAATTTCCTTTGCATTTCCCCATGCTAGTGTCTTTTGTTTTACCACATGATCTGTGAAAGTTTCAATGAATTCGCATAGTTATTTTACATTTTATCCCCTTTTTACACTTGTTGCTTAACTTTTGGACATGAGTATATATATAGACATATAGTTAGAAATATATTATGTATGTATATATATATATATTAAAAAATGGATCAATAACTAATACCGAGTTATTAATGACAAAACATTAGAACAATGAAATAATCAAAACAGTTAAAACATGGCCTCCATGTCGAAAAAAGAAATGAACAGCACTAGGTTTAATTTGGCGGTTAATTCAAATTAGATACCTCGTCAGGTCTGTGCATCCAACCTAAATCATCCAAGAAAAACAACACTAATTACTTACGATTATGCGATTACATAAAAATGAAAAATAATAAAATAAAAATAAAAAAATAGAAAGCACAGTTCATAAGTATTTCATGTTTTTGAAAGTTATTTTCGCTAAAAATATGTAACTTAGGCCAGTTTGTAGCAACGTCTCGAAGTCCCTTTTTAATGGTTTTAGTGGCATAATCTTTTATTCATTTTTCCTGCTTTATACGAGTATTTATTTTAATAAGAATATTCATCTATGATTCCTCGATTTATCCTGTCGTAATAATGGCTGCACTGCCTATTTGGTTAGTTGGGATAATCGTCAGTGGAAGTTCCCGCAAATATTCGTCCCCACCCCCCTTATTAATACATGATTTTATGTTTCTTACCCTGCTTTATTTTACTGCTCCTTCTCCTGGAGATTACATAATTTTGTCATTTGTTCTCAACTGTTCACCAGCTGTTTCTTGGTAATACTTAGTTGGTAATATATATATATATATATATATATATATACTTTAAATAATTATACCATACTTTAAATGATTTCAATAATCGTGGTCACTTCTCGGTTAGTTTCTGAACTCTTGGGTTTATCTCACCGAAAGTATGTACTACTACTTCCACTTCCTCTGGTCTGGTTTATTCCCACGCGGTATATTGCGAGGTGAGCTTTCAGGCTGTAGCATGTGGTGGACTCCTTTGAAGATTATTCACGTTGACGACCTTCCGACTTTGAGTTGCTATTTTCTGCATGTTTGTATATTTGTGCGCTATATTTTTCATGTTTATTTGGTATTTTATATATTTCATGTTTATGTGGTGTTTTATGTTTTATAGTTGAATTTTATCCTATTTGGTTTTTTTCTGTTATTCTCGTTATTCCGTTGTTGGGCACAGATTGCATAAAATTTTAACCACGTGTTTTTATGCGATCATAGTAACAACGGATTTTAATACATCTGTCTAGAATGTGCCCCTGAAGACGTTTCTGGCAGATATACTATTCTTTAATATATTTTCCTTGTGCTGGCCTCTCCGTGCTCTGCTTTTCCGGCCCTTCCTCGTTGCTTTTTGCTATTCAATACACGCTTTTATATTGCTCGCAGTTTGATACTGTGATTACTGATTCACACTCCTGCACTTTTGTATTAGTTATTTTAATTTATATATATATATATATATATATATATATATATATATATATATATATCTATATATATATATATATATATATATATGTGGATAGATAGATAGTTAGACATTTAAGTATATATTTTAACAATGGCCAGGCATTTGATACACCATCATTCGCCTGTATATTGGCCATTTATGAGTCACATCGTGAACCATTTATGAGTCACATGATGTTGCCCCGGCGCACCAATGGGAGCGGAACACACTGCGCAAAACAATACAACATCCATGCCCGCAGGTGGGACTCGAACCCACAACCCGGCAGCTGAGCGAACATGAGAAAAAGCTTGTCTTGACAGCCCAACTACGCAGTAGTTGATAATACTTGATTTCTTAATAATGTTTCAATTTTTATCCTATATTTTAGCTTTTAGTCCAGGCTATGGTATTTATAGTAACGAACCATTACTATATCCAAAATAATCGTGTGTTTGGGTTAATTTAAGTTGGGCGCTCAGACCTGACGAGGTATCTAATTTGTATTAACCTCCAAATTAAGCCTAGTGCTGTTCATTTTTTTTCAGGCATGGTGGCCGTTTTTTAACTGTTTTGATTATTTTATTGTTCTAATCTATTGAACTTAACAACTTGATATTAGTTATTGATCAATTTTTTAATACATATATATATATATCAAAGGGTCGTGTAACATTTAATTAGTGTATGTCTGAGGACATTCATTTCGATGGCTGCGTGTCAAACATAACTCGTGGAATATTAATATTTGAAAAATTTTAATGGAGACACACATTCCAGACATTGAGTATTAAGTTGTCAACAGAAGCCGATCATTAAAAGACACTGGAGCACAGACGATCTGCGTGGAAGTTCAATTTATTTTAATATGCTGCGTCCTTTTTCGGAGCAGTTTCCAGGATTATGCCGTATACAAGCAGAGAAAACTGACTTTAGAGTTAATGAAATATTTTATATATAGAAATTTTTCACTAATTTTTTGCGGTAGATAAAATAAGAAGACACCTTCGCCTTCTTTAAAATTATTTATATATATATATATATATATATATATATATATATATATAGTATTTGCATTACAGTGTATTCACCACGATTGGCAACAATTGATCTCCACTTTTATCTCCTGCGAATGGGACCAGTAGACTTGTTATTTATTGCTTCGTGCGGATTTTTCTCAGGTACCTTTTATTTGATTCCTTTTTTATATTTCAATCTTTAAGCTTGTTGGCCCAGTATAAGGAGTTTATAGTTAATATCTACCTCCTTATTCAGAAACAAGCTTACTTTCTTAGTCATTATGGATGAATACTGGACCCTGAGGAAGAATTTATTGCATAATGATCTCCATTTTAAGCCTATAGATTTCCCATAAGTTAGACTTGAATGTCTCGTTATTTTCTATTTTTTTTTTCGAATTATTTATTTTCGATTTTTTTTTCGAATTCTATTTTCAAATTCTCACCATTGTTATTCGTTTATTATTCATACTATGATGAATGCATAATTGCATTGATTTAGATTTATTCTCCCTATGATAGTTATATCTCTATTTTTTAAATTTCGAAAACTCATAGTGCTTACTTCACTAATATTCCTTTTAAGTAGTAGTAGATGATAAGAATTTGTTTCAATTTTGTTTTAATTTTGGCTTATTGTATTTATTAGGTACTGTTTAAATGTGTTAAAAAAATCTCTAAAATATCTTTGGACTTTCATACACTACGTTTATTCTTAATTATCTTGCATAGCATGTAATTTGAGAAATACGTAATGCTTCACTTTTCCCTAGTTATAAATTTTTTGGCAAGCGTTAACATTTGGTTCTATATGTGGCTATCTTACATTTTAAGTTATGGTTATAGGTTTACATACCTGCGAGCCCAGCTAACCAATATGGTTATAGGTGCTACAATTTAATTTTAATCTATCATTGCAATATCATATGAAGTTTTTATTATATATATATATATATATATATATATATATATCACCATATTCTGACTCACCATATATATATATATATATATAATCCAAGAAAAAGAAGAATTGAAGGAATATGGGATAACCAAATGCTTTGCATTTAATGGTTGGGGAGGATTGCGACTCCCCCTCCCGTTTAAAGCTGCTTTTCTAGCCTAGGCAAACGCTCACGATACCAATACAATTCTTGGATTATTATCTGCTTCGGAGTATAGAGCGGCTTGGCGCCTTTTCCTGAGTAGTGCTTTTGATTTTTGTGGATATGCATAGGAATTCTATTTGAATTTGATTACTGGCTTTTATATGATATATATATATGGTGAGTAAGAACTCTTTGGCCAAACTTTAAGGGGTGATAAATCACATCTAAACAAGCAATTTTTGTCATACAAAGCAGGGCCGTAACGCAAGAGGTGAACCGCAAGGATGAATCGCTAGAGGACGGCAGAACATACCGCCTATTTTTACAGGAGGTAATGCCACAGTTACTGCAACATGTTCCTACCAACATTAAAGCATGTATGTGGTTCCAACACGACGGACCACCACACGATTCGAGCGTGGATGTGTGACACACCTTAGAAGCTACATTCCCAGGGCAATGGATTGGTCGGGGTGGTTCCATAGCTTGGCATCCATGATCGCCTGATCTCTCCTGTCTTTTTCTTATGAGGCCATATGAAAAGTCTCATCAACGATAGCCCCATCGACTCCGATGAAGACCTTGTTGCTAGGATTGCTGTTTCTGCCGGCGTTCTCTAAGATATGTCGGGTGTTTTTGCTAAAGTGCGCCGCTCGCTACGTCGCAGGTGTGAAGCCTGCATTACTGATGGTGATCGCACTTTTGAGCAGTTTCCGTCACTTTGTCCATTTATTCTGCAATTTCTGTAAGTAAAACGTACTTCGTGCCTACTCTGTCATTTCTGAGTTTCCTCTTTTCACGAGAGAGTCATAATTTCCTCATTTTATGAGCTACCACCTAGCGGTTCCCTTCTTACGTTACGACCCTGCTTTGCATGGCAAAAATTGCTTGCTTAGATGTGATTTATCACCCCTAACGTTTGGCCCAAGAGTTCTTACTCACCCGTATATATATATATATATATATATATATATATATATATATATGTATATATATATGTTGGCCATAATTAAAGTAGGGGAGTTTAGAGCCCTATAGTGAGAAAACTGTTGGGTCAAATTCAACCAAATTTGCAGTACATACTATTCAGACCATGAGGTTTAGATTTTTAAAAGAAAACAAAAGTTCGGATATTTGCCACCGCCGGCCAAAGTGGCCCGGTAAGGTTCATTTTTGGAGTAAAATAGGCATAGGAAGTACAGAAAGTTACCATTTTACATGCATTATGAAAAGGACATCACATTTACATTTTATACGTATTTAGTACATTCTATATTTACATTTGCATCTTAAATTTACATGCGTATGACATTAATTTTTATATTGACATCATTTACATGTTGTTGTTGCTTCTTATAACCTCCTGTTTCGGTCGAACAGCAAACAGGATCAGTGATGCCAGAAGAAGGACAAAGAATGACACAAGATGAGATCACAAAGTTTAATAACACAAACAAGCATCACTAAGATCAGAGGGGGGGGGGTGCAGCTTCACATTTGGTGAGGACCCAGAAGGTGGAAGACTGACTTCTTATAACCTCCTGTTTCGGTCGAGCAGCAAACAGGATCAGTGATGCCAGAAGAAGGACAAAGAATGACACAAGACGAGATCACAAAGTTTAATAACACAAACAAGCATCACTGACGAAGATCAGAAGGGGGGGTGCAGCTTCACATTTGGCGAGGACCCAGAAGGCGGAATTATCCTCATGAAAACATCCATGCCTTACTCGGGATTCGAACCCAAGCCTACTAGACAGCAGTGAGAGAATCTATCCACTTCACCGTCTGGGCGGCTCATTTGCATGTGATATAATACAGTAAATAGTATTTAGACCATGGGGTTTTGATTATCAGAAGAAAAAAAATAGTCCGCGCGCCAAAGTGGCTTTGTAAAGCCCATTTTTGGAGTAAAATAGGCATAGGAAGTAGAGAAAGTAATTAAAGAGATTCAATATGTTTTCCTTGCATATGTTCTAAAAATTGTATTCTCTGAACAGCATTCCCTATTGCAGAATTCAGCAGATCTCCATTGATTTGCTTGAAGTGCAATGTTATTTGTCCTTCAAAGTGGCTAAATTATCCACATTCCCTTGGTATACCAAGCGCTATACATGACCTACAACTAAAGGTCACAAGGGATCAGATCTGACGAACGGGCTAGCCACTTCACAGGAAACGTTCGACTAATTATTCGGTTGTTGGTAAAATTCTATTGTAAGACTTCCTGTACGCGCAATCCAATATGAGGGGGTGCTCCATCCTGCATAAATATCGTAGATTCAAGACATCCACGCTATTGAAGTTACGGAATAACAAAGTTCAGCACCATTGTCTCAGCATTGACGGGACAAACCTTTGAACCAATTGATGCGTTCTCCTCGAAAAAATACGGACCTATGATGAATGAGACAGTAAAACCACACCCAAACTGTTACTTTCGGAGCGTCCAAAGGAATTTCCTGAAACGGATGAGGGTTCTCAAAAGCCCAAATGCGTCAATTCTGGGTCTTTACTGTTCCATTCAGATGAAAATGCGCCTCATTACTCCACAGGATTTCCCAAGGCCATGATTCGTTGACTTCCATACCAGCTAGGAACGTCAGAGAAAAGTTCAAGCGAACTTCTGCATCTGCTTGAAGCAACTGTTGAATGTGGCTGATTTTGTATGGGTAAAATTTTAGCAATTTGAGCATGATTTCCATACCGTAGAATACGACATATACAACTTCCAGGATATTGCCCGAATACTGCTAGATCAGGCTGTTGGTTTCTATATGGCAGTGTTGCAACTGTATGCATTTGTTTATTCCTTAACCTTTTGCTTACAGGTGGGATAGCGTCAATCCTAAACGAAGAACCTTTGCAGGCATTGGCGTCCGGACGCCATGCCTGCAAAGGGTGATCGAACTGTTTGGGATAGAGTATGTCAAATACCTGTCTTTTTGAGAGGTTCTTCGTTTGGGATGGACGCTGTCCCACCCGTAAGTAAAAGTTCAAAGGTTTACGCCCTCGTCTTGGTAACACTTGTAAAGTTCCAGAATTTTCAAAACGCAAAAATCATTTTTCGCAAACCTGTGACAGTCATTGGACTTTTCTTTAGGCCCTTCAACCTCTCATATTCCAGAAGAGCTGCAGAAGCTTTTTTACTTGTTTGGTAGTAAAGTTTTACTAGCAAAGCACGATCACGTAATGTTAGCGACGCGAACTTTTAACAGCAAAGCACGATCGTAAAAATGTAGAGCATCATTGATTCCGATACATTCTTTCCGTTTTCCTTAAATCCTCAAAACTAGAAGTATACACTAATGCCATCAGCGTCAGCTGACTAAAATTTGCATAACATTTTGCATTACCAATTCTTTTCTGCTTGAAAATCAGCATATTTACTATAATGCACTACTGCTTATGGGAGACATGATTGAAAAAATGTTTGATAAAATGTAAGTGCAAATGTGAAAGTAAAATGTGATGTCAATATCAAAATGCATGTAAAATATAAACTTTCTGTACTTCCTATGCCTATTTTACTCCAAAACTGGATCTTACAGCGCCACTTTGGCCCGAGACGGCAAACACCCAAACTATTTTTTTTTCTTTTAAAGTCAAAACCCTATGGTCTAAATAGTATTTATTGCAAATTTGGTTGAGTTTGGCCCAACAGTTTCCTCACTATCAGGCTCTAAACACCTCTACTTTAATTATGGCCACCTTGTATATATATATATATATATACATATACATATATATACATATATATATATGATGCGATTACACCATCTATGAGTATTAAAGCCACAAGAGGACATATATATAATATAATATATATGTCCTCTTATATGTCCTATAATATATATGTCATTTGACATATATTATATCAAAGGAATTAAATTGAAAATTGTGGTGTAACTGTACCTAATTTTTATGTTGTGATTTTATTGTAAAGTGTGGATTTATTGCAAAGTCGTCAAATTTATCGCCAAGCCTAACATAGAGACGAATGTTTTTCTTAAGCATTTTCTTGAGTTATTAGTGATAATTTGTTAAAGAACATATTCACAACGCTAAATCTCACAAAAGAATTCAAACTACTAATATAAAATCGATAAAAATTACCTTTAAGACTAATATAAGTAACAGCTTATGGATGCATTGCATTCTTCTGAACCTATAAATACATATTTACTTTGACATCCACAATAAATCGCAACGTATATCACTGCCTTTAAAATGTAGCAGCTACTGTGTTTCTAATCTTGTAGACTTTATTACTGTTGTTGACACATGCACTGCCAAGATTAATTTCCGCGGTTGCAGTTTTCAAAAGAGTTTCTCAAAGTACTCAAGTCGCCGAAAGCATAGGCGTGTAAGATTTAGTTTTCGAATTTGTGTCTTATTTTGTGGCATCAGCAGGAATGTTTCCGGTAGCCAGAGGAAGATGGATATGTCATAAAGCATTGTAAACACTTTTGATAATAAGTTATTTATGGCAGTAGGTTCAACTTCATAAGGTTCAACCTCGTTATCTGTAAGGAATATTTCTCAAGCAATTACACTTTAATCCGATTTAAGAAAATATTAATTTATGGAGTTTCATGCTTGTTGTAATAACTTTAAAATTTTTTAAAAAAAATATACTTATTCTCTCAGAACCCGACTCTAATGAGGCTATCTACGTAGATAGCAACATGCACGGACCGAATTTGCCTTGTTATACTTTATTGATCCGAACGAATGTTTAATTGATGCGAACCCCGTAGTAGCAATCCAATATTAGCCAAATATTGTCATCCAATACTGGAAATATTGGACCAATATGAAAAAGTGGACATTTTGATGGAATTGGCTCAATATTGGTTTAAAATATTGTACAATATTACGCCAATATTGGCATTTCATTGGAAATATTTCCAATGTAACACCGATATTGGAATAATATTGTAATGAGAATATTTAGCCAATACTGGAGACTAATGTAACTCCCAATATTTGCCCAATATTGGGATTCCATTGGAAATATTTCCAATATAATGCCAAAATATACAACAGTGGTCCAAACATTGGACCAGTATTAAATGCTACTACTGCCAGATTTATTACTCAGCATTTCGATCTCAAAATGGATATTAGTCCAATAAAGCAGGCAAAAGCTGTTGTATTTAAATAATGTACATCTATGATTGTTAGAGTTCTACTGTTAGTGTCTATTGCTGGTGCTCATAAACAAAAATCTATATATAGAATTGATAAAATTATAACCAGAAATAGCAAAATTTCTCAAACTACAAATAGACTATATTAATGAAAGTAGAGTTGCAATATGTAAGCATTTTCATTAAAACATGTAGAACTTTTAATGAAATTGTTTTCTTCCGTTCCAGTTATTTTGCGCATCACTGTAAGCAAAATAAAAAAATCTGATGTGGGTAACACATGACTTTCCTTATATAATGCAATGAA
This sequence comes from Amaurobius ferox, assembly GCA_951213105.1. Taxonomy (NCBI): domain Eukaryota; kingdom Metazoa; phylum Arthropoda; class Arachnida; order Araneae; family Amaurobiidae; genus Amaurobius; species Amaurobius ferox. Next base: position 80,231,976 of record OX578155.1, on the reverse strand, counting down.
TTTACTACTTTTACAGTAAAAAAGTAGTTTTTTCTTATAGTAGATACATATATTCTTGCCAAGATATTGAATTTTCGACAATTAGTCGTCACTTTCATTGATTTAGCGTCATTTTTATCCATTTGGTGAAATTTTTGTTAATTCGGCAACATTTAAAAAAGTCGCCAAGTTGGCGACATTCCACCAAATAAGTTGCCAAAACTCGCCAAGCGTCATGGACGGAGAAATAAGTTATTCTTATAGCAGATAAATGGCTATTGGCGTTCAAATACAAACGTATTACTCAAAGGATCTTTTCTCATGACTGGAACGAGCTAGATCCACGAGAATGATGTCACCAAATTTATCGCATGGTATTACATATGAAAAATGAACATGTTTCTCAAAAGTTAATAATTTTTTTTAATTTATGGGATTTTTTGGTAAATATATTTAAAAAATGTGCAACATCTCGAGAACGGTGCATGCTAGCGTTCTAAAGTTTATGTCAATCATTTTGCAAAGAAAAATTACGTAAGAAATGTCTATTTACGTGACTTTATTAAAGGTTTTGATTTTTTGATGATTTTTTCAAAATTTCACTCGAAAATTTAGGGGGTTCTGAGCATTCGATTGTGTTTTAAAGCAACAGACTTCTAGTATTCGCGGATTGTGATTTTTGTACCAAATGTCATTCGAATCGGTCCATTCGTTCGTGAGATATCGTCTCCCCAGACTCACTGACATACATACACACACACATACTTTCACACACACACAAACACACACACACAGACACCACTTCAAAAATGTTCGATTCGTGATCAGGGATGCTTGAAACATGGTCTCCCGACGAAAACTCGAATTCGAAATTTCGACCCCGTCACAATACTTTCCTTATACATTATGTATATAAGGGAAGTAAAAAATCAATTTTTTTTTATTTAAAAAAAATAAAATATTAAAAAAAAATTTAACCTCCCAGAAACTTTTCCTGAACGTTCTACACGTGACAGAACACGATAGCAGTTGAAATAAAAAAAAACATACGGATGTTGTTTTCATAATAATATTTTATCCTACTATAAATTTTGGTTTCAATCAGTTAAGTAGTTTGGAGAAAACCGTGAACTATTTTACTCTTCAGACTTGAGAAATAATTTTTGCGCATATTGCGAACCAATTGCACTAAAATAAAAACAAAAATCTGATGTGGGCATCACATGACTTTCCCTGCAGACTCATATTCTCATTCGATATTTCTTAAATAATTCAGTATATTGAGTGTAATTGCACAAAATAACGTCCACAATTATTTAAAATGACACGGAATTGGCACTTTTTAATTCAATTTTCGTTCCCAGTTCGTAACTGGGCTTTTTTTCCAAAGCGGTGCAGTGTCAATGCGAAAAAACTAAAATATCTCGAGAACGGTTAGCCATAGTGTAATGGGGTTCGTATTATTCTTTTCATTGTGAAAAATTATGCAAAAAACAAGCATTTAATTGATATATTTGAACATACGTAGTATTTTATTATAGATTTTGACGAATTTTGCGGGCCATTGCGGACCATTCATGTTAATTTTCCGAATCCTACCAAAATCTAATCAGCACCAAGGCAACCCACAATTATCTACTAAATTCTGTGAAATTTGGTCCATTAGTTTATCAGCTAGAGTGGATGCAGGGAATTTTTGCGGGTCATTTCGCAAAAAAAGGCGGGTTATTTTATCCCGAATCATACCAAAAAGTAATCAGCACCAGAGTCACACAAGTGGCTTACCAAATTTTATGAAATTAGGTCCATTAGTTTTAGAGTTAGAGTGGATAAATGCATTGCACAGTGCAATAGTGTTTTCGCGTTCTAGAGGTCCCGAAACGTCTATTTCCGCCGAAAACTCGATTTGCGATTTTCGGCATGATTCCAATACTTTCCCTATACATTACCAAGTATTGTAGGGAAATTAAAAATCTGATGTGGGCAGCACATGACTTCCCCTGCAGACTTATATACACGTTCTCTTTGTTTTAATTAAATTTAATTCACTTTTAATTCAATTTTCGTTCTCATTTGGTAACTGGACTTATTTTCAAAGGTGGCGTAGAGAAAATAAGAGAAAACAAAAATATCTGGAGAACGGCTAGTCCTAGTGTAATGGGGTTGGTCTTATTCTTTTCATCGTTAAAATTTACGTATGAAACAAGCATTTAATAGATATATTTGAGCATGCGCAGTTTTTAGTTTAGATTTTGACGATTTTTGAGGGCCATTTTGCAAACAAAAGGCAGGTTACTTTTTCCGATTTCTCCCAAAATCTGATCAGCACCAGGGTGTCCTACAAGTGACCTATCTACCAAATTTTGTAAAATTCGGTCCATTAGTTTTTCAGCTAGAGTGGATACAAGCTTTTGCGGGCCATTTCGCAAAAAAAAAAGGCGGGTTCTTTTATCCCGAATCGTACTCAAAACTAATCAGCACAAGATTTGCCCACAAGTGACGTACCTACCAAATTTCATGAAGTTCGGTCTATTAGTTTGTGAGTTAGACTAGATGCAATATCTGCCCAGACACACACACAGACGTTACGCTAAAAGTAGTTTTTTCGTATTCTAGAGGTCTCGAAACGTGTAGATCCGTCGAAAACTCGAGTTGCGATTTTCGGCATGGTTCCAATACTTTCCTTATACATTACCATGTATTGCAGGGAAAATAATATGCTGCTTATTGATTCGTGTAGTTATCTAATGCTGTACAAATTTAGCTTCATATAGCTGATTAATTCCACAGAAAATGCGTGTAAATCGATTTTTTCGTAATTATCTTGCTAGGTATTTTTTCGTAATTAACACCTTCGAAAATGTACAGATCATCAATTTGTTTGAAAAAAAAAGTTGGTACGAAAACTATTCTTCCCTATAATGAGGAAAGTAGAAGCTTATGCACAAATAGGATTTCGTGCATAAATTTTACTTTCCTCATTATATATAACTGATAAACATGTAGCACTTACGGCATTCATAAACATCTTGTACTTACGGCATTCACAAACATCTTGTTTGACTTCCGTGCAATTTACGCATATCGCTTGACAGACAAATGAAAATGTCTAACAAAATGTTGAACGTATTTTTGGAACCCAGGTTTGTTTTCTTCCGTCACGTCAAAACTTCTTTCATTGGCTTTTCTCTTGTGATTCTTCACATCTGCACACTCTGAACGTTAGTGTGATGCATTGCACTTGTGTAAACATTACTTCGTTCATTCTGAAAGCGTACAACAGTATATAAGATGTCTCTAAATATGTAAATAGTGGTAAAAAGAGAGCTAAAATCCATGTTGGAAAAATGTCAGAATTGTTTGAGACAATAATCCACGTAGAACTGCGATGGGGTAAATTCCATTGAATTGCATGTATTTCCACGAAGAGAAGCTCCTATTGAATTAAATAATATTTAATAAAAGAAATTTATTTAACTTGCTGTATGTTTGTCAGTGTGAGTCAAATCTTTGAGACACTAACTAATCATGTTCCATTAACCATGGACGCTTATTGATAATATTTTTTGAAACAATTGCTTTCTTGAAGTAGCAAGAAAGAGAATAGAAATGCAAGTATTTTTCATTTAATAAGTCAGTTTTAGATCCATTAGAATTAAGCGTCATGCTTGTGCTGAATTTTCGGTAAAGTACATGTTTTATTTGTGCCGTTTTACTTAATTAAGTGGAATCATTTCAAATCTTTAAGGAACAATGAAAATTAAAATTATAGTAGACACTAACTAACCATGGTCCTTTAACCATGCACACTTATCGATAATATTTTTTGAAACAATTGCTTTCTTGAAGTAGCAAGACAGGTAATAGAAATGAAAGTATTTTCCATTTTATAAGTCAGTTTTAAATCCATTAGAATTAAGCATCAAGCTTGTGCTGAATTTTCAGTAACATTTATTTTTTATTTGTGCCATTTTATTTCATTAAGAGGAATGTTTTCAAATCTTTAAGGAACAATTACAATTAAAATTATATTAACGGTTTCTAATGAGTCGAAAACTCATTAACTGAATTTTCTTATTTTCTGAAATGCATGCAAAAACATAATTTCTAATTGTAAAAATTACCTGAGATATCTAAGATATTTTTAATTTCTGTTCGCTTCATTAATCACTGAAAAAGCATTTTATTTCGTATATCTTTACCAAAAAGTAAGGGAATGTTTAAAAGTTTAAGGTTTCAGTACAAGAAAATGATTTTCACTTTCAATGTCTCTACATGTGCGTTTTATTTTTTACTAGCTGATATAATAGATCTGCTCGTGATAAAAAAATATCTAATGTGGGCAGCACATGACTTTCCTTATATAATGCAATGAATTTGAATATTTCACAGTAAAAGAATGTTATATCATATAAGATCTTCTGTTCAGTGTTTTTAATGTTAAATTGGATACTTGGCGCTTTTTCGGATAGCAAAAGGTAAAACTATTCCGAAGAACCCAAAAAACTTATATTTCATGCAATTCTAAATTAACAATCATCAATATTGATATCTTCCTCAATAAGCAATAGAATCTATATATTAAAATATTTAAATAATTAATTCATCACTTTGGCGTCATTTTCATTAATTTAGCGTCATCGTTTGCAATTTTGATGACATTGTCGTCAATCTGGAGCAAGATACCGCAAAGTTTGCAATATTTTGCCAACAATCTAGAAGAAATACAGGCATATAATATATGAAGTATATATATATATATATATATAAATATTCTTCTCATCCCCCTTTCCATCGTAGTGATATGTCACCTTCTATCTTTATCCTTAGCCATGGTCTATAGTTACTAATTTGTAACAGATATGCTAGAGATGGGGTTTTTTTTGTACATACTGTAGCTTATGCATAGTTTTTGATTAAAATCTTTCAATTTTTATTTATATATACATATATATATATATATATATATATATATATATATATATATATATAAATACATACACACACACACACACACACTTTTCCCGGCCATTCAATCTGTTACTCTAAGTCCTCGGATGAGTCGGGTGGTCTGGGCTTTCGACACACACACACACACACACACACATATATATATATATATATATATATATATATATATATATATATATATATATATATATATATATATATATATATACACTCTATAAAAAAAATCGACCCACCAAGAAGGAGTTGTCCGATTGTGATAAAAATTGGTGGATATGCAGAACATACATAGAAAAGAAACGATTAAAATTTCAGAACAATTTAATGATTTAGAGTTTGACCGTATTCAAAGGGAGGAAGTGAATAAGGCGTTGGTACACCTCTGGCCTGGATGCAAGATGCCACCCGGCGTGGCATAGAGTGATAAAGTTCACGGATGGTGTCCTGCGGAATGTCTTGCCAAATTGTCTCCAACTGTTGAGCTTAATCGTCTATATCCTGGTATGGTTGCAATCGCCTTCCCATAACGTCCCAAATGTGCTCTATGGGAGAGAGATCAGGAGACCTAGCTGGCCAAGGAAGCGTTGGACAAGCTTGAAGACAATTCATAGCAACACGTGCCATGTGCGGCCGGGCATTATTTTGTTGAATAGTAATTCCGGGCTGTCGCAAAAGGAACGGTAACACAACCGGTCGTAGAATGTTGCCTATGTACCGCTGTGCTGTCAGTGTGCCAGAAATGACTAGCAAAGACGTAAGATATCCGCAGTCGAAATGCAACAGAAATTTTGACCACAGATTCAGAATCGCTCCTTATATACACCTGCTGAATGAGCAGTTCCGATGCGCTGGTGCTCCCACTATTTATTCATTGGACACCAAATTTTATTCATTTGTATGTTCGCTCAAAATGTCTTTGCATACGAAATTTCATTACAATCGGACTATTCCTTGTTGGTGCGTCGAATTTTTTGTTATATATATATATATATATACATATATATATATAATTATTTTATGTCTTTACAAAGAGCGATAAATTGTTCTAAATCAAAGTTGGTAAAATTTTCATTAACTCTACAGATTGGATTTTATAGTGTGCAACACCATTGTTCATGGGTTTTCGTATAACTAGGGCAGTAAATATTTCGTGGCAAGACTTTCTGCGATCTTTTCTGCGAATTATTTTCTTTTCCAAAATTTCTCGAATATAAATTATATTCGTGAATTTTAGATTTTATCATGTTATCGCCTATATTCTACCACGCTTTTCGTTTCGTGATGATTCTTTGGATGTTTTTTTTTCAGAAATGTCGGGAATATCGAATGTATTAAGTCCTTGGACCTTTAAGACGACGAAGAATTGTTAGCTTTATCGCCCATATAAAACCAGAGTAAAATAAATAACTTCGTGTCAGAAAATGTCCGACAGATTTCTAGAATACGAAAATAAATTAATTTTTCTGCATAAAACTCTGCCAAACTCTGATAAAAAATTCTGCCAAACTCTGAGAAAAAAACTCCGCAAATTTTGTTTCCGAATTGTACCAAAATCTAATCAGCACCAGGGTAACCCCACAAGCGAATTATCTACCGAATTCTGTGAAATTCGGTCCACTAGTTTTTCATCTAGAGTGGATGCAGGCAATTTTTTCGTGCCATATTTCAAAAAAGGCGGTTCTTTTATCCCGATTTCTGCCTAAAACTAATCGGGGCCACAAGTGACTTACCTACCAAATTTTAAGAAATTCTGTCCATTAATTGTTTAGTTAGAGTAGATACAAAATCTTCACAGACAGGCACACAGACAGACACACCTGCACACACACAAACGTCACGCCAGAGATGGTTTTTTCGTATTCTAGAGGTCTCGAAACGTGTAGATCCGTTGAAAACTCGAGTTGCGATTTTTGGCATGATTCCAATACTTTCCCTATACATTATCATGTATTGCAGGAAAAAAAGGGTTACAGGACTACAAACCTACAAACTGAATTAAAGAAGAAATGTATATGTACCACAATATATGTATATGTACAATATATGTATATGTACAGTATAATGTATAAAAACGCTGCCTATTTAAATGGAAATCGTGATCTGATACCTGTATAACTGCGTTGATAGCATTGTCAGAATTTGAATGCAAGTATTATTTGAATGCAAGTATTTTGAATGCAAGTATTATAAATGCAAGTATTATTTAAAAAATGTATTATAATGCTTATTGGTTTGCGTAGCACTTAGTTTTATTACAGCCTCATAACTGGTAAACATTTTTTAAATGTTAGTGCAAATACGCGACAGCGATATTTCACAATATATCCTGTGATGTTCACTCTATAAAATAACTACCCTACTTATAAATACAGACAGATGTTCTGCATATTTAGGTTTACTGCGGCCCAGAGATATCAAGATAACGCTTCTATATACGTATTTCACGCTAGAAAATAAGCAAATACGCTTTATAAATTAAGTAATGCGCATTTTTACGCATCGATTTTGTAAAAAAAAAAAAAAAAAAAAGGGGGGGGGGAATATATTCTAGAATCGCACATTAAGCAGATTTGGCTTGAAAGTAAGCAATTTCCTATTTTATCCGGCATCACGCATATTGTTACAAATTCACCATAACAAAAGTTGATTTTTATCCTTCTGTGAGACATGCATCAATGCGTTCATCCACGTACATCAACGTACATCATTGCATACTCCATGCGTACACCAATTTACTTTCTGATTTTGCCTAGCTGTCCAATTCTTCAAATTCTTTTGAACTCTTTAAATAAGTTAAAGAAATATTATAATTCTTCCCTTTCTGATACATGCTTAGGTGTAACAGAGGAGGAATTACGAAAGGAATTTTTTCTAATGTTGTCTTTATATCGTAGAAATCCGAGCATGAAATTAAATAAGTTCTGCAAATTGATTTTGGCCTCCACAGTAGATGATATGCCAATGTACCTTGCATTTTCAGCACATACTCAAATAGCATTGGTTATTCCAGTTTCAACAGCTGTGTGCGACTAAGGATTTTCAATACTAAATAGAATCAGAACTCAAAACAATCTGATGTGGGCAACACATGACTTTCCTTATATAATGTGATGAGTTTACTACTTTTACAGTAAAAAAATAGGTTTTTCTTATAGTAGATACTAATATTCTTTCCAAGATATTGAATTTTCGACAATGAGTCGTCATTTTCATTGATTTAGCGTCATTTTTATCCATTTGGCGAGATTTTCGTTAATTTGGCAACATTTAAAAAAGTCGCGAAGTTGGCGACATTCCGCCAAATTCGTCGCCAAAATCTCGCCAAGCGTTATGCACTAAGAAATAAGTTATTCTTACAGCATATAAATGACTATTGGCGTTCAAATACAAAAGTATTATTCAAAGTATCTTTTTTCGTGAATGGAACGAGCTAGATCCACGAGAATGATGTCACTCAATTTATCGCATGGTATTACATATGAAAAGTGAACATGTTTCTCAATAGGAAATATTTTTTTATTTTATATGACTTTTTGATATTTTTTTTTTAAATGTACAATATATCGAGAACGGTTCATGTTAGCGTTCTAAAATTTATGTCAATCGTTTTCTAATGAAAAATTACATAAGAAATGTCTATTTGCGTAACCGTATTAGTGGTTTTGATTTTTTGCCGATTTTTCAAAATTTCATTCGTAAATTTAGGGGGGTTCTGAACATTCGATTGCGTATGAAAACAATAGGCTTCCAGTGTTTACGGATTGTGATTTTTGTACCAAATTTCGTTCGAATCGGTCCATTCGTTCGTCAGTTATCGTTTCCTCAGACTCACTGACACACACACACACACACACATACTTTCACACACACACACACACACACACACACACACACACACAGACATCACTTCAAAAATGTTTGATTCGTGATCAGGGATGTTTGAAACGTGCTCTTCCGTCGAAAACTCGAATTCGAATTTTCGACCCCGTCACAATACTTTCCTTATACATTCTGTATATAAGGAAAGTAAAAGAAGACTGGTCGAGAAAAATGCGAATTTTAACTCGTCTTCTCGTTTTAACTCGTCTGGGTCCAAACTTTTGTGAAAACAACGGAAATGTTGAATGGAAATTTAATTTTGAGAAATCTGCTCATTAATGGAAAAGCCAAAAGCAAAGATGGTTAAAATTTTAAGAGGAAAAAAAAATATTTTAATTAATAGGTTAGGTTCTTAATTTTATTTTCCCCTTATATGTTCACAACAATATTGAGAAACTAAGCCAAAGGAAAGATAATAATTTTAAGATATTTCATCATGAATTATATGATTAGTTATTTTTATGAATAAAAACATTGTTAATTAAACTATAACGAATTTATAATTATTGCTATTCTACTCGGTAAAGTGACAGGGAATTAAAAAATATGATGTGGGCAGCACATGACTTTCTCTGCAGACTTATATCCACGTTCTTTTTATTTTAATTAAATTTAATTCACTTTTAATTCAATTTTCGTTCTTATTTGAAATCTGGACTTATTTTCAAAGGTGGAGAAGAGAAAATACGAAAAAACTAAAATATCTCGAGAACAGCTAGTCCTAGTGTAATGGGGTTGGTCTTATTATTTTCTTCGTTACAAATTACGTATTAAACAAGCATTTCATGGATATATTTGAGCATACGTAATTTCTTATTTTAGATTTTGGCGATTTTTGCGGACCATTTTGCAAAAAAAGGGAGGTTATTTTTTCCGAATCGTACCAAAATCAAATCAGCACCAAGGTGACCCACAAGTGACTTATCTACCGAATTTTGTAAAATTCGGTCCATTAGTTTTCAGCTAGAATGTATACAAATTTTTGCGGGCCGTTTCGCAAAAACGGGCAGGTTCTTTTCTCTCGAATCATACCCAAAACTAATCAGCACTAGATTCGCCCACAAGTGACTTATCTACCAAATTTTATAAAATTCGGTACATTAGTTTTTTAGTTAGAGTGGATACAAAATCTGAACAGACAGACACACAGACACGCACACAGATGTCACGCTAAAAATAGTTTTTCGTATTCTAGAGGTCTCGAAACGTGTAGATCCATCAAAAACTCGAGTTGCGATTTTCGGCATGATTCCAATACTTTCCCTGTACATTACCATGTATTGCAGGGAAAGGAAAAAGTGTGATCCTAAAAGTCCAAAATTTAGTAAACATTCTACAACTTATTTCCTAAAGTTTATAATGCATATTAATTGTGCTATCAGATAAGGGTCATGTTCAGTAAATCGGAGTTTTACGTGTTCCAGGAGTTTTAATAAAAGTTTGAATGACTTGGGACTGATTTTGGACACTGATCAGTTTTACTATATTGTAGTTCATATTTGTCACACATTAGCTAAAGAAACAACTTATATTTTTAATATTTAAAAATTCAGTCTTTCTATTAAATGTCATTCCCCTGTGTGTCCCAACATCCAAATAATGAAATCACAACTTCATTTACAAGCCGCCGTTGTCCAATTTTCTTTTAATTTGATATTTTACAATAAATTAAATAATTTGAAATGCAAACAGTAATAAATAATCCACTATTGCATTAAAGCAATATTTTAATTTAATTTTTCACAACTGTTCCCTTGCTTTTTTGTTATTCACCTGTCTTTAAATGTTAACAACCTTTTTCTGTACATAGATGACAACACAATATAATTATTCTTTTAAGTATTATTCCTTTTCACTAAAGTCCATATTTACCATTTCAAGAGTTTGACTATGTTCTGGCTATCATTCTGTGCAGGGAAATATTATAAAATTGAACAATTTTGGGTAAGTATTTTTATTCCTTGTCATTCACATGTCTTTAATTATTCTCAGAATAAAAAAAGTAATTTTTTTTTAACATATATGTGTGCCTAGTTAGTGTAGCAAATTGGATATCAAGTTAAGCTTAAATGCAAAAAAAAAAAACTCATATACTTAGAAAGTAAAATCACATGATTTGTCATTCCCCTGTTGTCATTTACCTGCCATCTTGGTAGACAAGAGAATGACATTAGAACAGATGAATTACATTTAAACTAGGCATATTAATTGCAATACATTTACATGATTACATTTACATGAATACATGATTTACATTTTAGAAGATATAAGAAATTAGTTCTAAATATAAGAACGCAATTAAAGCAAAACAATTTTTCTATTTTTCTAATGAATACATACTAACAAAGCAGTTGCCTGTATTAAGTGTCATTCCCCTGTCAAGTTGTCAATTACTTGTCTTGAAAATAATTTTTTTTTCATTTTGTATTTAATTTCTTTAAAATGATCGCTGCTACTGTTTGTTTTTTAGTTTAAACCGCCCATGTTAAAATATAATACAGAAAATAGGTTGAAAAACAGAAAAAAATAAATTGCAGCAAAAAAGATGAAAAAGCCCGTTTAAAGAAAATGATCCATATGCAATGCATTTTGTATATGGGTCAAACAAATTAACACAAATAAAGAGTATTGTGCATTTATTTGTTAAATATTAAATTTTTTTTCACCGTAGAAAAGTCAGAAATTTATATCCTGATGACCCTGTAATTTTTTTATACAAAATACAATAAATTTAATAAATACCTGTAAATTTGAGGGTAATTGTACATTAGTTAAAAATTACTCTTCCGAGATGCAAAATACTCCTTCAAAAGAAGTCGAAGTATAGAAGAATTCTAGCTCGACATATGCTGCTGCCTCATTCGGCACTGCTTTCGGGATTTGAATTTTTTTTTCTTACAATTGAGGTTTAAGTGAAATGTTTTATTATATAAAACTTACTATTAAAATATTATTGCAATATATTGACTTTACACAAAAATATTTAACTTTTAAATTTAATCAATCTCTTACTCAGTGGAGAGATGTTCATAATGTTCGGGGTATAACTTAGAGCTAATGACTTCCGTAACAAAAATGACACCTGTGTTTGGCTAAAAATGAAATTTATACGTAAAAATGGCTGAATTACTGCCATCATAAAATCTATATCAAAAAGTTATTTTCATTTCCGTATTTTTTCCTGGTCATCTTATCACCTGCTGAAACAATAATTTGGAAAGAAACAATTTCTTAAAAATCCCCCTTCACTTCGTATTTATTGCAAATCAACGATATTTCGATGCCATAAGAAAAATTCTAAAAAATGGCAATTTACAAATGTGGGCGTGGCTACATACACTGTTTACAAAAGTCCCGGCTATTCACAATTGAATCTAGTAGATATTTTCTGAATAAAGCTTATTTTCTATAATTGCCCTTAATTGTCATTGTTTCTTATAGGAAGCACGATAGTCGCAAACTTTGTGTAGGCTCCAACGAAACAGCAAAGTACGAGGTTTCCACTACAATTATTAAAGATGTCATGTTACCATAGTTAACAACCATTAGTTGTTGCTGAACTTTAATCATAGTATAATACCCAATCCACTGATGTTGCATTTACTTTGAGCAGGATATAAATCATCCGAATTCCAATAATGCATATATGTATCTACGCATACAAACATGTATGTTTGTACATATATTATATATATATATATATATATATATATATATATATATATATATATATATATATATATAAAGTATAAAAAGAATTTTAGAACTGAAAAAAGAAGGAAGGCTTAGCGAGAAGCTTACTTAATGGCGGTAAGGGGTTGTGACCTTACACCCCAGTTGTCAACAAGCTTGTCATAAATGCCGCGGCATTGCACTCCTGGACGCCAGCCCTGGCTGAAGCCAACCCCCGGAGTGACAATAAAAATTATCACAAGACCGTTAAAAAAGAAAAGTCCGATGGTAATATGAAGACCTTCACTGGATGAGCAACTAGTCCTTTAGACCACAATGACCTGTATATAACTTTTGTGTTATCGTTCTGCGGTCCTGTTATTCATAGTATGCGAACCTTCATCTGCTAAATGATATAAAAAAGATTTTAACTTTGAACAATAATCATTATTGTTACTGTATAAATTATCAATATAATGTAGCATAAAAGGAATGGGGTATTGTTGTAGATATGCTTGCTGTAGAAATGTCCGATCAAAATCAATACGGATGTCTTCATTGTAGATAATTTTTTGAATTCTAACTAATCCCCCCAAGAATACATTCCTAAATATATTCAAGTGAAGATTGGAATTCCAATTGATTAGACCGTTTATAGGTATATTAAAACTTTTTCTTTTGTCATAGATAGTAAAACTTACAGGTATTTTACTGAAATCTATACTTAAATCTAAAAATTCCACTACATTTTTAAGTGCAGCAGGATCCTGCTGCACTTAAAAATGTATGAGTAAATAAAAATGTATGATCCTGCTGCACTTAAAAATGTTGAAGTTGACTTTGAAGAGGCTGATCATTTGAGAGGTATTGTAAAGGTTGATGATGTACATGAGATGTATTATTTTAATGTATTTAATATTGATTGAAGTTGCGATAGATATAATTAAAAATTTTATGGTATTCGTGATTTATATGTTTTTAAATTTATAATACCGCTTTTATTGTATATACGTTTTTAATGTTTTATATGTGACGTGAAAGTATATTTAAATGATTTTTTAGAATTGTTGATTAGATTTATTAAATAATTTTCGAGTGACGGGAGTTTGACTTTTCACTTCGAGATTTTATACTTAGATAATTTGAAATTTGATACTTTTGACTTTTGGATCTTTCATGTTCTTTATTCGTGGTCACAAGGAGGCTAACTACGGATGCGTGCAGGCTTCCGGGAGTGGTGTCGCGACCGCGCAGCCGGCTGGTAACCGGGACTTAAATGAGGTCACAATTCCTCATTGGCCATTTTATTGCACCTAGCCCGTATATTTTCTTTTCGTTCTTGTTTTCATCTTGATCGTAAGGTTTTCAGGGTTATTGTCTTTTGAGTTTATATAATTTTGTGGAGTGTGTTTGCAACAATAAGGGCATATTATTCACAATAGAATATATAGTACTTAATGAATTTTGTTAGATCTTTTCAAGTTGTATGTAATTTTTAAAACTTTTAAATTATATATATATATATATATATATATATATAATTGAAGAATTTTAATTTACTTGTATTATATATACCAGAGATTGATCAATTACTGAAATGTTCTGTATAGCAAAAATGAAAATAAGATGGTCTGAAGTGATTATTTGATATCAATAGCGACTATATGACAAGCTGGTGAAGATGATAAAGAAATCATTACAAATAAAAAATTATAAATAATACATTATAAATAAAACAGGTACTAAATTGGTATAAAAAGCCCATTCTTTCCTTGCTCTCTATATAAATTAAGAAATTGAAAATGCAGGTGAGGGTGGGTAGTGAAAGCCTAATGAGTCCTCCATTTTGGGTCAAACATGATTCTATTAATTACCATTTGTAGAAAATAATTATTATTTGTAATACTAAAGAATTTGAGTAACTTTTCACGAATAACCTAGGATTTACCTAACTTTAAACAATCTCAAAACGAAGAAATATACTAATAATGACTACCATTAAACTTAAGTAGTTTGCAAAGTAGACATAGCTCTTTATATAAGCACCAATATGGCGGAGCATCCGTTTGCGTATTTGGGAGTTTTAGAGAGAATAAGTTTCATTTCCCGTTAAAATTCCCTGTTAGACGAGAATCTCAGTTAAACGAAAGTGGTTGTTCATTTTTAGCGGATTCATAGCATATTGTAAATATAATATATTTTTAAGTTTTCACAGCATAGTATTTGTAAATAATTAATATATAATATTGTTTAGGGACATTGTTGACTACAGTGATTTTCAACTAAGTTTATGTTCCAGATTTCTCACAAATTTTCAGTGCACTTTTTCATACATGGGCGCATGAAGAACGTTTTGCGGAAAGGGGGGGGGGGGTTAACTGAAGAATAAAATGCATAACATCGCCTAGATTGATGCTCGCCTTTGTTATCTTGACTATCCAAGGGGGAGAGTTGTTTTCCAATATGAGTGACCATGGCTTCATATTTAATAAAATGGCTGTAAAGGTTCAACTAATTTGGAAACAAGGAAACATTTAAAATGGTATACTTTGTATGTATGTATCTTACATAGGTAATAAATTTTGAAATATTGAGCATTTCATTCACTCTTAACATTTTTATGTTAAATTATTTTATTTTACTCACCAAGGAAATAAAACTTATTGAAAGTGCAAATTCCAATATAAATTCACTTACTTTACAAAAACCTTTTCCAAGTTAAAATGACCAATCGCTTAGCCTCCCCAGCCAAGAACATCACGTTACGCTACTGCTCGCTACACAAAATTATCTTCATTGGGAGATCTGAAAATATCCTGGGCCCGTTTATAAACAAATTTGCGAAAAATATGAAATTGAATATATATAATATGCCCAAAAGAAAGCGCTAAAATTGTATGGTAAGATATACCCGTACTACCTGTACTTATATTCTCGTAGGTTTGAAGATATACCTGTGTATTAGAAGCTATACCCGTACTACAATATATAACTTTAAAAAATATTTGCTAAAATAAAACAGATGAAGTATGTAATTGTAAATATCAATAATCCCCGTAATCATTAAACCCAAATGCAGTGAGTGATATCATTTAATCAAAAATTCAATTTGTATAAAAAAAATTTATATAATAAATTGCTTTATCATTCAAATCGAAAAATATTTAATACAAACCACCTGCCGTATAAACACATTGGATTTAATTCCGTTACTAAGCGACATGATATAATATTCTTCAAATAAATTGGCGGAAAAAATATCGCCTGCATAATGCTATATCTATGGAAAGTTTAATTGTGGGTATTTTATTAATATCTTGACAACCCCAGGTCTTAGAAACTCGAAACATTGAATGAATTTAAGTGGGGCTATTTCACGGCTATCCACATAATTTCATTAAATTCGGGACATCCATTCTCCTGTGATGATGAAAGCAAGCGGATTCGGTTTAAAAATCGTCGGACAAACGTCTTTTGATTGTTCGGATGGTGTCAAGATGGAAACCCAGTGATAATCCATTCGTTCGCTAATTAACCGATTTGTGGGAAAGTTGTTCAAAATCGTGCTTAACATAAAATAACTAATAAACTAATTCGAATAAAAAACATCTCACCGAGGCACATTGTTCTGGGACTTAAAGCATCTCTGCAGCGAATTTCGTAGCTGTCCGATGTTTTGATTTTCCGCTACAAACGACATATACATACAGACATATAAACTAGCAAACGTGTTCCTGTATTACGCAAGACTCCAACGAATTATCTGGTGTTGCCCGGGTTCTATATAAGCGTTTACTAAGTAATTAAATAAACACTCGTGACTTGAATAATACATTTAAGCACATCTTCTTAAATAATAAAAGGCAATGTCTGTGTGTCTGTCTGTGCGTCTGTCTGTCTGTCTGTCTGTCTGTCTTATACACTATACGTTTCGCCACCGCGCGTCGGAGAGCTACGAAATTTGGCAATCGGAGACCTGGGGGGGAGGGAAGGGGACACGTGAAAACCAATTTTTAAAATTTTAATTTTTTTTTTATTTATTTAATGTTTTATGCGATTTCGACCGTTTTTTGCCCTTTTTTCTCCACGATCCAGACGTCGTAGAAAAAAACAAATCACACCATCGGAAAGAGCACACAATTGCGAGTAAAAATATATCAATTTGAAATCTGAAGTTCGATTTCTAATATTTTTTAAAGATTTTAAAACAAAAGTCACTTTTGGCTCAAAAAAACGATTTTTGGTTTTTAAATTCTCGCATAGTAAAAAGTACTCATAATTTCGACTAATAATTTACATTTTTAGAAAGCTGAAATATCTGGCATTCTTACAAGTCTAATCTGGTCCAGAAATAATGAAAATTGCCTTCAGGATCGCAATTTTAAAGACGTCATGATTTTAAATTTCTCGGCGTTCCGCTCGGCGTGCCGCTTCGTTTCTCCCCCGCTGAAGCAGGGAAGGTGGTGGGTGGGGACGTCAAGGTGGAGGTGACGTCACGGTTCTGAATAGAGCTCCTTTGCTCTATATAAATTATTATATTTATATTTTAAATGATGGGACGATCTGGATTTTTTAAATGTATATTTTAACTTTTGGATATTTTAAATGGATATTTTAATTTTATGGATATTTTAAATGATGGAACAATGAAACAATGGAATGAGGATGATGGAATTAAGCATATGGTCATTTTAAATTGCAAATTAGCGCGCGGGAAGTTAGCGGTAGGCCCGGGTTCGATTCCCGCCACTGCCAAAACTGCCGCCGTGTTTACGTGGAATACGATCACGTTAAATATGTGGGTCCGTAAGTCCTTCGGAGAGGTTGGTGGTAGGGGAAGGAGGATACGGCCCCTGTGGATGCCTCCCCCACTGGGTTCCCGTCTAAATTGGGTGTATATATAGAAAGTTATGGAGATTGTCGCGGAGGACGCGGCAGCCCAGTGGTTAGCGCGGGGGAATTGCACTCAGTAGGCCCGGGTTCGATTCCCGCCACTGCGAAAACTTACGCCACGTTCACGCAGAGTACGATCACGTTAAACATGTGGGTTCGTGGGTCCTTCCGAGAGGTTAGTGGTAGGGGAAGGAGGGTACGGTCAAAATTGGGTGAATAAAAAGAAAGTTATGAGATTGTCGCGGAGGGCGAAGTAGCCCAATGGTTAGCGCGCGGGAATTGCACGCGGTAGGCCCGGGTTCGATTTCCGCCACTGACACGGAGTACGATCACGTTAAACATATGGGTCCGTATGTTTTTCCGAGAGTTTGGTGGTAGGGGAAGGAGGGTACGTTCCCTGTGGATGCCTCCCCCACTGGGTTCCGGTCTAAATTGGGTGGCACATCCTGGCCGTCCAACCAGTTACCTTACACCTTTCTGGTAGGTCGCGCCAACGAGTGTGCCACGGTTGGAATTTGCCACGATCAGCATTTTCAAGGGTTGCGAACAGGCTGGTCGCCAAAGGCGGCTAGTAAATAATAAAAGGCAATGTCTGTGTGTGTGTCTGTGTGTCTGTGTGTCTGTCTTATACACTATACGTTTCGCGACCGCGCGTCGGAGAGCTACGAAATTTGGCAATCGGAGACCTGGGGGGGAGGGAAGGGGACACGTGAAAACCGATTTTTAAAATTTGAATTATTTTTTTTGTTATTTAATGTTTTATGCGATTTCGACCGTTTTTTGACATTTTTGCCCTTTTTTCTCCACGATGCAGACGTTGTAGAAAAAAACAAATCACACCATCGGAAAGAGCAGAGAATTTCGAGTAAAAATATATCAATTTCAACTCTCAATTTCGATTTCTAATATTTTTTAAAGATTTTAAAACAAAAGTCACTTTTGGCTCAAAAAAACGATTTTTGGTTTTTAAATTCTCGCATAGTGAAAAGTACTCATAATTTCGACTAATAATTTACATTTTTAGAAAGCTGAAATATCTGGCATTCTTACAAGTCTAATTTGGTCCAGAAATAATGAAAATTGCCTTCAGGATCGCAATTTTAAAGACGCCATGATTTTAAATTTGTCGGCTACCGGCTCAGTTCTTCAACGGCATTTTCCTCCCATCCGCAGTAGTTTCTTCCCCGTCTCCATGGAGACCGCGCTTTCGGTTTTAAATGAATTACGAGCATAAGTGTTCTATACATCGGGCGAAATTATTATATTTATATGATATTTTAAATGGATATTTTAAATAATTTAAATGATTGAATTATGGTGGTTTGAATTGTGGTGATGTATTTGAAATTATTATATTTATGGATTGGTGGAACGATATGGATGATTTTTTGATTTTAAATGGATATTTTAATTTATGGATATTTTAATTTATAGATATTTTAAATGGATATTTTAATTTTATGGCTATTTTAAATGATAGAACGATGGAACGAGGATGGTGGAATTAAGAGCCTAGCATATGGTCATTATAAATTTAAATTAGCGCGCGGGAAGTTAGCGCGCGAGAATTGCACTCGGTAGGCCTGGGTTCGATTCCCGCCACTGATGCGGAGTACGATCACCTTAAACATATGGGTCGATAATTCCTTCCGAGAGGTTGGTGGCAGGGAAAGGAGGGTACGGTCTCTGTGGATGCCTCCCCCACTGGGTCCTGGTCCAAATTGGGTGAATAAAAAGAAAGTTATGGAGATTGTCGCGGAGGGCGCGGTAGCCCAGTGGTTAGCGTGCGGGAATTTCACTCGGTAGGCCCGGGTTCGATTCCCTCCACTGACAAAACTGCTGCCGCGTTCACGCGGAGTACGATCACGTTAAACATGTGGGTCCGTAAGTCCTTCCGAGAGGTTGTTGGTAGAGGAAGGAGGGTACGGACCCTGTGGATGCCTCCCCTACTGGGTTCCGGTCTAAATTGGGTGAATAAAAAGAAGGTTATGGAGATTGTCGCGGAGGGCGCGGTAGCCCAGTGGTTAGCGCGCGGGATTTGCACTAGGTAGGTCCGGGTTCGATTCCCGCCATTGCCAAAACTGCCGCCGTGTTCAGGCGGAGTACGATCACGTTAAACATGCGGGACCGTAAGTCCTTCCGAGAGGTTGGTGGTAGGGGAAGGAGGATACGGTCCCTGTGGATGCCTCCCCCACTGAGTTCCTGTCTAAATTGGGTGGCACTTCCTGGCCCTCCAAACAGTTACCTTACACTTTACTGGTAGGTCGCGCCAGCGAGTGTGCCACGGTTAGAATTTGCCAAGGTCAGAATTTTCAAGGGTAGCGAACAGGCTGGTGGCCAAAGGCGGCTAGTTTTAAAATAATTTCGATTCGAAAATGACACAAATAAAATCGCACGTGCTGTAAGTAAAAACAAAAATCATTTGAATCGCAATTGACCTTATATTCAACACACCGCTCATGAAAAAGACAAATCTCATACACCCTCCTTCAGCGGAAATCCTCGTGTTCCCTCCTTTCGCGGAAATCCTTATGCGTGCTCCTTCCGCGGAAATTGCATGCACCCTCCTTCCGCGGAATTCCTCATGACTCTCCTTTCGAGTAAATCCTCATGTACCCTCCTTTCGCGGAAATCTTCATGCACCCTCCTTCCTCGGAATTCCTCATGCACTCTCCTTTCGAGGAAATCCTCATGTACCCTCATTTCGCGGAAATCTTCATGCACCCTCCTTCCGCGGAATTCCTCATGCACTCTCCTTTCGAGGAAATCCTCATGTACCCTCATTTCGCGGAAATCTTCATGCACCCTTCTTCCGCGGAATTCCTCATGCACCTTCCTTTCGCGGAAATCCTTATGCACCTCCCTTTCAGCCCATCCTAAAATATCCACTCCCCTGTGACAATATGAGTGGTTCCTAGAATGGCAACCAAGAGCAAATGCGAGATTCTTTAACATAACCCAAATACATGTGCCGGATAAATAAACATTATAATTAAACATCAGATGGGTTTATGAATTTCTTTTTCTGGCGTGGTCTGTGATATTTTAAGCAGCTGATGAAAAGAAAATAATAAAAAATTGTGCGTTTTAAACCAATCCCACATAAAAGTGGAATCGTTCTAGTCAGGTCCTGAATAGATCGAATTTCCAATCATTGCTCAAGTTCTAAATAACCGTCCACTACGTATAAATTATTAAATAAGGACTCGTTGCTTAAATACTACATTTTAAAACAATGTATAACAGTTTCTATCCAAAAATTGTACGAAATAAAACGCCCGCATGCTTCACAAAAAAAAAAAAAAAAAAAAATCATAATCACAATTGACCGTATATTCGACCGCTCACGAAACAAGGGATTTCGCTAAAATCCACATGCATCCAAATAAATATGAAGCGCCATCTATCTGAAATTCCCGGTCTCGCGATCGACATGCTTATGATTGCCACAGTGTCTCGAATGAAATTTGAGCCACATTTCCTTCCACGCGTTTTATGGAGATTTTAACAGTGGCAAAGGAAATTTTATCCTATAAAATAAATTAAAAACTAATTCGATATTAAAAGAAAAATAACATCGATATGCACTATTCGGGTCCTGAAGTACCTGGGCACCAAACTTCTTGGTCGTACGACTCAATTTTCCCGCTTCAGACGGCACAGGCAGACGGACATTACAGACAGACTTTATTAACTAAGATGAACTTTATTAAGTATTTTAATATAATTAGATTTATTAAGTATCACAGACAGACTTTACTAATTAAGATAAGATATATGGTACATAGAATTGAAAATGTTACTGTGAGACTGTTTTTTCGCCTCCTAATTAAATTTGTGGGTTAAAAATTAAAACAAAAATATCTCCCAGTAATGAGATTTAAATAAGCAATGTATGGCATAACATTCATATGTTCTTAATTCGAAATTCGAATAATTCACGAAAGGACCCAATGAATTATTGAACAAACAAGATTATTTTAGGATGATGAAATGTCCCTAGGTATTTAAAAACCATGAGTATGAAGAATGCTGGGTTTTATACTAAGTTAGTGGGTTTTATACTAATTATAAAATCGTATCCAGATAAAGCCTTGAAATATACTTGTGATGAATTGTTGATTTAAATATTAAATGAATAATTTTTACTTTCTCATACGTAGTATTGAGAAAGTATTGTTTTCACGAAAATTTCAGATTTCGAGATTTTGTTGCCAATATAAATGTTTTAAGAGCTCCTGAACGCGTTTTGACTACGTCGGGAGTGTTGTCCGTCTATATGTTTGTGGTCGATTTCTTGTGAACACTATAGCAGCTACAAATATTAATGGTTGGTTTTCACGAAATTTTTTCCGGCTTTGTTATCGAAAAATCTAGAATTAGATTTAATTTCCTTACTTTCCCTGCAATGCATGGAAATATATAGGGAAAGTATTGGAATCACGCCGAAAATCGCAACTCGAGTTTTCGACGGATCTACGCGTTTTGAGACCTCAAGAAGACGAAAAAAATATTTTTACCGTAACGTCTGTGTGTGTGTCTGTCTGTCTGTCTGTGCAGATTTTGTATCCACTCTAACTAAAAAACTAATGGACCGCATTTAATAAAATTTGGTAGGTAAGTCACTTGTGGGTGAAACTGGTGCTGATTAGTTTTAGGTACGATTCGGAATAAAATAATACGCTTTTTTTTGCGAAATGGCCCGCAAAAGCTTGCATCCACTCTAGCTAAAAAAACTAATGAACCGAATTTCACAAAATTCGTTAGATAAATCTAGTGTTGGTTACACTGGTGTTGATTAGATTTTGATACGAGTAGGAAACAAATAACTTGCCGTTTTTTGCAAAATGGCCCGCAAAAATCGCCAAAATGTAAAATAAAAAACTACGTATGCTCAAATATAGCCATTAAATGCCTGTTTTATACGTAATTTTTAACGAAGAAAAGAATAAGACCAACCCCATTACATTAGGACTAGCTGTTTTCGAGATATTTTAGTTTTTCGTATTTTCTCTTCTCCGCCTTTGAAAATAACTCCAGTTATCAAATGAGAACGAAAATTGAATTAAAAGTGAAATAAATTTAATTAAAATAAAGATAACGTGGATATAAGTCTGCAGGGAAAGTCATGTGCTTCCCACATCAGATTTTTTTAAATTCCATTAAAAACTTCTAAATTTATTTGAAATCTTATATTGTTTTAACACAGCAGCATAGGACAAAATTTCACATAATCATGCATAAAAGGGTTAATTTATGGCTTAGTGAACATGAAACTTTATAGTTATAAGTCCGTGACGTCATTAACCTCCCATCGGGGGAGGGGGGCATGTTACCCGCCCCAGGGGTGTTGTATATTGTCAAGTATGGTATCAATTGAAAGATTTTTTCAAACTCTATAAAGTGAAGGGTAACACGCTATAATTGTAGTCATTTGAACACATGATATCTATTTTTCAAAATTTTTATTGTAATATTTAAAAAAAAAATCGTACTAAAATGGATTCTGGTGTCAGAAAATCAAGTTGAGCCACATTTCACTAATTTTTTTGTAGCTAAGAAACTGCAGTATTAATAAACGATAATTAAAGTTCCGAGCACTAGTGAAGATTTGAAATGAAAACTTGAAGTGTACCACGTTTTAACAGATAGCCAAAGGCAAATTACTATTTAAATTACTGCACGATATTTAAATATTACAAATATTGTTTAGTAACTGCGTTATTCCGCCAAGTTTTGTTTATGGGATGGTTTAGACAAAAATCTGATGTGGGCAGCACATGCCTTTCCTTATATAATGCAATGAATTTACTACATTTACAGTAAAAAAAAATATATTTTTATAGTAGATATTTATATTATTTCCAAGATATTGAATTTTCGTCAATGAGTCGTCATTTTCATTGATTTAGCGTCATTTTTATCTATTTGGCGAGTTATTCGTTAATTTAACAACATTTAAAACAGTCGCCAAGTTGGCGACATTCCACCAACTTCGTCACCAAAATCTCGCCAAGCGTTATGGACGGAGAAATAAGTTATTCTTACAGCAGATAAATGACTATTGGCGTTCAAATACAAAAGTGTTACTCAAAGTATCTTTTTTTATGAATGGAACGAGCTAGATTCACGAGATGATCTCACCAAATTTATCGCATGGTATTACACATGAAAAGTGAACATGTTTTTCAATAAGAAATTTTTTTGTTATTTTATATGACTTTTGATAATTTTTTTGAAAAATGTGTAATATCTCGAGAACGGTTCATGTTAGCGTTTTAAAATGTATGTCAATCGTTTTCTAATGAAAAATTACATAAGAAATGTCTATTTGACTAATTTTATTAGCGGTTTTGATTTTTTGACGATTTTTTCAAAATATCACACGGAAATTTACGGATTGTGATTTTTGTACCAAATTTCGTTCTAATCGGTCCATTCGTTCGTCAGTTATCGTCTCCACAGACTCACTGACACACACACACACAGACATCACCTTAAAAATGTTTGATTCGTGATCAGGGATGCTTGAAACGTGCTCTCCTGTCGAAAACTCGAATTCGAATTTTTGATCCCGTCACAATACTTTCCTTATACATTATGTATATAAGGAAAGTAAAAAAGAAATTTTCGGAATTAAGCTCTTTGTTAAGTACAGTTTTTCAAACTGATGCTTAAATAAAAACCGCATGTTCCTGCGATAATTGAAACCCATCTTACAAATTCTGCATTAACAAATTAATTAACCAAGCATAAAATTATAACAGAACAGCTTGAAACTTTTTGAGTTAGCAGCAGGGTCGGCTGGTATAAATCCCACTGGTTTAAACCTTCTTTTAAACGGCAGTGTTTTTGTTTTTTTAAAGCATTTTTACTTATATATTCCTTATATACATATAATGTATAAGGAAAGTATTCTGACGGGATATTGTGTTGTAAGTATTGTGTCGAAAATTCGAATACGAGTTTCCGACGGAAGAGTAAGTTTCAAGCATCCCTGAACATGAATCAGACGTTTCTGAGATAATGTCTGTGTGTGTGTGTGTGTGTGTGTTTGTGTGTGTGTGTCAGTGAGTCTGTGGAGACGATAACTCACGAACGAATGGAGCGATTCGAATGAAATTTCGTACAAAAATTACAATCCGTGAATACTGGAAGCCTATTGTTTTTAAACACAATCAAATGTTCAGAACCCCCCCCCCTAAATTTTCGAGTGAAAATTTAAAAAATTCATCAAAAAATCAAATCCTTTACTAAAGTTACGCAAATAGACATTTCTTATGTAATTTTCCCTTAGATAACGATTGACATAAACTTTGAACCGTTCTCGAGATATTGCACATTTTTCAAATACATTTATCAAAAAACCCCATGAATTAAAAAAAATATTATCTTTTCAGGAACATGTTCACTTTTCATATGTAATATCATGCGATAAATTTGGTGACATCATTCTCGTGGATCTAGCTCGTTCCATTCATGAGAAAATATACTTTGAGTAATACTTTTGTATTTGAACGCCAATAGTCATTTAACTGCTATAAGAATAACTTATTTCTCCGTCCATAGCGCTTGGCGAGATTTTGACGACGAATTTAGCGGAAAGTCGCCAACTTGGCGACTTGTTTTAATGTTGCCAAGTGGATAAAAATGACGCTAAATCAAAGAAAGTGACGACTAATTGAAGAAAATTCAATATCTTGGAAAGAATATAAGTATCTACTATAAGAATAACCTATTTTTTTTTTTACTGTAAAAGTATTCATTGCATTATATAAGGAAAGTTAGGTGCTGCCCACATCAGATTGTTTTGGTTTGGAACGTGGTTTCGGGTTAGTTTCCAACCTTGAATGATAGAAAAATTTAATATTTCGGAACAGGCAAGCAAAGAGAGTTTTGAAAACGAGTTCCTTATTTGGGAAGCAAGCTGCTACACAAATCCACTGAAAACTAAAAAGTGCACATCGGTTGGTATAATTGCTGTATGACAATTTATATCTAAAATAAAATTACTGAAAACATTTTCATTTTCCTGTAATCCATCACATGCTACTTACTCTATGTCATTTTATTTAGAAAGGCAGGGTGGGAGCCTCTCACATAATAATTAACTATGTTTTTATAATAACTTTCAGAAAATAAAACATATTAATCATTAAAAAAATTCTTTAGTAAATTTCAAGCTGAAGCTTGAATAAAAATAATGTTAAATAAAATCGAAATAGCTGCTCTTAGTCCCCTGGACGAGTCGGACGGTCTGGGTCTTCTACACAATCAGCATGGGGCTCGGTAGCCCATTGGTTAGAGCGCTGGAGTTGCACTCGGTAGGCCCGGGTTCGATTCCAGCCACTGCCAAAACTGCCGCCGTGTTCATGCGGAGTACGATCACGTTAAACATGTGGGTCCGAAAGTCCTTCCGAGAGGTTGGGGAAGGAGGGTACGGTCCCTGTGGATGCCTCCCCCACTGGGTTCCGGTCTAAATTGGGTGGCACTTCCCGACCGTCCAAGAAGTTACCTTGCACCTTTCTGGTAGGTCGGACGGTCTGGGTTTCAACAACAACAACACAATCAGCATGAAATCAGACGCTTTATCTTAATATGACGAATAATGACTCAAACCCACCGCTGTATGACTCAAACTATCCGAAGTAACGGACATTTTAGCTCCGTCAAGAAAGTTGTCACTCAGAGGTTCATTGCAGCCACAGAATGCTATAATAGTCTGTGATTACAGCATTCCCTGATGTAGCTTCACAATATATACAGGGTGGCCCAAAAAGGTTGAAACGCGGTTTAATTCTTTACCTGTTGGAGATAAGTAGGCAATGTAAATTGCCAAACAAATTCGACAGTATATGTATAATTAAAGAAGGCAAAAGGTGTTTTATTTTATCTACCGCAAATAATTTGTAATAAGATAGTATATAAAAAAATATTTCATTAAACTTATTAGTATCACACCCAGCCACAAGTGGTCAGGAAAACTGCTGCTCCGAAAAAGGACGCAGTATATTAAAATGATTTGAACTTCTCTGTACTCACTCAGAACGTCTGCGCGGCAGTACAGCCCAATGCTCGGTACTCATACCCGATCTCTAGCGTGTGAGTCTTCATTCCACCTTTTCAAAGATACAGTATTGAGGTATATTTGTCACGCAATCATCAAGATAAATGTTCCCAGATGTAATATTGTACGTAAATATCATACGTCCCTCTAATCAAACATAAAACATATATTTAAATTAAATGAACTTCAAATCAGATAGTATATAATTTCATTGTTGAGCAATATCCTGAACAAAGCTAATAAGTATTTAATATACAGGGTGTCCCAAAAAGATTGAAACCCGCTTTAATTCTTTACCTGTTGAAAATAAGTAGGCAATGTAAATTGCAAAAATGTTGAAAGTGAAGTAGAAAATAAGACTACGTTGCTGAAATAGTCACTCCATTAATTTTCAAAAAGTTACACTTTTTAAATTTTTATACGGCCCCCCCTTAGATAAATTTTGTCAATCAGAAAATTTTTATTTTTAATGCAACAAGATCATTAAAGAAACCACATATCTGTATCTTTAAAATCAGCCGAATTATGATAACGGAAAAAATCTGTCTTATGCCACTTTTCCGCACCATGTGAAAGTCTGTTTCATCAGTGAAAATAGGGATCATAAACAAATTGACGATGGAAATTGTTTAGATAAAAAAAGAGTACTTAAAAGTACTTAATTATTGAAAAAGTACTTAGTTATTAGAAAGCACTTAATAATCATTGCTTGCATTGTTAGCCTACGCGGAATTCGCAAAAATGTCTCCGATGTATTATCATCCAGTTTTATCTTTTTTGTGATATCTCACGAATAAGCATTTCTAATTTGACACATGGTTCCCCATTCACAATGTTCAATTTTCAAATTTTCAATTAAATATAACTCGCTTAATTTTAAAGATACAGATATGCGGTTTTTTTAATGATCTTGTTGAATTAAAAATAAAAATTTTCTGATTGATCAAATTTGTTTAACGGGGTCGTATAAAAATTTAAAAAGTGTAACCTTTTGAAAATTAATGGGAGGAATATTTCATTTACGTAGTCTTATTTCCTGCTTTACTTTCAACATTTTTGTAACTTACAATGCCCACTTATCTCCAACAGGTAAAGAATTAAAGCGCTTTCAAGCTTTTTGGAACACCCTGTATATAACACTGAAACAAACTTTAGTTTTTGATATTTGTTTCAGTTCTAGAAAATTCTCAAAATAATGAAGTCAACGTGGTTATTCCCGAATGACGAAAGGCCCACAGAGAATCATAAAACATGCATGCCAAGAATGTGGGTTAAGAGGTGGGTTTGAGTCATTATCCGTCATATTAAGATAAAGCGTCGGATTTCATGCTGTGATCGATTAGCGTTTTAAATGAATAATTAAGAATATAGTTAGAACAATGTGGTAATGATAATCGAAAGTTATGGATTAGTACAGACTAAGCAAAGAAATGAACAAACCTTTGAAATTTTGTAAAAATCATTGGAATGCTCGATGTGTAACAGTGAAAATGAATTATATATATATATATATACAGGGTGCCTAGAAAGCTCCGGAAGGGCGCAATATCTCGAGAAATACACTTCGGATCAAAAAATAAAAAAACACGTATTCAATATTTTTAGATAAGCTATCCAATGATACCAAAATTGACCCCCTCCCCCCTCCTGGGGGGTTGGGCAACTTTGAAATTTTCAATGGGAACCCCCATTTTTTATTGCAGATTTGGATTCTCTGGAAAAAATTACATACATTTGACCTACGATTTTTGCTCCCCCAATGGCGCTAAAATCGAAAAAAACGGAAGTGCAGCACTAACGTTTAAAAGTTACAGAAAAAAGCACCCTGATCATGAGAGGCAAGGGGAGTTACAGAAAAAATCACCCTAATCGTGAGAGGCAAGGGGACTCATGTTAATCAAACACCCCGAAGGGAACAGAAGACTACTACGTCCACATCGTTGTTCCTGGGTAGTGATAAAAGTAGTTTTGAACCATTTTCTAAACTGAAGTCAACAGTTGTCGCTGAAGTGAACGGTTAGCGGGGGGAGGGGGGCAATTCGAGCATCATTGTATAGTTTCTTTGAAACGTAATAATTGTAACTATTGAACACGTAATTTTTTATTTTTCTATCCGAAGTGTATTTCCCGAGACATTCCCATTTTTAAACGTTTGTGCCCCACTTCCGTTTTTCTCGATTATAGCGCCATTGGGGGAGCAAAAATCAGAAATCGTAGGTCAAATGTATGTCAAATGTATCAAATTTTTTCTGGAGAATCCAAATCTGCAATAAAAAATGGGGGTTCCCACTGAACATTTTAATGTTGCCCCACCCCCTCTCTCAGGAGGGGGGAGGAGGTCAATTTTGGTATCATTGCATAGCTTTTCTAAAAATATTGAATACGTGTCTTTTTATTTTTTGATCCCAAGTGTATTTCTGGAGATATTGCGCCGTTCCGGAACTTTCTGGACACCCTGTATATATATATATATATATATATATATATATATATATATATATATATTAGAAAGAAGTAATAATAAACGTAATTAATTCAAGTAAACGTGAAATATTAACACCACCATAGAAGCAAAACCACGGCCATAATGCCGATAATAGAAAAGATTAGCACCGGCCCAAATTAGAAGATTAAAAGAATTAAATTCATCTTCAGGTCTGAGTATTTAATTCTAATTAAACCAAACAAATGCCTGTTTCAGATTGGACAATAGTACATTACTATAAATATCCAAACTGAGATTACAGGTACCAAAAGATGAAAAAATGATGATAAGGCACATTAGGAAAATGTGTATTACCATGTGGCAGGAATATATATATATATATATATATATATATATATATATATACTATAGCTTACTAAAATATGAAGGATACTATGCAAATATGATTAAATAAAGAATTTAATGTTATTAAGTAAATGGATTGAAAATGCAAAATACATTTAATTTATTGCGCAAATGCAGCTCATAAATAAAATGATTTCAATAATAATAGTAGTTTGAAAATCCAATGAACGAAAAGTAAGAAGATGTAACATGATAAACCTAACTTTTTAAAACACCCACAGAATAAAATATAATACAGCAAATCATCAATTGATTGATAGGTTTATCGTGTTACATCTTATTACTTTTCGTTCATTGGATTTTCAAACTACTATTATTATATATATATATATGTGTGTGTGTGTGTGTGTGTGTGTATGTATGTATGTATTACATAATAAAGAAACATGTTTGTGCAGTTCGTAATGGGAAATCGAAGCGTAGCACGACAATGAAATTTGGTACACAGGTGCTAAGGTGTTATTACACGGAGCAATTCCTTCTAGCAATTTTTCAGCAACATTATACATTTCAATGGGAAAAAAATTTTACCGTCGAATTGCCGCAATGTTTTTCGAAGTAATTAATAAACATTGGTCAATTTCTGAGCGCGAACCAATCGGAGGACAATAAGTTTTGACGTCACTCAGCTCTGCCTTTCTTCTACTGAGTTGCATTAGAGATGGCCATGGCGACAGCGAGCACATCGCAATCAGCTTAACTACGTTGGAATCTGGAGTTGGAAAAAAATATTAATAGAATTTCTACCAAATATATATATGTATATATATATTTGGTTGACAGCTGTGGGATATAAAAGATTCAAATTATGCAAAAAACAAAAACAAAAAAAAACCACTAAAGAATGCTTCGTGGAATTAAAGTGGCGACATTAGAGAGGAGAGGCCGAAAGTATAATTGACAGGCGGGCTTGCTGAAGTTCGGCAATAAAAATTGTCCTGTGTAATAACACCGTTAAGGACCCACATAGGTGCACCTCGGTGTTTGTAATTTTGATTTAGGTTTTCAATTATTTTATGTGTTACTCCGTTTTATAACAACTTTGGCCGGTAATCTAACAAAGCCATTCCTTAGCGACCTAAAGCAATATCACAGAGTTTCCATCTTGACTCCATATAAATATCGAGCAATGTTTGAACCGTATCCTCCGTTGGATAATTTCCCCATTGTTATTTTTTTAAATACATCGAAATTTGTAATTTTACATGATCTGATATATATATATATATATATATATATAGTTTCCTTTTGTTAGATATTTCCTTTCATATCCTCTTTACTTTATTACTTTATTTTCCTCCGTATTGGTTTTGAACCAGGGTATGACACTGTTCATGTTTTAAATTAGTCTTATTATATTTATTTTTATATTTACTTTTATTATATATATACATAATATGATGATTTAACTATAGAACAGAGAGAAACTGTAACTCAAAAATCTTAACTTAAAGTATCCTTACAAATTATAAAAAAGTATAAAATAGAGAATGGTCAATCATGAGGAAAATAAAATGCATATTTCTAGTCATCAAGCTAAAGATAATCAACAAATATCAATGGTGTGGATTCGAAAATAGAAAAACAAAAAAAATATCCAAAAATTAAAGCTATACACGTGAATAAGCACTAGTCTTAAAAAATTGTTCATTTCGAACATATTATTTTTCAAATCCAAGTAACTAATCAAAATGAACACAAAATATGCTTGTTTCTGAAATAAGAGATATATTATATCTATAAACTCTTATTATTTGGACTACAAGAATATATATCGGAAAATTATAAAGGAAAAGGGAATACCTGAAATACACTGTAATGTCCTATTATACATAATGTCCTATTATACAGTCCTATTATACATATGTCCTATTATATAGTCGCATCCGCAAAAAGTAAGATTTGCACAACTATGTAAGTTGGATGAAACATCCCTATATATCTCAGAATTCTAACAAAAATAAAATTTCGACTTCGTAAATAATTTAATTTTTTGTAATTTTTAAGTGATCGTATTCAGTCATCATAATGGGCTGACCGCACTTCAACTGAAGTTCTGCTATTAGCCTCTCTGTATCAGAGCCATTTTAAAGAGGGACAAAGATAATGGGTAGGTTCTTAGCATTTGGAAATAACTTCAGGAGAGAGGTTTCGAATATTTTATGTTCTTTTCTAATTTATGTAGGTAAGGAATTTCCCCTAATATGTGATCATAGCCCGTGGGAGGGTGCGAACTATTTTGTTTCTATTGCGTTTTCATAAGCGGTCAAATTGGAGTATCGGACATATAAAAATTATGGTATTTGCAGAAGATATGTAAATTGTATCGAGATTTGATTTTTTATCGTGAGAATAATTTTAGTTCAAAGCAGACGATTTGGTAATTGAGTATGGTGATACTTGTGGCTATATTATTTAAGTACCGGACACGTATATAGAATCCAGGCAACGTTAGTTTAATTTCAAATACAAAAGAAAGAAAACTCTTCTCGGTAGGCGTACTAGCCTGAGGCGAAAGTTCTTTACAATGACACAAAAATCTGATGTGGGCAACACATGAATTTCCTTATATAATGCAATCAATTTACTACATTTACAATGAAAAAATAGGGTTTTCTTATAGTAGATATTTATATTTTTTCCAAAATATTGAATTTTCGTCAATGAGTCGTCATTCTCATTGATTTAGTGTCATTTCTATCCATTTGGTGAAATTTTCGTCAATTTGGCAACATTTTAAAAAGTCGCCAAGCTGGCGACATTTCGCCAAATTCGGCGCCAAAATATCGCCATGCGTTATGGACGGAGAAAGAAGTTATTCTTATAGCAGATAAATAACTATTGACTTTCAAATACAAAAGTATTACTCAAAGTATCTTTTCTCATGAATGGAACGAGCTAGATCCACGAGAATAATGCCACCAAATTTATCGCATGATATTATATATATGAAAAGTGAACATTTTTCTTAACAGTTAATATATTTTTTTTAATTTATGGGATTTTTTGATAAATTTATTTCAAAAAATGTGCAATATCTCGAGAGCGGTTCATGCTAGCGTTCTAAAGTTTATGTCAATCGTTTTATAAGAAAAAATTACATAAGAAATGTCTATTTGTGTAACTTTATTAAAGGTTTTGATTTTTCGATGATTTTTTCAAAATTTCAGTCGAAAATTTAGGGGATTCTGAATATTTGATTACGTTTAAAAACAATAGGCTTCCAATATTCACGGATTGTAATTTTTGTACCAAATTTCATTCGAATCGCTCTATTTGTTCGTGAGATATCGTCTCTACACGCTCACTGATACACACACACACACATATACTTTCACACACACACATACTTTCACACACACACACATCATCTCAAAAATCTTTGATTCGTGATCAGGGATGCTTGAAACGTGCTCTCCTGTCGAAAACTCGAATTTGAATTTTCGACCCCGTCACAATACTTTCCTTATACATTATGTATATAAGGAAAGTAATATATATTGAGACAATAGTTTATAGTAATTTACGATGCAGAAATTCACACTGAGAAGGATATAGACAAAATATAACTTTATTTACTAGATAGTTTAAAATATACAGTGCTACTAACAACAGCTCGAAGTACGTAATAATTAAAATACTGTTTTGAATTACATCGAGCTTGCTTATAGTATATGCCTGCGCAGAAGCATAGCGAAATCATTGTATGCAAACAATGGTGACCGCGAAATAAACAAGTTCAATAAAGTTTAATGTTTTGTGATTTAGCTAAAGGAGTACCTAGTATATCCCCGCATCATACGTGAGCAAACGAGGCTTTCTTTCGTATCAGTTCATAATAGTAGTGGAAAGTGATGACTGGTTAAACCGTTAAAGACACTTCCTTTGATTCTTTTAAAGATTTCCATCAAAGGACGGGTTTCAAACGATCTATGCTGATGTTGCTTTTGCGTCACGGATATCGACAGTGTAATAATTTTCTGTGCGTGCACATATTTGAAAGAGTCCATCATATTGGGTTTGCAACGGCTGTTTAACAAAGTCCTGTGGCAGCAGACGACTCTGCTCCTGCCAAAGACATCGATTGAAGATTCTAGGAACGTGTACCCGAATTATAAGTTCGGAACGGAAGTTAACTTTTGCTCTAACCTTATAATGTCGGTCTTGTAAGCACCGGGTCCCCAGTTCGAGCATGGCTCGGGACAAGGAATATCAAATCCTACAATGATTACCTTGGACATATGAGCACGCAACCTTCTCTCTCCAATGATCTAAACACGAGATGGCAGCACCACGCTGAGCCAGAGGCGCCGACCACTCCCTTCCTGGTTAACCACGACTGACATCACGCCTTTGGTACAACACGCCTCCCGACTATTCAGCCCTCGACTGAGTTTCGGGATGGAGACGCGGCGGGAGTTTTCTGGGTGGGCCCCCTCCTTACCGAAATTCGACCGGTCTTCTCATCAGGGGGTGGAGTGTGTGGCAGCAGCCGACTCTGCTCCTGCCAAATACATCGATCGAAGATGCTAGGAATCAGTACCCGAATTATAAGTTTGGAGGAGAAGCTAGCTTTTTCCCTAACCGTATAGTGTCGGTCTTGTAAGCACCGGGTCCTGAGCTTGGGCCTGGCTCGGGAACATTAATTCCTAGTCCTTTCGTACAAAAATTTGTGTTGACCTGAAAAGTGCCTTGTGAATAAAAATATTTGTTAAATGAAGTGACGCAGAAACCGGGTGTAGTCGCTGTATTTGTTGTCCTAAATTCAAAACGAATACGTGAGCATAATTAGGGATATCTTTTAATGAAGAGTCACAAAGGTCTTCACTTGGCAATCGTAAGAAAGTGCCATAGGTCAATAATGCACTGGAAAGCTTTTGACCTCCTTGGATTGCAGATCAAATTTCTAAACATACACTCTGAAGCACATCCATCCAATGCTGTATATCCTGACATCGTATTGCTGATTTTAGTTGGGGATGAAAGCATTCCACCATGAAATTGGCGGCAGTATGATCTTCAGTTGTTCTGGTTTTCCTACTTCCTAAACATTGCATTAAATGATCAAACATATCATTTTCAAATCGTCGCCCTTGGTCGGCACTGATGACTTCAAGTATTCCGAATCGAAATATTCATCCACAAAAGAATACGTCTGAGACAATGACAGCTGTTTTTCCAAATAAAGAAATGGAGAAGATAAAAGCCAGCGCTTAAAACGATCAACACAAGTGATGATATCAAAAGATATCAAAACCCCTTTGATACTAGAAAGGGTCCTCCTATGTCGATATGAACATGGTGAAATCTTCTACTAGGCGTACCAAAATTGATTTTTGACAGACAATACACTTACTGCTTCATTCTACACAGTCTATTCAGAGTGATGGCCAAATAAAGCTTTTGTGTATCATATTCACAGTGCCTCAATTCCTGGATGAACTAAATTGTGGAATCTGTAGAGTACTTTTTGTCGAAAAGCCCGTGGTATGAATGGCCGAATTTTACCCGTTGAGGTATCACATTGCATGGCATCGGATGGATCAAAAGAGATACCTTTTAGCCATACAGTAAGACAACAGCGTTTTAGATCGTTTATCTGGTCTTCACTTTGAGCTTTTGAGTTCACTTTTATCTTTATTACTGGTCAGTATTACATATGATCTGTATTGTATAATAACCATGCGTATAAACAAAAAAAAATTAGCTAATAATTGTTGTCACAAGCAACACACTGAAAATTGAATATGAATTATTTGATTCAGATATCTTATAAACAATGTATAGAAAATATTAAAAAGAAAGCAATGTTACATTAATGAAAAAATTGCTTAAATATCACAGGCACTTAAGTTAAATTTTTATTTTAAGAAAACTAATAACGATTATTTGAGGAAAATTTTTATAAAAATGGTTTAATTTAAGATGAGACTTTTCATTATACACAATTTCTAGCTGTAGAAATCGAAAATTAAAGAAATTGAACAAATAAATTAATATTGGACAAATAAGAAACATGTAATTTTTAAAGTGGAGAAACTTTATAATATTAATACTATTTAATTACAGACATGTATATTCAATGATATTAACAATCGTAAGAAAATTATATGAACCAAAATAACGGTACACAAAAATTACATTATAAGACAAAAAATAATACAAACATTTTGCTTAAGAAAACTGTGCTGAATGAAAAATTATCTTGATAAAATAGTAAGCATTTAACAAATTAAACTTAATATATAGAAAACATAAATATTTAATATTTTTTAAATTAGTGAGAATTTTGTTGTTGTACAGTCTTCGTTTATTCTGCAAATTCGTAAGCTACTGTAAAAATGCTCATTTTCCCAGTCGAACACAAAATTCATTTTTTCTGTTTATTTATTATTGAGAAATTTTGCGAAATTTCATCCATTAGTTTTTTAGCTAGAGTTTATACCGACAAGTTTTTGCAGGCCATTTCGCAAAAAAAGGCAGGTTCTTTTAATCCCGAATCAAAACAAAATATAATCAGCACTAGAGTAATCCACAAATGACTTATAACATTTTATGAAATTTGGTCAATTAGTTTTTGAGTTAGTGTGGATACAAATCTGCCCAGTCACACACACACAGACCTCAAGCTAAAAATAGTTTCTTCGTATTCTAGAGGTCCCAAAGCGTGTAGATCCGTAGAAAACTCCAGTTGCGATTTTCGACATGATTCCAATACTTTCCCTATACATTACCATGTATTGCAGGGAAAGTAATAAGCGGCTATTTTCCAAGCATCTATTATTCGACTTCGCTGAAATGGCAGAGCTACCTAGATTTTCCGTCATAAATTTGCAGGGTTTTAATCACGTTCGTACTTTTTTTTTGAGCTGGCAACAAGTATCACCATTTCTAGATTACTATAAATAATGTTGATACTATAAATAAATCTGTGCGTAGGCAACAAAAAAAAGGGCAACATAAAAATCTGATGTGGGCAGCACATGACTTTCCCTGCAGACTTATATCAACATTCTCTTTATTTTAATTAAATTTATTTCACTTTTAATTCAATTTTCTTTCTCTTTCTGTAACCGGACGAAAAACTAAAATATCTCGAGAACGGCTAGTCCTAGTGTAATGGGGTTGGTCTTATTTTATTCTTTGTTAAAAATTACGTATTAAACGAGCATTTAATGGATATATTTGAGCATGCGTAGTTCTTTAGTTTAGATTTTGACGATTTTTGCGGGCCATTTTGCAAAAAAATGCAGGTTATTTTTTTTCGAATCGTATCAAAATCTAATCAGAACCAGGGTGACCCACAAGTGACGCATCTACCGAATTTTGTGAAATTCGGTCCATTAGTTTTCAGTGAGCGTGGATACAAACTTTTGCGGGCCATTTCGCAAAATAAGGCGGGGTTTTTTTTATCCCGAATCGTACCCAAAACTAATCAGCACCAGACTCGCCCACAAGTGACTTACCTACCAAATTTTGTGAAATTCGATCAATTAGTTTTTTAGTTAGAGCGGATAAAAATCTGCACAGACAGACAGACCGACACACAGACAGACACAAACACAGACGTCACGCTAAAAATGGTTTTTTCGTGTTCTAGAGGTCTCGAAACGTGTAGATCCGTCGAAAACTCGAGTTGCGATTTTTGGTATGATTCCAATACTTTCCCTATACATTACCATGTATTGCAGGGAAAGTATAAAGCAAAATCACAGTAAATCAATCTCTGCCGAAGTAAAATTCAATTTCGCTCAAATACCCAAACACGAATTTCAAAATAACCATTTCCCATATCAAGATTTCTAGTTATTCATTGCATCCACAATCATTGGCACCGCGTTAATTGGCATTCTTCACACTAATACGTCTATCCATTAGCGACAGTGGTAATGAAAAAGGCCAGGAATGTCGAATCGCTCGTTTCGTAACCTAAAGTTATTATCGTCTGCGAAATTAATAAGATAATTTAACTTAATTAGAACATTTTATAAATCACGGTTCGAGCAGACGATCATTAATTGATGGGTATGAGCCAATTTGCGTTAATGACGTTATATGCTTCAGAACACGTCTAGGCGAGGCAAGACGACGGCGCGACGAAAAATGGGTCCCTGAACTGTTAATTAGGACACCTGTTGCAAATGCTGCTACATGGTGTCATCATTTGTTATGTAATGTCACTCTTTAAAAATATGTTGTGGGCAGCATAAGAGTTACCCTACAGAAATAACTTTTGTTTTATATCTTTGCGCTATTGATTTCCATTAAATTAAGTCGTCAGCATGATGCAGTCAAGGAAATAATCGGAGGACAAAACTTCTTAAAGGAAGAATGTTAGAATATTTTCAGTAAATGTATTACAATTACGATGGGCAGGGCTAAAAAGAATTTTTCTACTGTACCTGAATTGGAAGTTACAATATTGCTACCAGAAAAATTATGAAATGATTGTTTTAACATTTATTGCGCTATTGGAAAATAACATACGCTATTGGAAAATAATATAAAAACATTGTTTTTGGCTGGTAATGAATAATCAGTTGAGTACTTTCTTTCAAATAGGTAGGATGTCAACCATGGAGGTAAAAGTAAGAAGTTAAATCTTCATATTAAGAAAACGCCAATATCGTTTGAGACAATAATTCAGGTGGCGCTGGGATAAGCTAAATAGTCCTGTATTGTATGCATTTCTATAGCGAAAGACCTAAACTATTTATTTAAACTGTCAATTTTGTAAAAATTAATTATTAGTACAACGCAAAGAATAACTGAAGCAATAAAGAATATTCCTACGTATTCAAAATTATTTTACTTTCCAATTCATTTTTATCTCCACATATTCTGTACTCTATCCTACAACTATGAAAAAAGACTGGTTAATTATACTCATAATTAAGAAGTCCTTAATTTAAAAATTATTAAAAATACATATACTAAATACTACGCCTTTCTATAGTGTCAACTAACAATAGCAACTACTTTACAAACACTAGCGACACCTAGATATAATTCTCAAAGCATTATGGCATTTTCAAGCGTTTCTTCCATAGGAGTTTTATCTCCTCCTTTCTAACTCCATGATGTCAACAGTGCCCTCAGATTGACAATGTTCGTGGTTATGAAGGTGAAGCAAGCTTATAGGCGAATTTGTTCCTCACAGTTTCGCTCACGTTTTTGTGGCGCATGTGCATTCAGCAGATCTACTCTCGGGAAAAAAAATTACTATGAACCAATGAGGGGGGAATTTCTTTTGCAAACGTTCGTGTTGTACTTTCACGTGAGCCCACCTTTATTTTAATTTTGAGCTGGTAATTCAAAATTTTGTGACTTCTTTTACGTAGTTGACATATGTTTAATCATGTATTACGTCCCTGCGATATGTACTAATGATGTATGTATTTGCTGAATTTCTTGCAAACACAAAAGGTACGTGAAATATTTCGATTCTATAAGTATTTAATTGTTTTATTTAATGCTATAGTATCTTGGTCCCCACATCCTAGGACGGGCCCCTTGGCCATAATTCTTTAAGGGCCCCCTATGGGCTGCGGACCCTTGGACATTAGTTCCACTTATCCCTCTCTCTTTATGGCGGACCTTGAAAAAAAAAAACATTCAAAAATTCACGGACAATTGAGCATTAATAATATATAGGGGGGGGGGGGGTAAGGAGCCGCTACCGTGAGTTGCACAAAGTCCCAAGATTTTGATAGGGGCCCGGAAATTTTGTCAGCTCCCCTGAGTACAAGTCGTGCTTCTTCCTGGAAAAATGGAAACGATGCTATGGTGAGGCGACCGTGATTGATATTTTTTTGTCACGCCGTATTTTTAAGGACAGTGACCATTAAGGACATAGCCATGAATTGGGCCCTCTTTGATAAAATAAAAAAAATAAATATCATGTTACAGTTGTTATTTTTCATATTTCTCAAAGTCATAAAAATCAGTGCCTCCTTTTATTTATTAGCAGCTGTCAATTAGTCAATTAGAAGAAAACCCTGAAAGGCGCCCGTCTCTGCCGGGCCCCCTTTCACATGCGTTTGTCCTGGGCCCCCTGTGTGTAGCAGTGTTAGCCACCCCCTTGTGGGGACCATGTATAGCATGCATATGTAATCACAATAAATACCTTTTGAGATAAATGATCTTGTAGTTTAGGATTTTACTCATGATTATATTTACTCATTTCTATATTTAGAACTTTTTATTTTACTAATCTATAGCCAGTTGATTAACTTGACATAAGTCAATGGATTAGCTTGACATAAGACAGTTGATTACTTTGGCATAAGTGAGTCGATTAGCTTCACATAAGCGAGTTGATTAGCTTTGTTTGAGATAGAATTATTTTTAATTTTCTATCTGTTTATTCTGTATATTCTTTAGACTTACAAATATATCGCATTTTAAGTTTTCAGGTGTTCATTCGGAAAATTTCGGTAAGTGTTCGGAAGTTGGGATATTTTAATGAAGCATAGTTAAAAAATATCATCAATACGATTGATCTTAGCACCAGTAGCGTAAGATTTTTGACTGGGGAGGAGGCAGATTGATTGGCGTTTTAAATTAGAAAGGGTTGCACTGTTATTATAAGCGAGTGAGATTTAAATTCAAATTCGCTCTTTCAATAAGTATTTTTTTTATGAGTAAAACTGTAACAGAACTAACAAAATGGAGCAATTCAAGAGGACACTGAAAATGGGTGTGAAAAATAAATGTGGAACGTAACAAGCTTAGTTGAAAATCGCTGCATTCAACTCTGACCTTAAATAATTGTGTATATTAATTATTTTCAAATACTATGAAAACCTAATATCTTATAATTACAATATGCTAAAAATCTACTAGAAATATTATCAATCGCTTTTGTAAAACATATTTTCATGTAACAGATGATTACCAAAGTGAAATCCGATTTATTCCTTCTAAAACTCCCAAATGTGAAAGCGGATGCTTCGCCATATTGATGCCTACTAAGTTTAAATAGTAGTCATTATTAGTGTATTTCCTCCTCTTTATCTTATTTAAAGTTAAGCTAGTGTTAATTTAGTCGTGAAAAATGGCTCAAATTATTTAGAATTTCAAAAAGTTATTATTTTCTGCGAAATGAGCACATCGTTTGACCCAAAATTGGGGAACCATTAACCTTTCCGGACAAATTTTCTTTCACACTTCGCCACGTCTGCCTACGTCATTGGGAAATATCTCGCCTTACATCCAATCATTGTCGTTCGCAAAATGGGAAGTAATAACCACTCCTCTTTTAAGGCTAGCTTCAAAGCATCAGTTACACGCGTTTATCACCCACGGATGTGTCGGGAGTTTTCAATACTATGTTATTGGTATTGAAAACCGTAGGCTAACGAATTTAAGGCTACAATACTTAAAAAACCGAGTTTTAATCAGAAAAAAAATACTTCAACGCGTCACTTTAAGCAAATAACGTGTTACTATTTTCTAATATATATGTATACATTCGCAAAGTTATTTAAAAAAAATATTCATTAAACTAGATTTTATTTTAAACAGGGGAGGCATAGTTTATTAGCTTCAATGGAATACGCCACTGCACATATTTCTAGCCACAGTGTACATATTTCTATTCGCTTTCTTATCAAAATTACATGAAAAGTAACCATTTGCTTTTAATATTTAATCACATTTTTACATTCCCTGTAATAAATATATTCATAAAATAATTTGTAAATATGCACAGCCATTGGAAGCATTTAATATGTGAAAATACATTATATTAAAAGCAATTAAAAATATTGCTATTAGTATAGAAATATCTAATTCATTATATACTATTTGTAATTTGAAAAATTCAATTATTAATTTACAGAAGTGATTTGTAATTACATTTGTAGATACAGACTGCAATAATTATGCAATTATATGTAAAAAATGTTATATACAATATTTAATAGATAATGAATAATAATATATTTAAACATGACTCACATTCTCTAATTAGTGCCAAACATAAAATTATTAATACATATGCTGATTTAAATTTAAAATATTACAGAATAAATTACAAGTATTGGTTCCGAAATTTTGATGTATACACATCGGCAATAGTGAGCTGTGAGCAAAGCGAACAACGGCGGAAAACCCTTTTAGCAGAAAATGAAAAATAAAGAAATACTATTTCTAGTAAATACATCCCAAGCAAGCCATAAATTTCATAATCATTCTATAAGCATGCAATACTAAATGAATTTTCATCGATGAAACTTGCATTTGAGACCGCAGAGATTAATGATCGATATGATTAATAGAATATTGTTTTGAAACTTGCGATCATAATTAAAGTAGTGGCTATTTAATTGAATCTATCATCTATGTTCACGTAATGGAGCAATATACAAATTAATTACAGCGCCGTTGTAATTAATTACTGCTTTCAAAAATAAATTGAAAGCTTGAGGATTCTTTGTTTAATGATTGATGCTTTCTAATTAATGCCCGGATTGTGTTTGAATTTAATGTGCGTTGAAAAATTATTTTTCTGGAAGATATTAATGCATTAATTAACCCTATATTATAAGCAATTTGACTGTAATAAATTTGGTAATGATCTAAATTTGCATTAGCCATGACGGTGAGTCTAAACGACTTTAAAGAAACATTTTGTTATTCATTTGTGTTTGTCTCTTTATATTAAAAAATCTAATGTGGGCAGTACATGACTCTTCCTACAGACACAAAAAAGCATTTTCCCTTGCTTTCACAATTCATTAAATTGAGTTTAATTGCACGAAATAACATGGGTGATTATTTTAAATTATATTAGATGTGCAGTTTTAATCCAATTTTCTTTTCCATTTAGCGACTGGACAGGTTTTCAAAAGCTATGTGGCAAAAATGCTAACAAACTAAAATATCACGAGAACGATAAAGCTTAGAATTATGGTGTTCCGCTTAATCTTTTCGTTGTTAAAGATGATGTATGAAACATTCATTTATTTGATACATTCGAGCATACGTAGTCTTTCATTTTAGATTTTGCCGTCCAATTTGCAAAAAAAGGCAGATATTTTCTTTTCTGAATCGTACCAAAATCTAATCAACACCAAAGCAACAGGTGGCTTATCAACCAAATTTTGTGATAGTTGGCCAATTAGATTTTCTGCTAGACTGAATACATATGATTGTTGCAAGCCATATCACAATAAAGGCAGGTTGCATATATTTAAGCATACATAGCCTTTCATTTTAGATTTTGCTGATTTTTGCAGTCCAATTTGCAAACAAATGGCAGGTTCTTCTTTTTAAATATCGCACCAAAATCAAATCAGCGCTAGGGTAACCCATAAGTGATTATCTATCAGATTTTGTGTAATTTGATCGATGAGTTTTTCAACTGGAGTGGATTCATACAATTCACAGACAAGCACACAGACAGAGTGGATATATACAATGCATAGACAGACACACAGACAGAGGTGCAGAGAGACAAATAGACAGACAGATAGTCAGATATAACGTGACGTTAAAAGTAGTTTTTTCAGGTGCTGCGAAAGGTGTAGATCAGCCAAAATCTCGAAATGCGATTTTCAACACGATTCCCATGGTGAAAATTTTAGACACTTTATATCGAATAGGTGGTAAAGCATATAGTTCTGAAATTTTACATATAGAATAACATGAATCTGTAGATGCCCAGGACGGGGCTAAAGTGTTGATTTAAGCCATAGCAAACTAATTAGATTTAATGTGTCGAGACGACTACGAACTTCGCTATGATTGGCTGTTGGCATAAACGTCACAAAGACTGAATTATTGATGAATGAATTATTGAAACCGTGAAAACCACGGCGTTACAGAGAAGGAGATAAACTCCGATACCATAACGCTTTGAGAATTGCATCTAGGTATTGTTAGTGTTAGTAAAGCGTCTTTTGCTTTCATTTGACACAATACGGAGACATAGTATTGCTTATATACATATTTGATTATTACTTTCCTTATATACATAATATATGTATAAGGAAAGTATTGTGACGGGGTCGAAAATTCGAATTCGAGTTTTCGACGGGAGAGCACGTTTCAAGCATCCCTGATCACGAATCAAACATTTTTGAGGTGATGGCTCTCTCTCTCTCTCTCTCTCTCTCTCTCTCTGTGTGTGTGTGTGGGGGGGGTATCAGTGAGTCTGTGGAGACGATATCTCACGAACGAATGGACCGATTCAAATGAAATTTGGTACAAAAATCACAATCCATGAATACTGGAAGCCTATTGTTTTAAAATACAATCGAATGTTTAGAACCCCCCTAAATTTTCGAGTGAAATTTAGAAAAAATCATCAAAAAATCAAAACCTTTAATAAAGTCACGCAAATATACATTTCTTATGTAATTTTTCCTTAGAAAACGATTGGCCTAAACTTTAGAACGCTAGTATGAACCGTTCTCGAGATATTGCCCATTTTTCAAATAAATTTATCAAAAAATCGCATAAATTAAAAAAAATATATTAACTGTTGAGAAACATGCTCACTTTTCATATGTAATATCATGCGATAAATTTGGTGACATCATTGTCGTGGATTCAGCTCGTTCCATTCATGAGAAAAGATACTTTGAGTAATACTTTTTTATTTGAAAGCCAATAGTCATTTATCTGCTATAAGAATAACTTATTTCTCCGTCCATGACGCTTGGCGAGATTTTGGCAACTTATTTGGTGGAATGTCGCCAACTTGGCGACTTTTTAAATGTTGCCAAATTAAGGAAAATCTCGCTAGATGGATAAAAATAACGCTAAATCAATGAAAATGACGGCTAATTGTCGAAAATTCAATATCTTGGAAAGAATATAAGTATCTACTATAAGAAAAACCCATTTCTTTTACTGTAAAAGTAGTAAATTCATTGCACTATATATGGAAAGTCATGTGTTGCCCACATCAGATTTTTTTAAAATTAAGATTCCCTAAACCAGTATAATCAATCAGCATTTTTTCACAGTTTTAGAACAGAGTTCAGAATATAGGCAGTTAAAAATAATACTAATACTAATACTAAGAGTGGTTAAACGTCATAAATATAGAAAGATTAAGTAATAAATTAAAGCAAATCTTTAGATTTTATAAAAGTCATGCAATTAACCTCCTATAAAAATTTTAAAAATAAATTGAAAGGTGTAATAATTTTAAATACGTAGGAATATTTCATATTGTTTTAGTTCTAATTTGCATTACGCTACTTATTTATTTCTACAAAATTGACAGTTTAAATTAATAGTTAAGCCTTTCACCATATAAATACATACAATGCAGTGGCGCTTATCTTAACACAGCGCCATCTCATTTATTGTCTCAACTGATACTGATGTTATCTGAGTATGGAGTTTTAACTCCTTACCTTTACCTCCAAGGTGAAAATATTAGAAGTATAGATATTTAATTCTAGACTTAACTGGATCTGTTACTGGAATGGCTGCCTGTTTGCTCTTGCACTGTCAGTAACATATCCAGTTTCTCAAAAACTATTTAATCATCTCGTAATTATTAAATTTTTAGGGGTTTTAGAGCATAGGTTCTTCTTCTGAAACATCTCAATGATACCTATAAGAGTGGCTAGATAAATATTGCTCTAAAACAAAAATTATTTAATAAA
Organism: Amaurobius ferox; assembly: GCA_951213105.1. NCBI lineage: Eukaryota > Metazoa > Arthropoda > Arachnida > Araneae > Amaurobiidae > Amaurobius > Amaurobius ferox. The sequence continues at coordinate 80,187,041 of OX578155.1, read as the reverse complement.
ATAGTATGGAAACAAGTCAAAATAATTAATATTTTAAAATTAAGACAATTAAAAAATTGGTCATAATTAAAAAACTTTTATTAACACTAGAACGACTGATATTTTACAGTACCTAGAACGACGGGCAGCGTTGATTTGTTCTCTTATTATAAAACTAGAATAATTTTCTTCTGTTTTCAATAACTTTAAGAAAATAAGAAAAGTCATAAAATTTCAATGACCTGGGATTAGCTGTTTTGGAAGAATCGTTTATCAAAGCAGTTATGCTGTCAAAATGACAGCTTCCGTCGTTCTAGTGTTAAAATCTCCTTTTTACGACATACTAAAATCACAAAGCCATAGCACTTTCAGGCCTTGCTATGCCCTTTATCAGTGGCGAAGTGAAAATAAATGGTGAACATGTACTTAAATATAAGCCATAACCACCAAACAAAAGGCCCTTAGTTATGCTCGGCGTTTCATTCTCAACTCACTATGTTGTTGTTGAGACCCAGACCGTCCGACCTACCAGAAAGGTGTAAGGTAACTTCAACTCACTATGTAGAAGACCCAGACCGTCCGACTCATCCAGAGGACATGAGCAACTATTTGGACGGCCGGACAACTCACTATGTGTAAAACCTTTATCGGATTTTCTAAACATTTAGTAGATAACTTTTTTTCGTTTTTTCCTATTGGTTTCCATTTAATTTATGAATATTTCTCTTTTATTGTAATTTGAACTTTATAATTAAAATATATTTTAAATGTCTCGTATTTAAAAATGTAAAAATGTAAATTGATTAATATGTCAATTTTGTCTGGGGTTTATGGCCCATATTTAAGTAAATGTTCGCCGTGTCATTTTAGTAAAAGACTTTTAATTATGGCCAATTTTTTGGTTGTCTATTTTTAAAGTAAAAACATATTTAACTATGGATAAAAACTGTATTCTTCGATTGATTAAAAATAGGACTGTAATTTTCGTCGATATTGAAAACGTACGTATTGAAAACAGCAGATGGTATATCTGAGATGGTGTTGAGGGTATATTAGTGCCACCAAATGGAAAAACATTCAACAATTTCCATTTTTTTTTTGTATTTCATAAGATGTTAAAATTTGATGTTGTACATTTCTATCCCTTGTATTTGATATAAAACTGATAAACTATAAATATTTTAATGCAGATTTTGGACGTCGGTATTTCATGTGAAACTAATTAACTATAAATATTTTAATGTAAATTTTGCATGTCGGTATTTCATACGAAACTAATTAAATATAAATATTCTAATATAGATTTTACACGTCGATATTTCATATGAAACTAATTAACTATAAATACTTTAATGTAAATTTTGCATGTCGGTATTTCATGCGAAACTAATTAAATATAAATATTCTAATGTAGATTTTACACGTCGAGATTTCACATGAAACTAATTAACTATAAATATTTTAATGTAAATTTTGCATGTCGGTATTTCATACGACATTAATTAAATATAAATATTCTAATGTAAATTTTGCACGTCGGTATATCATGTGAAACTAATTAACTATAAATATTTTAATGTAAATTTCGCACATCGATATTTCATTCGAAACTAATTAAATATAAATATTTTAATGTAGATTTTACACGTCGGTATTTCATAGGAAACTAAAATGTATATACTGAACGTCGGTGTAAAATAATATTGGCTTTGTCCAACAACCCCCCCCCCCCCCCAAAATTAAACACAAAATGCTGCTGTGATTTTGATCATTGAAATAATTAAATAAAAATAAAATATTTTTCTTTAATTTATCAGAATTCGTTGCATTTTGTAGGAGAGTCATGTGCTGCTAACATTACAATTTCTTGACTAGTTTTGAATAACTAATCTGTCTGTCACTATTACTACAGTATACTTACCACGAAGATAATTAGTCATTAAAATCACCAATCCATCTTAGGAAGAATTTTGCGGCTTTATCTCAATAGGTCACATAATTACTCAAAACCTACCGCTTAACCTACATTCCAGACTTGATGGGTTTGATGCTTTATGAGTGTGTCACTACTGTTTTATAGCCATGTCTGTCTTACAATTATGGGTATTCTCTTCTACGTAGTTACACATCAATTTGAGGATTTATATGTTACACATATGTGCATTTGTTTATTTGTCCTGTCACATATCATTCTATAGAGAAAGCTTTGTTTGTCTTATATTTGTCGAATTCTAGATTTTTCAAGATGAACACTTTTTAAGACTTCCTGAATTCATTTCGAACTCTTTTGGAAAAATGCCAGTGTATATATGTGTGCATGTGTTTTTTTGTGCATGTGTATGAGGTGTGGATTAGATACATTAAGAATTAATGCTTATACAATGGTAAAAATTTATATGAATATACATTATATAACAAATTGAACTATATATATATATATATATTTGTTATTCAGATGGTGAGAAATCTAACATAATTTTAAGATTTTTATAAGATTATTACTTGTAGAAATAATATTAAGAAAATCTATGGTTTATGATAGGGATGATATTATGATACAATGTTGTGATAATTGGTAGTAGTAGTATATAAATGGTAATATGCAGTGCATAGGGAAAATGATAATTTGAACTGTGTTGCGGATTTTAATAGTATTCAAACAGTTTACAGTAACGCATATAAGCCAAATGCGTCCCTCGGCATCATTGAACTGCTGCCAATTCGATTAAAGAAACTTTTAATCATTTTAATGGAATATTTTAAAAGAACAAATGTTAAACGAATACTGCTAAAAATCGAACATATTTGTTATTTTGATAAAGATCCGATAATGAATAATTTTATAAAAACTTTTACGGTATACTTTTACGGCGTAAAGAGAAGGTATTGTTTCCTTGAAAAAATTCAAAATCGAGATTTTGGCGGATGATCACATTTTGAAAAGAACTCATCTTTGAACACTTTTGGAACGATGTTCGTCTATGTGTATGTGTATATATGTGTTTGTGTATATGTGTGTATGTCTGCCAGGTGTGAATGCGATAACTTAACTAATGCGATTGAAAAATTGTATGCATCATGTGAAAAAATAGAAGTAGTTACAAATTTATAATTTGAACTGCACTGTGGATTTTTAAGGGTATTTAAACAGTTCATAATAACACAGATAATCCAAATGCGTCTACCGGCGTCACTAAACTGTTGCCATATCGAAAAAAAAATATGATTTTAATGGAATGTATTGAAAGAATAGATTTTAAACGAATACTGATAAAAAAGATAGATAGAATGCTACAGTTATATGCATGTATTCGATCTCAAATTATTCGTAATTTAAGATTTTTAAAGCATTATTTCCTATAGGTAGGTATAATTCACAGAAAATTGATTATAATATTGTCAATTACTGAAAAATTGGAAGGACAGAGGAGTACAAAAATGTGCCTGATTGATCCCGCTTTCTGGCTGTTGCGATCTTCCGTCTTTTTACCGGACATAACTGTCTTGCAGAGCACTTTTTCGTTTTAATGTTCTGCCTGATCCCAACCGTCCTCACTGTAGAAGAAGTGGCCTCATGAATGATGACCACATTCTCCATTGCAAAACACTCTGTGGGAGCTTCCGTACTGGAGAGGTGTTGAGAAGCGAGGAGCCGATTGAGGAAATGGCTGTATCTTCTTTTCTTGATATTTTTATTCTATCTGTATTGAATTTGCATCTGCATTGGATTAGGCCTTTCTTTCGACCCAGACCAGCCGACCTGCCCTCTCTATTGAATTCGGTAGTGGCACTTCCATAGTGGCAATTCTATAGTGGTACTTCCGTTATATAATTCCGTTTCATCACCGTCACATTTCTTTCGTGATCTAATCCGTATTCTGCGCCCTAAGATGTTTAACATAAAAAAAAAATTGGCATTGGCTCCAGTCCGATGAAGACGAAATGGTTTTGAAAGAATAACATATTTCCATCTGGGTGGTTTATTTTTCTTTAGACATATTCAAAACTTGTCAAAATACGCAAAAATTGCCTCAACAGAAGGAGGACCAATGAATGTTCCACCCATGGAGGTAAAAGTAAGTTCATATTAAGAAAACGCCAAAATCGTTTAAAACAATAATTCAGGTGGCGCTGGCATAAGATAAGTAGTCACTTCTGTATTTTTCGGTACTGTAACTGCATATTTTGTATTGTAATCTGTCGATCTGTATATTCTGTATTGTAACTGCTCTACATCCTCTGTTTGAGCTGGACAATCAAACTTGTAAATTCAACTAACTAAATAGAAATAAATCAATATAGTAAAATATCTAAATTATAACCATCTTTTCAAAATGGTTTAAAATGTCAAAATTACAACCACATTTTCAAAATAGTTTAATATATCAAAATTATAACCACATTTTCAAAATGGTTTAAAATATCAAAATTGTAACTACATTTTCAAAATAGTTTAAAATATCAAAATTACAAACAGAATTTCAAAATGGTTTAAAATATCGAAATTATAAGCACCCTTTCAAAATGATTAAAAATATCGGATTTATAACCACCTTTTCAAAATGATTTAAAATATCGAATATATAACTATATTTTCAAAATGGTTTAAAATATCAAAATATCGAAATTAGAACCACCTTTTCAAAATATTATAATATATAAATTATAATATATGTCTAAAACTAAGAACTTGATCCACTATACCATTATGTAGCCTTGTTGGGCTTCTAAATTGCTCCAAATTACTTCCTATAGTTTACAGCTAGCCCTTTTAGGTTTTGAGATATACAAATGACAAACTCTAAAAACTGAAAATGTTCATTCTGCTTGAACTTAACAAAACAATTCTTTGAAAACTAAAACAAATTATCCATCTAGAAATTGAATTTCCTTCCTAACTTTTTGTCGATTGTTGTATAAGTTATTGTAAACGAAAATTCACAAACTGAGCCCAAAACTCGTTCGGACAAAATTTTATAGCTTTTTCTTGAAAAAAAAAGTTTAAAATATTAAAATATTGACATTATCCTTATATATTCATGGATAGTACCCTTTTTCCAGCATAATAGATAAAACTGTTTGTATTTTTATCCATTACGATCGGACACAAAAACGTCTAGTGTTTAAATTTTTCGTAACCCTCCGATTTCCACCAGAGATACCACAACCATAAATGGAAACTGCATTAAAGATTTATTGATTTAATGTGATTTACTACAACCGTGCATGTTATTCGAATAAAACTTAACCCCAGTTATATAAAAAAATAAATAGTTTTAGCACTTTATCCCGACTTACAAGGATTCCTGGCACTCTGGTATTTTAATTTGATCAGTTTGTTCTCAATAGCCCTTCATGCATGTATTCATCGCTTCATACAGATAGAACATTGTATTTTATATAACTCATTTCGAAAGCATTGTATTTTAAACAACTCATTCCGAAAGCATTGTCCATGCGATATAAAACTTTTAAAACTGTTTCAAAACTTTCAAGGGCTTTTCCCGTGAGTTTTAATTTTATCACTTTCCCTAGATACATAATAGAATGTAAGCGGAAAGTATTGTGAAGGTGTTGAAATTTCGAATTCGAGTATTTGGTAGGTGGGGTAGCCCAATTGTTAGCGCATGAGGAGATTGCACTTGGAAGATCCGAATTCGATTCTCGATTCTGCCCAAACTGTCCCCGTGTTCACATGGAGTACGGGCACGTTAAATATGTGGTTCCGTAAGTTCTTTAGAGAGTTTAGTAGTAGGGGAGGGAGGGTACGTTCCCTGTGGATGCCGCCCCTACTGGGTTCCGGTCTAAATTGAGTGGCAATTCCTGACCCTCCTAACAGATACCTTACACCGTCGGTAGGTCAAATGGCCTAGGTCAAAGAAGAAGAATTCGAGTTTTCGACGCAAGAGCACATTTCAAATAAACCTGAACTCGAATCGAACGTTTTTGAGTGAATCTCTCTCTCTCGCTCGCTCCTCTTTTCTTTCTCTTTCTGTTCTCTGTCTCTCTCTTCTCTCTCTTCCTTCTCTCTCTCTTTTCCCTCTCTCTTTCTTCTCTCTCTTTTCTCTCTTCTCTCTCCTTCATCCCTCTCCTTCTTCTCCCGCTTCTCTCTTTTCTCGCTCACTTCTCTCTCACTTCTCTCTCTTCTCTCTCCCTCTTCTCTGTGTGTGTGTATCCTTGAGTCTATGGATGTGATATCTCATGAACGAATGGAGCGTTTTGGGCGTATTTTTGGTACGATTATTACAATTCGTGAATACTGTACTCAAATTTATTTCGAAATGAGATCGGCTGTTTGGAAGCCTCCCAAATTTTCGAATGTGTTATTGAAAAAAATCATGAAAAATAAAGACATTCAATAATGTTAAACAAATAATAATTATATTGACGAATGTCTTAAACTTTAAAACGCTAGCTCGAACCATTCCTGAAATATTGCACGTGTTTTAAATATATATATGTAAAAAAAAATACATAAAACTGAACAGTTAAGTATCATTAAATAATGTGATACTTGGCAATACACCCCATACCATATCATATTTATTTCCTTTATATAATGTGGGCTGCAGATGACTTTCTCCACATAATGCAATCAATGACTTTACTTCTTTCACAGTGAAATAATGTTGTATAAAAGATTCGACTCAAAAATTCTTTTGGCGTTGAATTCAATGTACATTTGGCGCTTTTCCGGATAACAACATTTAGAACTATATCGAAGAACCAATTAAACATATATTTTGCGCAAATCTAACTTCACATTTAATACGTTGGGATGTAGCTCAGCTCGACTTTCTCATACCCAGAATCCAATGTTTAGTAGCTTGTGATATTTATTATTTTTTATTTCGCAAATTCTGAAAGGAAAAAAAACTGTAATTGATTGCAGTGTGGTCCACTTCGTCTTTTTCATTCCAGAGTCCATTTTAAGTAAAGGTTGCTTTTTCTTTGTTTGTTTGTTTTTTTGTTTTTTCTAAATTTTGCAAGAAATAATTTGAGATATCCTTGTCGTTGTTCCGGATGATCACAATTACAGAATGCTACCCTTCATTTTAAAATACCCCAAAAAGTCTTTCAAATAATACCAAGTTTGACAATGTACTCGCCCCCCCCCCCCCCCCCCGCCTTTTACTGGGGCCTTGATTCGATGGTTTCGCCCTACACGGTGAATGACTCCGCCGACTCATGCCCCCCTGATCGTGCGTCTCGGTGGGTGGTGGATATAAATACCCTTTCCGCCCCCCCCTCTTTGTAGTTGGCAAAAACTTCAACGGTTGTCAGGGGGAATGGTCAAAACTGTACCCCCCTCTTCCGAGAGGGGTCTAATGACGTTAGAAACACAAAAATTGTATGGTGTTTTTTTCTTCACTACAGTGATTGAAACTGCTTAAGTTTCACGATCATTGAGACATAAATTACCCTTTTTATGCATAATTATATCAAACTTTGTCTCATGCTGCCATATTTAAGTAAATATAAGTTTATAAGTAAATTAAGTAAATCACGGTTTCGCTCGAATTTAAAAAAAAAAATGATGACTAGTATTAGCTTTTAACAAAGCCGGATATAAAAATTGGTGAAAATACATTAATATTTATGGCAGATATCATGTATATAGAGTCCCATCACAGTCAAATGGACAGAAGGACATTACTCTAAAAGCAGTCAAAACGCGTTCTGGAGGTCTCAAAACACATATTAGCACTAACATCTCGAATTTTTTTTATAAAAAACATACTTTCTCTGTACTATATTCTATAGCATGAGAAAGTAAAAATAAGTAAATTTTTTTAGTACTCTGTCCCCAAATCCCGCTGATTCAAGCCGCTTTTATATACCAGTTGGGGAATTTCTCAATAGAACTTCATGTATATATTCATGGAGCGCCACACAAATCATTCTGCTTTACAACGCACTTTAGCATCTTTGTCCATGAGATGCGAAAACTTTCAAAACACTTTCAAAAGTTTTGTAGACCTTTCCCCCCGAGCTTAACTTTTATTCCCTCAGATAAATAATATATATTCCTAGAATTAAACATAGATTGAAAGTTTACGAAGATTGTACAGCTTTCCTAAAGCAGTCTCTAAATAACGCCAATAATTTTGTAAGGATACGGCAATGCTTGTACATGTTAGGTCTATCTACAGAAAAGTATCCATGCCGAATAGAATGAAAGTACCTACAGCGCCCCTGGTGGAGAATTTAGAAAGTAAGAACAACGAACTTTGCAGTATATAGAGATTACAAAGTTGTAAATTATTGTCTACTTAGTAGGAATCGAAACAAGTAACGTACGAACTACTTATATGGAAGGTAATAATTACTAGTCATAATTAATCGGTTTGTTTGTTTGATCCAGACCATCCGACCTATCAGGAAGTGTAAGGTACCTGTTTGGACGGCCGAAATACTGCCACCCATTTTAGACCTAAACCTAGTGGTCACGGCATCCACAGGGACAGTGCCCTCCTTCCCCTAGTACGGGCACGGTAAATATATGAATCCGTAAGTCTTTCCGATAGATTGGTGGTAGGGGGAGTAGGGTACGGTCCCTGTGGATGTCGCCCCCACTGGGTTCTGATCTAAATTCGGTGACACTCCTTCCAAACAGATACCACACACCTTCATGTAGGTCGGACAGTTTAGGTTGAAGAAGAAGAATATATGTAGTTCTCATCCTTGAGATAAAATGTAAGCTCTATTCTAAATTCAAGCCAATGTAAGTGTTCACAATATAATGTAGTATCCCTAAATATGACAATTAGCCATAAACCATATTATGTCAAAATCATGCTTTCTGTCACAGTTTTACTGTCGATTACTAATTATTAAACAGAACTCTTCAGCACTGTAATTTACATGTATTAACTATCTCTCTTTATTGCCAAGTTCGTTTCCTATTTTTTAAATTCTTGGCGCTAAGGATGCTGTAATCACTTTTAAACGATCGGACATAGTCACTGTACTGTAGTTAAATTTAACGCGTAAATTCGTGGATCTTTCCTTGCAAATTTGCTGGTGATGCATAAGGACTTTCATAAGGACATTTTTATAAAAACTTGATTATTATTATATTTTTTTGACCATTTTAACGTCCTCACCTGGTAGTTGGCGTCCAATTTCTCGTCTCGTTTAAGTCCATTATTAAAGAAAAAATCTGATGTGGGCAACACATGACTTTCCTTATATAATGCAATGAATTTACTACTTTTACAGTAAAAAAAAAGGGTTTTCTTATAGTAGATATTTATATTCTTTCCAAGATATTGAATTTTCAACAATTAGTCGTCATTTTCATTGATTTAGCGTTATTTTTATCCATTTGGCGAAATTTTCGTTAATTTGGCAACATTTGAAAAAGTCGCCAAGTTGGCCACATTCCACCAAATAAGTCGCCAAGATCTCGCCAGGTTATGGACGGAGAAATAACTTATTCTTATAGCAGATAAATGACTATTGGCGTTCAAATACAAAAGTATTACTCAAAATATCTTTTCTCATGAATGGAACGAGCTAGATCCACGACAATGATGTCACCAAATTTATCGCTCGCATGATATGACATATGAAAAGTGAGCACATTTCTCAAAAGTTAATATTTTTTTTCAATTTATGGGATTTTTTGATAAATTTATTTGAAAAATGAGAAATATTTCGAGAACGATTCATGCTAGCGTTCTAAAGTTCATGTCAATCGTTTTGTAAGGAAAAATTACATAAGAAATATCTATTTGCGCAATTAAAGGTTTTGATTTTTTGATGATTTTTTCAAAATTTCACTCGAAAATTTAGGGGGTTCTGAACATTCGATTACGTTTTAAACAAAAGGTTTCCAGTATTCACGGGTTGCGATTTCTGTACCAAATTTCATTCGAATCGGCCCATTCGTTCGTGAGATATCGTCTCCACAGACTCACTGACACACGCACACACACACAGACACCACTTCAAAAATGTTCAATTCGTGATCAGGGATGCTTAAAACGTGCTCTCCCGTCGAAAACTCGAATTCGAATTTTCGGCCCCGTCACAATACTTTCCTTATGCATTATGTATACAAGGAAAGTAAAAATGTTTGAAAAATGTTTAAAATCGCTGTTTTAGTCATTTTGATCCGAACATTTAATTCCAACGGAAAATTTTATACCATGCCTGACCACCCTTTATTTCTTTAAAGCGGAAAGTAAAATACACATATTGCCTAGGTGCATATTTTACAGCCATTCCGGGCTTTGTCCAACTCTATAATATTTACTTATTTAATATTTATACACTTTTCAGATAAAAAAAAAATTACGTTGTTTACAGGAAATTCGGCCAATATATAAATTGGTATAATTGCACTCAGATGGTTGAAATTAAGATTTAAATTTATCGGTTAACGTAGAACGTCGATTCTGCACAAGTGAGGGATTTCTGTTCTGTGATTTAGAGAGGGATGCGTATCACGCCCATTGTGCCGATGTACACGGATTGCATGCAAGTTTCCCTAATATTTATACGATTTTCTTATTGTTACTTTATGTAATTACCCTGCTTTAGCTCCCTTGCAGGTACACTTTACAATTCATTTTTCTATAATTCATTGGTTTTATAAATCATAAGTTCTGCCAAACATTCAATTGTGTTTAATATCAGTATAGTTCTGCAGTAATGAAAAATTATAATAACTGTATAAAATAATTTTTAATGCTTCATTTGTTCGTAAAATGTCACTTTCACAGACACACGGGCGCACAAAGTACACTAACACTACCTCACCTCAAAAAGTTACAGAATATGCACACACTAACACATACCTCACCTGAGGAAACCACCGAATATGCACACACTAACACAGACCTTACCTCGAAAAGCCTTCGTTTCATGTTCAGGGATGCTCTTTAAACGTGCTCATCTGCAAAATCTCGATTTTGAATTAGTCACAATACATTCTTTCTATGTGAACTATGCAAGTATGAAAAGTAATAAAGAAATTTAAAAAAATCTGATGTGGGCAACACATGACTTTCCTTATATAATGCAATGAATTTACTACTTTTACAGTAAAAAAATAGGTTTTTATTATAGTAGATACTAATATTCTTTCCAAGGTATTGAATTTTTGACAATTAGTCGCCATTTTCAATGATTTAGCGTCATTTTTATCCATTTGGCGAGATTTTCGTTAACTTGGCAACAATTCAAAAAGTCGCCAAGTTGGCGACATTCCGCCAAATTCGTCGCCAAAATCTCGCCAAGCGTTATGGACGAAGAAATAAGTTATTCTTACAGCAGACAAATGACTATTGGCTTTCAAATAAAAACGTATTACTCAAAGTATATTTTTTCATGAATGCAACGAGCTAGATCCACGAGAATGATGCCACCTAATTTATCGTATGGTATTACATATGAAAAGTGAACATGTTTCTCAATAGGAAATATTTTTTTTTATTTTGTATGACTTTTTGATAATTTTTTTGAAAAATGTGCAATATCTCAAGAACGGTTCTTGGTAACGTTCTAAAATTTATGCCAATCGTTTTCTAATGAAAAATTACATAAGAAATGTCTATTTGCGTAACTTTATTAGTGATTTTGATTTTTTGACGATTGTTTCAACATTTCATTCGAAAATTTAGGGGGGTTCTGAACATTCGATTGCGTATAAAAACAATAGGCTTCCAGTGTTTAAGGATTGTGATTTTTGTACCAAATTTTGTTCGAATCGGTCCATTCGTTCGTCAGTTATCGTCTCCACAGACTCACTGACACACACACACACACATACTTTCACACACACACACACAGATATCACTTCAAAAATGTTTGATTCGTGATCAGGGATGCTTGAAACGTGCTCTCCCGTCGAAAACTCGAATTCGAATTTTCGACCCCGTCACAGTACTTTCCTTATACATTATGTATATAAGGAAAATAATATGTATAATTTTTATGACGTAAAATATGTCAACAGTCATATAAAACTAATCCAGTTCCAACAAAATATGACTAGTTTAAGCATTTTATTCACAAGAATTCAAGACTCTTCGGTATTCCATACTGAAAAATTCCCGATACCCTTTCATGCATGTATTCATAGAGAGTCATTGTACTGTATACTCATTTCACCATCCTTGTCCCTGCGGTTTTGAAATTTAAAAACTTCATAAACTTTTGTAAACTTTTTCTTCGTAAACATCTATTTCACTCTCCTACATAAAAAAAAATAGAAAATTCTTCAATTTATGTATAGATTTACATTTTTCCAGTAAAATGTACTTTTTTTTTTCACTCAGTAGTTTGGAATAACACTAAACTTTAAAAACGGTCTTGAAAGATTCGCTACAATCCGCCAGCCTGCACCACTTGTTCTTCTTGTAACCCCGGACCCTTTCCCGAATAATATTATTAAATATTAGCCGTATTCCTGTATTTCGTTCGGATAATATAAAGAAACTTAAAGTTTATAATCACGTGCAAATTCCTATTGCATTCTAATTAATATTGTTATTCAAATCATTCTATTAAAATATTTAATTTAATTCTCCTAAAAATAATTATAAGAAATTTCGTTCTAACTGTTCACAATTATCTCCACAGATAGATCCGTAGAATAAAACATCTTGGTCCCGTTTGTAAACAAATTTACAAAATATATGAAAGTGGATCAATATATGCCAAAAGAAAATTGCTATGAAATTTGATTCATCGTGTGCATAAATAAAAGAGCTAAAATGGTAATAGTAAACTCTATATGAGTCTGAGTAACATTTCCCTGGTTATTGAATCGAAGGCCTTCCTGAAATTCATGAAATTTAGCTAAAGACAAGGTACTTTAACATAAGGTTGTGCAGTCAGCTCGGCAACGAATCAAAAAGTTGTCAGCATGACGTCATGGGGGGATATATTCGTCATTCGTGACGTCACAGAAGAGGGAGGACTTTCAGAGGAGTTGCGAAAACACTGCAAGTTTTCACATTATTATAGATAAAAATTGTTTGTTGATTTTGAAGTTTTGTTATCCTGACTTAGACAACTTGCTCAGACATTTTAAATTTTGCTGTACACACGTTACCGTAAGACGCCTAAAGAGATTTAGTGACGTCAGTTTAGTAACAGTGAAATGACAGTTCGGTCTCACCAGAGAGCTAGAGAATAAAATGCGCGCACTTGAATCAATTCATTAATTTGAGAAAATAACAAAATTGATAAATAAAATGTTACAAATTTCGAAATAAATTAAGGTTTATTTTGATATTATAGGACGTTTTAATATACAAATATAAATAAATCATTTTGGAGCTTTAGGAAGAATGAAAGTCGTTCAACCCGGGTACATTCCGGGTACTTCCACAGGGTACATTTTCTAGAACGTAAAAAAATTCGAGGTTTTGAAGACGAAAAGTAAAAAATGCAGCAAATATATAAAACTCACTTTAGTTTGAATAAAAAATAACTGGATTTAACCCTTTAAATCCAATTTGCAAAAATTTTTGGCAGCGATATTCTAGTTCGGAAAGTTCTTAATAGATTTTCATACATATATTCATGGCCCGATACGAATCACGGCATTTTATCCAACTCATTTCGGCATTCTGGTCCCTACGGTGCTAAAGTTTTAAAATTCTTTCAGAAGTTTCGCTGATTTTTCTGCGTAAACACTTCACTTGTATATCCTTGCTCAATAATATATATATGTTTGGTCTGCAGTTTTTTCGGGGTTTAACATGGACCCAGATAAATTCATTTTATTGTAATAACAGTTAATAGAATATCCTACAGGTTATTACAGGGTTTTTTGTGAGAAAAATTTCATGCTGCACAAATCGGCGCCATTAGATATACATATTTGTGGGAGAGGGATGGGTGGGATTCGGGTGTTTCTCAGCGAAAAAGGTTTTTAAATTTAAAGTTTAAAATATAGCAATTTTATAAAATATTCTTAATTTTGCATGGCTGGGAGGGGGGGCATTGCCCTTCCTTGCATCACTAAGCTATTGCTGCGAACACGCAATATTCTCTTTGGAGCCTCCTCTTTCGTCTGTCTCGGCGGCAAGGCGAAGAAAATACAGTGCGTAACGTTAGCATGACGTGAAGATGACGCCAACCCAGGGTTTCCAGGATTTTCCAGTTAGAAGAAATTTTTTTTCCAGATTTGGCGATTTATTGCCAATTTGGTGACATCCGGGGAATTTCGGAATGTTCCAGGAACTTCAATATAGAACGATTACTCTGTAAGTATAGAGATTTCCAGATGTTTCTATGGAGAGACACTATAAGAAGGACTCACCCCTCCGATGGGGTCGAGTTGATGAATGGATGTGACACGAGTTACATTAGACTGTGTTTTTTGTCAATATTTTGAGAACAGTAGCCGCTGTTTTGTGAAATTACTTTCGTCAACATTTTGAGAATAATATCGCTTATTCTGTAAAATTAGTGGAGCTTTTAAGTGCTGTTTGATTGCATATTGTTCCTGTTCACTTTGCGTTTCTTAATAAACGTAAGTTATCCAGAGACTTGGATTGGTACTTCTATCCTGCGTGTAAATCCACGATTCTAGAGGATATGTTCATAATACTATGAAATTTAAGATCTAATACAGAATTGTCAAACTTCCGTCCCTCCATCAAGAATAATGCTCTGACAACATACTTAAAATTTAATAAATTACTAGACATTAAAAAACATGAAAAAATATTAATACTTTGGGAAATATGCAACTGTAATAAAATGAGATGCGGAAATTACTGAAATAATTACAACACTAGCAAAAATATTTTGATCGAAATATTTATTCTGCATCAAAATATTTGTTGAACAGCGATGTATAAAGTGTAAGTGACTGAAATGTTTAATATGTGTTTATGTCAGAACGATTTTTTCTTCTTGAAGATGAATCATTAATTCATTCATACAAAACATATTGTCCGCACTTGACTAGATAAAGGGCTTATTTTACATGTAAAATCTTTTAACACTGACTGTTTAATATCTTAATAAAACATTTCCGGCCATCAGAATAAAAACATGTAGTCATTACGAAAAAATACGTCTGCTAAATCCCACTAGAAACGCTAAAAAAATATTTCATAAAAAGTCATTTTTTTCACACTGCACAAATCCGAGTTTTGTACTGCAAAAATTCTTTTTGTACTGTACAAAATGTGAGCTATTGCACGCTGAGGAAAAGTCCTTGGTACTTATTTATATTTTATTATTTATTCACATGCAGACATATACAGGCGCACAACGAACATACTTGAATAAATAAAAATAATCCCTTTTAATAAATAAATAAGTTATGCTTTGTGTTACCGACAAAAGCAATGAAAGTTCTGTTTTATCAAGATTTTCCAGAACCAACTTCGGTTCTTAATCATTGTATCTATCGAATCACTCAGAAGACTAATAACAACGTTTTCAACGATAATCATGACCATGGTGACGGAAAAGGTATGAAAAAAAAACATTTCTCTAACTTCTTCCTTATTATCCTTCCAAAGAAATCCGTTTTTTCTTATAAGCCTGAATGAAGATTAGGTTAATGTAAGACAGCTGTAGAAAATCTTATTAGCATATTGAAAGTAGTTTAAAAAAATAACCCACTAAGTATAGCATTAAAAAGTAGATGAATCTGCAACTTTTTCATCAGTATGGTAACATTGCATTACTATTTTTCATATCTCGGCATAACCAGTGTCATTAACAGAATTATTCTACATATAGCTTAAGATTCTATTGAGTGATTTTTTAGATTGGATGGTATCGCACCAAAATAGTAACCGCGGAACTCCATTGTCATTAATGTCTACAACATTCCACGATCGCAGAACTTGCTCTAAGTAGTTTTGCATTTTAAATATTTTAGCCAAACTGAAAATTGCAGAAGCACTCTTGTTAACTAAAGAATACATTTTATAATATTTTATTAATTTTTCATGTCGGTAGATGTTACACTTTTGAAATATATAATTAAAATTTGTCTGTTCGACTATTTTATGAGACTAATGAAATTCATAATTGTCCCTCTAACATGAATGTTCAAAATTTATTTCGAAATGTTCTACTTTTGTCTTATAAGTGCATACAATTTCTCAACTTGTGCTATTACAGCAAAAAAGTAGTAATCGACAAATTTTTTAAAACTGTCCATTTCTGTAAAAAATGCTTCACAAAATAGCATAACTTATCTTAACATGACCATACATACTCATGCTTTCCGGGTAAAGAGGAATTTCCGACATCTAGAATCGCTCGTACATTGCAAATACCAACATCCGTGAATATTTTCGTTTCTTAGAGGAATTTTTATATATCTGTTAAAATCCCCGGACCCCTCTTAAGAAACAGAGATAATAGCGTCTAGTGCATTCATTTTAAACCAAATTATGCATTCCATCGGGTCAAATTTTCCATAAAATATATTTTGCAGATACATAAAGTTGTAAAATGCTGATCAAGAGTCTTATAAAATTTAAATGCCCTTGTGTAAATCTTATTAATTTTAAATGCTTTAGAGTTTTCATGGTTTGTGTTGACAAATAACAGTTTCAGCGGAAATTTAAAATCTGTTTTATTAAAGAGTATTTCATTTAGAACACTAAGAGCCCCCATCCCCCACCCCACCCACTCTGTTAAGCTTTCCAACTGCCGTAACTCGCTTTTGGGTTTCACCAATGATACGCTGGCGTTCGCTTCGCGAGCCATTTTGCCCCGCTTGCAAGCAGGAGTAATATGCTTGTTGGGAGTCCATTCCTTGTTTGATATCGAGCAGTATTGTCACCAAAATTAAATTGTGTATGTGTGTGTGGAGGAGGAGAGTGACTAAAAATGTTGTATCACATTTCACCAAATACCATGTGGCTGAACTTTAATAGGTTCTGATTGGTTCCTGGAACACTATTGCCGGCGCCCACTAACTTCCAAAGTGAGCTCGTTGAGAGTTCTCTCTCCCCATCTGGCGTACATGACCTCTCGCGTCTCCCCTGGAGAGGTTGTGTTCACCGGTTCTAAGCATTTTAGATTACAACATTTCTTATTTACTTTCGTATCCAACAGATCAGCCATAAGCGAAATTTATATTTTAATTAGAGTAAAAGAAAAGTCGATTTATAATAAAACTAGAGGAAAAAATATAAATTATAATATAACTTTTTTTATTATCACTTTTAATAAACTATTATTTCGGTTATGCACATTAGATCATTTAAACAATCATTTGATAAACACATCTCTTACATTATTCCGCAATAATTCATGTAGATATTATTTCTCAACATAATGTTCCAACAATAACTAGTTCTTATATACAACCTAAAACAACTTGTGAAACTCTGCTGAAAAAATGCTTGAAATTTGAGGGCGGTTACCTCAAAACTATGCTCTCAAATTCTCAACCTTTTATCGTCCTCCCATTATTGTGCATCTTTTAATTGTGAAGTCTCGAAATATTTCTCTATTGTTCAAGAAACTAGGTAGTGAAAGGAACTGACGTTTTTTGTATGATTACAGTTGATGTGGCGCAAAATTTCAAGCAGCATAGATAATTTTCTGTTGTGTAAATTAATTAGTAAAGTATAATGTAGGCAGTCCGTTGAGTTTTGCAATAACCAGTTGCAATTGCAATGCCAATTTTCAGCTGCATTAGAAATACTTTCTTGTTTCTGTAAACTTAAATTTAACCAATCGAGAGGCATTAATTACGGAATATTTTCAACTTAATTAGTTTATTATTCAGAACATTATTAAATGATACATTATTTAAATACATAGTTTTATGGGATGGTTCATCAGCATGATACCTGACTCCAACATTTAAGACAATCTACCATAATTCAGTCATGAGCATTCTGCTGCCTAAAGACATAAAAATTGAATTCCATAACAATTAATGTTAGAAATATATCACAATATAGCCGATCTAAAAAGCCGTCATCACTGGCACCGTAATTTCTAATGCCTTTTCAGTTAACCGGTTCAATTCAATTCTAAATAATTATTCCAGTAATAATAATGGAAATCTCCATTGAATTCGTTTAGAAGTCACATTTGTTGAGATTTCGCTCTGGGCTTTCAAGTGCATTGTGAGATACCACGTCCACACATACACACACACACACACACAGAAGTCAATTCTTAAACAAATGTCCAGTACTAATAACATATGAAGCCTCGATTGAATTAGTTGTGCACTCACTTTTTTAAGATCACACTTGTCTCTTGTTGTTCAGAACTTTCAAACTGCCTCAAAAGATTCGCTACAATCTGCCCACCTGCATCACTTGTTCCTCTTATAACCCCGAACTATTCCCGGAATAATATTATTAAATATCAGCCGTATTCTCGTCCTTCGTACTGATAACATTATATAAAGAAATTTGAAATTCACAATTACGTGCGAATTCCTATAGCATTCTAATTAATATTGTTATTCAAATCATTCTGTTAAAATATTTAATTTAATTGTCCTGAAATAATGATAAGAATTTCCGTTCTAACTGTGCACAATATCTCCACATTGAGATCTGTGGAACAAAACATCTTGGTCCTGTTCGTAAAAAAATTTACAAAATATATGAAATTGGATGCCTAAAGAAAATCGTTATGGAATTTGACAAATCGTCTGCATAAATAAAAGGCCTAAAATTGTAGTAATAAACTCTATATGAATTTTGGCAACATTTACCTTGTTATTGAATGGAAGGTCTTCCTGAAATTCTTGTAATTTAGCTAAAGACAAAGTAATTTAATATAAGGTTGGATAGTCAGCTCGGCAACGAATCGAAAAGTTTCGAACTTGACGTCATGGAGGGATGTTTTCGTCATTCGAGGCGTCACAGATTAGGGAAGACTTTTAGAGGAGTTGCCAAAACACTGCAAGTTTTCGCATTATAATAGTTAAAAATTGTTTGTTAATTTTGAAGATTTATTATCCTGACGCACACAAATTGCCAGATATTTTGCCTTGTGCTGTGCTCACGTTATCCAGGACATCCAAAGAGATTAAGTGACGTCAATGGGTAGAATGACAGTTACAGTTAACAAGTTTGGTCTCTCAAGAGAGCCCGACAACAAAATGCGAGCGCTTGAATGAATTCACTAATTTGAGGAAATAACAAAATTAACATTTGTCCGCTTTTGACTAGATAAAGGGCTTATTTTACATGTAAAGTCTTTTAACACTGACTGTTTAATGTCTTATTCGGTCGTTAGAATAAACAAATTTAATCATTACAAAAAAATATATCTGCTAAATCCCACTAGAAACGCTGAAAATTATTTAATAAACATCCCTTTGTTTCACATTTCAAAAATTCCTGTTCTGTACTGCACAAATTATTTTTGAACTGTACAAAATGTGAGCTATTGCACGTTCATGAAAAACCCTTGAGAATTTTTTATGTCTTATCATTTATTCACATGCAGACACATACATGCACACAACGACCATATATGAATAAATAAAAATATTTCCTTTTAATAAATACATAATGGACGCTTTGTGTTACCAACAAAAGCAATGATAGTTCTGTTTTATCAAAATTACCCAGAACCAATTTTAGGGCTGGACCATTGCATTTATCAAATCATTTAAAGTCTGATAACAATATTTTCAACGATAATCATGATCATGGTGAATGAAACGATAGAAATAAAAACGTTTTTCCTACTTCTTCCTTAAATAATCTCCAGGAAAACTCAGTTTTATAAGTCTGAATGAATATTAATGCTATACTAGAAAATCCTACTAGCATAGTGAAAGTAGCTCATAAAATAATCTAGAGTCAGGAAGTATAACATTAAAAGTAGACTAATCTGCAACTTTTTCATCAGTATGGCAACATTGTATTACTATATTTCATATCTCGACATAACCCGAGTGGTATAAACAGAATTATTCTATTTATAAATTTTTCTTTCAAGTGATTTGATAGCTACAATAGTCACGCCCTAATACAGTGGTACAGGGTCTCCTTGGTCATTAATGACTACAACATTCCGCGATCGCAAAACTTGCTATACACAGTGTTGCATTATAAATATTTTAGCACAAAAGGGATAGCACATGACTTCACTGGCAGCTAAGAAATATATTTTATATGATTTAATTATTTTGCAATGTTAGTAGATGTTACACTTTGGCAATATTAATTTTAAATTATGTCTTTTCGACTGTTTCATAAAAATAATGATATTCATTATTGTCCCTCTATCATTAGAGTTTAAAATTCATTTCGAAAAGTTCTACTTTTGTCTTATAAGTGCACAGAATTTCTCAACTTGTGTTATTACAGCAAACCAGTTGTAATCGACTATTTTTTTTAAAATGTTCATTCCTTTAAAAATGTTTTCACAAAATAACATCACTTACCTTAACATCTCACTACATCCATAGACTTGAAAATAGAATTATTCTATTCATATCTCCATGTTTATAACAGCAGTAAGTCCATATATACTCATGCTTTCGGGGAAAAGGGAAATTTCCTAAGTTTAAAATCGCGCTAACCTTCCAAATACCAACATTCTTGCACATTTTCGTTTTTTAGAGGAATTTTAATATATCTGCAAAATATATGAAATTGGATTAATATATGCCAAAAGAAAATCGCTATGAAATTTGACTCATCGTCTGCATAAATAAAAGCGCTAAAATGGTATTAATAAACTCTGTATGAATTTTGGCAACATTTTCCTGGATATTAAATCTAATGCTTTCCTGAAATTCATGAAGTTTAGCTAAAGACAAAGTACAATAAGTTTGGACAGTCAGCTCGGCAACGAATCAAAAAGTTGTCAGTTTGACGTCGTGGAGGGATCTTTTCGTCATTCGTGATGTCACAGATCAGGGAGGATTTTGAGAGGAGTTGCCAAAACACTGCAAATTTTCGCATTATTATAATTAAAAATTGTTTGCTAATTTTTAAGTTTTATTATCCTGACGCATACAACTCGTTCAGATATTTTAAACTGTGCTGTACACACGTTACAGAGTGACGTCCAAAGAGATTTAGGGACGCCAGTCAAAGATTTGGTGATGTCAGTTTAGTGACGGTGAATTAATATAATTAAAAATTATTATAATTAAAAATTATAATTAAAAAATTATAATTGACATTATTATAATTAAAAATTGTTTGCTAATTTTTAAGTTTTATTATCCTGACGCATACAACTCGCTCAGATATTTTAAACTGTGCTGTACACACGTTACTAAGTGACGTTCAAAGAGATTTATTGACGTCAGTACGGTGAAATGACAGTTGCAGTTAACATGTTCGGTCTCACCAGAGAGCCTGAAAACAAAATGCGCGGACTTGAATCAATTAATTAATTTGAGAAAATAACAAAATTGATGAATAAAATGTTTAAAATTTCGAAATAAATTAAGGTTTATTTTGATATTATAGGACGTTTTCATATACAAATATAAATAAACCATATTGTAGCTTTTGGACGTATGAACGCTGTTCATCCCGGGTACATTCCGGTTAGTTCCACCGGGTACATTTTCTAGTACGTAAAAAAAAATCGAGATATTGAAGAGGAAATGCACAAAATACAGCAAACATATAAAACTCACTCTAGTTTGAATGCAAAAATAACCAGATTTAGCACTTTAAATCCAATTTGCAAAAATTTTAGCAGCAATATTATAGTTTGAAAAGCTCTTAATAGATATTCATACATATATTCATGGCCCAATACAAATCACTGCATTTTATACAACTCATTTCGGCATTCTGGTCCCTACGGTGCTAAAGTTTTAAAACTCTTTCAGAAGTTTCGCTGATATTTTTGCGTAAACACCTCACTTTTATATCCTTGCTCAATAATATTTATATGTTTTGTCTGCAGTTCTTTCGGGATTTAACATGGACCTAGATAAATTCATTTTATTGTAGTCATTAATGTCTACAACATTCCACGATCACAGAACTTGCTCTAAGCAGTTTTGCATTTTAAATATTTTAGCCCAAATTGGAGCGAAGGACAGCTACTTCTTAACTAAAAAGTACAATTTATATTATTTTATTAATTTTTCATGTTGGTAGATGTTACACTTTGGAAATATATAATTTAAATTTTGTCTGTTGGACTATTTTATGGGACTAATGAAATTCATACTTGTCCCCCTAACATTAATGTTCAAAATTCATTTCGAAATGTTCTACTTTTGTCTTATAAGTGCATACAATTTCTCAACTTGTGTTATTACAGCAAAAAAGTAGGAATCGACATATTTTTTAAAACTGTCCATTTCTGTAAAAAATGCTTCACAAAATAGCATAACTTATCTTAACATGACCATACATACTCATGGTTTCCGGGTAAAGAGGAATTTCCGAAATCTAGAATCGCTCGGACATTGCAAATACCAACATCCGTGAATATTTTCGTTTTTTAAAGGGATTTTTATATATCTGTTAAAATCCCCGGACCCCTCTTAAGAAACAGAGATAATAGCGTCTAGTGCATTCATTTTAAACCAAATTATACATTCCATCGGGTCAAATTTTCTATAAAGAATATTTTGCAGATACATAAAGTTGTAAAATGCTGACCAAGAGTCTTATAAATTTTAAATGCCCTTGTGTAAATCTTATTAATTTTAAATGCTTTAGAGTTTTCATGGTATGTGTTGACAAATGACAGTTTCAACGGAAATTTAAAATCTGTTTTATCAAAGAGTATTTCATTTAGAACACTAAGAGCCCCCATCCCCCACCCCACCCACTCTGTTAATCTTTCCAACTGCCGTAACTCGCTTTTGGGTTTCACCAATGATACCCTGGCGTTCGTTTCGTGAGTCATTTTGTCCGGCTTGCACGCAGGCGGGTGTTTGCTTGTTGGGAGTCCATTCCTTGTTTGATATCGAGCAGTATTGTCACCAAAATTAAATTGTGTATGTGTGTGTGGAGGAGGGGAGTGACTAAAAATGTTGTATCACATTTCACCAAATATCATGTGGCTGAACTTTAATAGGTTCTGATTGGTTCCTGGAACACACTATTGCCGGCACCCACTAACTTCCACAGTGAGCTCGTTGAGAGTTCTCTCTCTCCATCTGGCGTACATGACCTCTCGTGTCTACCCTGAAGAGGTTGTGTTCACGGGTTCTAAACATTTTAGATTACAACATTTCTTATTTACTTTCGTTTCCGACAGATCAGCCATAAGAGAAATTTCTATTTTAATTAAATCGTAAAAGAAAAGTCGATGTATAATGAAGCTAGAGAAAAAAGTATAAATTATAGTACAGGATGTTTCAAAATGGTTGACCCGATTTCAAATGATTGTAATTTTGTAACGTGTGATTTGTAACGTGTTATGTAATCGTGTAATAAATTAATATATATCACATGAAAGAGGAAATTTCCGAGTTTTAAAATGTCTCGTTCTGTTACGTATGAAGCTTCGCAATAAACAGTAAACAGTTGTTTTCGAAAATGTAAGCTGTGCAGCAGAAAGTTTTTTTGCCTGTTGCAGTTTTCGAAATATTAATTGGTAATTACCGTTCAACGTCAGTTCCATATAAGTTATATAATTGAACAGCCATGTGCTAAGAAGATTCGTAGATGGTATCAACAATTTGAACAAACAGGAAGTGTGTTCAAAGGCAACAGCACAGGACGTCCGAGTCTATCTGAAGAAAATGTGGAAAGACCCTACAGATTTGGCATTAACAAACTGGAATCCCAGACCCCCGGATCAGACACGTTTTTAGACACGTTTTCAGACCCGGATCAGACACGTTGATGTTTTCTTTTGGATATACAAAAAGTATACTGTGTTTGTGCAACCTTCACCCACAAACCTGCACGATCTCAAAAACCGTCACTGCATCTGTGGCGGCGGTAACACAGAATATGCTGGATCAAGTTTGGCGAGAATTTCATTATCGCCTTGATTTTGTTCGTACAACCTGAGGAAGTCACATCGAATACTTGACATTTCCCATATAATTTTATGTATAACTTTTCAATGTAGGTTTGTAAGTTTCAAAATTAAAACCATTTTAAATCGAGTCAATCATTTTGAAACGCCCTGTATAACTTGTTTTATTATCACGTTCAATAATGTATTATTTCGGTTATACACATTAGATCATTTAAACAATCATTTGACAAACACATCTCTTATATTATTCTGCAATAATTCATGTAGATATTTTTTTCTCAAAATAATGTTCCAATAATAACTAGTTCTTATATACAACCTAAAACAACAATATGTCAAATTCTGCTGAAACAATGCTTGAAATTTAAGGACGGTTACATGAATGGCACCCTCCCAAGTTCTTAACAGTTTGGTATTCGTATTCTCAACATTTTACCAGCTTCCCATTATTGTGTATCTTTTAATTGTAAAGTACCAAATATTATTTCTCTATTGTTCAAGAAACTAGTTAGTAAAAGGAACTGACGTTTTTTGTATGACTACATTGGGTGTGGCGCAAAATTTCAAACAGCATGTTTAGTTTACTGTTGTGTAAATTAATTAGTCAAGTTTAATGTTGGCAGTGCTTTGAGTTTTGCAGTAACCAGTTGCAACTGCAATGCCAATTTTCTGCTGCATTAGAAATCCTTGCTTGTTTCTGTTAACTTATTTAACCAATCGAAAGTTATTAATTACACAATGTTTTCAATTTAATTAGTTTATTATTCAGAGCATTATTAAATGATACATTATTTAAATACATAGTTTTATGGGATGGTTCATCAGTGTGATACCAGTCTCCAACATTTAAGACAATCTATCATAATTCAGCCATGAGTATTCTGTCGCCTCAAGACATAAAAATTGTATTCCATAACGATTGCTGTTAGCAATATATCACAATATAGCCTATCTAAAAAACCGTTATCACTGCAACCGTAATTTCCAATGCCTTCTCAATTGAAAGCACAAATGAAAGTAAGATTATGGTGGTCAGACAAACAATGCCTAATAATTTGGAGCGAAAAAAATCTTTTTTCGAATTTTTAATCGGCCAAGGTAAAAAGAGTTGCCAATGGGAAAAAACGAATGTGTGGAAAAATTTATGTTCCTGAGGTTAAAATTTCACCCTCCGCATGCAGGTCAAAATTCACTATTTCAGGCAAAAAGTCCTCTTTTTGTTCGGAAATTTAAAACCGTCTTGAAAGATTCTCTACAATCTGCCAGCCTGCATCACTTGTTCTTATAACCCTGAACTCTTTCCCGAATAATATTATTAAACATTAGCCGTATTTCCGTCCTTCGAACGGATAATATAATATAAAGAAACATCAAATTCACAATCACGTGCAAATTCCTATAGCCTTCTAATTAATATTGTTATTCAAATCATTCTATTAAAATATTAAATTTAATTGTCCTAAAAATAATTATAAGAAATTTCTTTCTAACTGTACACAATATCTCAATAGGGAGATCTGTAGAATAAAACATCTTGGTCCCGTTTGTAAATAAATTTACAAAATATATGAAATTTGATTAATATATATGCTAACAGAAAATCGCTATGAAATTTGATTCATCGTCTGCATAAATAAAAGCGCTAAAATAGTATTAGTAAACTCTATATGAATTTGGGTAACATTGCCCTGGTTATTGAATCGAAGGCCTTCCTGAAATTCATGAAATTTAGCTAAAGACAGTGTACTTTAATATAAGGTTGGACATTCAGCTGGGCAACGAATCAAAATGTTGTCAGCTTGACGTCATGGAGGGATGTTTTCTTTATTCGTGACGTCACAGATCAGGGAAGACTTTGAGAGGAGTTGCCAAAACACTGCAAGTTTTCGCATTACTATAGTTAAAAATTGTTTGTTGGTTTTGAAGTTTTATTATCCTGACTCAGACAACTTGCTCAGGTATTTTAAATTGTGCTGTACACACGTTACCAAGTGACGTTCAAAGAGATTTAGTGACGTCAGTACGGTGAAATGACAGTTGCGGTTAACATGTTCGGTTTTACCAGAGAGCCTGAAAACAAAATGCGCTTACTTGAATCAATTCATCAATTTGAGAAAATAACACAATTGATAAATAAAATGCTACAAATTTCGAAATAAGTTAAGATTTATTTTGATATTATAGGACGTTTTAATATACAAATATAAATAAACCATTTTGGAAAATTAGGACGTACGAACGCTGTTCAACCCGGGTACATTCCGGGTACTTCCACCGGATACATTTTTTAGAACGTCAAAAAAACGTCAGATTTTTTAGAACGTCAAATTCGAGACTTTGAAGACGAAATGCACAAAATGCAACAAACGTATAGAACTCACTTTAGTTTGAATAAAAAATAACTAGATTTAACACTTTATAAAATAAAAAAAAAACTAGATTTCACACTTTAAATCCAATTTGCTATTTTTTTTGGCCGCGTAATTATAGTTTGGGAAGTTCTTAATAGATTTTTATACATATATTCATGGTCCCCATACGAATCACGGCATTTTATACAACTCATTTCAGCATTCTGGTCCCTACGGTGCTAAATTTTAAAACTCTTTCAGAAGTTTCGCTGATTTTTCTGCGTAAACAGTTCACTTTTATATCCTTGCTCAATAATATTTATATGTTTGGTCTGCAGTTCTTTCGGGATTTAACATGGACCCAGATAAATTCATTTTATTGTAATATCGGTTAATAGAATATCCTACAAGTTATTGCAGGGTTTTTTCTGAGAAAAATTTCATGCTGCACAAGTGGGTACCATTAGATATAAATCTTTGTGGAAGAGGTGTGCGTGGGATTCGGGTGTCGGGATTTTAAAATTTCAAAGCTTAAAATATAGCTATTTTAGTAATTTTATATAATATTCTTAATTTTGCATCGCTGGGAGGGGGAGGGCATTGCCCTTCCTTGGATCACTTGGATATTGTTGCGAACGCGAAATGTTCCGTTCGCCGCCTCCTCTTTCGTCTGTCTCGACGGCCAGGCGAAGAAAATACAGTGCATAACGTTAGCATGACATGACTCCAGGGTTGCCAGGATTTTCCAGTTAGGAAACATGTTTTCCAGATTTGGCGATTTATCGCCAATTTTGTGGCATTTGGCGACTTCATGAATGTTCCACAAACTTCTAGATAGAACGATTATTCTGTGAGATGTAGAGATTTCCAGAAGTATCTATGGAGAGAGACTATAAATAGGATTCATCTCTCCGATGGAGTCGAGTTGATGAATGGACGTGACACGAGTTACATTGGACTGTGATTTTTTTCAATATTTTGAGAATAGTAGCTGCTGTTTTGTGAAATTACTTTCGTCAACATTTTAAGAATAACATCGCTTATTCTGTAAAATTAGTGGAGCTGCTTGATTGCATATTGTTCCTGTTTACTTTGCGGTTCTGAATAATCGTAAGTTATCCAGAAACTTGGATTCGTTCTTGTATCTTGCGTATACACACACGATTCTTGAGTATACCTTCATAATACTAATCGTAACACTAATCGTTCGAAACACTAAGATCTAATACAGAATAGTCAAACTTCCGTCCCTCCATCAAGAATAATGTTCAGACAACATACTTAAAATTTAACAAATTACTAGAAATGTTCCGTTCGCCGCCTCTTCTTTCATCTGTCTCGACGGCCAGACGCAGAATATAAAGTGCATAACGTTAGCATGACATGAGCCCAGGGTTTCCAAAATTTTCCAGTTAGGAAAAAGGTTTTCCAGATTTGACGATTTATTGCCAATTTAGTGACATTTGGCCACTTCCAGAATGTTCCAGAAACTTCTAGATAGAACGATTATTCTATGAGATAAGGAGACTTCCAGAAGTTTTTATGGATAGAGACTATAAAAAGGACTCACCCCTCAGATGGAGTCGAGTTGATGAATGGACGTGACACGAGTTACATTGGACTGTGATTTTTGTCAATATATTGAGAATAGTAGCTGCTGTTTTGTGAAATTACTTTCGTCAACATTTTGAGAATAATATCGCTTATTCTGTAAAATCAGTGTAGCATTTAAGTGCTGTTTGATTGTATATTGTTCCAGTTTACTTTGCGCTTCTGAATAAACGCAAGTTATCCAGAAACTTGGATTCGTTCTTGTATCCTGCGTATATACCCAAGATTCTGAAGGATACGTTCGTAACACTAATCGTAACACTAATCGTTCGTAACACTAAAATCTGTACAGAATTGTCAAACTTCCGTCCCTCCATCAAGAATAATGCTGAGACAAAATACTTAATATTTAATAAAATACTAAACTTTAAAAAACATGAACAATATTAATACTTTGGGAAATATGCAACTGTAATAAAATGTGATGCATAAATTACTGGAATATTTTCAACGCTAGCAAAAATATTTCGATCGAAATATTTATTCTGCATAAAAATATTTATTGAACAGCGATGTATAAAGTGTAAGTGGTTAAAAGTTTAATATGTGTTTATGTCAGAACGAATGTTTCTTCTTGATAATGGATGAATCATCAATTCATTCATACAAAACATATTATCCGCTTTTGTCTAGGTAAAGGGCTTAATTTACATGTATAATCTTTTAACACTGACTGTTTAATGTCTTAATAAAACATTTCCGGCAGTCAGAATAAATATATTTAATCATTATGAAAAAAAATATATCTGCTAAATCCCACTAGAAACGCTGAAAAAAATATTTAATTAAAAGCCCTTTTTTAAAAAACTGCACAAATCCAATTTTTGTACTGCACAAATTATTTTTGTGCTGTACAAAATGTGAGCTATTGCACGATGAGGAAAAGTCCCTGATAATTATTTATATCTTATTATTTATTCACATGCAGACACATACCTGCGCCCAACGAACATACATGGTTGACTAAAAAATAATCCCCTTTAATCAATAAATAAGTTATCTTTTGTGTTACCGACAAAAGCAATGGTAGTTCTGTTTTATCAAAATTTCCCAGAGCTAATTTCGGTTCTTAATCATTGTATCTATCGAATCACTCAAGAGACTAATAACAACGCTTTCAACGTTAATCATGACTATGGTGACGGAAAAAGTATGAAAAAAAGAAACATTTTTCTAACTTCTCCCTTAAAATCTTTCCAGAAAAAATCCGTTTTATCTTATAAGTCTGAATGAAGATTAGGTTACTGTAGGACAGCTGTAGTACAAAATCTTATTAGCATATTGAAAGTAGTTTAAAAAATTACCCAGTAAGTGTAACATTAAAAAGTAGATGAATCTGCAACTTTTTCATCAATATAGTAACATTGCATTACTATTTCTCATATCTCGGCATAGCCAAAGATTTCATAAACAAAATTATTCTATGTATAACTTAAGATTCTTTTGAGTGATTTGATAGATACGATGGAATCGCCCCAAAAGAGTGATTGTGAATCTCCATAGTCATTAATGTCTACAACATTCCACGATCACAGAACTTGCTCTAAGCAGTTTTGCATTTTAAATATTTTAGCCCGAATTGGAGCGAAGGACATCTACTTCTTAACTAAAAAGTACAATTTATATTATTTTATTAATTTTTCATGTTGGTAGATGTTACACTTTGGAAATATATAATTTAAATTTTGTCTGTTGGACTATTTTATGGGACTAATGAAATTCATACTTGTCCCCCTAACATTAATGTTCAAAATTTATTTCGAAATGTTCTACTTTTGTCTTATAAGTGCATACAATTTATCAACTTGTGTTATTACAGCAAAAAAGTAGGAATCGACATATTTTTTAAAACTGTCCATTTCTGTAAAAAATGCTTCACAAAATAGCATAACTTATCTTAACATGACCATACATACTCATGGTTTCCGGGTAAAGAGGAATTTCCGAAATCTAGAATCGCTCGTACATTGCAAATACCAACATCCGTGAATATTTTCGTTTTTTAAAGGGATTTTTATATATCTGTTAAAATCCCCGGACCCCTCTTAAGAAACAGAGATAATAGCGTCTAGTGCATTCATTTTAAACCAAATTATACATTCCATCGGGTCAAATTTTCTATAAAATATATTTTGCAGATACATAAAGTTGTAAAATGCTGACCAAGAGTCTTATAAATTTTAAATGCCCTTGTGTAAATCTTATTAATTTTAAATGCTTTAGAGTTTTCATGGTATGTGTTGACAAATGACAGTTTCAACGGAAATTTAAAATCTGTTTTATCAAAGAGTATTTCATTTAGAACACTAAGAGCCCCCATCCCCCACCCCACACACTCTGTTAATCTTTCCAACTGCCGTAACTCGCTTTTGGGTTTCACCAATGATACCCTGGCGTTCGTTTCGTGAGTCATTTTGTCCGGCTTGCACGCAGGCGGGTGTTTGCTTGTTGGGAGTCCATTCCTTGTTTGATATCGAGCAGTATTGTCACCAAAATTAAATTGTGTATGTGTGTGTGGAGGAGGGGAGTGACTAAAAATGTTGTATCACATTTCACCAAATATCATGTGGCTGAACTTTAATAGGTTCTGATTGGTTCCTGGAACACACTATTGCCGGCACCCACTAACTTCCACAGTGAGCTCGTTGAGAGTTCTCTCTCCCCATCTGGCGTACATGACCTCTCGTGTCTACCCTGAAGAGGTTGTGTTCACGGGTTCTAAACATTTTAGATTACAACATTTCTTATTTACTTTCGTTTCCGACAGATCAGCCATAAGCGAAATTTCTATTTTAATTAAATCGTAAAGGAAAAGTCGATGTATAATGAAGCTAGAGAAAAAAGTATAAATTATAGTACAGGATGTTTCAAAATGGTTGACCCGATTTCAAATGGTTGTAATTTTGTAACGTGTGATTTGTAACTTGTTATGTAATCGTGTAATAAATTAATATATATCACATGAAAGAGGAAATTTCGGAGTTTTAAAATGTTTCGTTCTGTTACGTATGAAGCTTCGCAATAAACAGTAAACAGTTGTTTAACAAAATGTAAGCTGTGCAGCAGAAAGTTTTTTTGCCTGTTGCAGTTTTCGAAATATTAATTGGTAATTACCGTTCAACGTCAGTTCCATATAAGTTATATAATTGAACAGCCATGTGCTAAGAAGATTCGTAGATGGTATCAACAATTTGAACAAACAGGAAGTGTGTTCAAAGGCAACAGCACAGGACGTCCGAGTCTATCTGAAGAAAATGTGGAAAGACCCTACAGATTTGGCATTAACAACCTGGAATCCCAGACCCCCGGATCAGACACGTTTCAGACACGTTTCAGACACGTTTTCAGACCCGGATCAGACACGTTGATGTTTTCTTTTGGATATACAAAAAGTATACTGTGTTTGTGCAACCTACACCCACAAACCTGTACGATCTCAAAAACCGTCACGGCATCTGTGGCGGCGGTAACACAGAATATGCTGGATCAAGTTTGGCGAGTATTTGATTATCGCCTTGATTTTGTTCGTACAACCTGAGGAAGTCACATCGAATACTTGACATTTCCCATATAATTTTATGTATAACTTTTCAATGTAGGTTTGTAAGTTTCAAAATTAAAACCATTTTAAATCGAGTCAATCATTTTGAAACGCCCTGTATAACTTGTTTTATTATCACGTTCAATAATGTATTATTTCGGTTATACACATTAGATCATTTAAACAATCATTTGACAAACACATCTCTTATATTATTCTGCAATAATTCATGTAGATATTTTTTTCTCAACATAATGTTCCAACAATAACTAGTTCTTATATACAACCTAAAACAACAATATGTCAAATTCTGCTGAAGCAATGCTTGAAATTTAAGGACGGTTACCTGAATGGCGCCCTCCCAAGTTCTTAACAGTTTGGTATTCTCAACATTTTATCGGCTTCCCATTATTGTGTATCTTTTAATTGTAAAGTACCAAATTATTTCTCTATTGTTCAAGAAACTAGGTAGTAAAAAGAACTGACGTTTTTTGTATGACTACATTTGGTGTGGCGCAAAACTTCAAACAGCATATATAGTTTTCTGTTGTGTAAATTAATTAGTCAAATTTAATGCTGACAGTGCTTTGAGTTTTGCAATAACCAGTTGCAATTGCAATTCCAATTTTCTGCTGCATTAGAATTCCTTGCTTGTTTCTGTAAACTTAAATTTAACCAATCGAGAGGTCATTAATTACACAATATTTTCAATTTAGTTAGTTTATTATTCAGAGCCTTATTAAATGATACATTAATTAAATACATAGTTTTATGGGATGGTTTATCAGTGTGATACCAGGCTCCATTTAAGACAATCTCTCATAATTCAGTCATGAGTATTCTGTCGCCTCAAGACATAAGAATTGTATTCCATAACGATTACTGTTAGCAATATATCACAATATAGCCTATCTAAAAAACCGTCATCACTGCAACCGTAATTTCCAATGCCTTCTCAATTGAAAGCACAAATGAAAGTAAGATTATGGTGGTCAGACAAACAATGGCTAATAATTTGGAGCGAAAAAAAAACTTTTTTCGAATTTTTAATCGGCCAAGGTAAAAAGAGTTGCCAATGGGAAAAAATGAATGTGTGGAAAAATTTATGTTCCTGAGGTTAAAATTTCACACTCCGCATGCAGGTCAAAATTCACTATTTCAGGCAAAAAGACCTCTTTTTGTTCGGAAATTTAAAACCGTCTTGAAAGATTCTCTACAATCTGCCAGCCTGCATCACTTGTTCTTCTTATAACACTGAACTCTTTCCCGAATAATATTATTAAACATTAGCCGTATTCCCGTCCTTCGAACGGATAATATAATATAAAGAAACATCAAATTCTCAATCACGTGCAAATTCCTATAGCCTTCTAATTAATATTGTTATTCAAATCATTCTATTAAAATATTAAATTTAATTGTCCTAAAAATAATTATAAGAAATTTCTTTCTAACTGTACACAATATATATATCTCAACAGGGAGATCTGTAGAATAAAACATCTTGGTCCCGTTTGTAAATAAATTTACAAAATATATGAAATTTGATTAATATATATGCTAACAGAAAATCGCTATGAAATTTGATTCATCGTCTGCATAAATAAAAGCGCTAAAATAGTATTAGTAAACTCTATATGAATTTGGGTAACATTTCCCTGGTTATTGAATCGAAGGCCTTCCTGAAATTCCTGAAATTTAGCTAAAGACAATGTACTTTAATATAAGGTTGGACATTCAGCTGGGCAACGAATCAAAATGTTGTCAGCTTGACGTCATGGAGGGATGTTTTCGTTATTCGTGACGTCACAGATCAGGGAAGGCTTTGAGAGGAGTTGCCAAAACACTGCAAGTTTTCGCATTACTATAGTTAAAAATTGTTTGATGGTTTTGAAGTTTTATTATCCTGACTCAGACAACTTGCTCAGGTATTTTAAATTGTGCTGTACACACGTTACCAAGTGACGTTCAAAGAGGTTTAGTGACGTCAGTACGGTGAAATGACAGTTGCAGTTAACATGTTCGGTCTTACCAGAGAGCCTGAGAACAAAATGCGTTTACTTGAATCAATTCATCAATTTGAGACAATAACAAAATTGATAAATAAAATGCAACAAATTTCGAAATAAATTAAGATTTATTTTGATATTATAGGACGTTTTAATATACAAATATAAATAAACCATTTTGGAAAATTAGGACGTACGAACGCTGTTCAACCCGGGTACATTCCGGGTACTTCCACCGGATACATTTTTTAGAACGTCAAAAAATTCGAGACTTTGAAGACGAAATGCACAAAATGCAACAAACGTATAGAACTCACTTTAGTTTGAATAAAAAATAACTGGATTTAACACTTTATAAAATAAAAAAATAACTAGATTTCACACTTTAAATCCAATTTGCTATTTTTTTTTGGCTGCGTAATTCAAGTTTGGGAAGTTTTTAATAGATTTTTATACATATATTCATGGTCCCCATACGATTCACGGCATTTTATACAACTCATTTCTGCATTCTGGTCCCTACGGTGCTAAATTTTAAAACTCTTTCAGAAGTTTCGCTGATTTTCCTGCGTAAACAGTTCACTTTTATATCCTTGCTCAATAATATTTATATGTTTGGTCTGCAGTTCTTTCGGGATTTAACATGGACCCAGATAAATTCATTTTATTGTAATATCGGTTAATAGAATATCCTACAAGTTATTGCAGGGTTTTTTCTGAGAAAAATTTCATGCTGCACAAGTGGGTACCATTAGATATAAATCTTTGTGGAAGAGGTGTGCGTGGGATTCGGGTGTCGGGATTTTAAAATTTCAAAGCTTAAAATATAGTTATTTTAGTAATTTTATATAATATTCTTAATTTTGTATCGTTGGGAGGGGGAGGGCATTGCCCTTCCTTGGATCACTTGGATATTGTTGCGAACGCGAAATGTTCCGTTCGCCGCCTCCTCTTTCGTCTGTCTCGACGGCCAGGCGAAGAAAATACAGTGCATAACGTTAGCATGACATGACTCCAGGATTGCCAGGATTTTCCAGTTAGGAAACATGTTTTCCAGATTTGGCGATTTATTGCCAATTTTGTGGCATTTGGCGACTTCATGAATGTTCCATAAACTTCTAGATAGAACGATTATTCTGTGAGATGTAGAGATTTCCAGAAGTATCTGTGGAAAGAGACTATAAATAGGACTCATCCCTCCGATGGAGTCGAGTTGATGAATGGACGTGACACGAGTTACATTGGACTGTGATTTTTTTCAATGTTTTGAGAATAGTAGCCGCTGTTTTGTGAAATTACTTTCGTCAACATTTTAAGAATAACATCGCTTATTCTGTAAAATTAGTGGAGCTGCTTGATTGCATATTGTTCCTGTTTACTTTGCGGTTCTGAATAAACGTAAGTTATCCAGAAACTTGTATTCGTTCTTGTATCTTGCGTATACACACACGATTCTTGAGTATACCTTCATAATACTAATCGTAACACTAATCGTTCGAAACACTAAGATCTAATACAGAATAGTCAAACTTCCGTCCCTCCATCCAGTATGAAAAAAAGAAACATTTTTCTAACTTCTCCCTTAAAATCTTTCCAGAAAAAATCCGTTTTATCTTATAAGTCTGAATGAAGATTAGGTTACTGTAGGACAGGTGTAGTACAAAATCTTATTAGCATATTGAAAGTAGTTTAAAAAATTACCCAGTAAGTGTAACATTAAAAAGTAGATGAATCTGCAACTTTTTCATCAATATGGTAACATTGCATTACTATTTCTCATATCTCGGCATAACCAAAGTTCTCATAAACAAAATTATTCTATGTATAACTTAAGATTCTTTTGAGTGATTTGATAGATACGATGGTATCGCCCCAAAAGAATCGTGAATCTCCATAGTCAATAGTCATTAATGTCTACAACATTCCACGATCGCAGAACTTGCGCTAAGCAGTTTTGCATTTTAAATATATTAGCCGAAACAGGAGTCAAACACATCTACTTTTTAACTAAAAAGTAAAATTTATATTATTTTATTAATTTTTCATGTTGGTAGATGTTACACTTTGGAAATATATAATTTAAATTTTGTCTGTTGGACTATTTTATGGGACTAATGAAATTCATACTTGTCCCTCTAACATTAATGTTCAAAATTTATTTCGAAATGTTCTACTTTTGTCTAATAAGTGCATACAATTTCTCAACTTGTGTTATTACAGCAAAATAGTAGTAATCGCCAAACATTTTAAAACTGTCCATTTCTGTAAAAATTGCTTCACAAAATAGCTTATCTTAACTAATAGCTAAACTTATCTTAACATGACCATACATACTCATGCTTTCCGGGTAAAGAGGAATTTCCGAAATCTAGAATCGCTCGTACATTGCAAATACCAACATCCGTGAATATTTTCGTTTTTTAGAGGAATTTTTATATATCTGTCAAAATCCCCGGACCCCTCTTAAGAAACAGAGATAATAGCGTCTAGTGCATTCATTTTAAACCAAATAATACATTCCATCGGGTCAAATTTTCTATGAAATATATTTTGCAGATACATAAAGTAGTAAAATGCTAACCAAGAGTCTTATAAATTTTAAATGCCCTTGTGTAAATCTTATTAATTTTAAATGCTTTAGAGTTTTCATGGTATGTGTTGACAAATGATAGTTTCAACGGAAATTTAAAATCTGTTTTATCAAAGAGTATTTCATTTGGAAAACTAAGGGCCCCCATCCCCCACCCCACCCTCTCTGTTAAGCTTTCCAACTGCCGTAACTCGCTCTTGGGTTTCACCAATGATACCCTGGCGTTCGTTTCGTGAGTCATTTTGTCCGGCTTACACGCAGTGCTTGTTGGGAGTCCATTCCTTGTTGGATATCGAGCAGTATTGTCACCAAAATTAAATTGTGTATGTGTGTGTGGAGGAGGGGAGTGACTAAAAATGTTGTATCACATTTCACCAAATATCATGTGGCTGAACTTTAATAGGTTCTGATTGGTTCCTGGAAGACACTATTGCCGGCACCCACTAACTTCCAAAGTGAGCTCGTTGAGAGTTCTCTCTCCCCATCTGGCGTACATGACCTCTCGTGTCTACCCTGAATAGGTTGTGTTCACGGGTTCTAAACATTTTAGATTACAACATTTCTTATTTACTTTCGTTTCCGACAGATCAGCCATAAGCGAAATTTCTATTTTAGTTAAATCGTAAAAGAAAAGTCGATGTATAATGAAGCTAGAGAAAAAAGTATAAATTATAGTACAGGATGTTTCAAAATGGTTGACCCGATTTCAAATGGTTGTAATTTTGTAACGTGTGATTTGTAACGTGTTATGTAATCGTGTAATAAATTAATATATATCACATGAAAGAGGAAATTTCCGAGTTTTAAAATGTCTCGTTCTGTTACGTATGAAGCTTCGCAATAAACAGTAAACAGTTGTTTTCGAAAATGTAAGCTGTGCAGCAGAAAGTTTTTTTGCCTGTTGCAGTTTTCGAAATATTAATTGGTAATTACCGTTCAACGTCAGTTCCGTATAAGTTATATAATTGAACAGCCATGTGCTAAGAAGATTCGTAGATGGTATCAACAATTTGAACAAACAGGAAGTGTGTTCAAAGGCAACAGCACAGGACGTCCGAGTCTATCTGAAGAAAATGTGGAAAGACCCTACAGATTTGGCATTAACAAACTGGAATCCCAGACCCCCGGATCAGACACGTTTTCAGACACGTTTCAGACACGTTTTCAGACCCGGATCAGACACGTTGATGTTTTCTTTTGGATATACAAAAAGTATACAGTGTTTGTGCAACCTTCACCCACAAACCTGCATGATCTCAAAAACCGCCACTGCATCTGTGGCGGCGGTAACACAGAATATGCTGGATCAAGATTGGCGAGAATTTGATTATCGCCTTGATTTTGTCCGTACAACCTGAGGAAGTCACATCGAATACTTGACATTTCCCATATAATTTTATGCATAACTTTTCAATGTAGGTTTGTAAGTTTAAATTTAAACCATTTTAAATCGAGTCAATCATTTTGAAACGCCCTGTATAACTTGTTTTATTATCACGTTCAATAATGTATTATTTCGGTTATACTCATTAGATCATTTAAACAATCATTTGACAAACACATCTCTTATATTATTCTGCAATAATTCATGTAGATATGTTTTTCTCAACATAATGTTCCAACAATAACTAGTTCTTATATACAACCTAAAACAACAATATGTCAAATTCTGCTGAAACAATGCTTGAAATTTAAGGACGGTTACCTGAATGGCGCCCTCCCAAGTTCTTAACAGTTTGGTATTCTCAACATTTTATCGGCTTCCCATTATTGTGCATCTTTTAATAGTAAAGTACCAAATATTATTTCTCTATTGTTCAAGAAACTAGTTAGTAAAAGGAACTGACGTTTTTTGTATGACTACATTGGGTGTGGCGCAAAATTTCAAACAGCATGTATAGTTTTCTGTTGTGTAAATTAATTAGTCAAGTTTAATGGTTGCAGTGCTTTGAGTTTTGCAATAACCAGTTGCAATTGCAATGCCAATTTTCTGCTGCATTAGAAATCCTTGCTTGTTTCTGTAAACTTATTTAACCAATCGAAAGGTCATTAATTACACAATGTTTTCAATTTAATTAGTTTATTATTCAGAGCATTATTAAATGATACATTATTTAAATACATAGTTTTATGGGATGGTTCATCAGTGTGATACCAGGCTCCAACATTTAAGACAATCTATCATAATTCAGCCATGAGTATTCTGTCGCCTCAAGACATAAAAATTGTATTCCATAACGATTACTGTTAGCAATATATCACAATATAGCCTAGCTAAAAAACCCTCATTACTGCAACCGTAATTTCCAATGCCTTCTCAATTGAAAGCACAAATGAAAGTAAGATTATGGTGGTCAGACAAACAATGCCTAATAATTTGAAGCGAAGAAAAACATTTTTCGAATTTTTAATCGGCCAAGGTAAAAAGAGTTTCCAATGGGGAAAAACGAATGTGTGGTAAAATTTATGTTCCTGGGGTTAAAATTTCATCCTCCGCATGCAGGTCAAAATTCACTATTTCAGGCAAAAAGTCCTCTTTTTGTTCGGAAATTTAAAACCGTCTTGAAAGATTCTCTACAATCTGCCAGCCTGCATCACTTGTTCTTCTTATAACCCTGAACTCTTTCCCGAATAATATTATTAAACATTAGCCGTATTTCCGTCCTTCGAACGGATAATATAATATAAAGAAACATCAAATTCACAATCACGTGCAAATTCCTATAGCCTTCTAATTAATATTGTTATTCAAATCATTCTATTAATATATAAAATTTAATTGTCCTAAAAATAATTATAAGAAATTTCTTTCTAACTGTACACAATATCTCAACAGGGAGATCTGTAGAATAAAACATCTTGGTCCCGTTTGTAAATAAATTTACAAAATATATGAAATTTGATTAATATATATGCTAACAGAAAATCGCTATGAAATTTGATTCATCGTCTACATAAATAAATGCGCTAAAATAGTATTAGTAAACTCTATATGAATTTGGGTAACATTTCCCTGGTTATTGAATCGAAGGCCTTCCTGAAATTCATGAAATTTAGCTAAAGACAATGTACTTTAATATAAGGTTGGACATTCAGCTGGGCAACGAATCAAAATGTTGTCAGCTTGACGTCATGGAGGGATGTTTTCGTTATTCGTGACGTCACAGATCAGGGAAGACTTTGAGAGGAGTCGCCAAAACACTGCAAGTTTTCACATTATTATAGATAAAAATTGTTTGTTGGTTTTGCAGTTTTATTATCCTGACTCAGACAACTTGCTCAGGTATTTTAAATTGTGCTGTACACACGTTACCAAGTGACGTTCAAAGAGATTTAGTGACGTCAGTACGGTGAAATGACAGTTGCAGTTAACATGTTCGGTCTCACCAGAGCGCCTGAGAACAAAATGCGTTTACTTGAATCAATTCATCAATTTGAGAAAATAACAAAATTGATAAATAAAATACAACAAATTTCGAAATAAATTAAGATTTATTTTGATATTATAGGACGTTTTAATATACAAATATAAATAAACCATTTTGGAACTTTAGGACGTACGAACGCTGTTCAACCCGGGTACATTCCGGGTACTTCCACCGGATACATTTTTTAGAACGTCAAAAAATTCGAGACTTTGAAGACGAAATGCACAAAATGCAACAAACGTATAGAACTCACTTTAGTTTGAATAAAAAATAACTAGAATTAACACTTTATAAAATAAAAAAATAACTAGATTTTACACTTTAAATCCAATTTGCAATTTTTTTGGCGAAATTCTAGTTTGGGAAGTTCTTAATAGATTTTTATACATATATTCATGGTCCCCATACGAATCACGGCATTTTATACAACTCATTTCGGCATTCTGGTTCCTACGGTGCTAAAGTTTTAAAACTCTTTCAGAAGTTTCGCTGATTTTTCTGCGTAAACAGTTCATTTTTATATCCTTGCTCAATAATATTTATATGTTTGGTCTGCAGTTCTTTCGGGATTTAACATGGACCCAGATAAATTCATTTTATTGTAATATCGGTTAATAGAATATCCTACAAATTATTGCAGGGTTTTTTCTGAGAAAAATTTCATGCTGCACAAGTGGGTACCATTAGATATAAATTTTTGTGGAAGAGGTGTGCGTGGGATTCGGGTGTTTCTTAGCGAGAAATATTTTAAAATTTCAAAGTTTAAAATATAGCTATTTTAGTAATTCTATAAAATATTCTTAATTTTGCATCGCTGGGAGGGGGGGGAGGGCATTGCCCTTCCTTGGATCACTTGGATATTGTTGCGAACGCGAAATGGTCCGTTTGCCGCCTCCTCTTTCGTCTGTATCGACTGCCAGGCGAAGAAATATAGTGCATAACGTTAGTATGATGTGAGTCCAGGTTTTCCAGGATTTTCCAGTTAGGAAACATGTTTTTCAGATTTGTCGATTTATTGCCAATTTTGTGGCATTTGGCGACTTCATGAATGTTCCATAAACTTCTAGATAGAACGATTATTCTGTGAGATGTAGAGATTTCCAGAAGTATCTATGGAGAGAGACTATAAATAGGATTCATCCCTCCGATGGAGTCGAGTTGATGAATGGACGTGACGCGAGTTACATTGGACTGTGATTTTTTTCAATATTTTGAGAATAGTAGCCGCTGTTTTGTGAAATTACTTTCGTCAACATTTTGAGAATAACATCGCTTATTCTGTAAAATTAGTGGAACTGCTTGATTGCATATTGTTCCTGTTTACTTTACGCTTCTGATTAAACGTAAGTTATCCAGAAACTTGGATTCGTTCTTGTATCTTGCGTATACACACACGATTCTTGAGTATACCTTCATAATACTAATCGTAACACTAATCGTTCGAAACACTAAGATCTAATACAGAATAGTCAAACTTCCGTCCCTCCATCAAGAATAATGCTCAGACAACATACTTAAAATTTAACAAATTACTAAACATTAAAACACATGAACAAATATTAATACTCTGGGAAATATGCAATTGTAATAAAATATGATGCGTAAATTACTGAAATAATTGCGACACCAGCAAAAATATTTTGATCGAAATATTTATTCTGCATCAAGATATTTATTGAACAGCGATGCATAAAGTGTAAATGATTAAAATGTTTAACATGTGTTTATGTCAGAACGATTTTTCTTCTTCAAGATGAATCATTAATTCATTCATACAAAACATATTGTCCGCACTTGACTAGATAAAAGGGCTTATTTTACATGTAAAATCTTTTAACACTGAGTGTTTAATGTCTTAATAAAACATCTCCGGCCGTCAGAATAAACAAATTTAATCATTACGAAAAAAATATATCTGCGAAATCTGACTAGAAACGCTGAACAATTATTTAATAAAAAAGCCATTTTTTTCACACTGCACAAATCCTAATTTTGTACTGCACGAATTATTTTTGTACGGTACAAAATGTGAGCTATTGCACGCTGAGGAAAAATCCTTGATAATTATTTCTATCTTATTATTTATTCACATGCAGACACATACCTGCGCACAACGAACATACATGTATGAATAAAAAATAATCCTTTTTAATATATAAATAAGTTCTACTTTGTGTTACCGACAAAAGCAATAATAGTTCTGTTTTATCAAAATTTCCCAGAACCAACTTCGGTTCTTAATCATTGTATCTATCGAATCACTCAAAAGACTAATAACAACGTTTTCAACGATAATCATGACCATGGTGACGGAAAAGGTATGAAAAAAAAACATTTCTCTAACTTCTTCTTATTATCTTTACAAAAAAATCCGTTTTCTCTTATAAGTCTGAATGAAGATTGGGTTAATGTAAGACAGCTGTAGTAGTAGAAAATCTTATTAGCATATTGAAAGTAGTTAAACAAATTACCCAGCAAGTATAACATTAAAAAGCAGATGAGTCTGCAACTTTTTCATCAGTATGGTAACATTGCTTTACTATTTCTCATATTTCGGCATAACTAAAGTGTCATAAACAGAATTGTTCTACGTATAACTTAAGATTCTTTTGAGTAATTTGATAGATAAGATGGTATCGCCCAAAAAGAGTGACCGTGGGTCTCCATAGCCATTAATGTTTACAATATTCAGCGATTCCAGAACTTGCTTTAAGTAGTTTTGCATTTTAAATAATTTACTAGAACAAAGAGTCTGGATTGCATTTAGAGTTTAAGCAGTTTGGGGTGTTGATGCAGATCTAAGGGTTACCTGGCAATTTGGCAGTTTAGGGTTTAGAATATTTTTGTAAGAAAACATTGATCACGATTTTTATTTAATTTCAGCTGTTTAAGTTTTTAATTCCGATTATCGATATTAAGTACAGCGCGGGTCTCTTACGAGATTTGGCCTTACGATGATCATAGTCATGCAGATTGAATAATAGTTCATTTGGAACAGATGACAAATTATTGTAGAATTTAAGCGCTAGCTTTTTAATTTGGGCTCTCACGGTTTTTATTTTGAAGTCTTTTCTAATCACCGAGTTTCTTAAATATCTAGGAGCTTTCCTGATACACCTAAGGATTTTATTTTGTCTTGTTTCTAAGGAGTCTATGGTAGTTTTACAGGCATATCCCCATACGGGTGCTGCATACAGCATTCCCGGGCGGATGACCGATTTGTAGCTTATTTGATAACTAAGATTTCCGTTTCCTATGATTTGGTATAGGACTCCGGTGGCCATATGCAAAGAATTTCTAACCGTAAAGAAGGGAAGCTTCCGTAGACCCAATGTAAACAGCCTTATCGCCACTGCGGAAAATCTGT
This sequence comes from Amaurobius ferox, assembly GCA_951213105.1. Lineage (NCBI taxonomy): Eukaryota > Metazoa > Arthropoda > Arachnida > Araneae > Amaurobiidae > Amaurobius > Amaurobius ferox. The sequence goes on along the minus strand of OX578155.1, from coordinate 80,144,270 downwards.
CATGCAGGAAAAGCAACGTTACAGGACGAGAATCCGGGATGAAGGATTCTTTATTGTTTCTTTTCGTTTTTTTTTTTTTTTTTTTTTTTTTTTTTTAATACATTGATTTGATAATCGTATGATAAGTGATGCAATTTAAATGGAAAACATATTTTCATTTACATAAAGATTTTTTAAAGCAAAATAAAAAATTTTAATGCTTTTTTTTACCTCCAATTACATTCAAAATAAGAATTTAAATTTGCATGCTTTGTCCTTGTATAAAATTTTTTTTCAATTTAAGATATTTTTTCGTTATCATTAAAAGATATTACGGTAAAATAAAATTATATTTTATTTCATATCTAATTATACTTAAAATAAGAATTTTATTTTGCATGCATGATCTTACAAAAAACTTTTACACTCAAATTCAAGTGCACTCTTATATGTAATATTAATAAAATAGAAATTATAAATGCACTTACCTTTGACATGATCAGGTAAAACGAATAAAGAGTAAGAAGTTCCACAATTTTTTTTCACACATTTTCGCTCTACAGATATATTTTATTCTCAGATTTTATTTCACAGATATATTTTATACTCTTCATAGAAGATAATTTTTGTAAATTTTAATAATACCCCTGCAATTTATAAGTTGCAGATGAAATGGTTTTAAGATATAAACTCTTCTATAGATATACTTCTATATATTTTACATATTTCTTTCAGATAAACTCTTTTAGCAGAAGTGTAACTTAAACTACAGAAATTAAGGAGAAAAAAAAACTCCTGTAATAATTGTAAAATCAATAATGGTTCCTACCAGGAAAAAAGAATGTCCTATAAAAATAAATTAGACAAAGAAAATAATGAAACATGAGTGAAGCTAAGCAAAATTTAATCAAACAATTTTTATTTACACATATTCATTATATAAACACATTTACATAGAAAGAAAATCACAGTATAAATAATCTAAAAGTATTTTATTTCTAATGTTATCTGCTTCAACACATCCAGCAAATCAGCCTGAACAGACAGAAAATTAAAAATAATTCTATCTCAACAAGCTAATCAACTGGCTTATGTCAAGCTAATCAATTGATTAGTAAAATCAAAAGTTCTAAGTATACAAATGAAGGATCCTAAACGACAAGATCCTTTATTTCTAAAGGTGTTTATTGCGATTATATATGCATATTAAATAAAACAATAGATTAAATACTTTTAGGATCGAAATAATTCACGTACCTTTTGTGTTTGCAAGAGACTCAGCAAATCGGTCATTTTAAGACAATCCCAATCGGAAAATCAAATGTACACAACCCAGAATTGTAATACACGATTAAATACATGTCAACCATGTAAATGAAGTGACAAAAATATTAAATTAACAACTTAAAATTGTAATAAAGTCAGCCCACGTGGTAATACAACAGACAAACACAGTGACTTGCGAAAGAAGCAACCCATTTCCTTCCCCTCCTTGCTTGACAAAGAATCTCTATCCATCACCCAAGATGCATTGCGCGAAATCACACCAGCGCCCATCGAGAAGGGATTTTACTCGAAGGGAATACCCCTGTACGGTTACTTCTCCTTTGAACATCTCTTCCGCAGTAGCCAGATGGCGATAGTTAAGTCTAAGCGAACCTTCCCCCGTTTGCCATATGCGCTTTCTTGATTATATCTGTTATGTGCAATTTACAGATTAAGAACTAAACAAAAAATTTTTTTTAATTTTATTAATTAATTATTTCCCTTATATTACTGGTACATATCCTAATGCGAGTTTTCAGTTATGCTTCTCTTATTTTTTTTACACATTAATTAATTAAAGACATATCTCATATTAATCATCAGTACCTTAAGCATGCATTATTTCTGAACATGATGTTTTTACAATAAGTTCTAATATACAATCTCCTAAACGACTCTGAATAAAATGGAAAGAACGTTTGAAATTCGAGGTTGGTTACCTCCCTAGTTTAATCTCAAATTCTCAACTGACTAAAATCCTTAATATTTCACATTCATCCCATTAATGCGCATCTTTAACTAGTGAAGAACTAAATTATTTCTAATTGCGTGAGAAAATAGGAATTTAAATGTATTGAATTTTTCTTTGTTTGATTAAAGTTGGTTTGGTGTAAACTAATAAATTAAGATTATTTTTGACTGTGTGCTCTGGTTTGAAATAACCTGCCAATTTACTGCTGCATCAAAAATTCTTACTTGTATTTGTAAACTTAAATTTAATTAATGGGGAGATCATTGCTTACACAATATTTTAACTTAATTTATTTATTATTTAGAAATAGCATTATTACATATTACAACACTTAAACACATAAGTTTAAGTGGAGATTATTATGTACTATGCCAGACTCCAAAGATTCAATACACTTTCATAACCAAATTTGGGAGGTGAACACTCATGATCATTAAAGATATCACCAAGTTAACGACAATTTTGCGCGTGTGAGAAATGGTCGCAAAACAAAGAGTGCAAACATCTTGTACGAAAATTAGAAGGTTTTAAAGGCAGTCCTGAAGCTTCAATTCATATATATATTGTTAAAATTGTGTTGTAGAACTTATAGATAAAAATGTAAATAGAATAAAATGTAAATAGTTTAATTTGAAAATTTAAACTTGGAGACAAGCTACAAGTAGAACTCTGATTTGTACTGTGAGTTACGTTCATAATATTTTTTAGACTGCTCGCTATCAATGTTTTGTATGTTACACGCAAGTATCAATAATTTGTATTCTTCCAAACAGCAGTTATATTCGTTGTGACTTTCATCTTCCTTCCTTAACGATAATACAGCATGTTTTCTGCTGTTTGCTTTACATGAGGGATTCCTAACCTTTTCCCAACACCGAATACAAGAATATAATAAATCCATCTGGAAAGCAGCAATTGAAGGAAGTAATGCAGTAAACTATATGCATTCATTTTCCATAGAAATACCATTGAAATTGGGAGCAAGAGGATGTGTTCACAATTTTAAATTTCGTAATCACATTGTTTTGACCACTTTGCATAATCAAAAGACTTGTCATTGCCAGTCTTATTTTTCAAAGATAAAATTTAATTGCTTCGAAACACGTATAAAATTAAAATATTTATAAAATATTTTATAAAAATATTTTGTTGGTTATTATTTCATGCAAGACTTCCATTACTCAATTTGTTGCAAAAAATGCACCCATAACAAATTGTGTTACAACCGCGAAATTCTGCATACAAATGTCGTTTCAAAAGTTACGTACATGATCAAACTGTTTGCGCCATTGATGTTATAGGGCTCATGGAACGCGCAGGAGAACGACGCATCGTGCAGAATTTGAAACGAAAAGTGATAATTTTACGGGCAGTTGGAACTTTATTTTTTGTTTTGATACTGCAAGTTGTTTACAAAGATGCCTTCGAGACGTACTCGACCGTGCTACAGACAATTGTCGGATTTAGAGAGAGGTTGCATCACGGACCTAAGGGAAGCTGGTTGGTCCAACAGACGTGTCAGTCGTCATCTTAGTCGAGCGATATGGTTTCGACAACAGTGGATCAGAGAAAACACATGTAACCATCGCAAAGTCTCAAGAAGCCCCTAGGCAGGCAACTGGCAGCCCCTAGGCAGGCAACCGGCATCCCCTAGGCAGGCAACTGGCAGTCCCTAGGCAGGCAACTGGCAGCCCCTAGGCAGGCAACTGGCAGTCCCTAGGCAGGTTCGGGAGGATCGTATAATCGAGTACACACCAATTGTATCGCTGTCAGTCACTCGAAGGCATTTCCCGTCCTCCATGCATTCTGTAGCTTAAGGGATACTATTCGCAGACGATTCGCGCAACCCATGACCATTAGACCTCGATATGAGATTTACTAATTATTGGTCATAAGCGTGGATAAGAAATTTTACAATGACAAACATATACAATACAAGAAAAAATATAATGCATAATAATGGAGAATTTCAAAATATACATTACATAACAAAATTATACAATAATAATAATAATAATGGGAATAAATAACATATTATAATTTATGGCTTAAAACCATTGATCATATTAGGAGATGACTGGCAGAAATTGATATTAGGTGTCGACGTCCATTAAGGTGCCTTCTACTAAACCCTCAACATAGGCAGAGCCATCTGGATTGATATCCGCTTGGATTTATGTTATCTTTAGCGATGAATTCCGCTTCTCTCTCAGTACTTATGATTGCTGAATACGTGCGTGGAGGAGGATTGGCCAGAGTTACTAGTTCGTACTTGTTGTCGAGCGTCACACTGCCATCACACGTCATATAACAGTCTGGAGAGCCATCGCATGGGACAACCTATCTCCTCTAGTTGTGCTGAAAGCCCTCATTTATATGTGGACGATATTATGTAGCCGATTGTTCTTCCTATGCTGTCAAGTCGCCCAGGTTATGTTTACAAACAAAACAACGCTTGACCACATACTGCACGACTTTCTCAATAATGTCTTCATTGATTAAATACCCTTCCATGACCATCCAGGGCCCCGAACCTATTACCAATAGAACACATCTAGGATGTGCTGGTACGGAAATTGTATCCTTCCAGAAAACTATTGAATTTGCTGACTAGTTGAAACATTTGTGGCAGAATCTTCTGTAGAGGGGAATAAACAACTTTATTGACTCTATGCTGCAGCGAATATCAGCTTCTATAGCTGCCAGGGGAGGATTTACAATTTACTAAAATGTCTTCTTATTTTCACCATTTCATAATAAAACATTTTTTTTTGCTCCCAAATTTTAATCATTTGCATATCTCCTAAAATGATACATACATACATACCGAGTTTAGCGGTTGTAGCTCAATTTCTTATGGACGCATATATTTTTTTGCAACAGAGTGTATTTCTAGATTCTTTTTTAAACATTAAATTATGAAACATAATCAGTAGAAATTCATTCATAAAACTATCTCGTATATTTTTGTCATAATTACAATTCATCTTGCAAAGGTGGCATTATTAATCAAGTCAGAACATTAAAACAAAGAAAAACAGATTGAAGGTTTTGGTGTTGATAGCAGAAATGGTTGAATTTAAAATAATCATTGAAAAGGGTTCAACACCATTGGTTAAACCCTGGATTAAGCCAAAGTTTATTTCGTTAAAACCGTAAAACCGAGGTTTTTTTTTTTTTGAAATCATTTTCTTAGTTTAAAACCGTGGTCTAAACTAATATTTAAACTGTGGCCTAAAGCAAGATTTACACCGTAGTTAATTAAATAAAAATAGTTTTTTTCCCAACTTGGATGATAAAAAAAACAATATTTCTCGGAATTGGCAACACGCAGAACGTGATGAAACCGCTTTTCTTATGTGAAAAGCATTCAACTACCTAAATCCACTGTAAACAAAAAAATAGTACAGTTGTAAATATACTGGTTTTTTATCACTTATCCCAGATGTAAATTTTCCTATAACTGAACCGTTATATTTTATAAACCATCATACATTACTGATTAATCTATGTGCTTACAAAATCAGCTCAGGAGGATTTGCATGATTTTTTTTTTCGATGATAGAGATTGAGAAGTTGAGCTATCCAACCCCCCACCCTTATATATTTCCTCTGTCTCAAATATTTTCTTACACACTATTAACATCTCTTACACATTCCCTTTATTCTCTTTCGCGTTCTAAACATTACTTACGCAGTTTCTTTATTCTCTTACACATTCTCTAAACATCACTTACACATTCTCTTTATTCTCTTACACATCCATTTTATTCTCTTACACGCTCTCGTTATTCTCTTACACATTATTTTTATTCTCTTACACATTCACGTTATTCTCTTACGCAATCTCGTTATTCTCTTACACATTCTCGTTATTCTCTTACACATTCTCAACATCACGTACATATTCTCTTTATTCTCTTGCACATTCTAAACATCACTTACACATTATTTTTATCCTTTTACACATTCTAAACATCACTTACATTCTCTTTATTTTCTTACACACATTCTAAAGATATATTTCATCGACAGTAAAACACATATTGTGTTTTCTAAACTACATCTCCATGATTGATAACCAAACTACGAAAACATCTGAAGCATTCAACAAGAATTCGCCTCATTTACATAAATTTCATTTTACACGTCTGCAAAATATCCTCTTATGATCCGTTTTACAGTACATAAATATAAGCCTTTGAGATGATCGCCTATGTATTTCACTGTAAAACGGATTGAATGGATCTGTGGCTAATGATCAGAATTTTCAATGATAGGGAAAACCAAGAGATTGATAATGTTTGCTTTCAATAGTTGTTTTATGCAGAGTATTATGAAAATTGCGTTAGCTATTTTGGTAAACTTTAAAACAATGTGAATGAGTCAGAAATATATCATTTAAAATTCTTATTCTGTACTTAATGATTTAGATACTTGAAAGGGAAAGGGAAGGGCAACCCAGTGTTTAAAATACAGATATTGCATTTAAAATACCCGATTTCTATTTCCAGCTCTGCCCAAACTGCCCCATGTTCACACAGAGTACGGGCCCGTAAAATATGTGGGCCTTAAAGTCCTTCCGAGATGTTGATGGTAGTGGAAGGAGGGTACGGTCTCTGTGGATGTCGCCCCATTGATTTCGGATGTAAATTGGGTGAACCGTCAGAACACATACCGCCCTAATAGATACCTCACACATTCGGGTAAATCTGGGTGAAAAGAAAGAAAGATACTTGAAATAAATTTAATGTAACGTGTGGGCAAGTTTAGACTATTCGAACAAATCTAGACAAAATTTTTCAAGATTTCAATAAAAATATACGTATTAAGCAATAATTTGATATTTGTTTTCCTGTTCTTAAACTCCACTAGCTAGGAAGCAACGTGTATAGTAACCGATTGTCATTAGCATTCAAAAGTTTCAAAAGTGTATCAAAATCTTATCAGCGTCAGAGTAACCCATACGCAGGTCCTGATTAAGCCAAAGTAGGGCTCAGGGCCTGGTGTTAATTTTGGGCCCCTATACGCATACCAAACACATGCAAAACATCAGCAAATAACAAATTTACATGGGTTTAGGATTACAGATCCGAAAGTAGTTTTATACATTTAGAAAACTTCGAAACTTCTAATTTCAAAGTAATATATTAAGACTTTAAAGGATGTAGATTATTTATAACTATAAGCATATTTTAAATTTTGAATAAAAACAAATATTACTAGTTTTAAATTAATAATAAACTTATTTTTGCTAAAATTTTTAATTACATACAAAGTCTGGGAGCCGCTTAACCTTTTGCTTACGGGGGACACAGCGTCAATCCGAAGCGAAGAACCTCTCAAAATGACAGGTATTTGACATATCCTATCCCAAACAGTTTGATCCCTTTTTGCATTCGATCCCCAATGCCCCCTTTGCAGGCATTGGCATCCATGGACGCCAATGTCTGCAAAGGGGGATCGAACTGTTTGGAACAGAGTATGTCAAATACCTGCCTTTTTGAATGGTTATTTGCTTGGGATGGACGCTGTCCCACCCGTAAACAAAAGATTAAAATTTGGAGCCTAGGGCCTCGGCCCCGGAAGCCCTTGATTTAATCAGACCCTGCCCATACGTAAAAAACTTAATTTTGCTCACAATCAATGATAAACAAGATTATAAAGTAAAATATTGCACAAGTAATTTTTAGTAAGATGATGTAACTTTCGTAAATCATTGTACTTCCTTTTTAGTGAGATGAGACCGTGCTGGTCAGACATACAATAGCTAAACAACAATGCAAATGTAGTAGCGCCATCTGGTATGACAAAAAAAAAGTAAAATGTAAAAATTTTAAAAATGCAGAATATCTTGTCAGTTCATATTTCTGTATATTTCAAATTTTCTCAATTTATTTTTGGGGGGGGGGGGGGGCATAAGGCGGCGCTATTATATCGGCTTCTGTCGTTTAGCTATTTCTTGTTTTTCCTCATCACGTGATGTACCGACCCCCGGGACTCGGCGTAAAGCATGCTTAACCGGAAATGGGGGTCACCCCCCCCCCCAGTCAATATGTGGTACCTTACTCTTCGTTTTGTATAGTATTCCATTTTCCCATTTGGATAGCTATGTTAGTGTTCAATTGAGTTCGGCAGCCTTGCGTCAACATTTTAAATACTTATATTCTTATTATTTATTTAGTAATATACTAAATTGTATTACATTTGTATTATATATATATATATATACATTGTGCAGATTCACGGGTAAGAAATACACACAATCACAGATCCGGTCACTCATCCTGTTGCTTATACCCTAGGGTGAGTCGGATGACCTGGGTCTTCAACACAACCACCAGATGGCATGTCAAAAATAGCTGACTCGAGTTCTAAAGTGCACAAAATGTTCGAATCCTTTTAAAATCAAATTCTAATTTTCAACGACATTTTAATACTTTGCCGACTACTTGTTTTCATTTTATAATACATAATAGAGAAAGGCATTGGCTAAATTATATGTACGGAAAATGCACACAAATATTTATTGGAGATATGATTACAGTTTAAAGGTTTAAACATTGCTTTAAGGGTTTAACCATTGCTTAAATGTTTAAACATTGCTTTAAGTGTATAAACATTGCTCAAAGGTTTAAACATTGCTCAAAGATTTAAACATTGCTGTAAGGGTTTAAACATTGCTATGTCCAAGTTATTTACATATATTAATAACCATTCGATATATATAATTTTCCCATAAGAATGCCAATGGAGAAATAAATAAGATTTGACACGTAAACATTTATCTTACAAATCTGTTCAAGATAGTAATTTTTCATGCAAGCTGTCAAAACCGCCGGTAGTCACAGCGCTCTTTTTCAAATTTTCCGAACAAACTAATAGATAAATTATATACAATGTCTTAAGTCTATGTTTTTTTTCCATATTAAGTAGATCTTTGTGTTTAACTACATAAAAGTCAAATAAAATTACAGTTATTATTGTTTGTTACAATGCAAGATTTGATCTGGGAACTATACATCAAGTAGAAAAGTAAATAGATATATTTTATAAATAAAATAAACGACGGGTAACTAATAGGCATCTATGGAAGCATCTATTACATTCTCTACAATAAATACCACACGCAGGGTGTTTAAAAAATGATGAACGACTAAAATAGGTCTTGAATAATGGGGTAGCAGACAGATGGTTTCAAGCTAAGAAATGCTTCAAATAAGATAGACTTTCAGACTAGGACAGTTTTTGTCACGTTACAAGTTTTAGTAAAAACTGCACAAAATTTAACTTTTCATCCGGGTCCTTTACAAAGGGAGTTCCAATTAACAAATTGTTTCTTATTTATTAAAATATTTTTTGAAAGAAATCGGGTTCTCTAATAAGACAAAATTGGCCTTGAAAAATTGTCATTTATAAATTGTCACTTATTACACTTTAACTTGATTAAAAAGAACAAATAAAACAAAGATAAAAAAGAGGAAGAAGAAGAAGAAGAAACGGGAAAAGATCTCTAGACATGCAATCTTTTTGAGACACCCTATATATAAAGGCAAAGTGATGGGTCAAAATGTATAACGATTAACAATTATAATAGGAACAAATACTTATTATAAAGCAACTTAATTTAATTTTTTTCCTTTTTATTTGGCGACTTAGATCATTTTTACAAATTTCTAAAAAAATAAATCAAGAGACCAGCTTGTTCTTTAGAAATGTGATTGTTTTTATTCACATTGTCGTCAAATATTACTTATGAAACAAGAATTTAATTAATATTTAAATCATTTATTTTCTATTATTCCAGTTTTTGTCCATTTTTCCAGATAATATCGAAAATAAAGTGTTGGTTTCTGTCTAGTAATCTCACCATAATCTAAACAGCCCAGAGTCGCTACTGCAATCTTGTCGCTCGTAGTTCTAATTCAATCAGTAGAGGGCACTCCTATGGAAAATCTACAAATGCTATTGTATTTAGAATAGAGTTTGTTACCCTGCTATAGGAGCGCCCTCTATCAATCGACTACAAACAACAAGCTTGTCATTGGGCCCAGTATAATATTTAAATGGCTTAACTATCAAATAACATTACTGATATTTGGTGATACTCAGAGATACAAAAGCACACACATATAGATGTGACAATAAAAATAGTGAATTCGCATTTTAGATAGTTTCAAATGTCTAAACCTAACAGAAACTCGAATTCCAATTCTCGATCGCATGTAATTATTTTACCTACACAACACCATGCACGGTAAAGAAAGTAAATATGATTGTTGGTAACGCTAACATACAATAGTAAATTTTTATATCGCCTATCAAATAAATGATTGGTAGCTATAGTCATTTTTTACGAACGGTTTTCACAGCTGTATAGATAAATTACAATGTCTACATTTTTACTCATTTCTAAGTTCTTTTTTCATATCAAATAGCATTGTTCAACTACATAAAAGTCACATAATATTGCAGTTACTTATATTGTATTACAATGTATTACTTCGAACTAGAAATTATATTGAGCAGAAAATGAAATAGTTATGTTTTTGCAATATAATAAATGTATTATAAGTTGCAGACATTTCTAAGGGCATCTATATTTTCTTCTCACTTTTTTTGTACGTTGGGGGATATATCCGAAATACAACAGAGGTTCACTGATTTATATGTGGGAAAAAGATTTGATGTGAGCAGTACATGACTTTTCCTACATAAAACTCATTATCTTCTCATTTATATCTAAGTTTCAAACCCACAATGTTACTGGCGTGAAAATTACAACCAATAAATTGAAATGTGGTTCTTTTGGTAAATTTATTGGTAAAATAATCAGCGGTGGCTGCAATTCGGAGGAGTCGAAATGGTTTTGCGTGAATACCATTTTGTAAATTTTTGAAATATCGAACAAAATGAAAAACTCGATCCAAAATCTGATTATATACACTTATACGACTTTCTAAGAGCTACAAACTCGTGCTTATTGTTTATAGCTAGCTCTTTTAGTTTTGAAAGTATATGCCTAAGATATGGCATTTCCTGGTCGCCCAAAACAGATACCTTACATCTTAGGGTGTGTCGAACGGTCTGGGTCGAAGAAAAAGAATAGAAGAAATGTATAGGGAAAGTATTGTAATCGTGCGAAAATTGCAACTCGAGTTTTCGAGGGATATAGATGTTTTAGTACCTCTGAAATGCGAGAAATCTATTTTTATCGTGACGTCTGTGTGTATGTCTGTGTGTTTGCCTAAAATTTTACACAGAAAAACTTTCAACATAATTGTTTCTGATGATTGATAATTGGTCTGCATTTAATCTGGATTTATTTCAGGCATTTCACTTGAATAGTTAGAACAGTAGAAGGCATTCTTCCAATGTTCTATAAGTTTTACAGTGAACATTTTGGGGGCACAATTGCTCTTTCACCCACTTTAACATCTCTAGTTTTGTTTCTTAGAAAAAGCATGACAAAATGTTTGCTAGCTTACGTAGAAAGAGAACATAAAATTTGATACACAAAACTTTCAGCACCCTGCCTTTGCACCTTACTCTTTTTTGCTCTATTTTGGGTTAAAATATCTCTTATGTAATTTTTTCTCTCTTGAAATTTTATGGTTTGGTAACTATGTAGCTGTAAGGAGTTCAAAATAATGAATAATAAATTTTCTACGTATATAGCTGTAAGAAGTTCAAAATAATGAATAATAAATTTTCTACGTATCTAGCTGTAAGGAGTTCAAAATAATGAATAATAAATTTTCTACGTATCTAGCTGTAAGGAGTTCAAATTAATGAATAATGTTTTTTCTACGTATCTAGCCGTAAGAAGTTCAAAACAATGAATAATAAATTTTCGACGTATGTAGCTGTAAGAAGTTCAAAATAATGAATAATAAATGTTCTACGTATCTAGCCGTAAGGAGTTCAAAATAATGAATAATAAATTTTCTACGTATCTAGCTGTAAGGAGTTCAAATTAATGAATAATGCTTTTTCTACGTATCTAGCCGTAAGAAGTTCAAATCAATGAATAATAAATTTTCTACGTATATAGCTGTAAGAAGTTCAAAATAATGAATAATAAATTTTCTACGTATATAGTTGTAAAGAGTTCAAGATAATGAATAATACATTTTCTACGTATCTAGCTGCAAGGAGTTCAAAATTATGAATAATAAATTCTTAGAGTTCAAGACACTGCAAAATTTGTTGATCTTACATGTTTCATCTACTTCCTCTTAAAAGTAATACAAAGAGCGAAGAAATGTGGTAGTTACTGTTGCAGTTCTTTCCATCCAGATTCATATATTGTTTACAGTACAATTTGCACTCACTAAAATTAATTTCAGAATTCAATAAAATGAAGCATATAGTATGTTATATGCCATAATAATAATAATAATAATAATTTTTATTTTGTCACACAAAATATGCCCTTGCAAATTTAAAAGTGAGTACATAACAGTGTAGTATAGAACAGCTGAAAAAAGCGCTATGAATAGGTCGGAAAATTCCCATTCACATGACATGTATGTTTGTGCGTAATTGAGTACTTATGTGCGTATATTCGTGCATACGTTCATATGCTTGAGTATATGCATGCGCACACGTATTTGAGTATATGCGTTTTAACTTTCCTTATATACATAATGTATAAGGAAAGTATTGTGACGGGGTCGAAAATTCGAATTCGAGTTTTCGACGGGAGAGCACCTTTCAAGCATCCCTGACCACGAATCAAACATTTTTAGGGTGATGTCTGTGTTTGTGCGTGTGTGTGAAAGTATGTGTGTGGGTGTGTGTGAAAGTATGTGTGTGGGGTGTGTCAGTGAGTCTGTGGAGACGATATCTCACGAACGAATGGAGCGATTCGAATGAAATTTGGTACAAAAATCACAATCCGTGAATACTGGAAACCTATTGTTTCTCAACGCAATTGAATGTTCAGAACCCCCCTAAATTTTCGAGTGAAATTTTGAAAAAATCATCAAAAAATCAAAACCATTAATAAAGTTACGCAAGTAGACATTTCTTATGTAATTTTTCCTTAGAAGACGATTGACATAAACTTTAGAACGCTGGCATAATTCGTTATCGAGATATTGCACATTTTTCAAATAAATGTATTAAAAAATCCCATAAATTAAAAAAATATATTAACTGTTGAGAAACATGTTCACTTTTCATATGTGATACCCTGCGATAAATTGAGTGACATCATTCTCGTGGATCTAGCTCGTTCCATTCATGAGAAAAGATACTTTGAGTAATACTTTTGTATTTGAACGCCAATAGTCATTTATCTGGTATAAGACTATCTTATTTCTCCGTCCAAAACGCTTCGCAAGATTTTGGCAACAAATTAGGCGGAATGTCGCCAACTTGGCGGCTTTTTAAATGTTGCCAAATTAACGAAAATCTCGCCAAATAGATAAACAGGACGCGAAATCAATGAAAATGACGACTAATTGAAGAAAATTCAATATCTTGGAAAGAATATAAGTATCTACTATAAGAATAACATTTTTATTTAACTGTAAAAGTAGTAAATTAATTGCATTTTATAAGGAAAGTCATGTGTTGCCTACATCTGATTTTTGTATCTGTGGTCCGTGAAACTCAATGGAACCCACACGCTGACTTAAATGTAAGCCATGATTCGAAAAATGTTGACGACCACTTGTATTATATTCTTTTACTCTACCCATAAATTGTTCAACACCGTATAACCTCTCAAACAGTAAGTCCGGATCTTCTTACGGAGTTAAATCTTCATAATCCGTACTACTTTATTTATTCCTATGAAATAAATCTAATTTCAACAGATTTAAATCTGATTTTTTTAAGCTTAAGTTTTATAAGATAATTTCTTACTTATATTTGTTAGTCAATTCGGATATATAAATTATCATTTTTATGTTTCGCCCATGCTAAATGCATTACAGAGATTTAATAAAATGTTTGGTTAAATATCTGAGTAATTGTAAAATTGATTGTAATTCTTTTTTACCTGTCCGTAATACTTATGCAATTTCATTTTTATTTAGACAATCTGAAATATCAGAAAGTTTTCAGTTTGTCAACAACCATTAGAAAACCTGATGAGCAAACATATATGGTTTTCATACGTCATCTAGAGAGACAATCAGAATGTCGACAACCAGCAAAACACTTGATGAGGAAACATATATTGTTTCTATGCATCACCTAGACAATCTGAAATATCAGAAAGTTTTTAGTTTGTCGATGACTATTAGAACATCTTATGAGTAAACATATATGGTTTCTATGCATCATCTAGATAATCTGAATGTCAACATCCATCAAAACACCTGATGAGTAAGCATACATGATTTCTATGTATCATCTAGACAATCTGGAGTATCAGAAAGTTTTCAGTTTGTCAACAACCACCAAAACGCCTGATGAGTAAACATATATGGGTTTTTATGCATCATCTAGATAATCTGAATGTCAACATCCATCAAAACACCTGATGAGTAAGCATATATGATTTCTATGTATCATCTAGACAATCTGAAATATCAGAAAGTTTTCAGTTTGTCAACAACCACCAAAACACCTGATAAGTAAACATATATGGTTTCCATGCATCATCTAGATAATCTGAATATCGACATCCATCAAAACACCTGGTGAGTAAGCATATATGGTTTCTATGCATCATCTAGACAATCTGAAATATCAGAAAGTTTTTAGTTTGTCGATGACTATTAGAACATCTTATGAGTAAACATATATGGTTTCTATGCATCATCTAGATAATCTGAATGTCAACATCCATCAAAACACCTGATGAGTAAGCATACATGATTTCTATGTATCAACTAGACAATCTGGAATATCATAAAGTTTTCAGTTTGTCAACAACCACCAAAACGCCTGATGAGTAAACATATATGGTTTTTATGCATCATCTAGATAATCTGAATGTCAACATCCATCAAAACACCTGATGAGTAAGCATATATGATTTTATGTATCATCTAGACAATCTGAAATATCAGAAAGTTTTCAGTTTGTCAACAACCACCAAAACACCTGATGAGTAAACAGTATATATGGTTTCCATGCGTCAATTATTATCAGTATTTACTTCCTGCTAATTTATTTTACATTTTTCTACTTATTTGAATTTTCATGTTCACAAAAATATTTGATTTAAATAATTGATAGGTCCAAATCGTAAAACAACACTCATCGCGGCAAAATTTGAAGACCTACCATAACAATGATCAATTACTCTCTAACCCATGTTTAAAGCTGAGCGTAAGAAAACAAAATTATTCCATAACTTCTAACCCGTCACCGGAACAATAGCTTTCGTAATAACACACCGCACACTTTTTTTCCGCCGCCGGCGGAAGCATATTTCTGGAAGGCGTAAATCGGTCTGCAAAACTGGTCCACTCCGCGAGTTGACTCGAACGCCTCGGCAATTCATATTAGTGGGCAAAAAAACAGGTCTTCAGACAATTAGTTTTTAACGATAAATGCAAGATTATTGGAACTTATCTTTTCGTTCTTTTTTCTGCCTGAACTAGCACGTCAGAATTAATTCGCTTTTACATCACATGGAAGCTCTTTTGCTGTTATTCGCCAGCGAAATTCGATTTTTCCCCCCTCCCCGTGGTTCTGTTCGCCGTGAACAATTGAAAAACCTGTCGTTCTTGGCATATTAAACGGTGTAATAACATACAATCTCTGACCGCAGAACGTGCATTTAGGAAGTTTTTACCTCGCGTTATTTTTGTTTTTTTGCTCTTCGCGTAACGCGTATTTAAGGAAATGTTTGAAGATAAGCACAGTCATTTTGCATAGTTTTGCATGTAAAGTAGATTATTGACTGCCCGGGTTGTTTTAATGATATTTATTGGCTAAGAACTCCGATTTGATTGAGGGTATGGATTTTTATTATATTGATCTCATCCGGCGGCGGATTGGAGTAATCAAATCGACTCGGGACGTTTTTCTGTTTCTAGTATTTCTTTTATATCAGGGTGATAAGGCTAAACTTAAATTAGCCTTAACCGCTACAGGTGGATTTAGCCTTAACGGCATAGCTCTAGGCGAGGATGCCATGCATCTGACGCATCTGAATTCTAAGCGATGTTTTATTTTATCCAGAAGGAATAAAAAGAGTAAAATATTGAAAGAAAAAAATACAAAGGATATTTTCTCAAAATTTCGAAGCGATGTTTCATTTTATCCAAAACGGATAAAAATAGTAAAATATTGAAAGAAAAAAAATCTGATTTGAGCAACACGTGACTTTCCTTATATAATGCAATGAATTTACTACATTTGCAATAAAAAAATAGGTTTCTCTTAGAGTAGATACTTATATTCTTTCCAAGATATTGAATTTTCGACAATTAGTCGTCATTTTCATTGATTTAGCGTCATTTTTATCCATTTGACGAGATTTTCGTTAATTTGGCAATATTTAAAAAAGTCGCCAAGTTGCGACATTCCGCCAAATTTGTCGCCAAAATCTCGCCAAGCTTTATGGACCGAGAAATAAGTTATTCTTATAGCAGATAAATGACTATTGGCGTTCAAATACAAAAGTATTACTCAAAGTTTCTTTTCTCAAGAATGGAACGAGCTAGATCCACGAGAATGATATCACCAAATTCATCGCATGATATTTCATATGAAAAGTGAACATGTTTCTCAACAGTTCATATTTTTTTTTTAATTTATGGGATTTTTCGGTAAATTTATTTGAAAAAACGGCAATATCTCGAGAATAGTTCATGCTAGCGTTCTAAAGTTTATGTCAATCATTTTCTAAGAAAAAATTGCATAAGAAATGTCTATTTGCGTAATTTTATTAAAGGTTTTGATTTTTTGATGATTTTTTCAAAATTTCACTCAAAAATTTAGGGGGTTTCTGAACATTCGATTGCGTTTAAAAACAATAGGCTTCCAGTTTTCACGGATTGTGATTTTCGTACCAAATTTCATTCGAATCGCTCCATTCGTTCGTGAGATATCATCTCCACAGTCTCACTGACCTACAAACACACACACACACTCACAGACATCACCTCAAAAATGTTTGATTCGTGATCAGGGATGATTGAAACGTGCTCTCGCATCGAAAACTCGAATTCGAATTTTCGAGCCCGTCACAATACTTTTCTTATACATTATGTATATAAAGAAAGTAAAAATACAAAGGATATATTTCGAAATTTCGAACGTAAAATGTAATTAAAAAACATATTATTGCTGTCTAAATTTGGATCATTTTAATATAAACATTTTTCAATCTTTGCTCATTTTTTCAATTAAATCAAGTGACCAACTTCAAAATAAAGTATGGCATCCATCTTTATTTCCCAGTGTAAAAATCGTGATTTTTCAAGTTTTTTTAAATTCACATGTAGTGCTGCTTCCATCCTAGAACCGCTTTATTTTTGTGTATTTTCTGTGCATCTACATTCTGTGCCAACGCAATTACAATATTTTTTAGTTTAAATGATCAAACTTTAATTATTTTTTCAACGAACACTAATTTTAATAGCTACGGAATGTAAACAAGTGATTGTAAGATGAGTTGTATAAGAATTGCGGAATTTTTTTCAGGCAAAATGATTTAGCTTTGGAGTCTGGTATAAAAGTGACATGAAGGAACTATTCATTGTTTTACATAGAGAGCCAGATGATTTATATTTCGGTGACGTCTTTTGAATAAAATTCTTTTTTATTCTACGCCGTTTTAGGTTTTCAAATCTAATAAATAATTGCAGTACTGTGTTAATTTAAAATATATCAGGGCTGAATGTATCGCATTTAAGAGATGTTTAAATAACATTGAATTTCAGTTAGAAAGTGTTTCATAAGCAATGCTTTATGCATGATTGATAGTTCTTGTTATACATATGTTATCACAATTATCAGAAACCTTACTCTCCATTACAGAATACGGATTCCTCTGAAACATTCAGTATCATGATTGTAAATGTTTTACAGTGACTATTATTACTTTCCTTATATACATAATGTATAAGGAAAGTATTGTGACGGGGTCGAAAATTCGAATTCGAGTTTTCGACGGGAGAGCACGTTTCAAGCATCCCTGATCACGAATCAAACATTTTTGGAGAGATGTCTGTGTGTGTGTGCGTGTGCGTGTGTCAGTGGGTCTGTGGAAACGATAACTGACGAACGAATGGACCGATTTAAACCAAATTTGGTACAAAAATCCCAATCCGTAAACACTGGAAGCTTATTGTTTTTATACGCAATCGAATATTCGGAACCCCCCTAAATTTTCGAATGAAATTTAAAAAAAATCGTCAAAAAATCAAAACCACTAATAAAGTTACGCAAATAGACATTTCTTATGTAATTTTTCATTAGAAAACGATTGACGCAAATTTCAGAACGCTAACATAAACCGTTCTCGAGATATTGCACATTTTTCATAAAAATTATTAAAAAGTCATATAAAATAAACAAAAAATATTTCCTATTGAGAAACATGTTCACTTTTCACATGTAATACCATGCGATAAATTGGATGACATCATTCTCGTGGATCTCTAGCTCGTTTCATTCATGAAAAAGATACTTTGAGTAATACTTTTGTATTTGAACGCCAATAGTCATTTATCTGCTGTAAGAATAACTTATTTCTTCGTCCATAACGCTTGGCGAGATTTTGGCGACGAATTTGTCGGAATGTCGCCAACTTGACGACTTTTTGAAATGTTGCCAAATTAACGTAAATCTCGTCAAATGGATAAAAATGATCAATGAAAATGACGACTCATTGTCGAAAATTCAATATCTTGGAAGGAATATTAGTATCTTCTATAAGAAAAACCTATTTACTTTACTGTAAAAGTAGTAAATTCATTACATTATATAAGGAAAGTCATGTGTTGCCCACATCAGGTTTTTTTAAAGAATGAAGTATGACATGTTAAATGCATGCTATGGCCTGATGACTTCCCTAAAGTCAGTTCGTTTCGTTACCATGCATGTTATGTCATCAGATTACGTTCAGTATTGCTTCTAATTTGAACTACCCAGAGATATGTCGAATGCAGATATAGACAAAACAGAATACCTATTTGGAAAAAACAAACAAAGAAAATGAAATATGGGTACTGCGATTGGCAGAGTCGTTTTTTCACCGGTAGAAAGGGGAGAATAACTGATAAATGGCAGCCTTCAATCATCATCTCAATATCGTAACCATTTACGTACCACAATCAGTCCCCGTTTACGTCGCCACTTAATCCCTACAAACATAGTAAAAAGAAAAGGGAGTGGAAAATTCAATTTAAATTTTTTTGGTAGAATTACATGTTTCGATCATCATTTTGGTCATCGTCATGAAAATGCAGGGGAGGATTGCAGCAGATTAAAAGATTAAATACCTGCAGGCACCGACTTAAAGGTTTACGCTTTTTACAGCGTATAGCGGAAAAAAAATCTGCCAAAAACCAGAAAATAACATAAAACAAAACATTATGAAACGGGAAAGGGTGTTACAATAAGAGAAAGGCTGAATTTCATAGATGCAAATAAAAGTAGTGAAAAACAATCACAAGTTTCAGAAAATGAAGAACAATAATATATATGTACATAATACAATGGCAAATACATATTACAATGGCAAATACATATTACAATGGCAAATACATATTACAATACATTATACAATGATAATACAATGACAACACAATGACTACACCTTCGGGTAGGTCGGACGGTCTGAGACGAAAAAGAAGAAGATTACCATGAATTTCAATACTACATTAACACATACAATGATATTAGCCATGAATTGAAAGAATGGAAATGTATAATAAAGTAGACCTGGCGTGCATAAAAAACATCTGATGTGGGCACCACATGACTTTCCTTATATAATGCAATGAATTTATTACTTTTATAGTTAAAAAAAATGTTATTCTTATAGTAGATACTTATATTCTTTCCAAGATATTGAATTTTCTTTAATTAGTTATCATTTTCATTGCTTTAGCGTCATATTTATCCATTTGGCGAGATTTTCGTCACTTTGTCAACATTTAAAAATGTCGCCAGGTAGGCGACATTCCGCTAAATTCGTCGCCAAAATCTCGCCAAGCGTTATGGACGGAGAAATAAGCTATTCTTACAGCGGATAAATGACTATTGGCGTTCAAATACAAAATTATTACTCAAATTATTTTTTCTCGTGAATAGAACGAGTTAGATCCACGAGAATGATGTGATCCAATTTATCGCATGATATTACATATGAAAAGTGAACATGTTTCTTAACAGTTAATATGTTTTTTTAATTTATGGGATTTTTTGATAAATTTATTTTAAAACTCTGCAATATCTCGAGAACGGTTTATGCTAGCGTTCTAAAATTTGTGCCAATCGTTTTCTAAGGAAAAATTGCATAAGAAATGTCTACTTGCGTAACTTTATTAAAGGTTTTGATTTTTTGATGATATTTTTTCAAAATTTCACTCAAAAATTTAGAGAGGTTCTGAACATTCGATTGTGTTTTAAAACAATAGGCTTCCAGTATTCATGGATTGTGATTTTTGTACCAAATTTCATTCGAATCGCTCCGTTCGTGAGATATCGTCTCCACAGACTCACTGACACACACACACACACATCACTTCAAAAATGTTCGATTCGTGACCATTGATGCTTGAAATGTGCTCTCCCATCGTTTTCCGAATGGCAACAAGTTTAAGTTGAATTGCATTGCTTAAAATAAGAAATTAAAGGGAAATTCTTACTCCATGATTTAAAAACTTTATCAAAAGTATCCAGTGAATTAGAGAATCCCTGTACTTCCATAGTTATATCTCAAATATCTGTTATTTTCTTTGCACTATTGTTCCACAGTGAAATTGCATATTATTTGATCTGAAGTCAATTTAATTTAAACAAGTATATGGCTTATGTCCAGATATTACCCATGAGGTGTCTTGCCATACTAACAATGATAAATGTTGTTCTCTTGGCCTTTTACGCTCATAGTTCACTTTAAGTTGGCTGTCAAATGTAAAATGTTTCGGAGATCCAATTTCACCATAAATACAGTTTTCTATATCTTTCTTTTGAATTTTGTGACGATAGGTTGAGAAACAGCCATCCTCTGAGAGAAAAGGCAGCAATAAAATCTCTGCTCCAATTCACTTGATCGTGAGTTCCTCTCAGAAAGTAGTTGAATGTTTATATTCCTTCCTCATTTTCATTTCACTGCGTTTTCTACACTTGCATGGTATAATCATGTCGATGAAATCTTAAGAAAGGACGGGTATATGGTAGCTTCGTGCTCTGAATATAGATATCTGAGGTTGCTGCAAAATCTAGGCAATCTGTGGTATAATTTCCTAGAACACCCTATTGACTTATATTCCATCCTATAAAAACAGGTAAACTGCTAAACTGTTACAGGCAAACTACTAAACTGTTACAGGCAAACTACTACATTGCTACAGGCAAATTAATGAACTCTTACAGGTAAACTACTAAGACAAACTACTAGACTGTTACAAGTACTCTACTAAACTGTTACAGACAAACTACTAAACTGTTACAAGCAAACTACTAAATTGTTAAAGTCAAAATATTAAACTGTTACAAGCAAACTACTAAGCTGTTACAGCAAACTATTATAATTATTAAAGTATAAATATGTATAAATTTAGTATTAATTTTGCATAGCAATGCTGGAAAATTAACTAATTCGTTTTTGATACAAAGTTCATGTTTATCTGGATATAACCTCATGAACGAAAACTTATTCTGATAATCCTATTCATTACAGAAATTAAGACAGGATATGTGCATTTAAAGATATTCTACAAATTTCGTGCGTGATCAGCATAAATGGTAAATCCGCTTGTTAAGGGTGAGCGTCAGTAGATCTCTTACCCGTTGCTTTGTTAACTCTCGCGGCACATGTTTTTCGCCGAAATTCTGCTCAAACAGTTGCGAAATATTTTCTGAAAGATAGAATGCAATGTTCAGATTATATTAAATCTAAATTTAATACCCAATAAAACATAGAATGTATTTTTTATTTTAATTCAAAATATTTTTGGTGCTGCCATCTGTTGTCGTAATTTAATTCATTCCGACTATTTTTATTTTTTAATGAACACTTTTAAATGTCTGTTCCTTCTAATACGCTGTTAAGTACAACAGATCATATATAATAATGCTACAATCACGGAAACGTAATTGAATTTGGACTAGAAGACAAAGGAAAACTTGAAGACAAAACTGCAGTCCTCAGTGATGTACAATAAGAACCCCTTATCAAATTTATAGAATGAGAAATTACCTTTCCGTGATTGTGGCATTATTATATATGATCTGTTGTTGTATTTTATACTGTATTAAAAGGAATAGCTATTTAAAAATTTTCATTAAAAAATAAAAATAATCGGTATGAATTAAATTACGACAACAGACGGCAGCACAAAAAATATTTTGGATTAGAATAAAAAATATATTCTATGTTTTATTGGGTATTAAATTTAGTTTTAATATAATAAAAGCATTGCATTCTATCTTTCCGAAAATATTTCGCAACTGTTTGAGCAGAATTGCGGCGAAAAATGTGTGCCGCGAAGGTTAACAAAGCGCGGATAGGGCAGAAGATTTACTGATGCTCACCCTTAATGTTGAAATACTGTAATTACCCTGGACTAGAAGGTTGGATTCCACAGCATATCCGAAGTCGAAGCAATGTATCACTTCTCACTGGGCTTAATGCACTATAATTGACAGATTTGTATGTAACTACACTGTGTTAGCAACGTAATGTTGAACGTGTATATGACTTGTATGTATTATACATACTTTGCGCGAACAGCAGTATACACAGCGTGCTCAAAGTGTATACGTCACTTGTAAGATAAAATTGTATTTTCAGGGTATGGTCCTAATTCAAATTGTACGTAAGTATGAGTGTATGTAAGTCGTAGGTACTTCCATGGCTTGAAAAGAATGTGTATTCGGTATTGAAATACAAGCATATACAGAATGGTCCTAAATATCTAAAGCAAACTTAACATGTTCTTACTCTACATGAACAGTTTGGGCAGAGCCGGTACTCGAACTAGTGTCGTTTAGCTGAAATCGCTGTGCACTAATTTCTGGCCTGTCCCACAACAGTCAATATCGTCAGCGACATCAAGAAGCTTAAAACTATAAGCCACAATTTTTGCAAACTTTAATGGGAACTGGAAATTTTAGTCCTTCCAGGTGGCCGCCATTAAATTCATATGCAATGTAGCTCAGCCCACACGAATCTGCAAAGGCGAATTTCAAATAATTACAAAATCCGCCTGTAAGGGGCGCTATCTGAAATTTGAAAGATACTCCTAGTCTAGGTACTAGCATCCATGGATCGATTTCACTCGTATTATCCGCGGGATCTAAATAATCAGCTAATTGAGTTTGAATTCAAAAGTATATCCAGATTGATATACTACGCTACACTTGGACATTTAAAAGAAATTAGAAAATTTAAATAAATATTACGAAATCTGGTGGTGACCTTCGCATATTTTAGAATAATTAAATAAGAGATCGAGCTAGAATTTTTACATAAGAGTAAAAATACTCCCTGACTTGATTTGAAGGAGTATTTTGCTTTTCAGAGGAGTAATTTTTAACAAATGTACAATTACCCTCAAATTGCCATGTAATTATTAAATATATTGTATTTTGTATAAAAAAATCTGATGTCGGCAGCACATGAAATTCCGTACAGACTCAAATTCATTTTTTTATTTCTTTAATAATTCATTAAATTGAGTTTAATTGCACAAAATAACACTAAATTTGCATTTTTAATTCAATTTCTGTGTTTATTTGGTAATTAGACATTTTTCTAAAAGTGGCATAACTAAATGCGAAAAATCTCAAATATCTCGAGAATGGGTAGTTCTAGAGTAATAAAGTTGTTTTTATTATTTTTTATTAATTACGTATAAAACAAGCATTTAATTGATATATTTGAACAAACGCAGCTTTTTTTTAGATTTTGCGATTTTTGAGGGCCATTTCGTAAAAAAAGGCAGTTCGTTCTTTTCCGAATAATACCAAAATCTAATCAGCACCGGAGTATCCTCCAAGTAACTTATCTATCATATTTTGTGAAATTTGGTCAATTAGTATTTTAGTTAAGAGTGGATATATGACATTTTTGCGGGTCATTTCGTAAAAAAAAGCAGGTTGTTCTCTTCCAATTACTACCAAATTCTAATCAGCACCAGAGTATCCAACAAGTAACTTATCTACCAAATTTTGTGAAATTTGGTCAATTATTATTTTAGCTAGAGTGGATACATGAAATTTTTACGGGCCATTTCGCAAAAAAAGGCGGGTTCTGTTTTTACGAATCGTAATAAAAACTAATCAGCACCAGAGTCAATGCCAAGTGACTCACCTACCAAATTTTATGAAATTTGGTCCATAAGTTTTTGAGTTAGAGTGGATACATACATTGCACAGCCACACGGACACCCAGACAGACAGACAGAGACAGACAGACACACACACAGACGCCACGCTAAAAATAGCTTTTTCTTATTCTAGAGGTCTCGAAACGTGTAGATCCGTCGAAAACTCGAGTTGCGATTTTCGACATAATTCCAATACTTTCCCTATACATTACCATGTATTGCAGGGAAAGTAAAAGTCTGATCTGGGCAGCACATGACTTTCCCTGCAGACTTATATTCACGTTCTCTTTATTTTAATTAAATTTATTTCACTTTTAATTCAATTTTCGTTCTCATTCGTTAACCGGACTTATTTTCAAAGGTGGCGTAGGGAAAGTACGAAAAACTAAAATATCTCGAGAACGGCTAGTCCTAGAGTAATGGGGTTGGTCTTATTCTTTTCTTCTTTAAAAATTACGTATTAAACAAGCATTTAATGGATGTATTTGAACATGCGTAGTTCTTTAGTTTAGATTTTGATGATTTTTGCGGGCCATTTTGTAAGAAAAGGCAGGTTATTTTTTTCCGAATCGTACCAAAATCTAATCAGCACCAGAACGACTTACAAGTGACTCATCTACTGAATTTTGTGAAATTCGGTCCAGTAGTTTTTTAGCTAGAGTGGATACAAGCTTTTGCGGGCCATTTCGCACAAAAAGGCGGGTTCTTTTATCCCGAATTGTACCCAAAACTAATCAGCACCAGCCCCGCCCACAAGTGACTTACCTACCAAATTTTGTGAAATTCGGTCCATTAGTTTTTCAGTTAGAGTGGATACAAAATCTGCACAGACAGACACACAGACACACAGACACACACACAGACACACTCACAGACGTCACGCTAAAAATGGTGTTTTCGTATTCTAGAGGTCTCGAAACGTATAGATCCGTCGAAAACTCGAGTTGCGATTTTCGGCATGATTCCAATACTTTCCCTATACATTACCATGTATTGCAGGGAAAGTAAAAATCTGACGTGGGCAGCACATGACTTTCCCTGCAGACTTATATTCACGTTCTCTTTATTTTAATTAAATTTATTTCACTTTTAATTCAATTTTCGTTCTCATTCGTTAACCGGACTTATTTTCAAAGGTGGCGTAGGGAAAGTACGAAAAACTAAAATATCTCGAGAACGGCTAGTCCTAGAGTAATGGGGTTGGTCTTATTCTTTTCTTCTTTAAAAATTACGTATTAAACAAGCATTTAATGGATGTATTTGAACATGCGTAGTTCTTTAGTTTAGATTTTGATGATTTTTGCGGGCCATTTTGTAAGAAAAGGCAGGTTATTTTTTTCCGAATCGTACCAAAATCTAATCAGCACCAGAACGACTTACAAGTGACTCATCTACTGAATTTTGTGAAATTCGGTCCAGTAGTTTTTTAGCTAGAGTGGATACAAGCTTTTGCGGGCCATTTCGCACAAAAAGGCGGGTTCTTTTATCCCGAATTGTACCCAAAACTAATCAGCACCAGCCCCGCCCACAAGTGACTTACCTACCAAATTTTGTGAAATTCGGTCCATTAGTTTTTCAGTTAGAGTGGATACAAAATCTGCACAGACAGACACACAGACACACAGACACACACACAGACACACTCACAGACGTCACGCTAAAAATGGTGTTTTCGTATTCTAGAGGTCTCGAAACGTATAGATCCGTCGAAAACTCGAGTTGCGATTTTCGGCATGATTCCAATACTTTCCCTATACATTACCATGTATTGCAGGGAAAGTAAAAATCTGACGTGGGCAGCACATGACTTTCCCTGCAGACTTATATTCACGTTCTCTTTATTTTAATTAAATTTATTTCACTTTTAATTCAATTTTCGTTCTCCTTCGGTAACCGGACTTATTTTCAATGGTGGCGTAGCAAAAATACGAAAAACTAAAATATCTCGAGAACGGCTAATCCTAGTGTAATGGGGTTGGTCTTATTCTTTTCGTCGTTAAAAAATACGTATAAAACGAGCATTCAGTGGATATATTTGAGTATACCCAGTTTTTTATTTTAGATTTTGGCAATTTTTGCGGGCCATTTTGCAAAAAATGGCAGGTTATTTTTTTCTGAATCGTGCCAAAATCTAATCAGCACCGGGGTGACCTATACGTGACTCATCTACCGAATTTTGTGAAATTCGGTCCATTAGTTCTTCAGCTACAGTGGATACAAGCTTTTGCAGGCCATTTCACAAAAAAGGCGGGTTCTTTAATTCCGAATCGTACCCAAAACTAATCAGCACCAGCCCCGCCCACAAGTGACTTACCTACAAAATTTTGTGAAATTCGGCCCATTAGTTTTTTAGTTACAGTGGATACAAAATCTGCACAGACAGACAGACAGACACACAGACAGACAGACACACAGACAGACACACAGACACACACACAGACGTCACGCTAAAAATGGTTTTTTCGTATTCTAGAGGTCTCGAAACGTGTAGATCCGTCGAAAACTCGAGTTGTGATTTTCGGTATGATTCCAATACTTTCCCTATACATTACCATGTATTGCAGGGAAAGTAAAAAATGCATGCACTGTACTCTTTTTTCTGTTATTAAACAAAATACATTGTATATCTGATAGCACAATTAATACATAATGAAATGAGTTTTAAAATGTTTAATTTGCGATTCCAAAAAAAAAAAAAAGTCTTTTTTGTTTACAAAATCGGTGCATAAATATACGCATGATACAAATATATGCCCGTCTGAAAACTCACTAAAATTTCATTTTGTAAAGTCATTCTTACGGCAGTTGTCTTTAAATAATACGAAAAGAACACAAAAAGTGTTCTTGCTGTTTAAATTGCGAAATATAAGAATGATGACGTCCTTTTAGGATAAAAATTAAACTATATACTTACTCTTTCTATTTTAATTTTGGAAGTAGAAAGAAACTTTCCATCAGCTCAATTGTTTCTGAAACGGCGATTAGCACCAGAAATGGGGATAATTTACAGAAATTATTTATTTACCCTTTGCCCACTCCGCGAAGAATAGGGTAAGAATGGGTAATAATAAATTGATCTATTTCTGCTTTACATTTATCTATATAATTGATTTTGGTGAATATTTTATTTTGAAACAATCACTCAAAATATTCTAAATTTGAATAGATTCACAACACTCTCTGGAGAACAAGAAGTTATCACATCTCGCTAATTACAGATATTATTGTATACACTCACTGTTGCTGTGTAAGAAATGTGTGTGTCAAATACTAGAACGTTTAATGAGTAATGATGCAATCAATCACCCGCGTCTTGTTTCGAAAACACGCCATGCTACACACTTTTAGAGACGAACTCGAAAAAACGTTGAAAGTTATATATACGTACACGTTACAAATTGCAAGATTAACACATAGCATGACCTTGTTCTTTTAATCAAGAACTTGTAAAAACTTATGCATACTTAAAATAAAAATATTTTATATATATATATTTATTTTATTTCCTTTCTGCCAGTTAATATAAATCGAAAAATAAAAATTTTAATTTTAAAAAATAATTTTAAATTACGTATGATAAAATTAATACCGAATCATCACTGTACAGTAAGGTATCTATTGATCGATTTAACCCGCCATCCTTAATAAACTTGATGTGGCAAAAAAATTCAAGCTGATGTCGGCTAAAAGAGCGAAACCAGTCTTCGGATTCCACTTTAGAAACGCCATCCACTAGATTTTTATGATTTTGAACTATTTCTATGATTTTGAACTTGTCCATTGCAACCATATAGGACCTAATCTTGATCATATTTCAGGACGACAAGGTGGTGATAGAACTGAAATTATCGTCCCCATATTAGGTCGCAAAATTGTGGCTCATAGGAAATGTTCTTGCTGCCTTTTCAGATATAGGCAATGTCTGATAATTTTGTTAGTAATTAAGAGCTAACAGTATCACTCTCGTAAAAGTAGGATAAGTTAATATGTTAAGATAAAAAATTTTATTCTGTTTTCTCATAATTTTAGTTTTCAGTTACAAATTTTTTCAATACCCGCAAAGAAGTATTTGAGTTTAGGTCATTTTACATAATATTGTAGCATTTTACTGCAATATTTTATAGTAAAATATCACAAAAAGTGCTTAACGAAATATGTAATTATCATTATGTAAGGGGGGGGGGAGACTTATGACCAGTATCCAGGGAAACTCCATGTTTTTTTCGTCAAAGACACCAACTTGCGTTGACGTTTCTAAAGGAAACAGCTCCAAATTTACTTAAATGCTAAAAAACAGTCCGAAAACTGTGAAGTGTAGATAAAACTTCTCGCTATGGACTTTCGCCCTGTTGCCCAATATTTTAAGCTTCAAATGTGCCGCAGCAAAAACAGCCACCACCGCTCCGAATTGATATGAAGGCGTTTCATACATACAGTATATAGGAAAAGAGGTACCGTCAAAATTAATTAGCACTAGATGTCAAATGCAGTTGCTGTTGTTGTTGAGACACAGACCGTCCGACCTACCAGAAAGGTGTAGAAGACCCAGACCGTCCGACTCATCCTGAGGACTTGAGTATCAAATTGGACGGCCGGGAAAAGAGTAAGAGGAAGCCAACTCCCGGGACGGCCAAGGTCCGACGGTCTGGGGCAAAGTTTATTTAAGTTTCAAAAAATATACATTGAGGTTACAAGGAGTTGTACAAAGAGGTGATGATGAGTTAACATTTTGATGATTAGATGACATGATTAAATATAGATGACATGATATTTAACAAGATGACTTGATACAAAACATGATGTTTGATGACAGTATTAAAAAAATCTGATGTGGGCAGCACATGACTTTCCTTATATAATGCAATGAATTTACTGCTTTTACAGTTAAAAAAAATCTGATGTGGGCAACACATCACTTTCCTTATATAATGGAATGAATTTACTACTTTTACAGTAAAAAAATAGGTTTTTCTTATAGTAGATACTAATATTATTTCAAAGATATTGAATTTTCGACAATTAGTCATGATTTTCATTGATTTAGCGTCATTTTTATCCATTTGGCGAGATTTTCGTTAATTTGGCAACATTTTAAAAAGTCGCCAAGTTGGCGATATTCCGCTAAATTGGTCGCCAAAATCTCACCAAGCGTTATGGACGAAGAAATAAGTTATTCTTACAGCAGATAAATGACTATTGGCTTTCAAATACAAAAGTATTACTTTTATATTTGAATCATTTTTTTCATGAATGGAACGAGCTAGATCCACGAGAATGATGTCACCCAATTTCTTGCATGGTATTACATAAGAAAAGTGAATATGTTTCTCAATAGGAATTTTTTTTTTATTTTATATGACTTTTGGATAATTTTTTTTAAAAATGTACAATATCTCGAGAATGGTTCATGTTAGCGTTCTAAAATTTATGTCAATCGTTTTCTAAAGAAAATTTACATAAGAAATGTCTAATTGCGTAACTTTATTAGCGGTTTTGATTTTTTGACGATTTTTACAAAATTTCATTCGAAAATTCAGGGGGGTTCTGAACATTCGATTGCGTATAAAAACAATAGGCTTCCAGTGTTTATGGATTGGGATTTTTGTACCAAATTTTGTTCGAATCGGTCCATTCGTTCGTCAGTTATCGTCTCCACAGACTCACTGACACACACACACACATATACTTTCACACACACACACACACACACACACACACACACACACACAGAGACATCACTTCAAAAAAGTTTGATTCGTGATCAGGGATGCTTGAAACGTACTCTCCCGTCGAAAACTCGAATTCGAATTTTCGACCCCGTCACAATACTTTCCTCATACATTATGTATATAAGGAAAGTAATATATGAGTGTAATTATATAATATATGATATTTAGTGATATGTTGACAATGATTTGTTGAAAAAGTGATATATAATTTGATGAAGACAGGGGGAAAATTACAAGAATATTATACAAAAAACTTAAATACGAAGAAAAACATTGCATAAGCAACCAACGGCCAAAGCAGGACAAACAAGGCCAACAAAAACGGGACAAAAACGAGGCAAAAAAAAAAAAAAAAAAGACAAAAAAAAAAAAAAAAGGACGACACCACCGAGCAAAAAACAGGTAAAACAGTTAAAGTAAAAGGGGAGACACCAACCAGAGACAAAATTGAAAGCAGAAAGTAAGGTGTAAGGTAACAGTTTGGACGGCCGGGAAGTGCCACCCATATTGGACCGGAACCCTGTGGGGGAGGCATCCACAGGAACCGTACCCTCCTTCCCCTACCACCAACCTCTCGGAAGGACTTACGAATCCACAAGTTTAACGTGATCGTACTCCGCATGAAGAAGGCGCTGGTGTGGCCGCGTGCAAATCCAGCGCGCAAGCCACCGGGCTACCGCACCCGAAATGTGCCAACAGCACGTGGTGTTCCCAGGTGGTCACCCACCCAAGTACTAACCGCGCCGGATGCTGCTTTGACTTCGGTGATCTAACGAGAACCGGTATTTTCAGCACGGTAGGGCCGTTGGCATGTCAAATACAGTTGGTGTAACACTGCGTTTCAGTCGTCAATGCCGTAACCACAGTGGTACAAGTAAGTTAACCGTGTTTGCACATAATAACGCTTTTCAAAGAAAATCCAGCAAATAATTGTAAAATGGAAACTTTGATAAAAACATAGCAGGAGGAAAATTAAGAACTGTATCCATTGGTTTCGAATGTAAAAAATGATTTGTTCTTCAGGGGAAAATATCAGATCGATGACAACGATAAAAGCATGGAGTTAGAAAGTAGGAGATAAAACTCTTATGGGCGAAACTCTTGAAAATGCTACAATGCTTTGAGAATTATATCTAGGTATCGTTAATGTTAGTAAAGTAGCTGCTATTGTTGGTTGACACAACAGAAAGGCGTAGAGTTTAATATATGTATTTTTGATTATTTGTAAATGAATTGTGCCCTAATTATGAGTATAATTAACCAGTTTTTATATATTAACCAGTATTTTATTTTTTTAAGGAAAGTATTGTGACGGGATCGAAAATTCGACTTCGAGTTATAGGCGGGAGCGCACGTTTCAAGCAACCATGATCACGAATCGAACCCTTTTTGAGGTGATGTCTGTGTGTGTGTGTGTGAGTGAGTCTCTGGAGACGATATCTCACGAACGAATAGAGCGGTGTGTGTGTGTGTGTGAGTGAGCCTCAGGAGACGATATCGCACGAACGAATAGAGCGATTCGAATGAAATTTGGTATAAAAATCACAATCCATGAATACTGGAAGCCTATTGTTTTAAAACACAATCGAACGTTCAGAATCCCCCCTAAAATTTCCAGTGAAATTTTGAAAAAATCATTAAAAAATCAAAACCTTTAATAAAGTTACACAAATACACAATTCTTATGTAATTTTCCCTTAGAAAACGATTGACGTAAACTTTTGAGCGCTAGCATGAACCGTTCTCGAGATATTGCACAATTCTTAAATAAATTTATCAAAAATATCCCATAAATTAAAAAAATATATTAACTTTTGAAAAACATGTTTACTTTTCATATGTAATATCATGCGATATATTTGGTGACATCATTCTCTTGGATCTAACTCGTTCCATTCGCGAGAAAAGATACTTTGAGTAATACGTTTGTATTTGAACGCCAATAGTCATTTATCTGCCGTAAGAATAACTTATTTCTCCGTCCATAACGCTTGGCGAGATTTTGGCGACGAAATTCGCGGAATGTCGCCAACTTGGCGACATTTTGAAATGTTGCTAAATTAACGAAAATCTCACCAAATGGATAATAATGACGCTAAATCAATGAAAATGACGACTAATTGAAGAAAATTCAATATCTTGGAAAGAATATAAGTATCTACTATAAGAATAACAGTTTTTTAACTGTAAAAGTAGTAAATTCATTGCATTATATATGGAAAGTCATGTGTTGCCCACATCAGATATTTTCATAATTGTACTATAGTGTATATATAAGGAGATAAAAATATATTGAAAGGTAAAATAATTTTTAATACTTAGGAATGATCTTTATTGTTTCAGTTTTACTATGCATTGCGCTAATAATTAACTTTTACGGAATTAACAGTTTAAATAAATATTTTAAGCTTTTCGCCATAGAAATGCATATAACGCAGTGCTACTTATCTCATTACAGAATCATCTTAATGATTGTCTCAATCGATATTGGCGTTTTCTTAATATGAAATTTTAACGTCTTCTTACTTTTACCTTCATGCGTAAAAGTGAGAAGATATCTTCGAATAAAGAGTTGCATGAAGGAATGACCAACAAAGGAAATTACTGTCAGAAGACAGCAAATTAAATACGAAAATAAAAAATATCCATAAAAGCAGGAAAAGAAAGAACAGAAGAATTCTTTCCACTTGATGGGTACATAATAATATGAACTTAAATGTAAACGTGTATCCTGTAGAGAGGTATTTACCACGTTTCGCGTTCTGAAGATTAGTTCTTGTATAAAACACTTTCGTGGTATTTTGCTAAAACATCTTTTACGCCTCAAAATCGAAATATTGTTTATATTAATAAAAAAAAACATATCTCAAAATTCAAAATATCAGAAAACAAAATGAAAGATTTTATGGATGCATATAGACTTATCTATTACAGAGCGATCATTTTAGATTTTAAGAACTGACAATGTAGATTTTAAGAACTGACAATGTAGATTTTAAGAACTGACAATGTAGATTTTAAGAACTGACAATGTAGATTTTAAGAACTGACAATGTAGATTTCAAGAACTGACAATGTAGATTTTAAGAACTGACAATGTAGATTTTAAGAACTGACAATGTAGATTTTAAGAACTGACAATGTAGATTTTAAGAACTGACTCATAGTTAAAAAAATAAAACTCGAAAATTAAAGTTTATGTATTATTACCATTTCTTCTTCTTCGACCCAGACCGTCCGACCTACCAGAAAGGTGTAAGGTATCTGTTTGGACGGCCGGGAAGTGCCACCCAATTTAGACCGGAACCCAGTGGGGGAGGCTGAATTATTACCATTTGAAGTAACAACCAGAAACAGTATGGAAAGGGAAAATTTATAGTATAATTTTATTTGAGAAGTTGTTGCAGAAGTATAGTTATGTGTATAAAATTCAAAAATACAAGATCAAACTTTATGCTATTCTTGCCATTAGAAGAATGTTAGAAACGTTTCCAATTGTTTGCGGATGTTAAATAATAAATGGTTTTATTCGTTCTGTCTTGGACAGTTTGTTTAAAACAAAATGTGTTTAGGAAATACATATAATCATTCTGATATTTTAAAATTAGTTTTGACGATTTTTGCTTACTATTATTATCTTTAAAAGCCATGTCAAAATCTAATTAGCACAAAGGTCACACGTAAGTGAAATGTAAGGAATAAGACCATTGGGTGAGAGTTTGAACTTCAACTCAACGGTTCTATCTACGCTTGATGTTTTGGATGGTTTCGTAACAGTAACGTAAATACGAGGTAGTGTTCCTTAAACATGTCACCACTGAAAGTATTATCTTTTACAAAGTGACCTTAGAGGGACTTTATAAAACATTCGCATCCTCCTTAAAGAACGAGAATTGTTTATGAAGAAGGGCATTTAAATGTGTAGCCCATAAAGAGGCTTTTTCCGCGTTTTACGTTTTGAAGATTACATAGATCTTGAATAAACCACTCTTGTTGTATTTTACTAAAACATCTTACAGTAATACACCTCAAAACCAAAATAATTTTTTGAAGTTAACAAAAAAAAAAACTTACCTGAAAATTTAAAATATCAGAAAGCAAAATGAGAGCTTTTACTGTGGCATATGGGCCTTATCTATTACAGCCCGATAATTTTAGATTTCAAGAACTGACAATGTAGATTTTAAGAACTAACATATAGTACAAAAATATGAATGTCAAAACTTGTCAAAAGGTTATGTATTATTATCATGTAAAGTAACAACCAGAAGCGGTTTAGAAAGTGGAAATATATAGTGTATTTTTATTTGAGTAGTTGCTAGATCAGGATATTCGTATCAACAAAATTTAAAAAAGCAAGATCAAGCTTTATGCTATTCTTGCAATTATAGACATGTTAAAAGTTCTCCCAATTGCTTGCGAATTATACTAAATGGTTTTAGACGTTCTGCCATGGCCAGTTTGTTTAAAACAAAATCTTTAAAAAAAAATGCCTTTAAGCATGGTGATTCTTTTGAAACTGATTTTGACGATTATTTTTTTCTATTATTAGTATCTTTAAAAGTCGTGTCAAAATCTAATTAGCACAAAGGTCAAACATAAGTGAAATGTAAGGAATAAAGCCATAGGGCGAGAGTTCGAAATTCAGCTTGGCCCGAATGCCCTGTCTACGCTTGTTGTTTTGGATGGTTTCGTAAGATTTAACGTAAATGCTACGCAATGACCCTTAAATATGTCACCACTAAAAGTATTTTCTTTTGGAAAATGACCATAGAGGAACTTTGTGAAATATTCGCTCCCTTCAGACGGAACTAGGGTGGTTTATTTTAAAAGACATATAAACATAGGTCTCATAAAGATACATTTACCAAGCTTTACGTTTTGAAGATTAGATCTTGTATAAAACACTTTTGTGGTATTTTACTGAAACATCTCATAGAAATACGCCTTAAAACTAAAATAATTTTTTTCATGTTATTAAAAAAGTACGCATTTGAAAAGTGTAGGTTGGACGGTCTGGGTCTCAACAACAACAACAAGACCTGAAAAGTTAACATATCGGACAACAAACTAAAAACTTTTATTTTTGCTCATAGACTTACCTATTATGGATAATTTCAGATTTTAGGAACTAACAATGGTACAACATCTGGTTACAAAATTGAATGTCGAAAGTTAAAATTTATGTATTATTACCATTTGAAGAAACTACCAGAAGTAGTATAAAATAAAGAAATATATAATATATTTTTAGGTGAAAACTTGTTACGTGAGGATATTTATGTTCATAAAATTTAAAAAGCAAGATTCTTGCAAATTAGAAACATGCAAAAATATTTTCCAATTGTTTATGGACTATACTAAATTCATGAGTTTGGTTTCATTCGTTTTGTCATAGATAGTTTCATGTGAAAAAAATTTTTTTTAAGTATATTTAAGCATACTGATTCTTTTAAGATTGATTTTGACGATTTTTGCTGGCTAATTTTATCTTTCGAATCTAATTAACACAGAGGTCCCACATAAGTGAAATGTAAGGAATAAAACCACTGGGCGACAGTTTAAACAGTCTACTTTTGATGATTCTGATGGTTTCGTAATAATTTACTTAAAATACGACGCAATATCCTTTAAAAATGTCACTCTTTTGCAAACTGACCATAGAAGGACATTATAAAATATTCGCACCCTCCGCACAGGCCCGTGCTGACCCCGGGAGACAGGGAGACGTGTCCCCCTGCGCCCTCCTGCCCTCCTCTGCCAGAGGCGTCTTAAGCCAGCGAAAGGAATTGTGACAGTATTTAATTAGCATGTACAAAAAAAAAATAAATGTTTAAAAATTTTTGTAATGAATTTTTTTTTTTCTCTAGCCTCCGTTCTAATTTTTGAATAATAAAAATTACTGCACTGGTAGAAAGAAGAATTTGATGCGCAAAGTTTAATATTTTAAATAACTATTACCTTTGGGGTAGTTTTAAGATTAGATTCCTTAGTTTCGAAATCCACCCTCATGGGCAACGAATCGTCTGCGATTTCTGATTAGGGGCGACATTAAGTCTGCTTTTCCTAGCACCATTCGTCGATATTTTCTCTTCCCCCTGTTGACGGGAAAACAGGATCTTAAAGAATATTTGCGACTATTCATGTTCAGAATATCCAGAACTTTCTTTGTTCTTGAAATTATAAAAGGTCGTTGGGAAAATAGCCATTCATTCAATCTGTGATTCAGCCATTCAGCCAGTGAGCGATTGATTCAGTTAGTTAGTCAGAATCAGAATCTTGTAAAAGTGGGCGAGGTTCAAAATACTCTCAGTTTTGCTATTTGAATCTTTACTGTAACGGTTTACTTCCCGTAAAGTTCTTATAGTAGTTTGAAAACGCGAGGAAGACCGATTTCTTGATTGTCAAGAGGGCCTTTAGGGATACAAGAGTTTGCGTTCTATAAGTAGATAATTTTGGGTATCATTAGAGATGTTCCTGTGTTAAAGCTTGTGCACAATGGATATAGTTGTTGTTGTTGCGACCCAGACCGTCCAACCTACCAGAAAGGTGTTGAAGACCCAGACCGTCCGGCTCGTCAACTAGGACTTGAGCAACCATTTGGACGGCCGGCACCAGAAAGGTGTTGTTGTTGAGACCCAGACCGTCCGACCTACCAGAAAGGTGTAAGGTAACTGTATGGACGGCCGGGAAGTGCCACCCAATTTAGACCGGAACCCAGTGGGGGAGGCATCCACAGGGACCGTACCCTCCTTCCCCTACCACCAACCTCTCGGAAGGACTTACGGACCCACATGTTTAACGTGATCGTACTCCGCATGAACACGGCGGCATTTGTGGTAGCGTGCAAATCTAGCGCGCAAACCACGGGGATACCGCACCCGAAATATGCCAAAAGCACGCCGTGTTCCCAGGTGGTCACCCACCCAAGTACTAACCGCGCTCGATGCTGCGTGACTTGGGTGATCTAACGAAAACCGGTGTTTTCAGCACGGTACGGCCGTTGGCCCGCACAATGCATATAGTGAAACTCTTTGACGTTATAATTCTTCGTTTTCCTTATTTGTGGGCAACACCTTAAAAAAAAGAAAGGAAAGAAAATCGTGATCTGACTCTTCGGCTACTTTAAAGAGGTAAGACTTTTATATTTTAAAAATCGCACATTTATTTTTATTTTTAAAAACTTTATTTTTGAAATAATTATGTTCGTAATTGTAATCGTAAAGGATTATTTATTTATTTTATTTTTTTAAAGGGGAATATAGATAAATAAATTTTATCTTGTTCAAATCTCTGTAATATTTTCAAATGTCTAAAATATTTAAAAAAATAATAACATATTTTTTAATTTTAAATTTTAAATTATCGGATTTGCAAAGCTTTTGATCATTCTTTTCTGACTTTTTCAAAATATTTTAAAACGAAAATTCCCCCCCCCCTTTTTTAAAATAAGAATGGTCAAAAAAGAATAATTAGTAGCCTTTTGTGATTTTATTTTATTTCTATTCTTATTTTTTTTTTATGAAAGTAGGCGAAACGAAATTTTTGTTTCTGTTATAAACAGTACAAAAAGCTTAGGGCGATTGGATTATTGTGTTTCGGATCTTCGTGGAACATGGGCGTTAAAAAAAGAAAGAAGAGTGGTCACGAATTTAGAAAAGATAAAAGATTTAAGGAATTGCATGAATCAGCAAAAGCGTATTCTAAAATAACCTATTTTTATGTCAAACTGCACTCAATCACTTATCCTAATCCTGCCTCCAATTAAGCAGCCAAGAAATGATTGCATATTTAATTTCTGCATTTAATGAATATCAAAATGAAAATCCAAATTGTAGTGTGCTGCAGACCCAGACCGTCCGACTCGTCCGTAGACTTAACCAATTTTAGTGTGCGAAGAAGACTAATTACAGTGTGCGTGAAATTTCAAAGATTGATTCTGATTCTAAAACTGAAAAAATCTGATGTGGGCAACAATGCCTTTCCTTATATAATGCAATGAATTTACTACTTTCACAGTTAAAAAAATGGTTTTCTTATAGTAGATACTTATATTCTTTCCAAAATATTGAATTTTCTTCAATTAGTCGTCATTTTCATTGATTTAGCGTCATTTTTATCAATTTGGCGAGATTTTTGTTAATTTGTCAACAATTAAAAATGTCGCCAAGTTGGCGACATTCCGCCAAATTCGTCGCCAAAATCTCGCCAAGCGTTATGGACGGAGAAATAATTTATTCTTACAGCAAATAAATGACTATTGGCGTTCAAATACAAAAGTATTACTCAAAGTATCTTTTTTCATGAATAGAACGAGCTAGATCCACGAGAATGATGTCACCAAATTCATCGCATGGTATTACATATGCAAAGTGACCATGTTTCTCAATAGGAAATATTTTTAATTTTATATTATATAACTTTTTGATAATTTTTTTGAAAAATGTGCAATCTCTCGAGAACAGTTCATGTTAACATTCTAAAATTTATGTCAATCGTTTTCTAATAAAAAATTACATAAGAAATGTCTATTTGCGTAACTTTATTAGCGGTTTTAATTTTTTGACGATTTTTTCAAAATTTCATTCGAAAATTTAGGGGGGTTCTGAACATTCGATTGCGTATAAAGACAATAGGCTTCCAGTGTGTACGGATTGTGATTTTTGTACCAAATTTCGTTCGAATCAGTCCATTCGTTCGTCAGTTATTGTCTCCAGAGACTCACTGACACACACACACGCACACACACACACACACCACTTCAAAAATGTTTGGTTCGTGATCAGGGATGCTTGAAACGTGCTCTCCCGTCGAAAACTCGAATTCGAATTTTCGACCCCCGTCACAATACTTTCCTTATATATTATGTATATAAGGAAAGTAAAAACTTATAACAACAGATCCTACGCCGGCATTGGAACCGTTTGTCGGACTAAAACCATTACCACCACCTCTGCTATCATCAGAAATAGAATATGTGGAAGAAGTTTCCTCAGCAGAGACAAAAGATTACTTTAAAAGGCCCAGTGAAAATTAGTTACCAGATTTTATTTTTCTTTCAATCCACGTCAACCCGAAGAAAATGATTTGCCTTTTACAGAAAAAACAAGAAAGACCAATTATGCATAAGCATTGATTATGAAACACTTTCCAACTGAAATGCAATTTCATTTAAATTATGAAAAATTAGGCCCCATAGAGTTCAATGTATTTCATTTTTTCAACCCGGGTTCAATTCAAAACTAATTGGGTAATTTTATTCATTTATATTCCCATAGGTCCTACAGACCGTCTGAACAACATACTAAAATTTCATTTTGAACAACATACTAAAAGTCATTTTTACGGCATTTATCGTGCTAACGGACAGACAGACAGACAGAATGAACAAAGTCATAAACACTTTTCAACTTTGCTGTAAAGTGTTAATAAATGAAGATGTGTGAGTGTGTTTGTGGAGACGATTTATGACGACCAAATGGAACGCTTAGAAATACATTTGGTACAAAAATTATAATCTGTGAATATTGGAAGCTTATAAATTATAAACGCAATCGAATGTTTAGAAGACTCTGAATAAAATTTTGATAAAATCATCAAAAAATCACAACCTCCAATAATATTTCGTAAACATTATTGTCTTATTTAATTTTTTGTTTAGAATGTGATTGATACAAGCTCTAGAACGCTAGTATAAACCGTGGTTTTGTTTCTGTTTCCAAATAAATTTATAAAAACAAATCGCATTAAAATAAAACAAGAAAGATCAATCATGCATAAGCATTCATTATGCAACACTTTCCAACTGAAATGTAATTTCATTTAAAAGTCTTTAAAATGTAATACATTCAGTGGTGATATCTTTTACATTATCACAGTACTACAGTAATTTATTATACTTAAATATTTAAAACTGTATCGAAATATAAATCATCTGATTCTTTATGCAAAATCAATGAATATTTCATTCATATAACTTGTATTCCAGACTCCAGAGCTAAATAATTTTGTGTGAAAAAAATTCAGCAATTCTTATGTAATTCATCTTACAATCGCTTGAGATATTTGCATTCTGCATATGTTAAAATTAGGCTTCGTTGAAGAAATAATAAAAGTTTAGGGATCATTTAAAATCACAACTATTGTAATTGCATAGGCACGGAATTTAGATACACAGATAATACACATATAATATATGTGTGTATGTGTATGTACTCAAAGTATTGGAATAGTGCCGAAGATCGGAACTCGAATTTTCAAAGGATCTACACGTTTTGGGACTTCTAGAACACGAAAAAACTATTTTTAGGATGACGTCTGTGTGTGTAAGGGTGTATCTGTGTATGTTTCTGTGTGTCTGTGTGGATATTACATCCACTCTAATTGAAAAACTAATGGACCGAATTTCATACAATTTGGTAGGTATGTTTTTTGTGGGAAATCCTGATGTTCATTTGATTATAGTACGATTCGTAATAAAAGAATCTGCCTTCTTTGCGAAATGGCCGCAGAAATTGCCTTTATCGACTTTAGCTAAAAACTAATGGAATAAATTTAACAAAATTTGGTGTATAATATTTCAATAACCTACAAGTGATTTATATACCAAATTTAACAAAATTTGGTATATAAATCATTTGTAGGTTATTCTAGCACGATTCGGGAAAAAGAAACGGGCTATTTTTGCGAAATGGCCTGCAAAAATCGTTATATATAAAAATAAAAGACTGCGTGTGCTCAATTATATCAATTAAATACCTATTTTGTACGTGATTTTTGACAACAAAAAGAATAAGACTAACCCCATTACTCTAGGACTAGCCGTTCTTGAGATATTCTAGTTTTTTCGCGTTTTCGCTACGCCACCTTTGACAATAAGTCCAGCTATCAAATGAGAACCAAATTTAAGTTTAACGTGTAAATTCAATGTCATTTAAAATATTTATGGTTGTTATTTTGTGCAGATAAACTCAAATTATTATTGAATAAATAAAGAGAACGAATATGAGTCTGCAGGGAAAGACATGTGCTGTCCACATCAGAATTTTTAACAATATTACCACAATGAATTATAGAAGTGAACGGGGATTATTTTCAGGCCATTTCGAAAAAAATGTATGATCTATATTTAAAGATCCATCAAATTTTTGTCGAATAAAATGTTCAACAAATTTAAGCTGTGTACCAAATTTTAACTCTCTAGGACGTAGGAAAGGGCATTAAAAATGCCATCAAATAAGTATATCATGAAGAGTTATATAAAATTTAAAAAAAATGAAAAATTGTTATCTTCTAAATTTATTTTAAAATGTGAAGCCTTTCCCATATACAAAACGTTTGAACAAATGGAAAGATATTTATTATATAATATCTCTCTCTTTTCTTTCTGGAAGATATCCTAAAGTCAGAATTTAATTGAATTTGTTTTTTTCCCTATATTAAATAATTTTTAATTAAAAAACTACTTAACATATTTTACTGAATTTTTTTTTATATATTCTATAGGAGAATGTGAATATTTCCTAAAAATTTCGAAGCAATTCGTGAATTTTAAATTTACTTACAAAATGTGTGAAAAATTAGGGCCCATAGGGTTCAATGTATTTCATTTTTTCAACCCAGGTTTAATAAAAAACGAATTGGGTGATATTATTTATTTATATTCCCATAGGTCCTACAGACCGTCTGAACAACATACTAAAATTTCATTTTGATAAAGTCATTTTTACGGCAGTTATCGTGCTAACGGACAGACAGACAGACAGACAGACAGAATGAACAAAGTCATACACACTTTTCAACTTTGTTGTAAAATGTTAAAAACACTTTCAACTTTGTTGTAAAATGTTAAAAACCAATATTTTCCATCAAACAAAGCGGCGGCCAATTATTACTTTACTTATATACATAATGTATAAGGAAAGTGTTGCGACAGGGTCGAAAATTCGAATTCGAGTTTTCGACCGGAGAGCATGTTTCAAGCATCCCTGATCACGAATCAAACATTTTTGAGGTGATGTCTGTGTGTGTGTGTGTGTGTGTGTGTCAGTGAGTCTTTGGAGACGATATCTCACGAGCGAATAGAGCGATTCGAATGAAATTTGGTACAAAAATCACAATCCGTGAATACTGGAAGCCTATTGCTTTTAAACGTAATCGAATGTTCAGAACCCCCTAAGTTTTCGAGTGAAATTTTGAAAAAATCATCAAAAAGTTAAAACCTTTAGTAAAGTTACGCAAATAGACATTTCTTACGTAATTTTTCCTTAGAAAACGATTGACATAAACTTTAGAACGCTAGCATGAACCGTTCTCGAGATATTGCACATTTTTTGAATATATTTATCAAAAAATCCCATAAATTAAAAAAATATATATTAACTGTTGAGAAACATGTCCATTTTTCATATGTAATATCATGCGATAAATTTGGTGACATTGTTCTCGTGGATCTAGCTTGTTCCATTCATGAGAAAAGATACTTTGAGTAATACTTTTGTATTTGAACGCCAATAGTTATTTATCTGCTATAAAAATAACTTATTTCTCCGTTCATAACGCTTGGCGAGATTTTGGCGACGAATTAGGCGGAATGTCGCCAACTTGGCGACTTTTTTAAATGTTGCCAAATTAACGAAAATCTCGCCAAGTGGATAAAAATGACACTAAATCAATGAAAATGACAACTCATTGACGAAAATTCAATACCTTGGAAATATTATAAATATCTAGTATAAGAGAAACCTATTTTTTTATTGTAAAAGTAGTAAATTCATTGCATTATATAAGGAAAGTCATGTGTTGCTCACATTAGATTTTTTAATAGACAATAACTATCTTACAATGAAGCAAATAAAGAATTGTATTGTTTTATATGTTTAGCTTATATCAGTGGGATTTCAATTTTTTTGCTCAGGATTTGAAGACTGGATACATGTTCACCAAAGGCTAGAACAGCATGAAACCTCCAAAGCTCACATAGAATAGGATATTTTTTGATGGTAGAAAAACAGAAGAAATCTACTCAAGATCTACTTTTTAATAATCAAATGCAAAAGAGAAGGCAAGAGGTTTGGGAAAGAAGACATATTGTACAAGTCATTACCGATGTTTTGAAGGTGATAAGAAAACAAGGTCGTGCTTTCCGAGTATCTACTGTACAGGCATACATGTTTGATGATGAATCAATAAATCACGGTCATTTTCTGGAAATTATATACTGCTCTACAAGTATGACACAACGTTAAAAAATCATTTGGACGCTATAACCGTAAAAAGTGAACAACTTCATCAGGGAAGAGAAGGGTAAAGAGAAGGACACTGGAAAAAAGAACAAAGTAGCGGGAGGAGGAAGTTTTGTTACATTTCTTGGTGATAACATTGAAATGAAAATATTCCAAATCATTCTAGAAGAAATGAAAGAAAGAATATCAGCAAGTGTAAAGAAAGCAGTGAAGCACTCAATATTAATGGACACAACAATAGGCATTTTAGCTAAC
Organism: Amaurobius ferox; assembly: GCA_951213105.1. Lineage (NCBI taxonomy): Eukaryota > Metazoa > Arthropoda > Arachnida > Araneae > Amaurobiidae > Amaurobius > Amaurobius ferox. The sequence goes on along the minus strand of OX578155.1, from coordinate 80,100,571 downwards.
GATCAGTGTGCGTTTGTGGTTCGCTATGTGAAAGGTCATGTAGTACTTGGAAGACTGTTATCTTTAAAGTGTATCACATCGACTACGGCTTAAGGGCTATTAACTTCATAAAGTAATACTCTGAAAGAAGTGAAGATATCTATCAAAGACTGCTTGGCAAATGCCTTTGATGGTGCTTCAAATATGAGTGAACCCTACAATGGTCTTACTGCCAAACTATCACACATAATACCAATTCACATCCATACATGGTGCTAAGCCCATGCTTTAAATTTAGTACTCTCGGTTACTGCACAGGTACTGCCCATGGCTATATTATTTTTCAGTCTGATCCAGGAAACACAAGTTTTCTTGAAGGAATCGTTAAAAAAGCAGTAAAAATATATAGAAGAAAGTTCAGTTTATAAGCTGGAAGCTATTGTAGCTACTCTTTGGTGAGGCTGAAGCAATGCCAGTGTTAAAATATTTGGAAGGATTGACGACTGGACATCACAGTCAGAGATAGCCCAGTCTCAACCAGCTAAATATGTTTTCTTCGAGCTAACAGTGGCATTATTTAAGATATCTTCATCAACGGACTTTAATGGCAAAGTCAGAAATGATGCCACAACTCTTCTCCAGAAATTTGTCAGTTTTAAAACGATAATGACGGCTGTGATTTTTCTTCAAATTTTCGAGATTACAACACCACTGTCTGACTGCCTGCAAACAAAAATCCTGGACTACGGTCAAGCATGAATGTTGGTTGAATCAGCTGTTTCAAAACTTAAAGCTGTTCGAAACAGGATTGGTGAAACTTTGGGTGCAACCAAGACCTTCGTATTGAAGTTTACAGAAAAGATTGAACGTTTTTCAGACACTGACTTCCTTAAAGAAATAACTACTGAAACTGATTTTAGAAGAAAACAGCACAGGAAAATCAAGAAGATAGCATCGGAAGTGTGTGATGACGAGAAAGTTCAATCTTCACTTGAGGATGAATTTTGAGTCTATGTATTCAACTGCATTGTGGATGCAGTTATCTAAACAATGGAAAATACATTTGTGAAACACAAAAAACTATACTTGGACATAGCTTTGTTCGATCCAAAAATATTTAACCAAAATAAATCTGACGACCTTCCAACAAATGCTCTGGAAAATATTTGAGTTGATTCCTTCATTAGATAAGGGAAAACTTAAAAAAGAAATAATTTATTTCCTTTGTAAATGTTTGGCATAGCATATGTAGGAAATCCATGAATGAAGATTACAAGACTGATGCGTTTACAGAGACTGAATGTGACCAGTGTGACCAACACACTGAAGAAAATTTGAATGAGGTCAAAGAGGATATAGTTTTTACACCATGCAATGCCAAAAATCAGTGTAATACATGCATCAAATATGCATATGGAGTGACTGTCGAGTATAACATGTATAGTCTCTCGTATACAGAACTTTATAAAGTTTACAAGTGTTTACGCTTAAGTTAAAACTGATTTCGTTAAATCATGATGTCCACTTTCAGTGGATTCCCTCTCATGTGGACATTCATGGTAATGAAATGGCGGATAAACTTGCTAAGGAGGGCTGCAGTCTCTACACCCCTTCCGACTTGACTTTTCTGGAATTATATTTTTGGGAAAAGTCAAAAATTTTGGTGGACTGGTGAGAGTCCTCCACCCATCATTGGTATATGGGTAAAATAACGGGATTGACTTTTGACCTCCTGTGTGACAGATGCTCCCAGACTGTTATTTCTAGACCAGTTAGCGGTCACATCAAGTGCATCTCTTTTAATGAGGGCAGGAAGGTCTTGGTCGCCTGTACCAAGTGCCACAACCATCAGGCTTCTGCAGAGCATATAATGGATTGCATGGGTCTCTCCAAGGAGGATATCTATTGCGATCCACTTCTTGTGCTCGACTTTCTGAGAGTCAACGGACTTAGGGATCTCGTCTGACTTCGTCAGCCACTGGAGGATAAGCAACAACAACAAATGTTTACTCACTATTTCATTAACGCTGTGAAAGAGTTTTCTCCAAATTAAAGCTCATAAAAACTAGGCTGAGTACATCCATGACCAATGAAATCTTTGAAGCGTTTGTATTGATGCACTCTGAGAGAAATATTTTAAATACCATGGAACCTGATTTCGTAATCAGCAAACTCTGTGATTCGAGTTCAGAAATGAGTTGACAGCTCGTTTCATAATTCTACAACTCTGAACAATGCCGACATTATGTTTATTGTTCATTATATCAATGAATCAACTTTTTTAAACTTGCTTTAACTTTAGAGCGTTTCTTGTGAATAAGTTTATTCTATTTTAATGCGAAAATTTGGTGAAAAATTTATGTAGTTTAGAATTAAGTTAGAAAAGTGATGACTTATCGTTTCATTTTTCAAGAACTTTGAGCAATGCCAACATGTTCTTTGTTTATTATATAGATTAATGTTAAGTTTCTTAACTATTGTTTTTTGTTAATTGTTGTTGTTAGTATAAGTAAATAGACTTATGGCAGTAATAATTATTAAAAATATTTGGTGCAGAAATTATCCAAAATCAATCAATCAATCACTTCATTTATTTCTGCTACATACTTAGTACAAGCAGATGGCCATAGGAAAATGCCATCAGGTATAATTGACCCAAGACCATAAATCACCACTTAAACAGAAAGAGTCGTTAAACGGAATGTCATTATTACTTTCCTTATATACATATAATGTATAGGGAAAGTAGTGTGACGGGGTCGAAAATTCGAATTCGAGTTTTCGACGGTAGAGCACGAGTCAAGCATCACTGATCACGAATCGAACATTTTTGAGGTGATGTCTGTGTGTGTGTGTGTGTGTCGGTGAGTCTGTGGAGACGATATCTCACGAACGAATGGAGCGATTCGAATAAAATTTGGTACAGAAATTAAAATCCGTGAATACTGGAAGCCAATTGTCTTTAAACACAATCGAATGATCAGAACTCCCCCTAAATTTTCGAGTGAAATTTTGAAAAAATCATCAAAAAATCAAAACTTTAATAAAATTACGCAAATAGACATTTCTTATGTAATTTTTCCTTAGAAAACTATTGATATAAGCTTTAGAACGCTAGCATAAACCATTCTCGAGGTATTGCACATTCTTCAAATAAATTTATCAAAATATCCCATAAACTGAAAAAAAATACTACCTGTTGAGAAACATATTCACTTTTTATGTGTAATATCATGCGATAAATTTAGCGACATCATTCTCATGGATGTAACTCGTTCTATTCACGAGAAAAAATACTTTGAGTAATACATTTGTATTTGAACGCCAATAGTCATTTATCTGTTGTAAGAATAACTTATTTCCCAGTCCATAACGCTTGGCGAGATTTTGGCGAAGAATTTGGCGGAATGTCGCCAACTTGGTGACTTTTTAAATGTTGCCAAATTAACGGAAATCTATCCAAATGGATAAAAATGACGCTAAATCAATAAAAATGACGACTAATTGACAAAAATTCATAATCTTGGAAAGAATATATCTACTATAGGAATAACCTATTTTGATTTTACTGTCAAAATCATTTTTAAAAGAACTCAATACACTTTAATATATTTTTAAACCATTATTCACACGTCACTGTTTATGACAGAAATAAGAAGATCAAACATTTTCTGTAGCATAATTTGAAAAGCTTTTTGCATGTTTCTAATTGCAAGAACAGCATAAAGCTTGATTTTGGTTTTTAAGTAGTGAAGCAATTAGCAATTACTCGCATGTTTTTATTTTAATCAAAATATTCTATATATTACTTCTTTTTATACTGTTTCTGTCTGTTACTTTAAATGGTAATAATACAGAAATGTTAATTTTCCGAATACATTTTCTAAACAATGTAATATATAATAATTGAAAGCTTAAATTATCGTCCAGGATTGAGTAGGATAAGTATGTATATAAAATATTTTATTGTGATACTTTTTTTATACATGCAAAAATGTTTTCAATTTTTCGGTATTTTAACTTAAAATTTTGTAGTAAAATACCACATGATGTGCAAGATCTTATTTTACATTCATATGAGTGAATATTAAAAATGAGTAAATATAGTAGTAAATAAATAAATAAATCAAATCTATTCTAGTCTATGCCGTACTGTTATTGCAGCTTATTAATATGTTATTATACCGTAAAAATAGACTTATTAAAGCAATCATAGAGAAAACAGTCGTGTGCCTCTATGAAAGAATGCTATCATAGAGGAGAAAGCTGTGCATCTGTATGAAAATCAAATTTCTATTGGGTTTATTTTCTGGGTTAATTATCAAGCTAGAAATATAAATTGAAACGCTCAATATGGTTTTATAAAAAAAGTCCACGATATTCACAGAAAGTCCAGAATTCACAGTTACATGATAGAGTGCAGGAAATTAGGAAACCCCTTGATGATAGTACAAATTGAGACAAATCTAAATTTTGAAAACATGTTATTCAAGAAAATCACAGCCCCGGATGTTTTAGGGTTGAAGACCCAGACAACTCGGCTGACCCAGGGGTTGTAGCAGTTGTTTGAGTGGCCGGGAGATGTTTTAAGGCGTTCTGCCTTAAACGTGATTGACGCTGAATAATGGAACATAATTGGTTGCATGTATACAGGGTGGTCCAACAGATCTTAGACAGACTTTAAGGAAACAAGATCGTTTGCATAGGAACATGTGGCCTTAAATGCCACTCTACAGATGCAGGAAGAAGCAAAAAGAAAGGAATACAGAAAATGCAACCCACGTTTACTAGACATAACAATTACAATTACAATTAGTATTAAAGCAGATCTTCAAAGATCTTACTATCCGCAACGTCGACGCATGGATTAGCAAAGGCGTTCAAAAATGGCAGGACGCTCGCGGTCACGTGCTGCTGCCTCGACGACTTCAGCAACAAGGTCAACATCAGATGGTACAGACGGAGTACGGGCACGTTAAATATGTGGATCCGTAAGTCCTTCAGAGAGTTTGGTGGTAGGGAAAGGAGGGTACGGTACCTGCTGGTGCCGCCCCAGTGGATCCCGGTCTAAATTAGATAGCACTTCAACGTCGTATAAATAGATAATTTACACCTTGCGGTAAATCGGACGGTCAGGATCGAAGAAGCAGAAGGGGTTTCGTAAACAAGAATTTCGAGGTAAAACTACAGGAAGAAACCAAATGAAATACACGTCGGGGCACTATTGACGGGTCCTTCCCTGCCGATCCATCTTTCAGGATAGTCCTATTGAGATAGTCCTGCACATCCTGGCTGAAACATGGACAGCTGCATTCCTTGCCATCCGCAGCGGATGGCAAGGAATTTGAAGACCTACTTTAATACTATGATAAACAGTTGTATTTGATACTCGTAATTGTTATGACTAATTATCCTGTGTTGTATTATCAGCATTACTTTCTTTGTGTTTCTTCCTGCATCTGCAGTACCCCATGGTGGCATTTGGGGCCACATGTTCCTGAGCAAAACGGGCTTGTTTTTGTATGCCTGACCTACCTTTAAAGTTTCCCTCAGACATTTCGGACCACCCTGTATGCGAACGGGTTCCATTCTGATGTTTATATGTCAGCAAGCTCAGGAGTCTTCTCTTTGATGCTTCTTACGGAACATGCAGAACGACCTTCGATAGAGAGGAGGAGTCATTGAAGCAGTTACTGATTTCAAGGGATAACTTTGAAAAATTTGTTCTGCTGTCGAATTCGCAGGCAGCAATGCAGGCCATTAGTTCTGTGGAAGCCTCCCAATAAATTAAAATTCCCCAATGCCGGGAAGTTCTGCTTTTTAGAGTAAATAGAGCTTTTTCGATTGATACGAACATATGAGGTTACTGACAGAAAAATGGTATCCCGGCTATTTTTCACTACAACGATTGAGAACTAACTGATCAGCTGGTGTAAAATAATATAGCTCTCTGAACAATGAGCATCACTATAATGGAAAATTATTGAATCGGAAAATTCGTTCTAGTACAAAATAACATAGCTTTATGAACATTTTTATCGGAAAATTCTTGAAACTTGGAAAATTCATTCTAGCATAAAATACCATAGTTCTCTGAACAATAAGCATCGCTATATCGGAAAAATCTTGAAACCCGGAAAATTCGTCTTAATATAAAATAACATACTTCTCTGAACAATGAGCATCGCTATATCAGAAAAATTTTGAAACTCAGAAAATTCGTTCTAGTATACAATAACATAGTTCTCTGAATAATAAGCATCACCATATCGGAAGATTCTTGAATGTCGGAAAATTCTTTCTAGTATAAAATAACATAGCTCACTGACAATGAGCAAGCATATCGGAAAATTCTTGAAACTTGCAAACGTGCGTTCTAGTATAGAATAACACAGCTCTCTGAATAATGAGCATCACTATATCGTAAAATTCGTGAAACTCTGAAAATTCATGATAAATTCAACGAATTCTTAAACTTTCTTAAACGTGCCGAAAATCGTCAAGTTGTCGATATTTCAACTATAAATGTTCATATTGTTTTCTATATAAGAAACGTTTTATATAAGGAAAGTTATATAAGTTATTGTAAGCTTATTTATAACAAAAGTATTATATTAACTTATCTCCCTCTCGATTTTGCAACCGAAGAAATCAAAGAAATTTATTTAATTCATTTTTTTCCATTCCAATTTAATTAATTCTATTCTAAATTGCACTTTTAATTCGTTTTGGAAATTTATTTGGTTTCAATACATTGGCCAACAACGAATAATGTCAATGCATTAAAACCTAATTTAACCAGATGTAGCAAAGGAATAAGATAATCAATAATTTATTTTATTACATCAAGCAGAACAGTTATCAAATTCTTTTCCTTATTAAAAACTTTCTTTTAAACTTTTCTTAAATTGAGCATGCATGGTAGGAAGCACAATTCTTAACCAAATATAAGATTTATATCTTGAAATAAAAAATAACTTTTGAGACGATCTCGAACAAACAGAAAAATCAAAGCATTCCTCTCCACATTCCTTACAAATCATCCAAAATCACATCCGAGCAAAATTATTCCATTTGTCCAATTCCGGTGAATGTTCTTCCACATTTTTTTCGCTTCTCCTCAATCGTGTCAACCGTCGGGAGCGCTGTTGTTACACTCCGCCCCACCCCTGGCTTCCGAACTCTCACACTCTTTGGAACATTCGCAGACGAAACTCAGCAGGCAGAGTATTCTGTTCTCTGTGAAATTCTCTCCTGAAATTCGAATGTTCCGCTGGTGGAGAGCAGAACTTGCGGCAATTAGAATTCGGAAGTTTGTTTTGTGGAGTGTTCAGCTATTGTCGTTGTTTCTAAATGATCTTCATGAATGTAAATCCTTGTGTTGGAATGTTATTTTCAGATCAGGTATTGATTTCGAATGTTTGTAAAAGTTTGATGGCAGTTTAAAAGTTTATTTGTATGTATGGAACGTTAATATTACGTAGCGTACTGCATCGGAAAATGCATTCAGTTGTTCACAACTTGCCTACAGAAAGAACTATGCTAACAATTAAAGCACAAAATGTGAGCAATTAATTGCTCTTCAAAGATACTTTTAATGAAAGTCAATTCAATTGAGAAAGCTGTTTTAGATTACGTAAAATGGAAAAGCAAGATAATGGAATAAAGTTCCTAAATTAATCATAAGACTTCTTATAGTCTCTAATTTATAAAAACAGTGATTAAAATCAAGAATAAAGTGAGATTTTGTTCAATTTTTCGCAAACCTCAATTTACACAGAAAGGAATTAAAGAGCTTAATTAAAAGTGCAGAAAAATATATGTGTCGAACTAATGTAAAATGTTATTTGTACTGTGTAGATTACGAATAGCAGTTCTGGATTTTATAAGATAGGCTTGGAATGAAAATTTTGGAAATATTCAATTTCTATACTAAACATAATGTTTTAAAATATTTTGATAGTTCGAAATGTACGCGCAATGTTTGATAGTATAAATACTTTGGTATTCTGATCTTATGGATTGCTTATAGCTCTAGGTGCTGACATCTGTGCATAATTATTTTTAAATAGATTAAAAATCTCAGACTGAAAATGTATACATACTTGTATAACCTATCATACCGTATAAGTATTCATATTACATCACTCTGTTGCAAACTATTATGGAAAAGCGCTTCCGAGAATTGAAAATACTAAAAGCACCGAGCTTTTTGCTTTTTCATTTTCGTTATATAAACCTTTAAAGTTACAGATTTGAAACCAAACACAAGTATCTTCGAAGAATTTTTACTGATGTATATACTTACCATTTTGAGAAAGGTAATGTGATGGTTATTATATGGCTTTTTAATCAATTATTTCTTTGTAAAATTTTAAAAGGTTTTTGAGATCCAACTTTAAACAATATTCGAACTATACCTCTTTATACTGTTTTGGTACAGGATTGTGTCATATACACATAAAACATCTGAATTTAATTTAAATAATATTCTGCTTATAAGGGAAATGTGCCTTTCACAATTAAAAAAGCATTATTAATTCTGTCGTTAAATTTTCTGTTGAGAAACATATTTTGACACTGAGAAAAAATATTATGAATTTTTAGCATGCATTTTAGTATGCATTTTTAATATACATTTTTGAAAATACTAAGTGCAAAATTTAAAGATGAAGGGCTGATAGTATTTGCAAATTATTTACTGACATATATTGTACTGTAGGGTATCGTATTTGGCGTACAGCATTTTATTCAATAGTGCGGTTTCAAAATGTGTGAACATTTAAGCGTTTGATAATGTAAAGAAAGGGGATTTCAGATCGTCAAAGATTAGTATTTTAAATTCTTTGAAACAATGCCATTAATTTTTGTAAATAATCATTGAATTATGCAAGACATAAGAAAATGACATTCTTTGGGTATTTGAAAAAGTGAACAGCAACAGGAAAAAAATTTGGCGTCCTAAATTTGGGTAAAATAAACTAAATATGACTTTATTTTAAAAGAAGGACACATCAGAAATAATACTAAAAATTTTGTGGAACAGACCATTTGTGTAAATCAATATATTGAATTTAGAATAATGATAACAGTTTGACAGCATCTTGAATAAGTGATAAGACTCAAATAAGAAGTAGACCCAAACAATGGCTGCAAAAACTTAATTATTGCCACTTATTTTTTAAAGGTGCCATAAAAGTAAATGAAATCATATTGAAGTTTAAAAGCAAAAAGTGGCAATTGATAAAATATAAATAGTTACCAATTAGTTTTAGAAAATTTCTGTTGTAAAATGTGAAACAACGTTGCAATAAAATCAATTGACAAAAATGAAACACACAGAATAAACAGTGTTAATTTTGAAAATGCAGTGTAAATCAGAAAAATATTGTTTGCGAAAGAAAATAGTGACCACAATTTTTTTAATAAAATACGGTTGAAGGAATTGAAAAAGTTACTTGAAGTAGCATTGTGAATAAACATTGATTGTAAAAACTAAATTACCATTTTTAGTAATTTCTATTATGGAGAAGGTGGACCCTGATACGCAGCCGGATAACAACATATCGTTCGACTTGCCATCGTCTTCGTTGTCGTCAGGACAGTTAACTGATGACCCTACTAAAACATACCGGAAAAAATACCGTTCCAAATCTGCTGTTTCCACCGATCCTAGAAGCCCCTACTACACCAGTCAAGGACTTGCTAACGAGGAGAGCTTAAAGTTGGGTGGTAAATTCACCAAAGCTCCCAGTGTGTCTTGTGTACCGTTATATGACAATAACAGATATCCAGATGTGGCGAACAAAACTTCATCATATTTGCCCTTCAATGGTGGAATACCGGGGCTCAATTTGTCTCCAGACGATCCAAAAGCCGCGACAATCCGGCAACATTATTATCCGGAAGGCGGCTGGGGCTATGTTGTGTGTGTGTGTGCATTCTTGGTGGAATTTATTGCCGGTGGTTTACAAGCAAGTTTTGGTTTACTGCTGTTAACAATCATGTCGAATTTCGGGACAGAAGCCACGTTCTTCAAAACGGGTGAGTTCATAACATTCATTATATTTTCTTAGAGTAAAGCTATACGTTTTGAATCTTTCCTTGCTGTCATCCGATGTATAGAAATTGTGGCTTGATAACAGAGGTTCTGATTTTAAATTATTTCAGACATGCAAAGTTTTAAAAAATTTAATAATTTTTAGTACTGGACATATTGTAAAACACGATATTTTGGGAAAATTGTTGTTATGCTTTGAATTGCAGTGCTCAAATATATTTTAGTTAAGCGTTACTGTTATACAAACAGATTCAAATTAAGTCATCAAATGAATACTTTAATATCGCTTTCTACAATATATATTATATTTTTCTGCAAAATGTAAAATGTATATTTTGAAGTTTTATAGAAAAAAAATGGAGTAAGGATCTACCTCAAGTGTTTTCTATGTATTATATATATATATATATATATATATATATATATATATATTCAGGGTGTTTAAAATCGTCCACAATATACTGTTACTTTTAATAAGAATTTTGATGTTTTTATTTTGCTTTGCTTACTGAAGAGCAGATTAACACTAAAAAGTAATCCTTTTTATGCAACAAAATTGCTTAATTATCGTCAATTATGTGAGCACACTTTTGATTTTTTATGGATATATCCAAAAATAAATATTGTGATTCAAAAATTTAAATTTTGCCTGCTACGTGTATAGGGTTTTAAGATATTTTAACATTTTCATAATTTTAGAATATCACGAAGTTTCCTGGATGTATTCCTAATTTTGACTACGTGGCTATAAGACTTAAACTTTCAAAATATTAGATTCCTCCCCCCTCTAAAAAATATGTATTAAGATATAAACTATTCTAAACGTTCTAAAATAATTCGTATGAAAAAATTCCCTTAATAATTGAAGTTATAACCCAAAACGTTTTAATATGGGAAAATGCCTTGAGAAATAAATTTAGAATAGTTTTTGTTTTCAGAATGTGGGTTTTCGACCTTGCGTTTACGGTAACTCTGAAATTTGCAAATATTTTTTCATGGTATTTTCGAAATATATAAGGTATGTTAGTATCTATAATGTGAACCTATTTATTTTTTCTAGGTACATAAATATTTTTTTATCAGATTATGTGGTCGAAATTTCGAAAATTTGGGAAACATAAATTGCAACTGTATAAAATAGAAATGTGGTTTAACTACAAATCAATTCAGGTTTACAATAAGCAACATCTTTTCAAGTACAGTTGGACACTAAAAATTTGGTTTTCGATATAAAATTTTCTGAGCAATGAGCAAGCTGTCCTACCAAATTTATTGTTCAATAAATAGTTCAAACTTTCCATCTCTTTATAAAATATATTTCTTTATATACTGTTTTAAAAAAATTGTACATTGGAAAAAAAGATTAGATGTATCACTACAGATTAAAAGTATGTTTCTAAAGTGTATATTTTATAAAATATAAAATGCTCAATATGAGTTTCTTCACTTACCAATAATTAAGAGTCCTGTGACATCTTAAGCAGAACGTATGATTTTAAAATCTGTGTCACTGAGTCTAGTAACTTGAAATTGCATGATAAAAATATGCATTTTACTAGGTGCATTTACTTAAATTGGTTATAAAACTCTTAAAATGCTAAAAAGTTAAAAAATTCATCCTATTCAAAATCTTATTAAGTATACCTTATAAAATCACACTATTCTTTCTAGCGATAAATATGTCTTTTCTTTAAATGTGCAATTTTGTTCAAAACATACTAAAGGAATATTTTCATAGAACGTTTTTAACACTGAGCCATTTGTTGAACAAAAAATTGTTAAAATAGCTTGGGGTCAGCATTACTTAGAAAGTTTTACACCCCCCAGCAAAAATTTTAGTATCTAATTATAATACTTCAAGAACAATTGCTTATTTTAGACCTATATTAATTTACATTTAATGCAATTTTACACTTGGCATTCATAAAACTTTCGAAATGGGAACTATATAATATATTATAGAAAGATTTCTGCAACAAAGAAACATGATATTATTTATCAATTTTCATTTTTAGCGGCTAATTTTTAAGTAGCTGCTGATTATTCTGCCTTTGCAAATTTTGCAAGAAAGTTTTTGAAAATTCTGTGTTGTTCATCCAAATGATCATAATTACAGCAAGTTAGATTTCATTTTAGAGGACCTGAAAAATAATTCGGTTGATACTAAATTTGACAATATATCTCCTGTGGGAGAGGGGTAACTAGTTCCTCCGAGGAGGGGGGGCTTATGACGTTATGAACATTAAATATGTATCGCAACTATTTTTCAATACAATGACTGAAACTGTTGTTTCATGATCATTGGGCAATAAAGAGCCCCTTTTAAGCATAATTATGTCAAATTTTGTCCTGTGCTCTCATGTTACGAAAATATAAAATATCGAAGATTTCGCTCGACTTTCAAAGCACTGTACTTAGTTCTAGATTTTCCGGTAACAAAACCGGATATAAAATCTCGTGAAAATTCCTTGATATTTGTGGCAGTTAAAATGTACGCAAGAAATTGCTCACAGGCATACGGATAGGCAGACATTACTCTAAAAATAGTCGAAACGTGCTCACGAGGTCGTAAAATATATATTGATAAAAAATATCGAAATTGAAAATTTTTGTGAAAATCATACTTTCTCTATACTATTATATGAGGCAGTAAAAATATTGATTTCAAATTTATCTTACTCGCAATGTCAAAAGTTATATTATGGATAAAACGACTTATTATTTCTCAAACTCTGGTTTACTTCTGGAACCCGATATATTTTGGGCAATAACATGCAATTATCAAAATGCTTTCATGTAATAATCAAAAAGTTCATGTTTCCATTTATATATCTTTGTAAAAATCGATATTTTTAGAAACGATTTTAGAGACATGCAACCCAATGATAAATACATATTCTTATAACATTGCGCAACATTTTATTGTTTCGATGCATTTATTTTATGCTGATTCAATCCGAAATTTTGTAAATTGCATGTTTTCCCTCTCATTACTTATGTAGTGTGTTCTGTATATTAATTTAAATATATGCGTCTGTCCTGTAAATAAAAATATCAACCATTGGTCTATTCTTTGTTACGTATTTTCAAAATTAAAAGTAAAGGCATTTTATTGTCTCTATTGTGCTACGAGTTCGGGTTGTTTAAAATCAGGAAGCGTTTAGCATACTCTTCTATACTGAGAACTGCTATTTGCCTCGTCGTTCATTCCAGAATAATTTGTCTATTCCTATTGCTTTGTCATTCACTCCAGAGTCATTTGTATCTTTACATTAATTGACTTTTAAATATATAATACCTTTCTATAATAAGAAGTGCTATTTGCCCCATTGTTAATTCCAAAGTCGTTTGTGTCTTTACATTAACTGGATTTTAAATATATAACACTCTTTTATAATGAGAAGTGCCATTTGCTTCGTCGTTCGTTCCAGAATTATACCCTTTGTCCTATCTGCCTCGTCGTTAATTACAGAGTCATTTGTATGTTTACATTAATTGACTTTTAAATATATAATACCTTTCTATAATAAGAAGTGCTATTTGCCCCATTGTTAATTCCACAGTCGTTTGTGTCTTTACATTAATTAGATTTTAAACATATAATACTCTTTTATAATGAGAAGTGCTATTTGCCTCGTCGTTCGTTCCAGAATTATACCCTTTGTTCTATCTGCCTCGTCGTTAATTACAGAGTCATTTGTATGTTTACATTAATTGACTTTTAAATATATAATACCTTTCTATAATAAGAAGTGCTATTTGCCCCATTGTTAATTCCACAGTCGTTTGTGTCTTTACATTAATTGGATTTTAAATATATAACACTCTTTTATAGTGAGAAGTGCTATTTGCCTCGTCGTTCGTTCCAGAATTATACCCTTTGTCCTATCTGCCTCGTCGTTAATTACAGAGTCATTTGTATGTTTACATTAATTGACTTTTAAATACATGGTGAACATTTATATTGAAAAAAATGTTTTCAAATATTGTCGTCTAATTATAGCGTCTATGGTCGGTGTATCTGACAAAAAATGTAAACATTTAGGATGTTTATATCCTTGAACCGAATAGATAAGATGTAAATAACTTTGACTTGTTTTTATCAGAAATAAGGTACCATTTATGAATTTATGAAAATAATTTCAAAATTTTAATATATTAAGCTTTTTGATTTGTTTTGATTTTCGAAAATAATGAAAAGTATATATATATATATATATATATATACATAAAAATATAAAATTGTAAATCCAGTGATAGAATGTAAGTAGTAACTCATAATACGCTATCTTAAAATTTGCTTACAAAATACAATGAAATAAAAGAAATTCAACCATAAAGAGGAAATTAAAAAACGTAACGCTGGTCATAAAGACAAAGACAATCAACAAATTTTAAAGGTGAGGAATGAAGATAGAAAAAAAATCAAACATAAAAGCTTGCACGTGGAAGAGCTCTAGGCTTAAGAATAGTTCATTTCGAAAAAATTCTTTTTCAAGTCCATATATCCCTTCGAAATGAACACAAAAATGCTTGCTTCTGAAAGATAGATTTTATCTATAAACTTGTGTTATATGGACGACAAGCATAAGGATTGAAAAAAAATAAAGGAAATATAAATACCTTAAAATATACCTCAAAAGTAAAACCATGACGAGCAATATATGACTAGACCAATGTTGCCATACGCAGAAAAGAAAAAAAGTGATCTGCTGTTGCCAGAGAGAGTAATAAAAACCGCACTGCGTAAAGGCAATAAAATGAGATATTCTACATTTAAAGCTGCAAAATAAAAAGATGAAAATATATTATAATGTAAATTCAAGAGAATGTAGAAGTATGGCTAATATAAGATACTAAGAAGAGATTTTGAGAATTTTAGGCTAATCGAAACTTATTAACTATACCATTTACTAAATATGCTGGATATTCATAAAATTTACTGGTAATTTTGAGGTTATTAATGTGCAAAGCGTGAAATTTTTAATCTGATAATTTATAAATTCTAAAAAGTTGATATGTATATATATATATATATATACATATATATATATACATATATATATATATGTATATACATATATATATATATATATACATATATATATATACACACACGCATATATAAATATATATATATATATATATATACACGTATAATAATCTGAGATTGAATAATTTTAATAATTTCACACTTAACCATTTAATATGACTTGTGCTATTATTTATGAATACTTTATCCAGTTAAAAGTACCAGAATATTACAGCACAGTCGACGCTTTACCAGGTTTTGTAGAAGTTGGAAGCTTCAATATAAATTAAATGATCGATTAAAAATGATATTGAAGTTATTTAATATTATTGGCGAGAATGATGGGCCCACCTGTGTTATTCCATCCAATCATTGAAAGAAAAACAAACATTTTTTTTAAATTTAAAACTACGGTCAACGAATTCAACCAGTATTTCTTTTTATATATTTAATACGTTCTATTTCTTTGAGGCAATTCAAAAGGGAGCAAAACAATTCTTCAATCCACTTGAGTGGCCAATTTACCCTATCAGCTGCGCTGATGGAGAGTGAAATATTTTTCAGTAATGACCGTAAATTTAGCTCGCATAAATTTTAAACGCGTTGCTTGTTAGGAGGAAATGATAACAATGAATTTTGAAAATCGAATAAACAACCGAATAAAATGTTTGCTTTCCAAGTCATTTATGTAGGACTTGACACACAAAAGGAGCCAAAATGTGAAGATATATTAATTAGTTGGGATATATTAATTGGGATATTAGGATATATTAATTGCATGACAATTTATCTTTCTATATTCTCGTGATCTTCACACATGCCGTATTTCACAGTATCAATCACGCTAATAGAATAAAAAAATCTGATGTGGACAGCACATGACTTTCCCTGCACACGCATTTTCACGTTCACATTATTTCTTCAATAATCCATTATATTGAGTTTAATTGAGCGGATACAACAATTTCTGCGGACCATTTCACAAAAAAAGGCAGGTTCTTCTATCCCGAATCGTACCATAAACTAATCAGCACCAGGATCACACACAAGTGATTTACATACCCAATTTTATGAAATTTGGTCCATTAGTTTTTGAGTTTGAGTAAATGCATACATCATTGCACAAACAGACAGAAACACGTCACGCTAAAAATATTTTCTTCGCATTCTAAAGATTCCAAAACGTGTCGATCCGTTAAAAACTTGAGTTGCTATTGTCGGCATGATTCCAATACTTTACCTATACAATACCATATATTGCAGGGAAAGTAAAAATCTGATGTGGGCAGCACATGACTTTCCCTGCAAACTCAAATTCATATTTCCTTTATTTCTTTAATAATTCATTAGATTGAGTTTAATTGAACCAAATAACACTAAATTTGCATTTGTACATTTCAGCATACGTAGTCTTCTGTTTTGGATTTTGGCGATTTTGGCAGGCCATTTCGTTAAAAGGCGGGTTCTTCTTTTCTCAATCGTATCAAATTCTAATCAGCACCAGAGTATCCAACAAGTAACTTATCTACCAAATTTTGTGAAATTTGGTCAGTTAGTATTTCAGCTAGAGCGGATAAATGAAATTTTTACGGGCCATTTTGCAAACAAAGGCGGGTTATGTTTTTACGAATCATACCAAAAACAAATCAGCACCAGGGTCACATCCAAGTGACTTACCTACCAAATTTTATGAAATCCGGTCCATTATTTTTTGAGTTAGAGTGGATACATACATTGCGCAGACACACAGACAGACAGACAGACATACAGACAGACACACATACAGACGTCACGCTAAAAATAGTTTTTTCGTATTCTAGAGATCTCAAAACGTGTAGATCCGTTAAAAACTCGAGTTGCGATTTTCGGCATGATTCCAATACTTTACCTATACATTACCATATATTGCAGGGAAAGTAAAAATCTGATGTGGGCAGCACATGACTTTCCCTGCAGACTTATATTAACGTTCTCTTTATTTTAACTAAATTTATTTCACTTTTAATTCAATTTTCGTTCTCATTCGGTAACCGGGCTTATTTTCAAAGGTGGCGTAGGGAAAGTACGAAAAACTAAAATATCTCGAGAACGGCTAGTCCTAGTGTAATGGGGTTGGTCTTATTCTTTTCGTCGTTAAAAATTACGTATTAAATCAGCATTTAATGGATATATTTGAGTATACCCAGTTCTTTAGTTTAGATTTGAACGATTTTTGCGGTCCATTTTGCGAAAAAAGGCAGGTCATTTTTTTCCGAATAGTACCAAAATCTAATCAGCACCAAGGTAACCCACAAGTGATTCATCTAACGAATTTTGTGAAATTCGGTCTATCAGTTTTTCTGTTAGAGTGGATACAAGCTTTTGCGGGTCATTTCGCAAAAAAAGGCGGGTTCTTTTATTCCGAATCGTACCCAAAACTAATCAGCACCAGACTCGCTCACAAGTAACTTACCTACCAAATTTTGTGAAATTCGGTCCATTAGTTTTTTAGTTACAGTGGATACAATATCTGCACACACAGACACACAGACACACACACAGACGTCACGCTAAAAATAGTTTTTTCGTATACTAGAGGTCTCGAAACGTGTAGATCCGTCGAAAACTCGAGTTGCGATTTTCGTCATGATTCCAATACTTTCCCTATGCATTACCATGTATTGCAGGGAAAGTAAAAAGAAGGAAATAAAAGGGTTACCATGCAGTTCGTTTGCGTTCATTGGCAAAATAGCGCCTCACTTGGCAAACACAGCGAAATGAAAAATAAAATTCGATAAGATTAAGGCAATTTTTCATTCCCAGAAATAGTACAAGTAAAAGGAAAGTATTGTGATGTGGCCCCAAATCTAACGATCGGATTTTTATGGATCTAAACGTTTTGCACATTTCCGAACAGGAATCAACCATTTTGCAAGGTATCTGGCCATCAGGACCTCCTATAGGCCACTAGATACTACTAGAGTGAGGGGATGCGTTGCGGATATCACTAGAGTATGGGTGGGGTGGGGGGTGGGGGGTGGGATACGAGAGCAGGGGAGGTGACCAACCTTTTTTTTTTTAATTTTTTGAAAAATTTACAAAATGAGGGAAATCAAATATGGTTAGGGGGCTTGGTAAATATTTGTAGGGAGACCCACAGTTCGTATGGGGGGGGGGGGGGGGTCCGTCTGTAAATCTGGAAACGATACCGCTACAACAAATTAAGCAAATCAAATGGCATTTGGTAAGATTATTTGAATCAATGAACACCAGCGGATTATTGATGTTCGGGGTGAATGGACCCGTAATTTTTCGAAAATTTTTTTTAATCGAAAAATAATTTAATCATAAAGATAAATTTGTTGAAAACAACCGTTTTATATGTATTTAAAAGTTAATGACATAATTTATAGTACGCTAATTTGCGCCGATCTTATGATGTTAAGCATTTTAACATCTTAATAAGAAATATCATAAACTAAATACATATACTCACTATTATTAAAAGAATCGATTTTCGGTAAGCATTAATCATATATTGATGGACTACATTATTTTGAAATTATCAAGAGTCGCTGTAAGATAATAAAAATTATGCTTAACAGTGGGCGTGATATTTATCGGAAATATTTATTGATTTCCATAAAATTTAGTTTGTTTAATTATTATTAAAAACAGCAGAATCTTACTGATTTTCAGCACGATCGCTTCAAAAGGGAAAAAAAAAAAAATTTTTGCAGCCGTATCTGAATATGAAAAATTGTAGAAAATATTATGTGTTAAACACATTTCATGTTTACTTTTACTACAATGCACAGAGAAAATATGGAGCGCGATATTTGGAATTCAACTTTTCAATGCAGCTACGTTTGCGTAATATACAGACAACGAATACATCATTTTTAGCTTGATGTCTGCGTGCTTGTCTGTGCAATGTATGCATATACACTAGTGCGAAACTATTCAACCAAATTTCAGGAAATTTTTGATATCTTATACGGTTTAGATTTTGGTACGATTTTGAAAAATAACACAATAAATGTAACTGCTGCTTGTGAGTATACAATAGTCCTTTGTACTTCTTTCAAAGAAATAGGCATATGAAAATCGATCGCCAACAATTGCTTCAAGGGTAATAAGATATCCTTCCCCTTAATTAGGTCATAAAAGAAAGGATAAACCGAAATATTAAATGTATGTCGCTAAGGGTTTTATTTAACCTTGCTGTCAGTACACATTGCTTTCACCGCCTGTGAAGAGGGTTCAAAATAGGCTTAAAACAATTATAGTCACTTATTTTTAATTTTTTTTTTCTTTTAAAGAAGTACAAAAAATTTCTTTTCGGAAAGATTTGGCTCGCAAACATGGATTGCAAAATTAAATTAAACTATAAATATACTGCTAATAAAAATATTAAATACGCTGAAAATGAAAACATAAATATGCTAAAACACATTTCTTGTTTTATATGTGATGTTTGACTGATAAACGAATAAAACCACATCTATTACGAAAATTCATATTTTTAGCTAAATATTTCAGTCCTTTGGAACTCCTACAAATTGGCGTCACGTTTAAATGCATCAACTCACTAAAGAACATGAAAATTACATCAAAACTGCAAAATTATTGTGAAGCGGGCATTCATGTGCTAGCATGCCCATCCCCCCCCCCACACACACATAGAATTTTTTCCAGGGCTAGGGGGGGGGGGGCAAACTCAAGAATAAGAAATCCAACATCGACTAGTTTGATGCCTCCCTTTGTGACAATAAACGTTCAAGGGAAAGGGTGAAGCAGCCCAGTTGTTTGCACTTGGACGACACGAGTTCGATTCCCGGTTCTGCCCAAACTGTCTCCTTATTCACGAGGAATGCGGGTACGATAAATATGTGGGTCCGTAAGTCGTTCCAAGAAGTTGGTGGTAGGTGAAGGAAGGTACGGTCCCTGTATCTGCCGCCAGCCATTGGATTCTGATCTATATTGTGTTTCACTTCCCGGTAGTCTAAATAAATACTTTACACCTTCAGGAAGGTCGTACGGTCTGGATCGAAGAAGAAGAAGAAGAGGAAATATCCAGGGGAGGGAAAGTGCCCTCCATCCCTTTTCTTATGGTCGCCCATGAGTCTAAGGTAATTGTGTATATTAAAATCCTGATTAATATGTAGAAATAAGGAACATAATTAATTTATGTGTGTAGATAAAGTCATCTGATGTCTACATGATACAATTTCTTTTTCATGCATGTTATCCAAAAAGCTAAAAGTGTTGATTAAGAATTGTTCTGAACTTTTAAATATGCATTCTGGCAATAATCGGTCGAATAGTGTTATTCCTTTAAAGCACTGAAAAAATACCGGATTTGTTTGTTTTTTTTATTCAAATCTACATCTGCGCAATTCAGATCGAATGTTTTGCATATGTAGTGCATTTGATTTCTTTCCAGCCTCGATGTAAAAACAGCAAAACAGCATTTCGTAAATTCACTAGAATAGCTGATTTATCGCTGATGAACCATCTGCGTTGAAAGAAAACAAAAATAAAATCCTGTTATAATGTTCTTTAACTCAAAGTGCTTATTTTTTTAAGATAATGATTGATTGCTTAGTTCAACACAGGATTTATCCCTACAAAATAACAAATTAAAATATCTCGAAAAAATAATAACACATGTTATAGTTTTCTTAAGTCCATTTTTAGTTGTTTTTAAGTTGATCTCAGTGAAAATCAATTGGCTTTGCTATTGATTAAAATGAAGGTGTCAAATTAAGTAAAAGGTTACATTGTAAAACTTACATTGAAATGTTAGTTAAAAATTAAAATTTCCAATATATATTGCACAGCACTTGATAAGTCCTTCAAAATGTCAATTACTTTATTTTTATAAGATTTTCAATGCATTCAATATTTTGACAATGATTTTTGTATCAGTGGCGGCTCGCGTATAGGCACTGTGGCACTACGGGAGCGACAGTGCTCTCTCTCCAGTGGCGACTTGCTTATAGGCACTGTGGCACTACGGGAGCGACAGTGCTCTCTCTCCAGTGGCGACTTGCTTATAGGCACTGTGGCACTACGGGAGCGACAGTGCTCTCTCTCCAGTGGCGACTTGCTTATAGGCACTGTGGCACTACGGGAGCGACAGTGCTCTCTCTCCAGTGGCGACTTGCTTATAGGCACTGTGGCACTACGGGAGCGAAAGTGCTCTCTCTCCAGTGGCGACTTGCTTATAGGCACTGTGGCACTACGGGAGCGACAGTGCTCTCTCTCCAGTGGCGACTTGCTTATAGGCACTGTGGCACTACGGGAACGACAGTGCTCTCTCTCCAGTGGCGACTTGCTTATAGGCACTGTGGCACTACGGGAGCGAAAGTGCTCTCTCTCCAGTGGCGACTTGCTTATAGGCACTGTGGCACTACGGGAGCGACAGTGCTCTCTCTCCAGTGGCGACTTGCTTATAGGCACTGTGGCACTACGGGAGCGACAGTGCTCTCTCTCCAGTGGCGACTTGTTTATAGGCACTGTGGCACTACGGGAGCGAAAGTGCTCTCTCTCCAGTGGCGACTTGCTTATAGGCACTGTGGCACTACGGGAGCGAAAGTGCTCTCTCTCCAGTGGCGACTTGCTTATAGGCACTGTGGCACTACGGGAGCGACAGTGCTCTCTCTCCAGTGGCGACTTGCTTATAGGTACTGTGGCACTACGGGAGTGAAAGTGCTCTCTCTCCAGTGGCGACTTGCTTATAGGCACTGTGGCACTACGGGCGCGACAGTGCTCTCTCTCCAGTGGCGACTTGCTTATAGGCACTGTGGCACTACGGGAGCGAAAGTGCTCTCTCACTCTCGCAGCCTCGCGTGCATTCTTTGGCTGAGACTAATTTCATTACCTTTTTCTGTCCGCCGAAATCAATCAGCTTCATTTCTCAATGTTTTTCTTTCAATAACTTCATACTCAATATTATTCTCTCTGCATTTTGCATTTTTTGGCTGAAGCTATTTTCAGTATTTTCCCTGGTCTGCAGAAGTCTATCAGCTTCATTTTTCAATATTTTTCTTTTAATAACTTCATAAATAATATTATTCTCTATGTACTTCGCATTTAATCTTTGGCTGAGACTAATTTCAATACTTTCTTCGATTCGTCGAAGTCTGTCAGCTTCATATTTCAATATTTCCGTTTAATAGCTCCATAAACAATATTATTTTCTCTGCATTTCGCATTTGTTTTCTGAGACAATTTTCATTACTTCCTTCGGACTGCCAAATTCTATCAGCTTCATTTCTCAATGTTCTTCTTTTAATAGCGCCATAAAGAATATTATTCTCTCTGCATTTCGCCTTTATTCTCTGAGACTGTTTCCAATACTTTCTTCAGACTACTGGAGTCTATCAGCTTCATTTCTTAATGTTTTTCTTTTAATAGCTCCATAAAAAATATTATTCTCTCTGCGTTTCGCCTTTATTCTCTGAGACTATTTCCAATACTTTCTTCAGATTACTGATGTCTATCAGCTTCATTTCTCAATGTTTTTCGTTAAATAGCTTCGTCGACGACATTTTCATTGGCACTCTGTGATTTTTTACTTGCACTGTAACAAATGTAACTAATTTCCCATCTCATAGCCATCTTGAAATTATGAAAAAAAATGCTAAATTACTGTGTATTTAATAAGAAAATAAAAATTGTTACTTTACAATGTTTCTCGTAGTTATTCAACAAGAGTGTTTAGAATGCTTCGTATATAAAAGCCTATAAACCTTTTGTTCTCCAATTTGATCTCAATGCATCAAATAATAATTTTATATCTCCATGCATCAAACAATATAAATTAACTAAGTAAATATAAAATAGTGTTTTTAAATACGAGTGAGTAAGACTAAACTCGTTGCCACTCGGCAAACGATAACTCTGTCCTTTTGAATTTCCCTGCAATACATGGTAATGTATAGGGAAAGTATTGGAATCATGCCGAAAATCACAACTCGAGTTTTCGACGTATCTACACGCTTCGAGACCTCTAGGATACGAAAAAACTATTTTTAGCGTGACATTGTGTGGGTGTCTGTGTGTCTGTGCAATGTATGTATCCCCTCTAACAAAAAAACTAATGGACCGAATTTCATAAAATTTGGTATATGAGTGTCACTTGGGTGAGACCCTGGTGTTGATTAGTTTTTGATAGGATACGTAAAAGCAGAACCCGCCTTCTTTTGCGATATGGTCCGTCAAAATTTCATGTATCCATTCTAGCTAAAATACTAATTGACCAAATTTCACAAAACTTGGTAGATAAGTTACTTGTAGGATGATCTGATGCTGTTTACATTTTGGTACGATTAGAAAAATAACAACCTGCCTTTTTCTACGAAATGGCCCTCAAAAATCGCCAAAATCTAAAATTAAAGAACTACGTATGCTCAAATATATCCATTAAATACTTGTTTTATACGAAATTTTTAACAAAGAAAAGAATAAGACCAATTCTATTGCACTAGGACTAGCCGTTCTCGAGATATTTTAGTTTTTTCGTATTTTCTCTACGCCACCTTTGAAAAGAAGTTTAGTTACCAAATGAGAACGAAAATTGAATTAAAAGTGAATTAAATTTAAATAAAATAAAGAGAACGTGCATATAAGTCTGCAGGGAAGGTCATGTGCTGCCTACATCAGATTTTTTTTGCACTACATGCCTAGGAGAAACTTATAGAGCTGGTGTTGAGTGATAGCATAAATTTATCGAAATCTGAAAATCCGGTTTTCACACCATTACAAAGTTTTCCTCTAACGCATAGGCTGGACTGCTTTATTCTTTGTCGCCACTGGAAGGGGAAATAAGTGCTCTTTTATTCTAAACTTCAAATCAATCAGAATTTCTTTGCACATTTAATGCACTCGCTTTTTTTTTGCGGCTTCAAAGTTAAAACAGAAAAACAATTCTTGAATTGGCAAAAGTAGCTTATTTAGCTCTGAAGTAGCAGCTGCTCGGATTGAGAACAAAACATGCAGAAGCAATGGTCGTTCCCACTAACAAGTAAAAATTTTGAATACATTGATTGTGTTAAGTTCAGAAAAGGAAATTTGTTTTAAAGAGAAAAAATAATCCGAAACATATTTGTATTTTTGACATGAATAACATTCATGCTTGGGATTTCTGCGTAGAAAATTGGAGCGTTACGAAAAATGTAAATATTTCGGATGATTGCACCTCTGTACCTAAAAGATAAAAATCTGGTGTGGGCAGCACGTGACTTTCCCTGCAGACTTATATCCACGTTCTTGATATAAATTCACTTTTAATTCAATTTTCGTTCATATTTAGTAACTGGATTTATTTTCAAAGGTGGCGTTGAGAAAATACGAAAATACTAACATATCTCACAAAATTCGGTAAATAAGTCGCTTGTAGGTCACCCTGGTGCTGATTAGATTTTGGTACGATTCGGAAAAAAATAACCTGCCTTTTTTTGCAAAATGGCCCGCATAAATCGTCAAAATCTAAAATAAAAAACTACGTATGCCAAATATATCCATTAAATTTTAGTTTTATACGTAATTTTTAACGAAGAAAAGAAATGGCACGCAAAATTTGGCAAAATGGCACGCAAAAATTGCCAAAATCTAAAATAAAAAACTGGGTATACTCAAATATATCCACTGAATGCTCTTTTTATACGTATTTCTTAACGACGAAAAGAATAAGACCAACCCCATTACATTAGATCTAGTCGTTCTCGAAATATTTTAGTTTTTTCGTATGTTCTCTACGCCACCTATGAAAATAAGTCCAGTTACCGAATGAGAACGAAAATTGAATTTTAAGTGAATTAAATTTAATTAAAATAAATCGAACGTGTATATAAGTCTGCAGGGAAAGTCATGTGCTGCCCAAATCAGATTTTTACTTTCCCTGCAATACATGGTAATGTATAGGGAAAGTATTGGAATCATGTCGAAAATCGCAACTTGAGTTTTCGACGGATCTACACGTTTCGAGACCTCTAGAAAAAAATATTTTTAGCGTGACGTCTGTGTGTGTGTCTGTCTGTGTGTCTGTGCAATGTATGTATCCACTCTAACTCAAAAACTAATGGACCGAATTTCATAAAATTTGGTAGGTAAGTCACTTGGATATGACCCTGGGGCTGAGTAGTTTGGGGTACGATTCATAAAAACAGAACCGCCTTTTTTGCGAAATGGCCTGTAAAAGTTTCATTTATCCGCTCTAGCTAATATACTAATTTACCAAATTTCACAAAATTTGGTAGATAAGTTACTTGGTAGATACTCCGGTACTGATTAGAATTTGGTACGATTCGGAAAAGAAGAACATGCTTTTTTTACGAAAAGGCCCGCAAAAATCTCCAAAATCTAAAAAAAAAGACAACGTATGCTGAAATGTATCAATTAAATTCTTGTGTTATACGCAATTTTTGACGAGGAAGAATATAATTCCACACTCCATTATACTTTAGGACTAACCGTTCTCAAGATATTTGAGATTTCTTGTATTCTGGTTACGCCGCTATCGGAGCAAAACCCAATTACCAAATGAAAAGAAATTGAATTAAAAATGCAAGTTTAGTGTAATTTGGTGCATATAAACTCAATCTAATAAATTATTAAAGAAATAATGGAAATATGAATTTAAGTCTGCAGGGAAAGTCATGTGCTGCCCACATCAGATTTTTAATTATCTTACAACAATAGGATTATACATTTCTATAAAAGCGAAGGGATATTTTTCGCGGGTTATGTCCCAAAAAATGTCAGTTCTGCTTCATGAGGATCCGCCAAATTTTAATAGATTCAAATGTCCCACTGTACTGAGCTGTGTATCAAATTCGACATCCTTAGAACATAAAAAACTATGTTAAAAACGCCGAAGAAATTGAAACAGGCAGACAGCCATCGGTCTTAGCGAATTCAATAAAATATTAATGAATATTTTTGGAAGCTAATATTAAACTCAGTCCCAGAACAATAGTAGAACACAGCTCTGTTTTAATGAAAATGGCCAAATGCATTGTTACTATTATATATGAGTAGACATTTATTGCAGCTTTTAACGATGCCTTGTCTTTAATGGGCACAGATAGTTCATATTTCCTTCTACCAAGTAAACAGTTATTTGAGAATTATTCCATAAGAGATCGTTAAAATGTAGGCGGATCATATATTTGTGCAAATAGGGCAATTTATTGATGGAATTTATGAATTATATAATAAGTTATATGATTATATACATAAAGCCGATATGCAGCAAGTATTTCAGGTGATTATGATTAATTGCTTTCCTTATTTTCCATATAACGGCATAAAATACTAATGATTTATCAACTCTTGGCGACGAAAAACAATGATAATTTAGTTCTAGGATATATCGCGATAGATTAAAGTTCCAATAATGTAAACTAAATTGCTTCACTTGCGCAATTTGTTTTATTTGAGCTTTTTTTTTTAAATGTATGGATTTTAAAGTTTATTCAATTGAATGTGAAACGTTTATTTGAAACTAAAAAGCTATTTTAAAAGTAATATTTTGGCATATTGGTTTTAAAACGTTTCAATTCAATCTGGAACTTAATTAATAATTTCAAATGCAAAACGTTTTGTTGTTCACTTTGATTCTTAATTTATCAGCTACCACCAGCAACTTATGCACACTACAGTGAAAAAAAAAATATATATACTCAGATGTGCTGGGTAAAGCATACTTTTTATTGTGCTAAATATTATTTTGTACTTTAATGGTTCCTATCCCTCTAATATTATGTCGAAATTTCATTTGAATTTTTATATTTTAATTACTTATATAAATAAAATATTGATTTTAGTATTGTGCAGAATTTTTATTATTATTTTAAACAATTTTAACAGAGAGACAAAAAAATATGTATAAAGTTATATAATTTATAGAGAGATAAAAAGAGATATAATTTACATTTGAAATGAGATTAATTGTTTATATCACACAAAATTATATATACATTTAAAGTAATTTTAAATTTGAATTTGTCAAGAAGATATCTGACCTTGCAGGTGCTAACATCCTAAATACCTTTTAGACAAATCCATATTTAAATTTACCTACTTAAACTGATATTTGTAACATTAATTTTATAATGGACATTTGAGTAGCAATACCTTAACATTACTTTTTTTATTTTACTACTGATAACCTCAATGTAGTGTCCTTTCATTTTTGTTTCTCTTTATTAGTCGAAATTGATTTATATTGTTCGCCATAAAGACATAAAGCTCTTTTCTATTTGCTTCCGCACATTATTGACGTCAGTTGATACAGAAAGTGGCCTTTATAAATTGCAGCTATATATCACCAAAACTCTGCTCCGAAATTAAAATGCTTCTCCTTTTTAGCTGTATCAACTTTATTGATACACTTTTGAAAAATATGAATAGTTTATTGAAGGTGTATTAGCATAATCGAATATTTTATCCGTTCCTTTTAACTTCCGATAATTTAATAAAAATTTAAAAGTAATAAAATATTTAAAAAAAACGGTAAGAATTTTAAATTTCTTTCGCAATAATATGTATTTGAATAAAATGAAACTTATAAGAATCACTCGTAAAATCTATATCCGCAAAGTTCAACAATTTGTTGGAAAAAGTCATAATTCTTTTTTAAAACATTTATACTATTTTTACTTTTCCTACAAATGCATGGCAATATATAGATGATGTATCGAAATCATTTCGAAAATCGCAACTCAGGTTAGTTTTAGACAAATATATACGTTTCATTAACTCTAGAACCCGAAAATCCTATCTTTTTGAGTGGTATCTGTCTGTGCGTCTATCTGGGCAATATAAGTCTGGACATTCCTGCTGAAAAAGAAATTTATGATTAGATTTTTGTACGATTCAGATATATTTAATCTGACTTTTGGGCGAAATGGCCTGCAGAAATCGTTAAATTCTAAAATAATCGTTAAGTTCTAAAACGGAATCTGGTATTTTGAATCTAATATATGAAAGTGAATGTTTGAATAGTTATGTCTTATAGAAATATTTCCCGTTGTATAGCAGTAGTTTAAGTTCTATGCTTTGAATTACTGCTTTATGAATGTTATCTTTACGTAATGAGGTTATAAGTGTTAATCATCTTGATATACGTTATCTTGATATACGTTTTATCATGCTATTGAAAATCGAGGAATAACATGAATAGAAACACTCGTTTTTGTTTCCTCGAATTGAATACGTTCTTGAAACACCTTGAATAAATTTTGAACTCTTTGAATAAGTTTTGAACTCCTTGAATAAGTTTTGAACTCCTTGAATGAATAAGTTTTTGAACTCCTTGAATAAGTTTTTAAACTCCTTGAATGGTATCTTTGTACAATGAGGTTGTGTCCAGTGATCATCTTGATATAGTTTCATCATGCTATTGAAAATCGAGGAATAACAGGAATAGAAACACTCGTTTTTGTTTCCTCGAATTGAATACGTTCTTAAACTCCTTGAATAAGTTTTGAACGCCTTGAATGAATAAGTTTTTGAACGCCTTAAATGAATAAGTTTTTGAACTCCTTGAAAAAGTTTTTAAACTCCTTGAATGGTATCTTTATACAATGAGGTTGTGTCCAGTGATCATCTTGATATAGTTTTATCATGCTATTGAAAATCGAGGAATAACAGGAATAGAGACATCCGTTTTTGTTTCCTTAAATGGAATAAGCTTTTGAACTCCTTGAATAAGTTTTTGAACACCTTGAATGTTATCTTTAGGCAATCTATCGATATGTTACATTTATGCAATCTAATGTCAGAAACTTTGTGAAATTGGTGTTGGTCATAATTGTGCCTTCTCCTAATATCAAGCCTTCTTAATATAGAAATACATTTTATTTAATATTTAACTCAGATATTATTAAATGCATATATATATATATATATATATATATATAATTACTAAGCACATTATTTATCGATGTATTTTAGTAACAGTAAAAAATCTGATGTGGGCAGCACATGACTTTCCCTATAGATTTAAATTCATATTTTCTTTATTTCTTTAATAATTCATTATATCGAGTTTAATTGCACCTAACAACACTAAATTTGCATTTTTAATTCAATTTTTGTTTTTATTTGGTAATTGGACATTTTACCGGTATCGGCGTAACAAAAATGCAATAAATCTCAATTATCTCGAGAAAGGTTAGTCCTAAAGTATAATGGAGTGTGTTATATTCTTTCCCTCGTCAAAAATTGCGTATAAAACAAGAATTTAATTGATACATTTCAGCATACGTAGTCTTTCCTTTTTAGATTTTGGCAATTTTTGCGGGCCATTTCGTAAAAAAAGGCAGGTTATTCTTTTCCGAATCGTACCAAAATCGAATCAGCACCAGAGTATCCAACAAGTAACTTATCTACAAAATTTTGTGAAATTTGGTCCATTAGTTTTTGAGTTAGAGTGGATACATACATTGCACAGACACACACAGAGACGTCACGCTAAAAATAGTGTTTTCGTATTCTAGACGTCTCGAAACGTGTAGATCCGTCAAAAACTCGAGTTGCGATTTTCGACATGATTCCAATACTTTCCCTATACATTACCATGTATTGCAGGGAAAGTAAAAATATATAATATTGATGCTTGTTGAATATGTTACGAAAAAACCATTGTAAACCAAGAGATACTATCTAAACTAGCATATATCTAACTATAAAAAGAACATATCAGCAGAGTGAAATATTTAAAAGTTTAATTAGGAAACATCAAGTTCACGCTTAAGATATAGCGAAACGTCGTAGAAAATGTTATTATAGCACCCGAGTCTAGCCGAAGCAGCGACGAGAAAATCTGTGCTTGTTTACATAAAGCAGGTTTATGGTTAAAATATTTCAGATGTTACGTTTTATTTTATTTCTTTATCATCCTGAGCAACACTCTCATATCTTTTAACAAGCATTACCTTCCGTACTTAAATGCCTTACAACATTATAACAACCATCATAGAGTCGCAAACATTGTTTTAATAATCTAAATGTTTCTTTCATGGAGTTAGAAGGAAGATTAAACTCCTATGGATGAAACGCTTGAAAATACAATAATACTTTGAAAATTATATCTATGTGTCGGTAGCGTTAGTAAAGCAACTGATATTGTTAGTTGAGACATCAGAAAGGCTTAGTATTTAGTATATGTATTTTTGCTTATTTTTAAATTAACGGTTCCCATATTATGAATATAATTAACCAGTATTTTTTCATAGTTGTAGGATTGAATGCAGAATATAGGGGATGAGAATAAATTGAAAGGTAAAATAATGTTGATTACGTAGGAATATTCTTTATTGTTTGAGTTCTACTTTATATTGTGCTCATAATTTATATTTTTACAAAATTGACAGTTTAAATGCATGTTTCAGTTCTACTTTAAATTGTGTTCACAATTTATTCTTTAAAAATTGGCAGTTAAAATGCATGCAATGCTTATCTTATCTCAGCGCCACCTGAATTATTGTCTCGAACGATATTGGCGTTTCCTTACTATGAAGTTTTAACTTATTACTTTTACCTTCATGATCCCCTCGTTGTGAAATATTATTCTGGACGACTGAAACAAAACCCATTGCCTGAATAATGTCACCCCTTTTACTCAAAAACTACAATAGGTAGGAAGATGAAATTTTGATTATAAACGTGAAATTGCTAGCACATTTGCAGAATCACAATTTAAGTTATTAAACTGAGCTGTATCAGGTCGAAACGCCAATTTTAAAACTGCCCATGCTCAATACGCTTGCTACAAATAATAAATAAACAGCAAGTATTCAACAACTAATCAAAGCGCTAGCACTTGCATGCTTTGTGATTTATATGTGCTCCTGTATATTAAATAAGTTTTTGATATTTAAATGTGTTACTTTGATTTCAGTGTTTTCATATACTCTAATTTGTTTAAATTAATTCATATTCTAAAGACTTATGCTGTTTTGCATCAGGATTCTCAAATATTGGAATTAATTTTGTACACTTCTAATATCATAATTATTTGTTAAACAGAGTTTTAATTTTAAATGATGTTACAATTAGCTATAGAGCATAATATTTAATATCTGAGTTGTAATTGGATTTCTACTGATTGATAAAGATCGCCAATTCCACAAAATTACTGTTTTTCAAATGCTTAACTCAATGGACTTAATATTTTACATACTCTTTTTTTACATACCCTGCAATGCATGGTAATGTATGGGGAAAGTATTGGAATCGTGTCAAAAATCGCAACTCGCGTTTTCGACGGATCTACAGGTTTTGTTACCTCTAGAACACGAAAACACCATTTTTAGCGTGACGTCTGTGTGTGTATGTATATCTGTCTGTGCAATGTATGTATCCACTCTAACCGAAAAATGAATTGACCAAATTTCATAAAATTTGGTAGGTAAGTAAGTGACGCTTGTGCTGATTAGTTTTTGGTACGATTTGGAATAAAACAACCCGCCTTCTTTTGCGAAATGACCCTCAAAAATTGTCTGTATCCACTCTGGCCTAAAAATTAATATATCAAAATTTACAAAATTTGGTAAGTCACTTGTGTGTGACCCTGTTGCTGATTAGATGTTGATACGTTTCGGGTAAAAAAGAACGTGCCATTATTTTGCGAAATGGCTCGCAAAAATCGTTAAATGTGCAAATAAAATATTACGCATGCTCAAATATATCAAGACTTATTTTATAAGTATTTCTTGGCTACAAAAAGAATAAGACCGACCTCATTACTTTAGTCGTTCTTGATATATTTTAGCTTTCTCGCATTTTCTTCAAGCTACATCTGAAAATAAGTCCAATTATCAAACGAAAACGAAAATTGAAATAAAAGTGCAAATTCTGTGTAATTTAAAATAATTTTATCTGCTATTTTGTGCAATTAAACTCAATTTAATGAAATATTGAAGTAACTAGCCACCTTCGGCGACTAGCCTGTTCACTACCCTTGAAAGTTCTGACCGTGGCAAACTCGCTGGCGCTATAACCCCGTGGAGTTAACAAAGTTTGTTTTAGTTTAATGACGTTAAAACTAATAATGAAATTTTAAGATGAAAAATAATGTTCTAGAGGGGATTTTCTTGAAAATTGATTTGTAAAGTGAATTTATTCTAATTTTTGTGAACTGTGAGAGGAACTTCTGAGGATTTCTGTACCTGTAACTCTGAAAAAGGGATCCCTTTGACGTGTACTCATAGCCGGGATCAGCTGCTTCTATGTTTTTATAGAGGTATGCCCCTCTACTTTTTGTTTTACATAAATGAAATTGTATCTGTTATTGTATTGCAAATGACATGAAAGTATTTTTGAGACTGATTATGTTGAATGTGAATTCAGTATTTAAGAAATAACCATGCTGCTTTAACGATGCTGCTCAGAGAAAAAAAGTTTTTTTTTTTAGAGAACCACAACCCGATGCATACATGCACGGCGACAATCTCCATAACTTTCTTTTAATTTATTTTTCTATTTCTTCAACGTTTAACTTTTTCCATTGTGGTCCCAACCACCACCCGATGTGAACAATACATCGCCACAATTCAATCCAGCATAATGAGCCAAAAACCTTATAAAAAGCAAACACTAATTCGGTTTTTAATTGTTCCTAGGCCAAAAACCGTATAAAAAGCAATCACTGATGACATTTGAAAATATAATTTAATACCCATCCGAAAATCCTCATCAGAATATTCGCATGGGTATCAAGAGCATGGCGCAAGTATATCAGCCAGATACCATCAAACACTAATTCGGTTTTTAATTGTCCCTAGGCCAAAAACCGTCACCATAAAAACGCCGTGTGTCTGAGCGCGCATGTGGGTGAAAACTCGATCCCTGCTTTCGCGGTTTGACCGAGAAATTGAAAATCATTACTTCCTTGAAATCCGGATCGTGCGGCTACTTTTTATTATTTCTTGACCAGATTGAGCTTGTAAGAAAGCCTAATCTTTGAGCTTTCTAAAAATGTAAATTATTAGTCGAAATTGTCTGTACTTTTCCCGACGCTAGGATTTAAAACCAAAAGTTCGTTTATTTGAGCCGAAAGTGACTTTTGTTTTAAAATCTTTAAAAAATATTATAATTTGTCCCTGAGGTTTGAAAGTGATATATTTTTGCTCGCAATTGTTTGCCTTTTCCGGCCGTGTGATTTTTTTTTTTTTTTTACGTCGTCTGGATGGTGGAGAAAAAATAGGAAACATGGGAAAAAAACGGTCGAAATCGCATAAAACACTAAATAACAACAAACAAAATAATTCAAATTTTAATAATCGGTTTTCACGTGTCACCTCTCCTCCCCCCCCCCTTCCCGTGTCGCCGATTGCCAAATTTCGTAACACTGCGACGCACGGTCGCTGAGCCTATAGTGTATAACACACACACACACAGATATGGCCTTTTATTACATAGATTAAAAAAAAAAAATATGAGTCTATAGGAAAAGTCAGGTGCTGCCCACATCATGTTTTTTCTACAGAACCATTTCATACAGTACATCACGCCGTGTACTTTTATCTATTTGCTAGCACTTATTATTGACGTTAATGGATGTGGTAAATACTTTTTATAAATTACTGCAACACAGTAATTTATAAAAAGTAAAAATAAAAAGGAATTAATTTATAATTTATATTATATAATGTAAAAAGTAATTTATAACCACTTCAGTTTAGAACTAGTTATTTGTAGCTTTATCAACTCAAATAACTAGTTCTAAACTGATACAATTCTGCAGAAAAAGTACACATTCTATCTAGGCCGGCCGTCCAAATAGCTGCTCTTAGTCCTCAGGACGAGTCGGAAGGCCTGGGTCTTCAACATTCTATCTAGGGACATTACCATTTTAAGGAATATTGTCAGATTCGAATTCTTCATCTCTTTTTTCTTAACTTACGATAGTTGAATAAGGTAGTAATATATTCAGTAAAATATACAAAATTTATTTATTCTCCTTCGGCGATATTTTAGAACAATATGCATTTTTATTCCAATTTATTTTCCAGGCAAGAGATTTGCAACATGACACTTGCGAAGATCATGTTGCTTACGTTGTCTAATTTTGTGCTCTTCAGCAAGCCTTGACATTTAGCTCACAGGCACTTACTTTTCATATAGCAAATTTTTATCTTGAAAAATATATATTGTGTATTCATTGAAAAGATATACAAATTAAGCACACGGCAGTACAGGTGGGACAGCCCAGTGGTTAGCGAGCGGGGATTGCACACAGACGACCCGAGTCCGGTCCCGGGTTCCGCCCTAACTGGCCCCGTATTTACGGGGAGTACTAGTACGTTAAATATTCTAGTCCGTAAGTCCTTCTCAGAGATTGGTGATATTGGAAGGAGGGTACGGTCCCTGTGGATGCAGCCCCTTCTGAGTTCCGTCTGAATTAGGTGGCACTTCCCGGCTATCCAAATAGATGCCTTACACTTTTGGGTATGTCGGACGGTCTGGATCAAAGAGGAAGAAAGAAAAAGAAGCATTGACTCCAAATTTCACAAGAATGTAGTCAATCGAGGAATACAGTCATGAATATAAAAATACAATTACGGAATATATATTTAAGTATATCTTACCCTTTCAGTGTTTACTTCACACTTAATAAATTCGGAAAAAGTTTTGTATGCAATACAAACTAGCCAAACAAGCTTTTAATATAGATATGACTTCAAATGACTTCAACACAAATTTGGCATCCAAGTGTTAGCATCCACAATTAGGTGATGCAACACAGCAGCCGACAACAACTGCCCTTTCTATAGAAGAGCAGTTTAATGTCTTTAGAGAGTTGTTGCAGGTGTAGATCAGGGGGATATACGGGCAGAGAGATATCTTCCCAGGACATTTCAAAGATGTTTGATGGGATTGCAGTCCGGATAGTACGCTGGCCATTACATACGAGCAATATATACACTCCCAAGGTACTCGTCCGCAAGCACTGCACTCTGTGGACAAGCGTTGACATGCATCAAAAGAAAACCTGATCCATTGCTACAACGTTGAGTGTCACGAAGCGTATCAAGGACTTGATTCCTGTACCTTTTAGCTATCAGTACCCCCTGTCAACAAGTGCAAGTCGGCTGTTGTTGTTGTTGTTATTGAGACCCAGACCGTCCGACGTACCAGAAAGGTGTAAGGTAACAGTTTGGACGGCCTTGAAAGCCACCCAATTTAGACCGGAACAACCTTCCTTCCCCTACCACCAACCTCTCGGAAGGACTTACGGACCCACATGTTTAACGTGGCCGTACTCCGCATAAACACGTCTGCAGCTTTAGCAGTGACGGGAAATCGAACCCCGGCCTGCCGAGTGCAATTCCAGCGCGCTAACCACTGGGCTACCTCGCCCAAGTGCAAGTCGGTGCGATATTTCAAAGAAAATCTAGTACATACCAACACACTATCAAGACTATAGGCGTGATGTTCAACAATTGTATCGGGATGACTGCGTGTTCCTCGTCCTCTCCAGACCCTCAAAAGTTTATCGTCTGAATTTAGAGAAAACCGCTTATATCCATGAAGGACCATTGCGTTTCTGTCTAAGTCGCATGCACCAAGTTAATCGTGGTCCTTTGCCCCTACTGAACGAAGGGCAACAAACTTATGGTATCTAGGTATGGAATCCTTTGATATATAGTCTTTGCTTCATAATACTGGTGAATATCGAATTCTCTATTGCTGTGGTAGCCATTGCTCGGAATTCTGTTACGGTAGCTCAGAGATTGCGTTTGGCCAGTAATGTGATGTACTCGTTATTAGAGGATGTTGTAGCGCTAAGAAGACTTGGAATGTGTCTCTGAATTCACTACTGTAGCATAGTCCTCAAATACTTGATCTCTTTCCAATGTCACTGCACGACCTGTGTACACATGCAGGTCGGAATGATATCCCAAAACCCTATGATATGATATGTCGATATGATGTCACATACTATATATACTGCCGTGACTAAAAACGTGGTATTCAACGATGTTACTGGGCTTGTCACATGCTCTTAGATCACTCCAGATCCTTATACATTTATTCTCTGAATCTAGAACAAATCCCCTCTTCCATGAAGAAGACCAGGAAACTGACGACGCCACTTTAATCGTAGTATGGCCTTAAAGCTCAATGGGCACCAACCATTGGTGCCCGGTCAAAGATTCTTTGACATGCAGGTTTCACTTGACAGTACTGGCTGATATCGATTTCCCTATTGTTGTGGTAGCCATTGATCGAACAGTTGGTGCTGTCGTTCGGCGATTGCTCTTGGCTAGTAATGCGATGTAGTGATCATCAGAGGATGTTGTACCTCTAGGACCACCTGAAGTGGTTCTGTGGATAACTGTTTCATTTGTTTGGAATTGTTTCCATAAACAAGAACTGACAGAATTGTTCACATAAAAGATAATTGAGATTCCCTTAAAGAATTGCCCTGCCTCCTGCTTCCCAACAGCACGCCAGTGTTGAGAACCTTCTAAACGTATTCTTTGTGCCATAGCAAAGCTAATTTAATCAAAAATAACACTCACATTCCTTTGAGCAACAATTCCTTTGAGCATTGAAACTCTTAGTCTTAAATGAGTCGTTTTCACACCAAGCCTTATTTTCATATTGTTCGAGGAGCAAATCACTATTGGGTACAGCATTTGATATTTGTATATCCCCAAGGACGACGACAGTAAATTCCATCCAATAAAATCTACGGATTTGTTCGTTTTATGTATCACGTGCTACATCACGTGCTGTATCACGTGCTAAACTTACAGAAGACGATTTGAGATTCTAAAGTTTATTGATATCTTTATATAAAATGTAGATTTTTATCTTCATTCATGAAATCCCTAAATAGCATTAATAAGAAGTTTGAAAAACTGCTCTGGGTTTTAATTTCTATATTTATTCAGTTCAGCAAATATTTGCTAATCTTACATCAAAACTGGGCAGAATTCAAAATTTTGCATATGATCTAAACGTAGATATTATATAATCTTAATGGCATTCATACGGACAATTAACGTTATTGTATTTTATTTCTGCATCAAATTTAATAGAATAAATTACACACCATTTTCAACTGTTAATTTACTTCCAGCTGTACATACAGTGAGTGTAGTGTGGATGTACTTAACATTGAATATATTGGATTGATGTTAAGAGTGCATTACATATAGTCTAGTAAGCTTTATACAAGGAATTAGATGAATTGTTGAAAAAATACGGCTAAATCATTGATATAGTTCATATGATATAGTTCTAAAAACGTAATAGTTAACAAATTGCAAAATAACAAAGCACTTGTACTGTAAGTTTAGAATCTAACCTATTTTATTTACAAACACAAATACACGTATAAAGCCCGTCAAGTCAAGTCGGGGGTGCAATTCTGGAGCGCCTGGTCAACTATGACCGTATCTCCAAGCTGTAAGTGTACAATCATGATCTCTGTAATTACTTGAATTGCTCCAAAAAGGGGGATGAAGATGAGAATACTCCGTAGGAGTATAGAAGTGGTATTAGGAGGTAAGTGAATTCACGAGGAAAAAGTATGACATGCCATGACGTAATGTTCAAAAAAGTAGTCCGAATTCCTCTTGAGACTAGGGGTCCGCGTCCACAATTTACAGGGATTTTTATAATTATTCTGTTAATCAGTTTACAGTTTATCAAGTGGAGAGATGACTTTATTTAAGTTTCAGAGAGCTTTTAAACTTTTGGAAAAAAAAAAAAAAAAAAAAAATTATGTGCTATTAATGATTAGAGTATTGTGGACGCTCTGGGTCTCTTTCTGAACTTCCACTGATGGGGGTCGTACTCCGGTAAATTGCATATTTCTTCATTGGGTATTTTATTTAGATTTTGAAACATTTTAATTGCTAGTTTTGAGATTTGATTATTAATATTTGTTACTCCGAAGTCGCTGTGGATGATATCGTTCCTGAGAAACCGAGGGGCTTTCCTGATAGCTCTAAGAGTTTTATTTTGAGCTGTTTGAAGTTTTTTGATATGGTTTTTTCCTGCGAATCCCCATATAGCAGATCCGTATAAGAGAATGGGCCTAAGTACTGTCTTGTATAGTAATACTTTAGTATTGTAACTCGCGTGGGGGGAATGGAGTATGGCCGATAGTTGGCCTCTAGCCGAGTGAAATTTTTTAATTGAGCTTTTGATTTGAGGCTTCCAGTTTAGTTTGGAGTCAAACGTGATACCTAAGTATTTAGCGTTGTCCACGTAGGGTATGTTGACTTTGTTTATTTGGATGGGGACCGGTTTCTTTTTCTTTTTTACTTTTGAAAAAAGGATACAATTTGTTTTCTTTTCGTTGATTTTTATCTTCCATTTCCGAAACCAGGCGGAGATGGTGTTTATGTGTTTTTGAAGTCTGGAGCGAATAAGATATTTTTTGGAGTTCCTGGTGTATATGGCTGTGTCGTCCGCGTACATTGCAAGGTGTGTGTCTGGAGCTCTGGGTATGTCGTTTATGAATAAATTAAACAGGGTTGGGGCCAATTGTGAGCCTTGTGGGACCCCTGACCTGAGTGGTTTGTGCGTGGAGTGGGTCTGTTTGTAGCGGACGGTGAAAGATCTATTTCGAAGGTAAGAGTTTATTAAGTGGATTAGTGTGTCTGGCAAGTTGAGCTGAATTAGTTTGTATATTAATGCGTCATGCCAAACTTTATCAAAGGCCTTCGAAATGTCCATAAGTAGGAAACCAGTTGTAAGGCCGATTTCAAGTCCTTCAGAGATGAATTCGGTAACCCTTAGCAACTGGTGTGTTGTAGAGTGCAAGGGGCGAAAGCCAAATTGTTCTGGTTTTAAGATGTTATGTTGATCAATGAATTGTTTTAATCGTGTGTGTATTATTCGCTCCGAGAGTTTGCTAAGTGTGTTAAGTAGGCTAATAGGTCTGAAATTTTGAGGGAGGGTGTGGTCTTCGCCTGGTTTCGGGATTCCAATGATTATTGCGGTTTTCCATTTTTTTGGGAAGTGTTGAAGTTTAAATATGGCATTTATGATGGTGGTTAGATAGTATATTATGTTCGTGGGGAGGGATTTAATGGCTTTGTTGGAAATTAAGTCAATTCCTGGGGCTTTTCTATTTTTCAGCTTTTTTATCTCTCCAATTATTTCAGAGGGGGGAGCCATTTCAATAGGGTGAGAGGGGGGGTTATTTAGGAAGGTGCATATGGTGTTTGAGACTTCTTCTTCCGTTTCCGGACAATTTAGATTTGGGTTTTCCGTAAATTGGGTTTCGTAGGTTTCCGCAAGAGCATTTGCTATTTCATTTTCCGATTCAGCTAGTCCACTGTTCGTTCTTAAGTGTTTAATTCTTCTTCCCGGACTTCTGATTTTTTTCGTAAATTCCCAGAGCGAGTTGTCAGTAGGGGCCAGCGATTCAATAAATTTTTTCCATTGATGTTGTTTATGTTCCTGAAGTTTGTATTTAACTTGGCTACAGAGGTTGTTAAACAGGGTTTTATGGGGGGGGGGGGAATCTGGTATTCTGCCAGAGCTGTCTGGTGCGGTTCCTTTGTTTTATTAGCTTTTTGATGTGATAGGGAAGTTTATGGTGCGTGGGGGGAGGGGGGTTAAATGTGGTGGCCATAGCAAGTGCCGATTTAATTTCATGGGTTATCTTGTCAACACAGTTATCTAATTCCGTTACGTTTTGTATATTGGCATAGAGCAGGGGGGAATTCGCTAGCGTATGAGTGAATTTTACCCAATTTGTGGATCTAATGGAGGGGGGGATGGGCAGATTCGAGTTTAAGTATAAAGTAAGTTTTACCGGAAAGTGGTCCGAATTAAGTTCATTTAAGGTGCAGATTTCGTAAGGGGAGGGAATATTATTCAGGAGGGCAAAATCGATGATGGATTTATTTCTAATGTTAAATCTAGTCGTTGTATTGGGGTGCAGATGCCTAATATTATTGTTTAAGATGTACGTGTTCAGGTCTTTGCCGTACCGGTTCTTTCCCAGTTTGCCAGTTCAGCCCCAGTTTGTGTGGCGGGCATTGAAGTCCCCCATCAGTATGACTTGGCTCTGGAGGCCAAAGAGGGCTGCGAGGTCATCCTGAATATTGAGCGTGGATCTTTGTTTGGCATAGCATGAGCCAATTAAAATGTGATAAGAATTCGGGATTTTGAGTTTAACTAGTGTGTGTTCAATTATATTTGTGCTTGTGGCGCAAAGTTCCTTAAAGTCTAGTTGGTTTTTTATATATATGGCTGTGCCTCCATGGGGGGTGTTTGTGTTTGGGCGGGGTGTGTGCAGGACAGTGTAATTTGGTATTTTTATTCTATTAGGGGGGCCGTTTATTTTAGTTTCCTGTAATAGTATAATGTGAGGGTGCTGCTCTTCAGCAAAATCCCTCAACTCCTGAATTTTATTTGTCAAGCCGTTCGCGTTCCAAGAGATGATGGTAAAGGCGTTTGGAGCGGGGGTCATGATGCTAGTTTAGGTTCTGGTTAAAATGTTGATCAAGGAGCCCGAGCATTTTCAGTCCCTTATCCACAATGGGGGGTGTTCTCTCTGAATATGCAACAAAGATCTTTGAGGAATAACATAATTTTATTTAAATTTAAAGTTTTAAAGATGTCTGCAATTTCTTGATACATATTTAATGCCTCAGCTATGGGTGACTGTTTTTCGTTAGTAGGATTTGTGTTTTTTTGTTTTAAATTTGGGTGTGCGTTTCCCTTGTAACTTCCAGTGGTCTTCTGGTTGAAGCCGGGGGGAGGGGGTAAGTCCCTTTCGTCTGGATATCTCTCCGGGGTTTTTTCAGTATCTCTGTTGCCTAAGATTTCAGCAGTTCTGCTTTTCGATATTTCCCCGTCCCTCCTGGCAGTTCTCGAGTCGTTTTCTGTTACTTCCGACGAGGGGGGGGAGCAGCTTTCTGGCTCTATCACAGCAGTGGTGCTTCTTTCTGAATTGCTATCTTGAGCATCGTTCCAATTGGCTTTGACACTTGGAATGCCCCTACAGGCCATGTTCCATGCATTTGAGGAAGCGGGGGCAAACTTTCTGGGGGAGGGGGGGGAGTTCTCGAGGTGGGCATATTTCTGAGATTTGTGCGTTGTGCACGGGCTGGAGAGTTGTATCTGGAGTTTGGTGCTGGGCTGTATGGGGTCCTGTGAAAATTTTCTCTTTGATGAGGGGGGGGTGGTCCTCTGTTTGAGGGATTACCAGGGCAGGCTCTGTAGTTGGCCGGATGGGGGCCACCGCAGTTGGCACAAGTGGCCGGGATGGATCTAGGTTTTGTGCAGTCTCTAGTGGGATGTTGGCCAGCGCATTTTAGACACCTGTAGTCGTGACTACATTGTTCCGAGGAGTGTTGTAGTTCCGAGGAGTGACGTATAAAGCCCGGTAGAAGGCGCAGTTATATATATAATACATCATGCATTTGTAATGACGGCTTTCAGTACATATTGAGGAAAATAAGCAGTATTTGAATTTTTGTTACTTAAATTATTATAATAGTGTCACGATATTCCTCTTAAGAACATAATTGGATGATTTTGAATTGCTAGAGGTTGTGGGCCTCTGTTCTAGATATAAGATTGAGAAATGTATATGGAGAAATACTACTTCAAAATTCTTTTATTTTGTAAAAGAAAGTTTTAAATTATTTTTGGTACATATCGCTGTTAGTTCATTTTAATTCTGCACTACTATTACTTCATACATTGGGGTTTTAAACATCACTTGAACACAAATATACGTACTAATTTTAAAACGTGGTTGCAAAGTCCATTTCTTTACTTATTAGTGATAGATGGATAATGTAAACTGGAAAAATGTTCAAAGTAAGGAAATGAATCATAGTATTCGAAATCAATCTGCATGGGGAATTTCCAGAATTTATAGTTTTATTCTGTGATCGTGCTCCGTGGATTAT
Organism: Amaurobius ferox; assembly: GCA_951213105.1. Taxonomy (NCBI): domain Eukaryota; kingdom Metazoa; phylum Arthropoda; class Arachnida; order Araneae; family Amaurobiidae; genus Amaurobius; species Amaurobius ferox. The sequence continues at coordinate 80,058,612 of OX578155.1, read as the reverse complement.
AAGTGCTAATTAGGAGAGTGTGCCTTACGTTAAATTATTTTAAATTCCTTACGTGAAATTGCATTCCTTTCCTAAATAACAATGCTAGAATTCTTAAAATAGAAATTCACGAAGGTATTACAAACTTAAATTAAAGACTTTTGGTGAAAAATTTAGGAATTTTGGAGATTTTTCGGATAAATTTATGGATTCCTTTATTTTTGTTGAAATTATCTATTGTTCAGATTTCCATAAATTTTGGTATTTTTCGCCACTTGAATTTTCGTAATGGGGCATTATTTTCGAAAGCGGCACGTCGTCAAGTAAACATTAAAGTGTCTCGAATATGAAATTTTTCATAATTTCGAGAAAAATATCTATAATTCAGTATGAATAGCAATTTTCTGTACTTTGATTGTTAAAGCGATGAAATGAACTGGGTAATATAAATTTAAAACAAAATATTTAATTTTTTGCCTTTAATTATTATTCTCGTACAATTGAATAAGTGCTGTTTTCACGGAAATTATGTGATTTTGAACAAAATTTTGACGGAAAATACAATAATAAAGCCACTTGAATACATTCTACAGCAAAAGAAAAAAAAAACACTTATCAGAGTGCATATTTTTTTTTTGTGTACTGCATGTTGATATAATATTTTTACTTGTATATTTATGTACTACTTTTAGAGGTTGTGGATCCCAGTTCCAGATTGTAACTACTCCTAGAAGAAAAGTTTTATTTTCTTTCTTTATAAATTGCTGAAGCATATTTTAAATTATTTCTGTCGGAACTGTCTGGTGTGCAGAACTGACAGTTTTGGACGCAGTATCTAAAAAACAAATACACCTATCGCTTTGAAATAGTTTGGATAAATAAAAATTTTTAGAAATTCGTAAGTAAAATAAATCTGTAATTCTTGTGACTCAAACAATAATAAACGGGAATTTAAGATTTTCATTGCATTATTTCTTGTGGAGATAAATATTTATGGATGAGCTCGAATTACCAATAACTACATTTATGAACTAGTTTCGCACTTATGCACTCGTCATCGACAGGGCGACACCAACAACGAAAGGAAGTAATCCTGCTCTGAACCAGAATTTTGCATCGCGGTGACCGGCAAATGCCTATCATATACTTGACGTCAAAATTCTTTAAAGAATATTTATATTTGTCTTCACGTGCCTGCAATAGGTAAATTCGTACTAAAATTGTAGTCGGCTGCGTGATAGGGCGAACTTTGTCGGTCTCTATATATACCCAATAATTGTGGTACTTAGCAACTGTTCTTGCTGTCTGGTATCTGTAATTCTATATTAATGAACAAAATGGCCCATGTTATTACCCTCATAGAGCGGTCATCCAAATCATGGGTCCATTTTAGGTGGATTCTATGAATATGAACAAAGTTGTTGTTTGAAAAATTGGTAACAGTAGTAACCTCAGTCACGTATTAGTGGTTGAACACTTTTTTTATTTCAATGAAAGTAGCATAATATATTGTTATTATTCTATGATAAGCCAGTTATTGAAATCTTGACTAATGGCTTTTATTTAATGTGTACATATACAGTTCATAGTTTCTTCTATATGAAGCAATCGCGTATTTGGGAATTATATTGAAAGATATCAGTGAAGATCCGGCGGACCACTATTTTAAGAAATGAGGCAATTTAATAGTATGCACTGAAGGGTAAAGAATAATTTTTATATATCACGACATTTTTGATAATATGCGAGTACAAAGTAAACCTTGGGGCGCCTATAAAAGGATTAGCCGATGTAATGAACTACTTACTATACGTATTGCCAATGTAATGAACTACTACGCTGAAATAATGAAAGCGCTGGCGAAGCCTGCACTTTCATTACATCTGCGTAGTAGCCTTACACATAAACAGAGCGATTTTACAAACATTATTGTCATGAACAATTACTATTCTTTGTTGAAAATGTTGTTGCCATTTCAAAAGAAGCAATATTTTTAATGAAACTCTGAATAACTAATGTATTTCTAATTGATGAAATCAAACATTTAAGTATTACTGATTTTATAATGGCAACAGCGTTTGTAACAATGAAATATTAGATTTTGAAGATACAGCAAAGAAAATAAATTGTCATACAAAAGTAGTGTAAAAGATTTTTCGCTTCAAAATTGTATCAAGATTAGAAATTTCTATTGGATTATAACAAAAATAGGAGGTGACACATGGCAACACATTCTAAATCAGCATGCCAAATTGTAAATTATTTGATGCCATAGGTCCGACACTAGCCTTGTCAGAAAATCTCTTTATTTTAAAAGGATTTTGTCAGCAGCTGCACCTAGTTTTTTTTTTTTTTTTAATATAGAGAAATACGCATAAATTTAGATATATTGAATATTAAGAATATTTTTGATTTTCAACGTTGTAAACGTAGTAACAATCTCAAAACATTACTTCTTATATTCATGCTACTAATAAGTTCCACATAGTTCCCTTTCCTTTTTGTTTCCCTTTATTATTCAAAATTGATTTATACTGCTCTCAATAAAGACCCAAAGCCCTTTTCTCTTTGCTTTCACACATTATTGACGTGTGAGTTAATGCAGTAAGTGATCTTTATAAATTGTAGCTATACTTCATCAAAACTCTGCGCTAAAATGTTTTCTTCTTTGCAGCTTTATCAGCCCAATTGACGTATTCCTGGAAACGATGTATAGAGAAAGATTATTAGCATATTTGACTATTTTTTCCATTCTTATTAACGTTTGTTAATTTTGTAATGTTTAAAAGATATTCAGGAGAAGGATAGGAAGAGTTTTATAATATATGCAATAATAGAAATTTAAACAGCAACAAAGATTATACAAGTCGCTTTTAAAATCCACATTCGCAAAGTTTCAATGAAGATTTGTTGCAAAAGCAAATGTTATTGTAAAATGTCTTATAATTTTTTTTTTATTAATATATCAATTAGTTTTTAAGCTGAATCTTGTATGAAAATTTTAAAAGTTCATACAAAATTCTGAAATAGAGTATTCCTTTTATTTGGCGATTCAAATTCACTTAATTTTCGGACCAAAAATTAGAATCGCGTGAATCTCTAATTGACATATTCGCAAATATAAAATTATATGTGAAAAACCCACCAATAACCTCGGAAAAACAGAAATCAGTTTTAGGTATGTTTTGGCTCTTGTGCAGTCATAGGCCCACCGAGTAGAAGCAACCCAACTAAAATATGTGAAAACAAATCAATTAAGATTTTTGTCACCACCAAAATCTGCTCGGGGAGGAAGGATAAAGGCATTAGGCCTGTCACTAAACGCGGGGGGAACATAGGTTCCAAGAATGGACCTCACGTGGAGATCTGTGCGTCATCGAATTCTCAGACAAAATTCGAAGGAATAGGCTACGGTAGCCTGATGATCGACACTGATGTCGTCGACAAGTACATTTCGTCGACACTCCTTTCGTCGATAAGTACTTTTCGTCGACACTGCTTACGTCGACGTAGCCGCCGACCATTCTCAACAACCCCCCCCCCCCCCCCCCGTGTGTGAAAGACCGGAGAATGAGTTTCATTATTTATTTCGGAGAAATCCAAATACTTTCGCTGCCATTGAAAATCATTTCAGTAATATCTATGCATCACATTTTATACGATTACATATTTCATAAAGTATTAACACTCCTTCATTTTAAAATAAATTTGAGTAATTTAATTAATTTTAAATATGTTACCTAACCATTCTCCTTGTTTGTGTGTCACTATTTGGACAGTTCTGCATTAGAGCATTGCATGGCCATGTCATCTAAGGAATCTATAACCCCCCCCCCCCCCGAGATACAAAATTTGGGAAATTATAAAAATATATAAAACATTTAAAAAATACATAAAATATTTATATATATATATATTTATTTATTTATTTTATATATATTTTTTATATTATTTTATATATAGAATATTTAAAAACTCTGAGTCATGTTCTGAAGAGAAATCGGCTCTTACCACAAAACTTATTTCCTCTATAGTTTCTTCCACTAAATTGTCAATTTCCCAATATTTATTTTCAACATTTACTACGTGCTCACAATATTTATTCCACTGCTCCTTTGTAATACTGGCAATGGCTTCAGAAGTTAGATTTTTCATTGTCGTTAAGTTAAGTTCAGCATTAAAGTTTCGTTCTCGCACATACCTCTTAATGGAAGTCCAAGCCATATATATATTCTGAATATTATATCACAAATATTATATTCTGATTAACTAGATAAATAGATGTTAGAAGTTGGAACAGAGGTTAGACAGATTTTCAGTCATAAGCGCAATGCTAGTCTAACGCAACGATTCTAAATGCATTCCAACAATTCTAAATTCCAAATTATTGGCGAAATACGCTCGACAAACGCGATCGCCAAACAGGTTTTTGCGTTCAGAAACCCTTTCCCTGTAATGCACAAATCGTCTGTTTGCCAGTCTTCTTCCCCATAGCGAATTGGACTCATCCAAGGGCATCTGCCAACTCGTGGTAGCCGGACAGTAATGTGCATCTGATCAACGACGTGTCCTGCACTAAATGGTTTGGGACAAAGTGACTTGCTAAAAAGAGGGACTCCAGAACAATGCATTTCAATGCTTTGGTACTGGACTCTACCACATGACAAGCCCTCGAGCCTACCCCCTCTCGCTTTACTTTCTTATCTGATAAAATGAGCCGGGGGTCAAAGGGTACAGTCCAAATACGGAAAGGGGATCAAAGGGAACAGCCCAAATACGGAAAAGGGGGTCATTGGCGTCATTTTTGCCATTCAAAGCATTTTTTATACACAAAATATTAGTCAAGTTACATAAAAAAATGAGTGTCGACGAAATGTGCTTGTCGACGAAATTTACTTGTCGACGAAATGAGTGTCGACGAAATGTACTTGTCGACGAAATGAGCTGTCGACGAAATGAACGCGACCCGTTTATAAACCACATACTAAAATTATAGCCAGACGTGGGTGTGGTTTATAAATGACGTGTTGATTTTTGCTAATTTCAAATCGCGACAGAGCTTATATGCCACTAAATTTTAAAAATATATTACATTTTACAAATAAAGCTACAGCCAAATTTGTTTTATCAGTAAATACAATAAAATAAGTCTTTTTTCCTTATCGTTGATTACAAAATGCATACTTTGTCGGCATGTTTATATTTTTTATCCTATTTTTGTCCTTGTACAAGATGAAAGTTTAGATTCATTTTGACTGCTAAAAGTATTGGAGTGTCTTTCACGGTTAAATTTTTGTAAACTTACCCTAATACGGATAAGCCTTCTACTTGTTCCAGTTCCTCAAGAAAAAAGAAAATTATTGACGAATATAGTGATGAAGAACTATTTGAGAGTAATAGTGATAATGATCCTTCGTCTGAGTCGAGCGATTTAGAGACAAACGATAGTGATGAAGAAATTGCTGCTGGTGATTTACTCTGGAGGCATTGTGACGAGTTTCATACTAAAAATTATAACTTTGATTCTGGACAGTCTGGAATAACAGATTATTTTGATATAAACATAGAGTCTTAAGAATACGAATACTTTTCTAAATATTTTGATGAACAACTTATGACAATTATTGTCTCAGAAACCAATAAACATTTTGAATACTGTGATGATGAACAGAAATATTCTAGCAGAAAAAGATGACATAATACTACCATTACAGAAATGTATACGTTTCTGGCTTTTATCTTGTTGATGCCTCACGTGAAGAAACATAATATCCAGGATTACTGGTCTACAGATCCGATGATTACAACGCCGTTTTTTCCAGATATATGACAAGAGATAGATTTGTCCAGTTGCTGCGTTATATTCATTTTGCCGATAATGATAATCCGTCGGACAACGCAAACATTGATGTATTGTGGAAAGTTAGAAATGTGTTCGGCATTATAAACAACAAGTTTCTCTTATTTTTTTTATCCAATACAAAAAATTGTTATAGACGAATCCCTAGTTTTGTTTAAAGGGCGGCTCCGATTCAAGCAATACATTCCACACCGTTTTGGCATCAAAATGTATGTACTATGCGATTGCGAAGCTGGAATAATTTTGAATATTCTGATACATACAGGGCAAAACGATTTAGCCGATGAACAGTTCGGAGTAACTGGAGGTATAATAAAAATCCTAATACAAAACTATTTACAAAAGGGACTCTTATTGTACACCGATAACTGGTATACCTCTCCAAAAATAGCACTGCCTTTGGATGAGCATAGTGCTGGTTACTGCGCCACTATCAAGCAAAACAGGAGACATTTTCCGAAATTTCCAAGATTCCAACAAGGACAGAAAATGCTTCTGCAATGCAATGATACAGTTATGGCAATGAAATGGAGATACAAGCGTGATATACATATGATTTGTACTTTTCATAAGGGAAAGTTCGCAAATAGTGAAAGATTGACCGTAAAACCAGAGAACGAATACAGAAGCCTAATTGTGTATTAGACTATACTATCAATATGAGACTAATAGATAAGACTGATATGCAGGTGTTTACAGTGGAATGCGTTCGCAAAAGTATCAAGAGGTACAAGAAAATATTTTTTCATTTATTATATATAGTAATTCAAAACTCTTACAATACGTTTTCGGTAAAAACAGGGAATAATTCTATAAGATTGAAAGATATTATTAGAAGACTTGAACTTGAATTAGAAGACTTGAACTTGAAAAATATTATTGGAAAATCATAGCACATTGACTGCTGAAAAACTTGGAAGAAGCAAAAAGATCGCCTCGCTGCAGCAAACTTTGTGGAACGACCGTACCCTGATCACGTTCCTCCATGTCACGCATGTCAGCCTTATCTATTAGTCTCATATTGATAGTATAGTCTAATACACAATCAGGCTTCTGTATTCGTTCTCTGATTTTATGGTCAATTTTGTCACTATTTTCGAAGTTTCCCTTATGAAAAGTGCTAATCATGTGTATATTGCGCTTGTCTTTTCATTTCATTGTCATAACTGTATCACTGCATTTCAGAAGCATTTTTTGTCCTTGTTGTAATCTTGGAAATTTTAGAAAATGTCTTCTGTTTGGCTTGATCGTGCCGCAGTAATCAGTGTCATGCTCATCCAAATACAGCGCTATTTTTGGGGAGGTAAACCAGTTATGGGGAGGTTACCAGTTATAAATCACACCCGCAGTTTCATAAGGGACTTATTCTTTCTATTTTTTTTTGCGTTTAGAGTGATCGGCTATACTAAAAATACCAGCAGTTAAAGGGTTAAACTTTTATAATAGTCTCACGGTATTCCTCTGAAGAACATGGCTGAATGATTTTGAATTGCTAGAGGTTGTGGACCTCTGTTCTGGATTGCAATATTTGGACTATTTAAAGTATTAGTTCATTACTACTTGCTTAGTGTGACCAATGGAAGGGAGTCCCTAGTCCGAAGACTTTAACCTCCGCTATAATGCCTATATTTGATATTCATGACATAAGTTGAGCAGATAAGTATTAATTCATTATTTAAAAACATTTCTTTTGTAATAGTAAGTTTTAAATTATTTTTGGTATGTATTGCTATCAGTTAATTAAATTCTGCGCCAATATTATTTCATACATTAGGGTTTCAAACATCACTTGAACACAAGTATACATAATAATTTAAAAAAGTGATTATGAAGTCCATGTCATTACTTATTAGTGATAGATAGATAGTGTAAACTGGAAAAATGTTAAAAGTAAGGGAATGAATCATAGCATTCGAATTCGATCGTCATGGGGAATTTCCAGAAATTTATAGTTTTATTCTGCTATTATGTTCCGTAGATTATAAGTGCCAATTAGTAGAGTGTGCCTTACGTAAATAACAATTACGTTCCTTTAACTTAAATTATTTTAAATTCCTTATGTAAAATTGCATTCCTTTCCTAAATAACAATGCCAGATTTCTTAAAATAGAAATCCACGAAGGTATTACAAACTTAAATTAAAGACTTTTGCCGACAAATTTAGGAATTTTGGAGATTTTTCGGAAAAATTTATGGATTCCTTTATTTTTGTTGAAATTATTTATTGTTCATATTTCCGTAAATTTTGGTATTTTTCGCCATTTGAATTTTCGTAACTGGGCATCGTTTACGAAAGTGTCATGTCTTCAAGTAAATATTTAAAGTATCTTGAATTTGAAAATTTTCATAATTTCGTGAAAAATATCTATAATTCAGTATGGATTGTTGAATTTTTTGTACTTTGATTGTTAAAGCGATGAAATGAACTGGATAAAATAAATTTAAAATGAAATATTTAATGTTTTGCGTTTAATTTTTATTAATCATACATGCTGTTTTCACGAAAATTATCTGATTTTGAACAAGATTTTGACGGAAAATACAATAGTAAAGCCACTTGAACACATTCTAGCAGCAATTTTGAAGAAAAAAAAATTATCAGAGTGCATTTTTATTTTTGTGTACTATATGTTCATTTTTTTAAGTAATATTTTTATGTACTACTCTTAGAGGTTTACTACTGTTAGAGGATAATTTTATGTACTACTGTTAGAGGTTGTGGATCACCGTTCCAGATTGCAACTACCGCTAGAGGAAAAGTTTAATTTCTTTTTTTTTAATTTTTGAAACATATTTTAAATTACTTCTGGCGGAACTGTCTGGTGTGCAGAACTGTCTGTTTTGGGTGCAGTATTTCAAAAATAAATACACCTATCGCTATGAAATATTTTGTATAGATAAAAGTTTTTAGAAAATTGTACATAAAATAAATCTGTAATTCTTGTGACTATAATAACAATAAACCGGAATTTAAGATTTTCATTGCATTACTTATAGAGATCAATATTTATGGATGTGCTCGAATTACCAATAACTACACCAATGAACTAGTTTCACACTTATTATGCACTCGTCGGCTTCGACTGGCCGACACCCACAATGAAAGGAAGTAAACTTGCCCTGAACCACAATTTTGCCTTCTGTGCCGACAAATGCCTATCATACACTTGACCTCAAACTTATTTAAAGAATATTTATATTTGTCTTCTCGTGCCTGCAATGGGTAAATTAGTCGGCTGCGTGATAGGGCGAACTTTGTCGATCCCTATAGATACTTGATAATTGTGGCACTTAGGAACTGTTCTTACTGTCATTACTGGTATCTGTAATTCTATATTAATGAACAAAATGATCCTTGTTATTATCCTCATACAGTGGTTACCCAAATCTTGGGTCTATATTATGCGGGTTCTATGAATATGGACAAAGGTTGTTGTTCTTTGAAAAATTGCTATTAGTAGTAACCTCAGGCACGGAATAGTGGTTGAACACATTTTTATTTCAATGAAAGTAACATAACATATTGTAATTATTCTATAAATAGCCAGTTATTGAGTTCTTTACCGATGGCTTTTATTTAATGTGTATCTATACAGTTCGTAGTTTCTTCTATCTGAAACAAACTGGTATTTGGGAACTATCTTGTAAGCTATCAGTAAAGATGCGATGGACCATTATTTTTAGAAATGAGGCAAATTAATAATATGCACTAAAGAGTAAAATATAATTTTTAGCTATCACGACATACTTGGTAATATGAGACTACAAAAAAGAGACTACAACTTGGGGCGCCCATAAAAGGATTGTATATTGACGTAAACTGAATTTTAAGGAACATTAAAAGTGATAACATAGAAATGATATATGTATAACGGATTGTTAAATCAAAAATTTTAATGAAAAATTTAAATAAATTGAATGTAGTAATTCTTATATATGTCGAAAATCCACGGTTTTATTTTAATATGACCTAGAATGTTGTTATAAAGTCGAGAGTCGTACAGAACAGAGCACCAGGCGCGAAGCGCCTTTAATCTCCAGTTTCAATATGTGGTTCTTATCGTCAAACTGTGACATTAATTCAGTGACCCTAATTGGAGGTTCGAGGTTTTTATTTACTACTTTTTATTATTTGTCCTAGCTCCTAGTGTGGCAGTTTGTTGCACATTTAGAGTTTAAGCAGTTTGGGGGGTTGATGCAGATCTAAGGATTATCTAGCATTTTGGCAGCTTAGAGTTTTGAGCATTAGTCGCGAGTTTTATTTAATATCAGATGTTTGAGGTGGGATTTCTAATTCCGATTATCGATGTTTAAAACAGCGCGGGGTCTCTTACGAGATTTGGCCTTGCGATGATCATAGTTATGCAGATTGAATAACAGTTCATTTGGAACGGATAGTAAATTTTTGTAAAATTTAAGCGCTAGCTTTTTAATTTGGGCTCTAATAGTTTTTATTTTGAAGTCATTCCTAATTACCGAGTTCCTTAAGTACCTAGGAGCTTTCCTGATACTCCGTAGGATTTTGTTTTGTTTTGTCTCTAGGAGGTCTATTGTAGTTTTACAGGCATATCCCCATACGGGTGCTGTATATACAGCATTCCCTGGCGGATGACCGATTTATAAATTAGCAGTTTGTTTTGATGACTGAGATTTCCGTTTCCTATCATTGGATATAAGGCTCCTGTAGTTGTATACGCTTTTTTGATTAAGTTCGTTACGTGCTGTTTCCAGGTTAGGTGGGAATCTATCGTTACACCTAGGTATTTAGTAGATTTTTCCGCGCGTAAGGCATGATTGTTTATATACAGTGGCGGCGGCGGTTTGTTTTTCCTCGAGAAATAAATCCAATGACACTTATTGGGGTTTAATTTTATTCGCCATTTTTCCAGCCATGTTTGGAGTATGTCTAAATGTTGTTGTAGCTGTCTGTGTATTACTGAGACATAGGGGTGTTTTGCAAGTATCGCACTGCCGTCTGCATAGAGTGCCAGCTCTGTGTATGGAGTCCTGGGGATGTCGTTCAGGTATATGTTAAAGAGTGTCAGACCCAGGATAGAACCTTGCGGTACACTACTTTTAATGAGCTTGGGTGTAGATAAGTTACCTCCTACTCTGACTTGAAAATGTCTGTTATTTAAGTATGAGATTAAAAGTTTGACAAGAGCGTCAGGGACTTTTAAAGTGATCAATTTGTACGCTTATCCACAGTGCCACACTTTATCAAAGGCTTTTTGTATGTCCAGAAAAATCGCAGCTGTGGGTGTCTTGTTATTGAGACCAGAAGATATGTACTCTACCACTCTCAGCAATTGATGAGTGGTGGAGTGCTTTGGCCGAAATCCAAACTGCTCCGGAATGATAATGTCATTCTCACTTAGGTGCGTGTTCAGTCTCTTAAGAATTATTTTCTCAGTAATTTTACTAAGTGTCGGTAGCAAGCTAATTGGTCTGTAGTTGGCTGGAATTGTGGCATCCTCACCTGGCTTATGGATTGTTATGATTATCTCTTCCTTCTATTTTTTGGGAAAATAGTTTAGTTTTAATATTTTATTTATTAAGATAGTCAAGTAACATATTACGTTTAGGGGTAGGTTTTTTACCGCAATATTTCTGATTTTGTCGTGCCCTGGGCTTTTACGGTTTTTGAGGTTTTTGATAATTTCTACTCTCTCCTGTGGAGTGGCTGGGTTAATCTCAGCCGTTACCGGAGAATTCCTGAAGTTATTTAAAGTTTGTCTAACCATTCTTAGGGTGTCCTGACACATTAGATCGTGGTTTGGTTGAAATTGTTTTTCATAATGGCTTGCGAGCGCCTTGGCTTTTTCCTCGTCTGAGTACGCGATTTTAGCGCCATCCATTAGAGGCGGGAGCTTAATTTGAGGTTTCCTGAGTCTTTTTGCGAATTGTCAGAGCGATACGTCTTCTGGGCTAAGGGATTCAATTAGTTCTTTTAAAAGAGGACTCTTCGATCCGCACTTAGCAGTACCTAACATAATGAGCACGGCGGATATTGACTCTGCCACGCACACACTCACAACAGAAATCAAGAGAGCAATTGCCTCTGCCACAACACATCGTGAGTCTCCAAAAATGCCCACACTTTCCCACCATGTCAAACAATTAGTCAGGCAAAGCAATAGAATACGTAAGACATGACAGACTAACAGAGACCCCGCCCTTAAAAGGGAGCTTAACAGACTCACGTGCAAAGTCAGGGAAAAAATTGTCGCAGAAAATGTTGTTATAAAAAAATTTATTGTTTATATTTTAGTGCATTTTATTAAAATAGTGTAACTTCAAAATATTTTTATAATGCTTTATTACATTAAAGGGCTCCCCTCTGTTCACAGAAGCTCACTAACCCCCATAACTCGCGTCGCGAGTCGGAAGGCTTTGTCTCCTACTTGCTGCAACTTGCAAAGATCGCTTAGCGAGCTTCCTTTTATAATATGATCATTCTTAAATATGTCATTTTAATGTTATCACTTATATTATTTCTTAAAATTATCCTCCCTTTTTCTCCTCTTTCTTAAAATTCCCCTCCTTTTGGGTTCTTTTTTTTTTCACCTGCTACGCAGCAGTAATACGGTCATTGATGAAATATCTTATTCGCTAGTACTCACCAACTCCAAGTACGCGATGTACACGTTTTGCCGCTTGTTCTTTGTAGAGCGACAAAATGAAGTTTGCTTACATCAATAAAAATCTTTGCGTTTCGTTTGTTTAAATCAATAATTTAAATATAACACATTTTGAAATAACAACGTTCTGCTCGCAAACTCCTGGAACTCGAGGGCTTCGCCTCCTGTGCCATGAGTGTAATAGTCTATGAGGATACCCTCACCTGCTGCCTTACGCTCATCAACCCCGTAACACGCTTTGTGAGTCGTTAAGCTTTGACCCTTAGTCGTTGGCTGTCGATGAATTCGCTTCGCGAGCTTTTTCTAACCAACTGCCGCGCAGGCATAATTCTCACATTTGGGCCGTCCCCTAATCTTTGACGCTCATAACCTGCCGGAGATTGCTTCGCAAGCTCGGCCGGCGCACACAAAAGGCTTTGCGTACCCTTCAAGTTTCTGTTCATCAAGACAGGGAGCTTATTTCCCTGTCTATTGCCGCTCATTTATTGCCGATTCTCGCTTCGCCAGCGAGCATCGGCATCTTTTATTTAATATAGAGAGATACGTATATATATATATATATATATATATATATATATATACGAATGTATATATATATATATATACGAAATGAACTTATCGTAAGCCTAAAGCTCTTCCATGTGCAAGCTTTTTTGCTTGATTTTTTTGTTTTCTTATTTTCATTCCTCATTTTTGAAATTTGTTGATTGTCTTTGTCTTTATGACCTGCATTACGCTTTATTATTTCCTCTTTATGTCTTAATTTCTTTTATTTCTTTGTATTTTGTAGAAAATTTTGGAATAATGTATTATGAGTTACTACATACATTCTAACATTGGATTTACTAATTTATATATATATATATATATATATATATATATATATATATATATATATATATATATATATAAATAAATAATATGAAAATACCGTGAAATATAATATTATAAAATCATCAGAAATCACACTTAAAAGGCGCTAAGCTGCACTAAAAAGAGGATTAAAAATATTTTCAAAAAGAAAAGAGGTATGGATGGAAACAATATACCAAAAGATGGCCGGGGGGAGTTGTGACCCCCTCACCCTGGTTAAGCATGCTTTGCGTCGCGACAACACTCCCGGAGAGCCGGTATATTGCGAAATAGAATACGAATGTATCAAATTTTAAGATGTAAACAGCCATCATACACAAACAAATATAAGATATAATTATATAAGATAAAAATATAATATAAGATAAAAATGGCTGTGGCGTAGTGGTAGCGTGGTTTTATAGTCACAGCCAAATAACTCTCGAGTGACTTCAATTCTTTATTTATTTACAGCAACTAGGTAATATACAATTTCGGTTACAAAGGTATCCAAATCTGATGTGAGGCGAATAGTCCGCTGAGGTCACTCTGACGTGTTCAAGAAAATGTCCACATCAATTTCCAGTGGAAAGTCTATGAGAGGTGATTCTCTAACTAGGTTTCAAGATGAAACTGACGTAAGTCCACGATGCGGTGACGTCCTGTCACGACGATGCTAGACCCGGGTGGTCTGAATTTTAGACTAGCGGTAGTCTATCTGGATCGAGTCCTACTGGGCCCTCGATCTCTCTTCCGTTCCGTCCTTAGGTCAGGAACTATCGCAGAAGGTTTCTGCTCAAAAACCAAATACAGGGCCTATGCCCGAGAAGCACTCTCTTTCCAAAAAAGACGAGCTCTCTTGTCGAAGATCAGATCTTAACCTCAGACCCCCTCACCCTGGTTAAGCATGCTTTGCGTCGCGACAACACTCCCGGAGAGCCGGTATATTGCGAAATAGAATACGAATGTATCAAATTTTAAGATGTAAACAGACATCATACACAAACAAATATAAGATATAATTGTCGAAATCCAGCCCTATCAAAATTCATCAACAGTAAATATTTGAAATATGTCAGAAATATTGTTTGAAATATGTTCACTATTATAAATGAGCAAAATTACATAGCTTCTACTTAAAGAAGACTTTAAATATTGACACTTAATAGAACAATTATAACAAAGTCTATTTCCAAAACCATTTACCTGAATGACAATCAATAGCATCATACATGTAGATGTACATCCCCATACCGTACTTTACAAGATGAAGCAAATCTTCCATAACGTATTATACAATAGACCCTATTCAAGAGGTCCCATATCAGTTATCACACGCTTTACCTGTGACTATCCAGTATGTATATTGCCATCAGTTTTATTTAAATATAAACGGTAACTATCAGTTACAGTTATTTTCTAATATTTGTAGATAATGTCACATAAAAAATACTTGGGAATATATATATATATATATATATATATATATATATATATATATATATTGAGTATTAAGAATATTTTTGATTTTGATATCCAACGTTGTAAACGTAGTAACAACAATCTCACAACATTACTTCTTTTATTCGTGCTAATAATAATTTCCACGTAGTTCCCTTTCATTTTTGTTATCCTTTATTATTTGAAATTGATTTATACTGCTCGCACTAAAGACCAAAAGCCCTTTTCTATTTGCTTTCACACATTATTGACGTGTGAGTTAATGCAGTAAGTGATCTTTATAAATTGTAGCTATACTTCATCAAAACTCTGCGCTTGTTTTCTTCTTTGCAGCTTTATCAGCCCCTTTGATAAATTTCTGGAAACGTTTTATAGTTTACAGGAAGAGTATTAGTATATTCGAATATTTTATCCGTTCTTATAAACTTTTGATAATTTTGTAATGTTTAAAAGATATTCAGGAGAATAATAGGAAGAGTTTTATTATGCATGAAATAATAGAAATTTAAACAGCAATGGAGATTATACGAGTCGCTTGTAAATCTATATTCGCAAAGATTCAAGGTTTGTTACAGAAGCAAAAATTATTGTGAAATTTCTTATATTTTTTTCTATTTATATATCAATTATTTTTCATGTTGAATCTTGTATCTTTAAATGCAACATATGCACTGAGTGGCCGCTTTATTATGACCACCCCTTGTTAATATTTCTTTGGATCACGATTTGTCTTTCATACAGCGTTGATTCTTCTAGGCGTGGACTCTATGAGATGTTGATAAGTCGTTTGTGGAATCTGAGACCATGCTTGATGAATCTCCATCTGTTGTCTTTTACAAGTCTGGAGACTTTCAGTTCCGCCCGTGCATTTATTAGTCTGTGACGACCACAAGTTGCACGTTGAGTTCCAGTCTTTTGCTTCACAGTCCAGCCTTTAAACACTTTAACTACAGCTGCTCTTGAGCATTTCACAAATGCGGCGGATTCGCTGATATTCACTTGATGTCTCCGAGCTTTTACAATCATCCCAGTTTGAAAGTCCGTCAAATCATGTTTTTCCCTATACAGGGTGTATATAAACTGTTTTGACAAAATAAGAGGAGTGATAGTACCCATCAAGATGAACAATATTTAGTATGGAATCTAGGGTCGCACTCCACTCTGAGTATCAGAAATGAGAATCTTCGAAACACGTTCAACAAGCACAAGTCGCCACTTCGGACGACATAGCTGTCGTGCCGGAGAAGTATGACATCTCCAGAACATCACCGTCACTTATAGTCATCCGACACTTCTTGAATGCCACATATCCCGGACGATGGATTGGGCGAAGTGGACCTGTGGCTTGGCCTTCACGCTCACTGGACCTCAACACACTCGATTTCTTCTTCTGGGGGCACAGAAATCATTAGTGTACGAGACGTCTGTGGACTCCGTAGAAAATCTCGTCGCGAGAATCGTTGTTGCAGTAGACAGGATAAACACAACACCAGGTGCCTTCGAGAGGGTGCGCCAGTTGTTCATTCGCCGGTGTGAATTGTGCAACGGTATCCTTGGCCGTCACTTTGAGCATATACTTTGAGTCTTTCTCTGTAAATAAATAGGATTGTGCAACTTTACGTTACTTCTCCTTATTTTCACTGTTGAAATTTCAACTTTAACCTTGCGTTTTTCTGACACTTAGAGTGGAATGCGACCCTAGGTTCCACTGTAAATATTACTTGTCTTGATGGGTACTATCACCCATCTTATTTTGTCAAAACAGTTTATATACACCCTGTATATTCACAAACAAATCACCTATGCAACTGTCTCAGGAACTACATTTTCCTTGTTTATACTAGCCTAGCCCTCTAGCGGCAACAACAGCGTGACGCCATAGCTAAATTGCTTAATACTGTCGGGTGGTCATAATAAAGTGACCACTCAGTGTTTAAAGTAAAAATTTTAAATATTCATACAAAGTTCTGAAATAGAGTGATTAATTCATTTTATTTGACGATTCAAATTCACTTAATTTTCATACCAAAAATTAGGATCACACGGATCTTCTATTGACAGAGGCACAAAAATAAAATTAAACTTTCATAAATCACGCATATTTTTATGACGTCACTGCTTTTCTAAATCTGGATGACTTATAGCATGAATTCGGTATAAATCCAATTAAAGCTCTTCTGTCTTCCTGATGGTCTCAAGATAGAAACTGTGATTATATTTTCGATCACTAAGGAACTCTGATTTGGGTGGCAATTGCTCAAAATTGTTCTTCGACATAAAATAACTGAAAAATAATTCGAATTTAAAAGAAATCGCTAAATTGTTTGTTGGTTGGGACCTGGCCTGGAGTATCACTGTACCGAATTTCGTAGCTAATGGGAAGCTTAGAATTTTTACTAAGCGACCACCAGACAAACAAATAAATATATAACTTGCTTTATTATAGTACATAATTACTATGTACATCATTTACTGATGCACTTTAGTACCGTATTTCCCTGAAAATAAAATCTAATTGGAAAATAAGCCCTTACATAATTCTTCAGGTTGCTCGTCATATAAATCTTACCCCCAAAATAATCCCCAGTTAAGATCGTAAGCCAGACTGACGCCAGACGACCGCACTTGATAACGAACAAACGTGGTTGTGACTAATTTGAATCTTCATAATTCAATACGTCGTGTGTTGTAACGAACGTACTTAATGCACTCGCGTGAAATAAAGACGCGTTTTCGGAATTTTGTGCCAACAATATTTCGTCTCCTTCGTGTGGTTCATTATTATTAACAGTTTGTGTTGTCACACCTGTCTCATAAGTCTTCAATTAACACTTGTTTTAATCACAAATTTAAAGGGAATAATATTTTGATCCCCAAACAAGATGAGTGAATAAAGAAAAGGCTATTCCGTCGAGTATAAGAAAATAATCGTTTAAGACTCCCGGGACAGGAATCTTACAAATTTCTGCAGAGAGAAGAAGTTGGATCTCCGAATGGTCTGAAAATGGCGATCTGAGTACGATAACCTCAGTCAATAGGAACCAGAGAGAAATGCTTTGAAGAGCAAATGTACGTAGATCCTCGTAGATCAGGTCGCCAACCATTATTTCCTGAGTTTGAAAACATCATCTGTGAATGAATTGCTGATAGAAGAGCAAATGTTTTGGCTGTTCGCAGGGCTTATTTAAGCATTTCCCCTTGCAATGGCACCACAGTTAGATATACCCACAGAAAAATTCAAAGTATTACAACATTGAATATATGGCTTCCTTCAGCGATATGAACTGTCTCTAGGAAGATCGACAACACTGTTCAAGCTGAAATATACTGAAGTTATTAAACGTGCACTTGCATTTAAGCCTTTTGTGGATGGTATCAACTTTTCTAAATACCAACTCTCCAACATGATTGCTATGGGTGAAACTGCAGTGTTTATGGGTCAATGACCTGAAACGACATTTGATCAGCCTCGTCAATCTACATTCCCTCCACTGGTTACGAAAGTGCACATGTTATCTGTATTTTGGCAATTCGTCTGGTTGGAAAGAAAGTCCCGCCTCTATTCATCACTGAGGGCAAGAAAGATAAGATTGGAAGTGTTTCAGATATTTATGTTCTTGAAACCGGAAAAGCATGCTACATACAAGCAGCTATAAGGAATTGCGTCGATTTGATGCTACCACTTGTTTTGCGAGGTGACCAAAGAGGTCTGCTAGTCTTGGATTCTGCCAGCACTCACCTCACTAAAGACAGAAAGAACTACCTTGCAGAAGAAGAATAGATCAAATAATGATTCCAGCAAGAATGAATGCCTATCTGCATACTCTTGATATTGCTATAAACAAGCCATTCAAGGATTATTTGCGTATGGAGATCAATGGTTATATTGAAGATAGAATGAAGATAAATCAGGGTGGAAAATTTGTGAAGCCTATCCTGCAAGAGGTCGTGACTTGGGTGAAGAAATCCTGGGATAAAATCACTGACAACTGTGTTGCCAATGCATTACGAGCAGGCTACATGGGAAAGAATTGCTCATTTAAGGATAGCTCTATTTTTAAACATGAGGGATTAGGGCCAATGGTTCTACAGGAAATGGAGTCGCAAGAAATTCAGGCTGGAATTAAGGGTTTAGAGCTTTTTGACGATGTTCCAGAAGAAGATGACACGACTGCACTTGAATAAATGTAAATTTTTGTACATGAATATATGAATAAATGTAGATTGTTGTAAATGAATAAATGTAAATTATTTCGCGTGAAAATATAAGACATCTCTTAAAAAAGTCATAATGTATTTTTTGAAACAAAAATTAATATAAGACCCGGTCTTATTTTCGGAGAAATACGGTAATTAAAAAATATATGCGGAGACTAATAGAAACAGCTTGCTAAACATGGCAAGAAAAACTCACAAACTAGGAGACAACAAGATTTGCGTTATTATATAAAGCTACTTATACAATGACCATATCAACGTTGTTGTTGCTAGGTAATTACTAAGTACATCGTTTAGTGATGTTCTTCAGTAGTTAAAAATGTATACAGGATGGCCATAATTAAAGTAGAGGTGTTTAGAGCCCGATAGTAAGAAAACTGTTGGGCCAAACTTAACCAAATTTACCGTAAATGCTATTTAGACCATGGGGTTTTGATTTTAAAACGAAAAAAAAAATAGTTTGGATTTTTGCCATCGCTGGCCACAGTGGATGTAAGGTAGTCCATTTTTGGAGTAAAATAGGCATAGGAAGTACAGAAAGTAAGCATTTTACATGTATTTTGAAAAGGACAGCACATTTACATTTCATACGTATTTAGTACATTTTATATTTACATTTGCATATTACGTTTATATACATATGACATTGATTTTTATACTGGCATCATTAACATGTGCGATTCAATATGCTGTCCTTGCATATGTGCCAATAAGTGCATTCTCTGAACAGCAGTCTCTACTGCTGAATGCAACAGATCTTCATTGATTTTCTTGACGTGCAATGTTATTCGGTCCTTCCAAGTGTCTAAATTATGCACATTCCCTTGGTATATCAAGCGTTTTACATGACCCCACAACCAAAAGTCACAAGGAGTCAGATCAGGCGAATGGCCTAGCCATTTCATAGGAAACGCTCGACTAATTATTTGGTTGTTGGTAAAATGCTGTCGTAGGACTTCCTGTACGCGCAATCAAATATAAGGGGGTGCTCCATCCTGCATAAATATCGTATATTAACGACATCCACGCTGTTGAAGTTGCGGAATAACAAAGTTCAGCAGCATTATTCGATACCTCTCAGCATTGACGGATCTTTTTGCACTTCCTATGCTTATTTTACTTCAAAAATGGACCTTACAGCGCCACTTTGGCCCGCGGTGACAAAAATCTAAACTATTTTATTTTTTTTTAATCAAAACCCCATGGTCTAAATAGTATTTACTGCAAATTTGACTGAGTTTGACCCAACAGTTTTCTCACTATGGGGCTCTAAACAGATCTACTTTAATTACGGCCACTCTGCCTGCATATGCGGAGGCTAACAGAAAAAGTTTGCAAAACATGACTAGAAAAACTCATTAACTAGGAGATAACAAGATTTGCGTTATCATATAAAACTAACTGTACAAAGAACATATCAACGTAGTTGTTGCTAAAGTACAGGGTCTTTCTAATTAAAGTTCTACTTTGAAATGGCCATAAGAGGAAAACTACTGGACAGAATATTATTAAACTTGGTAATAGTTTACAGGAGGTCATGAGATTTTATTTTCCGAAAAAAAAAAAAGTTCAAAAACTCACCGTCAGCGGGGAATGGTGCTGTATGCAATATTGTTAAATATTGTTAAACGAAATAAGACATGAAGACATCGGTTTATGAAGTTTTTAATCGTTTCTAAAACGTAATACAAATCATGTTCAATGTGGCTTCCACCATTTTCTGAAAGCAAGTTAAATCGCATTACTGCTTTCTCAACAGTAGCTCAGGAGGAATGTTACGGACATGTCGGTGTATCACATTTTTCAATTCCGCCAAATTGTTTATGTTATCACCATAAACAGTGGCTTAGACACCACGATTTTTATGCAGGACGGGGTTCCACCTCACATTGGTACATGTGTCAAACAGTTACTTAAACAACATTTCACGGATGACTGGATTGTAAGCCGACACTTCCCCATTTCTTGGCCATCCCGGTCACCAAACCTCAACCCCTGTGATCTCTGGTTATGGGGTTACCTCAAAGCCACTGTTTATAGTGATAACAAACAATTTGACGGAATTCAAAAATATGATACACCGACATGTCCCCGGCCACACATAAAACTGCCATAAGCCCTAGGGTTGGTGGTGTGGTCTGGGTCTTCAACACCGACATGTCCGTAACATTCCTCCTGATATGCTAAGAGCTACTGTTGAGAAAGCAGTAATGCGATTTAACTTGCTTTCAGAAAATGGTGGAAGCCACATTGAACATGATTTGTAACACGTTTTAGAAACGATTAAAAACATTTTAAACCGATGTCTCCATGTCTTATTTCATTTAACAATACTGCATACAGCGCCATTCCCCGCTGACGGTGAGTTTTTGAACTTTATTTATTTTTTATTTTTTTTTTTTTGCGGAAAATAAAATCCCATGACCTCCTGTAAACTATTACCAAGTTTGATAACATTCTGTTCAGTAGTTTTCCTTTTACGGCCATTTCAAAGTGGAACTTTAATTATAAAGACCCTGTATTACCTTCAGTAAATACGCGTAAGTAGTAAATACGGTAAAGTATCACCTTTAGTAAATACGCAGAAATTTAATTCCGAGGTTTAAAATTTTCCTGTTTGAGCTATAATTACGTGTCGTGGAGTAGAAAATGTTATGGCGTTCGAGTCTAGCTAGCTGAAGCACCGACCGGAAAGCGTTAACTTGGGCCAGGTTTATGGGTAAAATATTTCAGATTTCTTAGTTCTATTCTATTTCGGAATTAATCAGATAAACGCAAGACCATTTACTCTTATATTCTAAACCATTCACATTTTAACACATCCATATATTTGTGTACTCGTCATCTCCGCATGTAATACCTTCAACCACTATAATTAAAGGGTTGAAACATGATGCATTTAAGCATCATTTGCTAATCAGCGATAAAACTTTTTATACGTAAGTGCTAATTGAAATCCTACAACACAATAAATAACACATTCGACAAAATTACTAAATTACTATCTTATTTACTAATGGCTTAGCATTAATATAAGACTTTTCCCTCCTAGACTTTTTTTTTTAATTTTGTTTTAATAATGGCCAGACTCTTTATACAATATCATTTGCCTATACACCGGCCAGAATCGAGAACCATTTAGCCGTGACATGAAGTTTCCCCAGTGCACTAGTGGGGACAGTACACATTGCGCCCTACAACATAACATCCATCTCCGCAGGTGGGACTCGAACCCAAACCCCGCAATCTCGAACCCAAAACCATTATGCATTTATCAATGCTCTTAATTATTTTAATTATGGTATTCAAGGTTGGCTATACTCATTACTTCTTTTAAATTATAGAAAGATCCATCAAAATTAATAATTATAAATCTAGGCATCAATCCAATTTTAACTTTATATATTGCATTATTATAAAGGCATTGTTAACAATCTGATTTGATTCTTACACACCTCAATATTTATCTAACTATACACTATATTATAAACAATGATTATATGAATTATAATCATCACTACAACTCACTATATAGACAACTTATATACATATATTTTTTGTCAACCCCTATGAACTTATTTTCCTAATTTAATTTTTAATTAAGTCCTATCTCTAACAAGATTTTACTTCATCTCTAACTATTATTCCATTCGGATTATATTTTAGGTATAATTAAATAGAACAGATATATCTTATTTAGCATTTATTGTAGTCACGATATATCTTATTATGCAATTTTATAAAAGTGGATATGTATTATCACAGTAGTTAGTGAATACAAGGGTAAAAATTCTTACTTACATGACATTTCTTTTAACATTCTTGATATTGCTGGATATCTGGAAACTCTTAATTTATCATGAATAAATTCATTAAAATTTCAGTTCATGAAATAGTCCCAGTTTGGCGATTAATTTTGGAATATAATCAACGTCTACGTTTCTTATTTAATTATATCTGTCATGCAGATAGTTGGTCACATAATCAGTTTGAAAATCATCAACATTTATTTTAGTGAATTGATTATTTGTAGCATTCGAGTAGCTCTGATTAATTAGATCTTGCACATTGTTCTCAACCGCAAAGATATGTTTACCATACCGACTGGGTCAGTGTTCTTAAATGCTTAAAGCTCTCGTTCGTTCTGTGCACGATTATGTTAGCAGTCGAAACAAGATACTTGCAGTCCAGCCAGACTCTGGAATTTTTTTTTCGAGCTTGCTTAAAATGCATTCCTTACCATTATCGGCGTCGCCTTGCAAATCTGGTATCTATATTGCAAAAGATCCCAAGCTGGCACAATTATTTGACCGAAAGTATGTAGACAACATGTTGCATTCCTCTTTTACATTAGTTATCTGATCTGCGGAAACAATGTCGCAATCACGGTCGCTGCAAAATAAAAACAAAGATCACAAAAGTTCCATTTAATCCTTTCAGTATGCAGCACTGTCTAAGTATTTGCATCATGTCGTTCAGAAGTTGCATCATGTCGTTCAAACTTGTACGGCTAGACTGCATCAACAGATAGAAAGATCTTTTTGCTTCTGCTCACTACGCTTGCCAATTCAGATCGGCCAAAAATAATAGAGGCTATGAATTTCCGGAGCCGTGCGGACAATTAACTATAACAAACTCTCTCGTACTAACTAGTTTCTTCACCTACAAAACGATCTCTGAAAACCTACTTACTTCCAAATCCATCCGCGCTCGCATGTTACCAACAAAATAGTTATAGTGTCACGTGGTACTTGCTACGCAGTATTGCTCAAGGTCAAATTGACGAGGAAAAGTTAGAATTCCTTTCATTTTTACTTTCCTTATATCCATAATGTATAAGGAAAGTAGTGTGACGGGTTCGAAAATTCGAATTCGAGTTTTCGACGGGAGAACACGTTTCAAGCATCCCTCATCACGAATCCAACATTTTTGAGGTGATGTCTGTGTGTGTGTGTCAGTGAGACTGTGGAGACGATATCTCACGAACGAATGGAGCGATTCGAGTGAAATTTGGTACAAAAATCACAATCCATGAATACTGGAAGCCTATTGTTTTTAAACGTAATCGAATGTTCAGAATCCCCTAAATTTTCGAGTGAAGTTTCGAAAAAAATCATCAAAAAATCAAAACCTTTAATAAAGTTGCGTAAATAGACATTTCTTATGTAATTTTTCCTTAGGTAACGATTGACATAAACTTTAGAACGCTAGCGTGAACCGTTCTCGAGATATTGCACATTTTTAAAATAAATTTATCAAAAAATCCCATAAATTAAAAAAAATATATTAACTGTTGAGAAACATGTTCACGTTTCATATGGAATATCAATGCGATAAATTGGGTGACATCATTCTCGTGGATCTAGCTCGTTCTATTCATGAGAAAAGATACTTTGAGTAATACTTTTGCATTTGAACGCCAATAGTTATTTATCTGCTATTAGAATAACTTATTTCTCCGTCCATAACGTTTGGCGATATTTTGGCGTCGAATTTGGCGGAATATCGCCAACGTGGCGACTTTTTAAATGTTGCCAAATTAACGGAAGTTTCGCCAAATGGCTAAAAATGACGCTAAATCAATGAAAATTGACGACTCATTGACGAAAATTCAATATCTTGAAAATAATATAAGTATCTACTATAAGAATAAGCTATTTTTTTGCTGGAAAAGTAGTAAATTCGTTGCATTGTATAAGGAAAGTCATGTGCTGCCCACATCAATTTTTTTTTGTTTATCCTGTACAAAGATCGTGTCACCTGAATATTGAAACAACTGTGATCGAAACAAGGTAATGAGAGTGACAAACAGTCATAAATTGTTTACTTTGACACTTTTAATGTTGCGAAGGCTTCCTTAGTAGCTATCCAATATTGGATATTTACTGGCTCCAATATTCGGCGAATATGAAATAGTGGACATTTTGACAGAATTGGCTCAATATTGGCTTAAAATATTGGGAAAATATTACGCCGATATTTCCAATGTAACACTAATATTGGCGAGATATTGTAATGAAAACATTAGCCAATATCGGTGGCCATTGTAACCCCAATATTTGGATTGCGTTGGAACTATTCCCAATGCAATGTCAAGATATACAGTATCGGTCTAATATTAGATCTATATTAAATGCTACTAGAGGTATATCCTGGGAGAGCTACGAATGTCTAACAACAGCTCGCTATAAATGTTGTACTGGTTCTTCAATTGTATTGCTTTTACTGTTGGGAAAGGAAATCTCTCTTATTGTCCTAAAAGCTCTAGACTTATCTCAAAGAATTCAGCATATGTTCGGGATTAACTGAGAACATTTTCGTGAACAAAAGTAGAATATTGCTACGCTTTAACGTTGAATAGAATGCTTTCATGGAAGTGGATGTTTTCGCCAAAGCTAGAAAGGTATATACGTGTTCTCAAATAAATAAAACAAGAAAGATCAATCATGCTTAAAGCCCTGATTATGAAACACTTTCCAACTTCAATGCAATTTTATTTAAACATCTCTAAAATGCAATACATTCCTCTGTAATATTTTAAAACTTATCACAATACTACATTAATTTATTATATTTGAAAACTTAAACATTCATCGAAAAAAATGAACTTCATTCAAATGACGGCATTGAAATATAAATTGCCTGGTTTAAATATCTCTAAAATGCGATACATTCCTCGGTAATATTTTTAAAATTATCATAATACTACGATAATTTATTATATTTGAAAACTTCATTTAAAACAACTGAAATTCATTCAAATGACGTCATATAAAAAATAAGACGTATGGCTCTCTCAATAAAAGCAGCATTTAATTCATACCATTTTCCCATTCATTTCATTCATCACAATAATATAATAATTTATTTTATTTAAAAATTAAGACCATGGAGAGCTACAAGTAATTAAACTCTATACTTAAAACTTCATCGAAAAAAATCGTCCTTCTCTCTGTAAAATCAATGAATATTTCATTCATATCAGCTATGCAGACTCCATGAACTAAATAATTTTGCGTTAAAGAAATATAGCAATTCCTATACAGATCATTCTACATATTTTGCTGTTTACATTTTACATAAGTGAAAAATAGGCTTCGTTGTAGAAATAATCAAATTTGGATGAGCATTTAAACTGAAATATATTGTAATTGCCTTGTTTCTGTATGTAGATGTACAGAATTTAAGCAAAAATAATGTGGTTTTAGGACGGATACAACACTCAATATGAATTAAAAAGAACTTTAAAATTCACAATTTTGAGACAAGATGGATGCCATATTCCATTTTGAAGTGGGTCACGTGATCGCTTCGTATAAGCGGTGTAATTACTATTTTAATTTTTATTTAAAAAACTGCTGAATATATGTCGCTGAATTTTTTTTATATATTTTATGGAACAATTTGAATATTACCTAAAATTTTCGAAGCAATTTGTGAATTTTAAATCCGCTTAAAAAATGTTTGAAAAATTTGGTCCCATAGGGTTCAATGTATTTTATTTTTTCAACCCGGGTTCAATCCAAAACTAATTGGGTGATATTATTCATTTATATTCCCATAGGTCCTACAGACCGTCTGAACAACATACTAAAATTTCATTTTGATTAAGTCATTTTTACGGCAGTTATCGTGCTAACGGGCAGAATGAACAAAGTCATAAACACGTTTCAACTTTGTTGTAAAGTGTTAATAATTTAATTAAATTTAGAAAACAGGTCAAATGAAAAAAAAAATAGTAAAATGTGTCTGACAATCTATATTGTCACGACAAAATATAACCGCCGTTGCCCAGGATGTAATATGCGAACCTTTGATTGAAATTTCTCTGGAACATCAGCGAATTCTCAGACACAGAACTATTTAATAATACGCCTACTTCTAACAAATAATAAAAGAATCACCCGCTACGGCCACTGCTCTTTTTAAAGCTCTTACACCATTTGCATTCTTACAACAGCTCTCAACCAGGGAGAAAATGTATTAGTCACTCATTAGCTTTAAAGGAAAGTTTAAAATTCTGTTATGGGTCTTAATTTCTATATTTTTTTCAGTTTGCTATAAATCTTGCATCATCAGAAGCAGAATTCAAAATTTTGCATATGATCTATACGTAATATATAGTCTCCATAACTTTCACATGGACAATTAGAATTATACTTTTTACTTTCCTTGCAATACATGGTAATGTATAGGGAAAGTATTGGAATCATGCCGAAAATCACAAGTTGAGTTTTCGACGGATCTACACGTTTCGAGATCTCTAGAATACGAAAAAACTATTTTTAGAGTGACATCTGTGTGTTTGTGTGTGTGTCTGTGTAAAGTATGTATCCACTCTAACTCAAAAACTAATAGACTGAGTTTTATAAAATTTGGAAGGTAAGTCACTTGGATGTGACCCTGATGCTGATAAATTTTTGGTACGATTCGTAAGAACAGAACCCGCCTTTTTTTGCAAAATGGCCAGTAAAAATTTCCTTTATCCGCTCTAGCTAAAATACTAATTGACCAAATTTCACAAAATTTGGTAGATAACTTACTTGTTGGATAATCCGGTGCTGATAAGAATTTGGTACGAATCGGAAAAGAAGAACCCGCCTCTTTTTACGAATTCCCACAAAAATTTCATGTATCCACTCTAGCTAAAATACTAATTTACCAAATTTCACAAAATTTGGTAGATAAGTTACTTGTGGGATACTGTGGTGCTGATTAGATTTTGGTACGATTCGGAAAAGAACAATCTGCCTGTTTTTACGAAATGGTCTTTTTTTACAAAATCTAAAAAAAAAGACTAAGTAGCGCATGCTCAAATGTATCAATTAAATTATTGTTTTATACGAAATGTTTGAAGTGGAAAATAATATAACACACTCAATTATACTTTAGGACTAACCGTTCTCAAGATATTTGAGATTTCTTGCATTTTTGTTACGCCAATTTCGGAAAAAAGTCCAATTACCAAATAAAAACAAAAATTGAATTACAAATGCAAATTTAATGTTATTTTGTTCAATTAAACTCAATCTAATGAATTATTAAAAAAATTAAGAAAATATGAATTTGAGTCTGCAGGGAATGTCATATGCTGTCCACATCAGATTTTTTATTTCGGCATAAGTAATTGGAATAATTCACGCACCATACTCGACAGTTAATGTATTTATAATGCAATTACATTTGTGTATAGTGTGGGTATACTCAACCGTGAAATTCACAGATGAATATTTGTGAATCTATTGGATGTATGTGCATTATTTATATCCATACAGTCTAAGAAACTGTATACAATAATTAATATATATTGCAAACTATTCTCTGCAAACAGCTCTGATACAGTGTATTTACCAGTATTTTTCACCCCTCTTTTTCTGGACAGGGAGTTGGGCACTTACTGTTCCCCGTTGAAGTGCTTTGGGAACTTATAAGGGGTAATTCAAAAAAGAATGATCAAATTTTACGAGGTGGTAGTACACATCAAGCCAAGTAGGGCGCGGTAGCCCAGTGGTTAGCGCTTGGAAATTGGACTCAGTAGGCCCGGATTCGATTCCCGCCACTGCCAAAACTGCAGTCGTGTTCCGTGGAGTACGATCACGTTAAACATGTGGGTCCGTAAGTGCTTCCGAGAGGTTGCTGGTAAGGGAAGGAGGGTACGGTCCCTGTGGATGCTTCACGTGAACACGGCGACAGTTTAGGCAGAGGTGGGATTCTTACTCGGGTCTCCGAGTGGGCCGTCGCGCCCCAATCCTAAGATTTGTAGGTAGGAGGGTCCCATCTACAATCTCTGTCCCCCCCTCCTCTTAGAGAAGGTGGGACAGAGGCTACAGACCCTACACCGAGGCGCCCTCCCCCTATAGGGGAAATCCCACATAATATAACCAAAGTAACTGCTAACATTTCTAAAGGCAGATTTTCAACTTGTATTGAACTTTGAAATATCCATTTATTTCAATGATGGATCAAGCAGTGTTATTTCTTCTAATCATTAAAAGAAGAACTGCTAGAAAAAAAGGCGGAAATAACAACTCCATTGGCTATAGTAAGAAGTATTAAAAGTTTTTAATATAGGATTCCCTTAATTTTCGTAAAACCTCTTAAAATACTTGTGTCTTCAAAGCCTTGAATTTATATTTATAATATCTTCGTGCATTTCTATCTTAAGAATTTCAAACTTTATTTTAACGAATGAAGTCGTTGGATAAAATGTATTTAACTAACGACTAGTTAGATACATTGTCATTGTTTATGAAAGTGAAGAGAAAATTGGGTCTTGGTCACTATTAACTTTATTCCAGGGCATTGATATACAACTCATGTCCAAAAGTTAATCATTGTTGCTGTTTATATAAAAATTTCAGGAAATCTACATCGGAATGGAAGGAAACGCGGTTTGCGGATGTAATAGGGTTATAGAAGAAGAAAACAATGCAAAACAAGGATAATAACGACTTTTATTATCCAAAGAAAGGGGTTAAAAGAAACCAAGTAACAATACGAATGTCAACCTCAGTGAAACAGACTGATTAAAACAATGCGAAGCTGCAGTTTAATACGATGTGTAGGAACCTCGGACAGCCACGCATACTGCACAACGATTTCCCATACTTTCAATGGGGTTTGGGTGAGTTGTGTGCTCAAAGAGTTTCAATCCTCACGGAGAGCAGTTTTCAATCCCGGAACGGGGCTTGGTGGGTAGCGGAGGGCTGCAAGATGTCTCCCGAGCATATCCCACATATGTTCTATTGGATTTAGATCAGGAGAGTTGACAGGCCACTGCATGTGCTGGATATTTTCAGTTTGAAGGAAATCGTAGACCAAGGCCGTACGGTGAGGAGACGCGTTATAATCCATGAATATGAAATCACAACCAACAGCACCTCAAAACAATCGAATGGTAGGCTCAAGAACTTCATCTCTGGACCCCGTGTCAAAGATGTGGGGGTCTGTGCAGCCGTCCATTATGAAGCCTGCGCAGATCATCACTCCCCCAAACAAAAAACGATGTCTTTCCCTGATGGTTCCCGGGTGAAAATGCGTTATACGTTCTCTCCAGATCGTGGTACGACGAGAATCAGTTTGCAGGCTAAACTTGGACTCGTCACTGAACATGGCATTGTCCCACTGTTGTCCACTTCACTGCCGATATTCCAAACTCCACTGTAAACGTTTCTGTGCAGACGTTAGGGGGATGCAAACTACTTGCCGTCCGGCATAGAGACCAACGTGTCTGAGTCTGCTGTGAACAGTTTGTCTCGAAACAATGACTCCTGTGGCGGCTGTCAGGGCTGAACCCAGTTATCTGACAGAACTGTTCTTCTGATGTCGCGCAGTTGTCACCAAATATCGGTCTTGCCGAGCGGTTGTTACTCTTGGCCGACCTGGCACTGGTCATCGGGAAACATCTCCAGTGGTTTGAAACCTCTGCCACTGTCTGGAGATCACACACTGAGGCACATTCAGAATTCGAGACGTTTCGGTTTGTTATCGACCGGATTCCATCATTCCAATAATTCATCCCTTCAAAAACATGTCTAGTTTGCATCTTTGTGACATCTTTCATCCTTTTTTATTGTTAACAACGCCCCGTACCAATTGCAAAATTCTGCCTCAACTGGCCATGTCGCTCGAGGCCGTTTTATACTCGTTGCGACGTGTGCCGGTGCTTTGCACATGTCGACGTCGACTAAACTGTTTTGCATATGCACAATGCTTTACCTTCGTCCCACGATTATCCACAACTGATTGTGAACAATTGTATCCATATTAACTCCTAATTTTTCGCATTTTACGAATTATGTTTAACTTTTGGAAATGAATATACACTATACAAACTGTGGAATATCATATTGTTTTGCACTGGGTAGGGAAGGTCAGTTGATTGTATCTATTGAGCATACTACTCGGTTAAATTTTTACACATTCGTAGTTTCGGGTTGGTCGTGTGGTCTGGGCTTTCTACATTCCATTCGTAGAATCCTAGCCTATTTCCTTTTATTATTTTCAAAACTCTAGTTAAAGGTGCCTGGCCATTTGAAAAAAAAAAGTTGGTTTGTGTAATACAACTCGTGGACTATGCCGTACAGTTTAAAAATGGCCCATTATTCCATTTTTACTTTCCTTACATACATAATGTATAAGGAAAGTATTGTGACGGGGTCGAAAATTCGAATTCGAGTTTTCGACGGGAGAGCACGTTTCAAGCATCCCTGATCACGAATCAAACATTTTTGAAGTGATGTGTGTGTGTGTGTGTGAAAGTATATGTGTATGTGTGTGTGTGTGAAAGTATGTGTGTGTGTCAGTGAGTCTTTGGAGACAATATCTCACGAACAAATAGAGCGATTCGAATGAAATTTGGTACAAAAATCACAATCCGTGAATACTGGAAGCCTATTGTTTTTAAACGTAATCGAGCATTCAGAACCCCCTAAATTTTCGAGTGAAATTTTGAAAAAATCATCAAAATCAAAACCTTTAATAAAGTTACGCAAATGGACATGTCTTATGTAATTTTCCCTTAACATAAACTTTACCCCTTAACATAACTTAACTTAACTTAAACTTTAGAACGCTAGCATGAACCGTTCCCGAGATATTGCATATTTTTAAAATAAATTTATCAAGAAATCCCATAAATTAAAAATATATATATATTAACTGTTGAGAAACATGTTCTCTTTTCATATGTAATATCATGCGATAAATTTGGTGGCATCATTCTCGTGGATCTAGCGCGTTCCATTCATGAGAAAAGATACTTTGAGTAATAATTTTGTATTTGAAGACCAATACTTATTTATTTGCTATGAGAATAACTTATTTCTCCGTCCATAACGCTTGGCGAGATTTTGGCGACGAAATTGGCAGAATGTCGCCAACTTGGCGAATTTTTTAAATGTTTCCAAATTAGTGGAAATCTCGCCAAATGGATAAAAATGACACTAAATCAATGAAAATGACGGCTAATTGGCGAAAATTCAATATCTTGGAAAGAATATAAATATCTACTATAAGAAAAACTTATTTTTTTATTGTAAATGTAGTAAATGTATTGCATTATATAAGGAAAGTCATGTGTTGCCCACATCAGATTTTTTTTCTGTAAAAGTAAATTCATTGCATTATATAAGGAAAGTCATGTGGTGCCCACATCAGATTTTTTCAAATACCGTAGGGCAGATCAATTGCTGGCCCGTTTTGATTTATGTAACTTGGACACAATGCTTGGTATACCTTCAGGGAATCCGCCTACTTATATATGTGTCCTAAAATCTTGTGATGACAGCTCGTTCTAAGAGTATATAATTCTATATCACATGATAGTAAATAAAGTACAAAAACTTAGAGAAAACCATGTTGGTTAATCACCCAGTTAGAATCTTCACGATACAGATCATATAACTTTGAATTTCATGTATGAACAATTTTGTAACAATGAGATTTAATCTACATAAATAAAACTTATAGTAATTGGGAAACAGTACTTCAGGGAGAGCTGTTTTGGTCTGATTTTCATAAGCATCATACAAATAATCAATTAACTGGAGTTGTTGCTCAACTCGGGTTTCTTACACCAGAATCCATTTTTAGTAGCTTTTCTTTTTCAAATTTTACAATAAAATTTTTGAAAAATCGGTAACATGGGTTCAAATGATTACAACTATAGCGAGTTACCATTCACTTTAAAGGGCTTAAAAAAATTTTCGAATGATACTATACTTGACAATGTACCCTTTGAGGGGAAGGGACTTGTCTCCCCCCGAGAGGGCTATTGACGTCACTAATAAAAGAATTGTATCTCGTGTATTTTTCACAGCAATGACAGAAACTATTAAGTTTCGTGATCATTCAGCCATAAATAAATCCTTATATAATTATGTCACATTTTGTCCTATGCAACCGTATTAAAAAAAAATCTGATGTGGGCAACACATGACTTTCCTTATATAATGTAATGAATTTACTACTTTTACAGTAAAAAAATAGGTTTTTCTTATAGTAGATACTAATATTCTTTCCAAGATATTGAATTTTCGACAATTAGTCATCATTTTCATTAATTTAGCGTCATTTTTATCCATTTGGCGAGATTTTCGTTAATTTGGCAACATTTCCAAAAGTCGCCAAGTTGGCGACATTCCGCCAAATTCGTCGCCAAAATCTCGCCAAGCGTTATGGACGAAGAAATAAGTTGTTCTTACAGCAGATAAATGACTATTGGCGTTCAAATACAAAAGTATTACTCAAAGTATCTTTTTTCATGAATGGAACGAGATAGATACACGAGAATGATGTCACCTAATTTATCGCATGGTATTACATATGAAAAGTGAACATGTTTCTCAATAGGAAATATTTTTTTTTTATTTTATATGACTTTTTGATAATTTTTTTGAAAAATGTGCAATATGTAGAGAACGGCTCATGTTAGCGTTCTAAAATTTATGTCAATCGTTTTCTAATGAAAAATTACTTAAGAAATGTCTATTTGCGTAACTTTATTAGTGGTTTTGATTTTTTGACGATTTTTTCAAAATTTTATTCGAAAATTTAGGAGGGTTTTGAACATTCGATTGCGCATAAAAACAATAGGCTTCCAGTGTTTACGGATTGTGATTTTTGTACCAAATTTGGTTCGAATCGGTCCATTCGTTCGTCAGTTATCGTCTCCACAGACTCACTGACACACACACATACTTTCACACACACACACACACACACACACACACATACACACACACAGACATCACTTCAAAAATGTTTGATTCGTGATCAGGGATGCTTGAAACGTGCTCTCCCGTCGAAAACTCGATTTCGAATTTTCGACCCCGTCACAATACTTTCCTTATACATTATGTATATAAGGAAAGTAATATACATTATGTATATAAGGAAAGTAAAAATCTGATGTTGTCAACACATGACTTTTCTTATATAATACAATGAATTTACTACTTTTACAGTTTAAAAAATGTTATTCTTATAGTAGATACTTATATTCTTTCAAAGATATTGAATTTTCTTGAATTAGTCGTCATTTTCATTGATTTGCGTCAATTTTATCCATTTAGCGAGATTTTCGTTAATTTGGCAACATTTTAAAATGTCGCCATGTTGGCGATATTCCGCTAAATTCTTCGCCAAAATCTCGCTAAGCGTCATGGACGGAGAAATAAGTTTTTCTTACAGCAGAAAAATGACTATTGACGTTCAAATACGAAAGTATAACTCAAAGTATCTTTTCTCGTGAATGGAATTCCATGATTCCGTTAGATCCATGAGAATGATGTCACCAAATTTATCACATATTACATGTGAAAAGTGACCATGTTTCTTAACAGTTAATTTTTTTTTTAATTTATGGGACTTTTTGATAAATTTATTTGAAAAATGTGCAATATATCGAGAACGGTTCATTCTAGCTTTCTAAAATTTATGTCAATCGTTTTCTAAGGAAAAATTACATTAGAAATGTCTATTTGCGTAACTTTATGAAAGGTTTTGATTTTTTGATG
The DNA here is from genome assembly GCA_951213105.1 of Amaurobius ferox. Lineage (NCBI taxonomy): Eukaryota > Metazoa > Arthropoda > Arachnida > Araneae > Amaurobiidae > Amaurobius > Amaurobius ferox. Next base: position 80,024,083 of record OX578155.1, on the reverse strand, counting down.
ATTTTTTTAAAATTTCACTCGAAAATTTAAGAGGGTTCTGAACATTCGATTATGTTTTAAAACAATAGACTTCCAGTATTCATGGATTGTGATTTTTGTACCAAATTTCATGCAAATCGCTTCATTCGTTCGTGAGCGCACACACACACAGACATCACCTCAAAAATGTTCGATTCGTGATCAGGGATGCTTGAAACGTGCTCTCCCGTCGAAAACTCGAATTCGAATTTTCGACCCCGTCACAATACTTTCCGTATACATTATATATATAAGGAATGTAAATATAAAATTTCAAAGTTTCCATGTGAATTATCTAGCTCTTAATTTTTATATAACAAGGTTGGATAAAGGGATGGATAAAGGGTTTTTTATAACAATGTTGGACAAGGTTGTAAGTTTTTACAACACATTTCTAGTCTTATTCCTATCAATGATCGTTTACCTTTTAAATCTAGCTGCCCTTACCATCCTAAAATTTTCCGTCCTCTTATCAATTTTTGTACCGAATTTTATTTTAAACCCGCTCATTCAACTCTTACTACTTTATTTAATCGTTTTCGTACTGATAAATTTAGGGATAATGTTAACTTTAAAAATCTCGCTGGGGTGTATGTTGTATACCTTCTTTCTCCAGATAATGTCTATAAATTTTATAACGGCAGTACTAAACGTGCGATTGGCAACCGTTTGTCTGAACATGCAAGAGACATAAAAATTGGTAAGCAAACGTCTGCCCTTGCTCAATTAGTGAATAAAGATAATTTTCGCCCCCTTTTTGAAAATTCGTTTCTTTTGTTTAGCTGTAATAACCCTCGTTCTATCTTACTTTATCTCTTTTCATTTATCTATATCCTTCTTCTATTTGTAATTTTGATCCTGTTCAGGTAGGTCTTAAGCTATGCTTGGCGACTCTTTCTCGATTCAGTGCAAGTTAAACCTTTACTCAATAATAATTTATAATATTGTTCTAAAATATTTAATACCTTTAAACAGTTTTTTATGATATTTATCTTTGAGCTATGTATATATATTGTATAATTTATATCTGTTTTATAATGCACCATTTTGTACGGTTGACAGTTTCTAAGATATGCGAATTTCGCTTAACTGCGGTGGATTGTATTTAAGCATGTTGGTATCTGTTTTTAATTATATCGTTGATGATGAACATGAGTATATTCGAAAGCGCTTTGGCTGTATTTGATATACGCGTGTAGGATGATTGACTAAAAAAGTGACCTTTGGATCTGGTTTTAAGATGTTTCATTTGCTTAGTTGATTTAACATACAACTATGCCTACCTACCACGACGGGTTAAATGGCTCTTTTTAAAGTTTCCTCTCAAAATCTCTTGCATACAACGCTATCACATCGCCATTTGACTTCACGACTTTTATTATAATTTACATCCATTGTATTTTTCAATATTACTTTTCTCTTGTTTAAATTTTTACTGAGAAGTACTTGCAACTGGACCTACCTACCACGACAGGTCAAATGACTCTTTTTGAACTTTCTAGTAAATTTTCTTACATAGAACTCTATCACGTCACCATTTGACTTTACGACTTTTATAAATATTTACATCCAATGTATTTTTCAATATTTGTTTTTCTCTTGCTTAATTTTCTACCGAGAAATATATGCAACTGGACCTACCCACAGCAGCAGGACATTTGACTCGTGAAATAGATTGTGATGAAATCATTTTTGCTATTACATCAGAATTTTGCTGAACATGAATAAAGTTTGCATATTGTTTATTTCTAAATTCAGGAATAAGTGGAGATTTTGTTCTCTTATGTTTATCATTTTTTGTAATTGAATAATAAACAAATAGGAACCGTTATTTGGAGAAAATTGTTTTATGTACCCACCAAATTGTACTAAATGGTTTTTTATTGCCATGCATACATCGTAAAATATATGACCTTTTGAACACTGGGCATTTGAACGTCTGTGCTAGAAATAGGTATACATTAAATATCGGTAGGTTTAGTCACAGACTAATATATACAGACGTTTCAGTCGCTACCGCAGCGCCGCTCACCGCCAACCAAAATAAAATCCACTATCAAGGTTGGTACGCTTGTCTATGATTTGTACGGTTTTTTTCCACGGACTGTAGTTTTCGCCAAGACATTCTGTTAATATAACCATATTTGGCACTGAACGAAACGCTTAGAACTTTGTTCTATCATCGCATGTTTACAAGTGGAAAACATTTTCGCTGCTATTTTGGATTTTATAATCAATTATTTTATTTTTTTATGCATTTTTCAAGAAATGCATTACGAAAAGAAAACGGATTACGTTTACAAGGAATGTAATTTATTTTTATCTAAATAAAAAGATTATTTGTTATCAATTCTATATTTCATCCTATGCACGTGTTCATCATAAGAAATTGCTGCAGTATTATCACTACCGACTAGACTAAATTCTAAGAAGCAGTGGCATTATTAGTTAAAACACCTTTTCCGCATTTATATAAAATGTATTGAACTTGATATTTGGATAGCTTTTTCTAGAGCTAATTAAGTTGAATATGATATTGAATATGTATATATTTTACATGATTTTTACTAACTGACGTAATGTGGAAAATAGCCTCTCCCCCCTCCGCTTTGTTATTAACGATTGAATTCGACACCTTTGATAGTGCATTTCTGTAAATTTGTTATTTATTATAAGAATATTAGTGTATATAAAAAAATTATATTAACAGCATCGCAGAATAAATTAAGAACTAATCACTTTAACAATCAACACGCTAGTATACTTTTTAGGCTGAAAATATTATATAATATTTCAGTCTTTTGGGTATGTTAGCTTGTAATTTTTGGTGTTTAATGATTTACAGTGATGAAATACGTCAATTTTTTATTTAGTTTATGATTACATGAATTAAATATATATCAATGTTTATTTATATAAATTTACTTAAACTAATAAATATATTACAGATAAAAATATTTTTAAATGCTGATCATATTTATAGTTTAAAAAATTATAAAAGTACATCTCGTAAATTTTTTTTGGTCGCATTAACATGAAATCGATAATCAAGCGATAGTCGCCAAATCTAGTAATCGAGCTTTTTTACTTCATAGCTGCGATGGTTGGCTACCCAAACGCTAGTGTCTATGCGAAATCCCATGTTTAGGATGTTGCTATGGGTTTCTATGGGAGTGAAACTTACTTCTAAATATAGTACCCTTATTCCCCGATTTACACGGCACTTGTTTTACACGATTTCTCTTTTACACGGTTTATAAATTAACAGATTTCAAAAAATTGATAAAAATGTATATTCCGCTCCATATACGTCTATACAAAGATTTGATGACATTTTTAAATTTTATTCCTTTGGTAACACTGATGAAAACAACAGGGGATTCCCGGTGTTGCAAAATATATACATTTAGGGAAATCCCCGTAATGGGGGATCCCCGTATAGAGAATTCCCGTATGTATTTCACAACAATAAAGCTATCTGGTTCATGCAAGTACATAGTGCAGAAACGTTTTAGCAGCAAAGCTTATATTATTGTGCGTTTATCTTTTGAACTGGTGATTTTCAACATTTATAGTTTTTCTTGCATTTTTATAGTTTGCGTAAATTTGTTAAGGTTCTATAATATCAAAGGATTTGAAGAAAAATCAAATGAAAAGAAAAATTATTTCTTTAGAAACAAAAATTCAAATGTTAGACCATCTACGTAATAGAGAATGAGTAACGGATGTTGCTAAATTTTACTCCATGAATCAAGCCACAATAAGGACAATAAGAAAAAATGAAGACTCCATTAGAAAAAGTGTAGCAGCTGGAACCTGCAGCAGCATGAGTACGACTTCATATGTTAGAGATGTTACAATGGAAAATATGGAAAAAGCCTTAGTGATATGGATAGAAGACCAAACTCAAAAGCGAATCCCGATCGATACCAATGCTGTTACAAATAAAGCTTTGAAGATTTATCAATCACTTAAGAATCAGTCACCGTCGAATTCGTCCGATGAAAAGAAGGTATCTTTTTCCGCAAGCCATGGGTGGTTCGAGAGATTCAAACAAAGACATTCTTTACATAATCTGAGAATGAAAGGTGAAAGTGCATTTGCTGATTCGGATGCGGCACAACAATATCCGGCAAAACTTGCTAAAATCATTGCCGCTAACTCCTACACTTCTGATCAGGTTTTCAATGCTGACGAGTCCGGATTACCCTCTTCTGACTTCTTTTCCTTTTCGCCTGAAGTTTAAAGGGAGGATTCTTTTTCCTCTCCTGAGCACTTCACTAACCCCCGTCTTTGAGTCTGGATTATTCTGGAAAAAAATGCCGGAAAGAACATTTATAGCCAAAGCTCACAAATTAGCTAGTGGTCATAAAGTAACAAAAAGTCGAATAACAGTTCTTTTCTGTTGCGATGCTTCTGGCGATTATATGATGAAACCATTGGTGATTAACAAATCAAAATCACCACGATCATTCAAAGGAATAAATATCAAAAACCTTCCCGCCTATTGGTTGGCTAATAGAAAAGCATGGGTCACTGCCATAGCTTTCAATGAATGGTTCCATAACTTCTTTGTTCCAGATATCAAAAATTATTTAACTAAAAAGGGATTGCTTTTTAAGGCTCTTCTATTAATTGATAATGCACCAGGTCATCCTCCAGATTTACAACACGAAAATGTAAATGTTGTTTTTTTACCAAAGAATACAACTTCCTTATTACAGCCGTTAGATCAAGGGATAATTTCGACTTTTAAAGCACTGTACATCAAGCAAACTTTCAGGTATATCTTAGAACAAATGGAGAATGATGAATCTCTTACTCTGATGGATGCTTGGAAGAAATTTACAATTTTAGATTATGTTCAACGCCTGCTGGAAAGAAATATGACCGGATGTTGTTGAAAGTGGAAATGATAAATCACCAAGAGAGCATGAAAATTCTCAGATCACTGAGTTAGTTGGTCCATACTATAGGAGGAGAAGATTTTGAAGATTTAGCTCAGGCAGATATTAAAGAAATAATGACTGATGAAGAATTGAATGAAGATGATTTAATTAACATGATTCGTGAAACAAACAAACATGATGAAGACAATGATTCTGATGAAGAGCAATCTGAACCAGTTGCGTTAACAGCAAGAATCATAAGCGTAGGACTTGATTTCGGTAGAAAATTGGGCAAGCATTTCTTACAATATGACACAAATGTTGATCGAGCTCTCCGATTCCAGCGAAACCTTCGTAAATGCTTAAATCAATATGAAGAGGTCTATAAAGATTTAGCAAAAAGACCTACGCAATTGTTAATTACCGATTTCATGACAAAGTCTTGTCAACCCGAGATCTTGCCTAATTCGTCAACCATTGAGCCAGAATCGCATCCAGAAAGCTCAAGTGATGAAAGTGACATCATACCTATCAGAAAGAAAAGACTGATAGTACATGAAAGTGACGACAGTGGTTAAACTTATAATTAATTTTTAAGGGTCTTTTTGTTCTTTGTTCCTAATGTAAAATAAATTAAATATGTTGTATTACTACATTCATATGTTTGTTGTTTTATAAACTAATTATAATTTTAAGTTTTCTAAGATGTCTTACTTTTATTTTACTTAAATAAATGACTGAATCATGCACATTTTGGGGTTATTTTCGTTTTACATGATTTTACTTAGCAAAATCCAAGATTTCAATTTACACGGCTTTGTGAAGAACCCATCTTCCGTGTAAATCAGGTGACAGGTGTATTCTGAGGATTTAGTATTAATAGTGTTACGGTATAAACAGTATGCTAATATTCCCGAAATATTAGAGGTTGTAAACCTCTGTTCTAGCATAGATGAAGTAGAAAAAAATGATACTTAGTAATAAAAGAAAAAAAAAAAAAAAAAAAAAAAATTTTTAAAATAATATATTTTAAATCTTTTTCTGGTATATATCGATTTTAGTTCATGTTTCTTCTCGAATTATTTTTATTCCCCATTTAAATTATGGCTCTAACATGGTATATCAAAAAGATGGTTCTGGCTTTATTTATCTACCTATTACAGATATATGTAACAAAAGTTGAACAAAAAATTCAAACTAAGGACATGAATCAGTACAGTTCGATCCTCATGGAGGGATTGCGGTAGTATATTCATACAAATTAAAAATCTAACTTTATACACTTACCTTGTAGAGTAAAAGTTTCATTTAGTACAACTTCGGACTCTTAAGGACACATGGTATCTCCTATGCATTTTCCTTTATTTTTCATGTTAGAATGAAATAATATTTTTTTTATGTAGTAAATTAAATAAAAAATTAATTCTAGAGGAAAAAAATCATTTTCGACTGCCAGTTTAAGAAAAATTTAAATTTTTTGAACTTGTTTTAATGTTTTTAAAATCGCTACTCCTTTTTTAATTTTCAATATTTTGACTCCATTTTTCTTCTCAACATTAATGAAATAATACTAAACAAAATTAGGTATCGATTTTTAAATCAAGTATATATTAAATATGATATAATTTTTTTTATCTGAAACGTATAAAAAATTGCCAAAATTTTAAAATTTTGAGATTTATTATTTTTTAAATATAACTATAGCACTCAATGACTAATCCATACCCACTTTTATTCCACAAATAACTAAAAGTTCTTACAAAAAATTTCACAGCTGCATCTTAAATAGAAAAAAAGCCTTAGCATTTTTAATACACTACAACACAGAAAAAATGAAAGCCGTGAAAAAGTCATTTAAAGTTTTCACTGTGCTAAAGGGAGGTGCGTCGACTCGGTGGGAGGAGCCAAACTGTGTACGTCATTAAAGTTTCTGTTCTTGCTACGGAGAGTTAGGTGTCAAAACACAATTCGTATCACACCTCCATACTTAAAAAAAAATAGGTACTTACATCATCGACATTTTAAAAGTACCTGTTTTATAAGAAAGACCTTTTTTTAAATTTGGCTTTGTGTTGTCGCATTCCAACAATTTTCATTTTCTTTTATGCTAATGCATAAACTGTGGTTTTCTTTCTATTTCTGAAATACGTTCCTCGATAGTCTTTGTATATGGCCAAAGTTTTCATGATGTACTCAGTTGAAAATTGTTATCTGCTTGAAAACCTTGGAAAGCTTTCAAAATCAAACAAAAGCAAAGCTAGAACTGGTTAAGGTTAAAATGAAATTATTTCACCTCACTTACTTTTTTTACTTCACTTCAAAACATTTATTACTGGCGGAAAAAATGGGTAAAAATAGAATTAATCAAATTTTTGTGAGGATCTATTGAGGATTGATTTCCGGCAAACTCGGCCACGCCCACTTCGGTGTACCTTCAATTTCCACCTTGCATCAGAAAAATGTTACTTTTTTTGGTAGCACAAGTATAACTTTTTAAATAATGCAGATACAGGTCTAATATTTTGCATATACTTGGAAAGGTAGTAGTTTTAATTTGACGTAATAATAAAAAGAAAAAATCTGGTGTGGGCAACACATGACTTTCCTTATGTAATGCAATGGATATACTACTTCTACAGTTAAATGATAGGTTTTTCTTATAGTAGATACTTATATGCTTTCCAGAATGTTGAATTTTGATCAAATAATTGTCATTTTCATTGATTTAGCGTCATTCTTATCCACTTGGCTATATTTCCGTGAATTTGATAACATTTAAGAAAGTTGTCAAGTTGGCGACATTTCACCAAATTCGTCGCCAAAATCTCGCCAAGCATTATGGGCAAAGAAATATCTTATTCTTACAGCAGATACATGACTATTGGCGTTCAAATACAAAAGTATTATTCAAAGTATCTTTTTACATGAATGGAACGAGCTAGATCCACGAGAATGTTATCACTAAATTTATCACATGGTATTACATATAAAATGAGAACATGTTTCTCAATAGGAAATATTGTTTTTTATTTTCTGACTTTTTGATAATTTTTTGAAAAATGTGCAATATCTCGAGAACGATCCATGTTAGGGTTTAAAATTTATGTCAATCGTTTCCTAATGAAACATTACATAAAAAATGTCTATTTGCGTAACTTTATTAGCGGTCTTGATTTTTTGACGATTTTTCCAAAATTTCACTCGAAAATTTAGGGGGGTTCTGAACATTCGATTGCACACAAAAGTAATAGGCTTCCAGTGTTTACAGAGTGTGATTTTTGAACCAAATGTCGTTCGAATCGGTCGATTCGTTCGTCAGTTATCGTCTCCACAGGCTCACTGACACACACACACTTACTTTCACACAAATACACACACGCACACACACACATACACAGCCATCACTTCAAAAATATTTGATTCGTGATCAGGGTGCTTGAAACGTGCTTTCCCGTCGAAAACTCGAATTCGAATTTTCGACCCCGTCACAATACTTTTCTTATATGTTATGTATATAAGGAAAGTAAAAAATTGGTTATTTTGATCATAATTGAGGTACCGTGTCCCACTCATCGAGGTAGTATATAATGGAGAGAGCTTAAGGGTTGCAATCGGTGCCAAAGATAAAGGGAGTTGTAGTCAGGACGAATTTCCTGAGAACCTGTTTTCTTCCGACTGTGACCCTGTACATTTCAATGGCGATTTCTGACCGAGAGCGTGTTTGAGAAATATAAATAGTAAAATAATGGTTGTGTACTGTTGTGCTTACGGCTGCAAGGAAAAGCATGTAAAAGGAGGACTTTACTCTTTCCATGGGTAAGTTTTTTTTTTCATTATATATCTTACAAATATAGTTAAGAAGTCATTTTGCTAGATTTTAGCGTGGTGCATTTCATTTGGCTATTCATTTTATTGCTTTTAATGCTATATTATTAGAAGTTTTGCTCTATTTTTGGTGTTTGTGATATTGCAGAAGACTTATAATATCATTCTAACACTTTAAAAAAACATTCGGAGTACTTTTGTGATAGTTATAGAGCTATTTTCGGTATCCTCGTATGTTTTCCCTTCGAGGTAGAACTTGGCGATGTTTGGCGACGTTTGGCAAGATTGGGTGGCTAGGGAAGAAACATACGATGTTTAGATAATGAGCGTAAAGACGTGTTGTATGATAAAATTTTACTTTCAAAATAAAATATAATAGTTTACATTCATTGAAAATGTCAGTTAGATTTTACATCACAATTTTTCAGTGCATTTTATATAAAGATATATGATCTGAAATATGAGCATGATCTCATTTCTAGTTCAGAGTAAATTGTACTTAATAAGTCGATATTATTAATCTTATCCTTGAGATTGACCCCCCCCCCCCTCACCCTCTCCGCATACATTCTATAGATGCCGATGTTGGTTAGAATTAATTTCATATAAACATCTCGATTGTTCACAAATTAAATATAAAAGGATATATCATCAAACTCCCAGTGTTTTCAAAAAGTATTTTGGTATTACACTCTTGTTTAGTTTTCGAGAAAGAAATATGCCTTGCCCAAAGAAATATTTGAATCACCGACTTCTTGATCACGCGTTAGCAATCTATTAAATGAGAAATCTTAACTCTAAAAGAACGTTACATTCTCCTCATCATAATTTAAGTAATAGGCTTTATGATCTAGAAACAGCTCTACCAATATAAATATTTTTATTTACATCATGTTTTATGCACGAAAGTCGTGTTTCAGAGTATTTTAAGTGCGACTAATATAAATTGAAGTCCAAATTATTATAATTACAGAAATTTGACGAAAATAAAGCTATTGGGACACCTAGCTTAGGTGTGTACCGGCCATTCATTTTGTTGCTCTAAGTCCTCGGATGAGTCGGTTGGTCTGGGCTTTCGACCTAGCTTAGGTGATTCAAAAGTAAAGGTCATTAAAACTTAAAATTCTGCACATAGCTTTAATTATAATTTTGGTCCTAATGCTCTAGTTGTTTTTAAAATTTTAGAAATTATTTTTGGATAGATTGTGCTTTAATTTTTCCTATAAGTTTTTAATATTTAATATAATTGTACAACATTTGATATTTTTAGCCATATTAAATTAGCCCACTGCAATTGTGCTTACGGTCTTTTTAAATCTGGATGCAAATATCACAATATTTATTTAAAGCATTTTTCAAACGAATTATTAGCAACCAAATCTCCGAAACTATTATAATGAAATACAAATTTTCTATTTTGTGCCATACTATATTATAATCTTATTTATTTCCTAATACTTTATAGAAAAACATTTTTAAACAATTTCCGAATTCTATATGCATTAAACATGCAAGAACCTTCCGAACACGTTTTGAAAATTTAAGAATCATAGCTGTTTCAATATCTGAGCCCCTATTTATGAATTTAGGCATAATTTTATATTTTATTCTAAAATGTCATTTTATAAACAAAAAAGAAATTGCAAATAAAGTTAAATATTTTATTATTGCAAATATTACATTGTTTTATATTTGACGGTACACATACAATATATTAAAATAAATTAGATGTAAAAATGACTCAGTCGTATTACGCCTCAAAGCAGATAATGCTAACATAACTTTCAGAGATAAAGTTTATTTGGATAAAAGTGGAGAATTCTACATTTTAAGCAAGCATGCACACAATTTTTTCATATACTTTATAATTGTTTTTAAATATATTATACATATTCTTCAATTTGTATACTTGTAATATATTTCATATCATATTTTATTTGTAATTGCTTTGTAGTTCAAGTTGTTTTACAAAATTGACTTCATTAACAAAATTATTCTTTAGTAATAAAATTTTTTGGTAATAAAAACATTCTAATCCTATTTCGTATTTTTCTTCATACATATTTTTTAAAATCTTATAACGTATAACACGTGTAATAACTTCCCATTCATCCTCGACTTTAATAGAAGTTAAAAAAAAACAGAAGGTACACTACACAGTTTAGGCGATAAATCGCCAAATCATGAAAGTCCTTCTCCTCCTCGTCCTTACTACACCTTCTCTGTGTTTGTCCATGCTACTAGCATGGGGAAGACAGGACCGCACTCCCTCCATATACTAACTCGTTGGTCCCACTCAATTTACTTACTCTTTTAAATTGAAAGAAAAAACATTGAAATTCTTAAATAACAGAATTTTTTTAAGATATTAGCATTTAAATACCAGCCTCTTGATTAAGTAATCCTTTAGTTGTTTAGAAGTATAAAATTAATAAACGTTTTTGAATGCATTCTATTTAAATTAGCCATTAATCCTGTATAACGACTGCTTACAGTCGGTGGGGAGAAACTTTTGTAGTGAAATCGATTGTTTTGGGTCTGTCTGCTATATTCGACGTTAACTCACCTTATACACAACATTTTCTGACATTTTCAAATACAAGGTCATTGAAGTCAGATGATGCTGTGTATGACTTTTTGATTGGCAATTGAATTCTTACTCAATGATAAAGAACACCAAATCCACAAAATTACCTTTTTTGCGCTTCTAATGCTTAAGTCAATATAATTATTTTCCTCTTGGTTTTTATTATTTAAAACTATTTATACAGTTCGAGTAAAACTCGCTTTCTATACCCGTGTACAGATTATTAACATAAGTTAATACAGTAACTGCTCTTTGTAAATTACAGCAATATTTTATCCTGACTCTACTTTAGTGTGAAAGCCCCAGGCCGTCCGGCTCGTCCAGAGGACTTGGAGCAACAGAATGTCTACTTTAGTGTATCGTTCTACGAACTCAAGACATATTTATACAATTTTGTAAAAGGATGTATAGTTTATCAGGACAATTTCATTTTCGAATTTTCTGTCCGTTATTCTATACTTATGATAGTTGAGGCAGCGGAGTCGCCAATGGGGTTATTTGAGGGTTATAAACATTCCCAGGAACCCATTGGGCCCTATTGAAGTTTGGATAAATGATATTTGGAGAAATTCTAACAAAATATTTGGTTAGCAAAAACACTACTTTGTTTAGGATGGAGTGCATGTGATTTATCTATGTGGGATAGGAAACATTACACGACAAATGCGATGAATTACATAAAACGATTTAACTAAATTAATACAGTCGAGTGTCGTACAGGACAGAGCACCAGGCGCGAAGCGCCTTTAATCTCCGGTTTCAATATGTGGTTCTTATCGTCAAACTGTGATATTAATTCAGTGACCCTAATTGGAGGTTCGAGGTTTTTATTTACTACTTTTAATTATTTGTCCTAGCTCCTAGTGTGGCAGTTTGTTGCACATTTAGAGTTTAAGCAGTTTGGGGGGTTGATGCAGATCTAAGGATTATCTAGCATTTTGGCAGCTTAGAGTTTTGAACATTAGTCGCGAGTTTTATTTAATATCAGATGTTTGAGGTGGGATTTTTAATTCCGATTATCGATGTTTAGAAGAGCGCGGGGTCTCTTACGGGATTTGGCCTTGCGATGATCATTGTCATGCAGATTGAATAACAGTTCATTTGGAACGGATGGCAAATTTCTGTAAAATTTAAGCGCTAGATTTTTAATTTGGGCTCTAAGAGTTTTTATTTTGAAGTCATTCCTAATTACCGAGTTTCTTAAGTACCTGGGAGCTTTCCTGATAATCCGTAGGATTTTGTTTTGTTTTGTCTCTAGGAGGTCTATTGTAGTTTTACAGGCATATCCCCATACGGGTGCTGCATACAGCATTCCCGGGCGGATGACCGATATATAAATTAGCAGTTTGTTTTGATGACTGAGATTTCCGTTTCCTATCATTGGGTACAAGGCTCCTGTAGTTAAAAACGCCTTTTTGATTAAGTTCGTTACGTGCTGTTTCCAGGTTAGTTGGGAATCTATCGTTACACCTAGGTATTTAGTCGATTTTTCCGCGCGTGAGGCATGATTGTTTATATACAGTGGCGGCGGCGGTTTGTTTTTCCTCGAGAAATAAATCCAATGACATTTATTGGGGTTTAATTTTATTCGCCATTTCTCCAGCCAGGTTTGGAGTATGTCTAAGTGTTGTTGTAGCTGTCTGTGCATTACTGAGACATAAGGTTGTTTTGCAAGTATCGCACTGTCATCTGCATAGAGTGCCAGCTCTGTGTTTGGAGTCCTGGGGATGTCGTTCAGGTATTTGTTAAAGAGTGTCGGGCCCAGGATAGAACCTTGCGGTACACTACTTTACATGAGCTTGGGTGTAGATAAGTTACCTCCTACTCTGACTTGAAAGTGTCTGTTATTTAAGTATGAGATTAAAAGTTTGACAAGAGAGTCAGGGACTTTTAAGGTGATCAATTTGTACGCTAATCCACAGTTCCACACTTTATCAAAGGCTTTTTGTATGTCCAGAAAAATCGCAGCTGTGGGTGTCTTGTTATTGAGACCAGAAGATATGTACTCTACCACTCTCAGCAATTGATGAGTGGTGGAGTGCTTTGGCCGAAATCCAAACTGCTCCGGAATGATAATGTCATTCTCACTAAGGTGCGTGCTCAGTTTCTTAAGAATTATTTTCTCAGTAATTTTACTAAGTGTCGGTAGCAAGCTAATTGGTTAGTAGTTGGCTGGAATTGTGGCATCCTCACCTGGCTTAGGGATTGTTATGATTATCGCTTCCTTCCATTCTTTGGGAAAGTAGTTTAGTTTTAATATTTTATTTACTAAGATAGTCAAGTAACATATTACGTTTAGGGGTAGGTTTTTTACCGCAATATGTCTGATTTTGTCGTGCCCTGGGCTTTTACGGTTTTTGATAATTTCTACTATTTCCTGCGGGGTGGCTGGGTTAATCTCAGCCGTTACCGGGGAATTCCTGAAATTATTTAAGGTTTGTCTCACCATTCTTAGGGTGTCCTGACACATTAGGTCGTGGTTTGGTTGGAATTGTTTTTCATAATGGCTTGCGAGCGCCTTGGCTTTTTCCTCGTCTGAGTACGCGATTTTGGCGCCGTCAGTTAGAGGCGGGAGCTTAATTTGAGGTTTCCTGAGTCTTTTTGCGAATTGCCAGAGCGATACGTCTTCTGGGCTAAGGGATTCGATTAGTTCTTTATACTGTTGCTGCTTTTCTGCGACAATTTTTTCCCTGACTTTGCACGTGAGTCTGTTAAGCTCCCTTTTAGGGACGGGGTCTCTGTTAGCCTGCCATGTCTTACGTATTCTATTTCTTTGCCTGACTAATTGTTTGACATGGTGGGAAAGTGTGGGCATTTTTGGAGACTCACGATGTGTTGTGGCAGAGGCAATTGCTCTCTTGATTTCTGTTTGAGTGTGTGCGTGGAAGAGTCAATATCCGCCGTGCTCATTATGTTAGGTACTGCTAAGTGCGGCTCGAAGAGTGCTCTTTTGAATATTTCCCAGTTGACCCTCTCTTGTCCCAAAGAGGCTGGAAGAGGTGTGTTCAGATCTCTAAATTAATACGCATTACTGTTCTACCAGTTCTACTAGAAATTAATCAAAATATTATGGGTAGGCAAAGCATTATGTTTATTAGGACAGATAAGCAATATATGTTCCAAGTATAACTAGCGTCTCCACACAGCTTTGGCTGACTGCCGTAGAATGCGTTGGGCTTAACTAAATATTTTGCAGAAAAAAGAGAGATTGCCATATTTGTCATTTAATGATCAGTGATCGTGGATTATTATTATATCCCCGAAATTGAAGATTAACATGCTGCATAAAGGAGACCTATTTCGTCTTTATCTACAAAAAGTATCTTTAACATATGTTATTCAAGATTATATGTTTTTATTAAAAATTTCCAATAACTGAATTATTCTTTAAAATTCTAAATTTAAATTATGTTAATTTATATATTATTTCTCTATTATTTTTATTTTTATTCAGTGTGTACAATGTATAAGTTTGTGATATGTAGTTTTATCTGTTTGTTAACGGCGGATATGAGATAAAATCCGTAAACATTTAACTGTCGAATTTTAATGTAACTATTCGTTTTGATCATTCCTGATTACGAACTGACGACATTTTCCATTTGTGTGCATACAGGGTATTTTCCGAACAAATTGAGCAATTCGAATGAAAATTCGTAGAATTGTTTCAATCCGTAAGGGGCCTAATACCTGTAAGGGGCCGACTGATTTTCGAAAATTTATCTATATTTAACCTCAAATTTTACTAGTCCGCAGGTATCAGAGTATCTCTTGACAGCATTAACCGATTTTCATTAAATTTTGTTTAAAAATCAAAAACTTTAAGAGTTTCAGCAAGATCTAATAATAAAATACAATCCTTGTTTGTACTATTTCCGCTCCGTATATAGAATTTTGCTAATTTATTGGATACCTCAGATTATATTTACTATTGCATTAGGATGGTGAATAGTTAAATGCTCATTGGAGTTTAAAGTTCAACAAGATGATAACACTATTCTATCACGAGTTATATAAAGTTATGTAAAATATATCCCATCCGCTTGCAGCAATTGTGCTCATAAAATTCCCAATTAACGCAAACCACACACATATCACAATCAGTATTTTTAATTTCTTTATGAACCTCGAATATAATGAAATTACTGAACAAAGCGTAATTACCACCTCTAATCAAAACGTAATTACTATACGATTTCTTTAAAAAAATTAATTACTATATGATTTCCCTTAACAAAATGTAAATATTATATGATCATCTCTCTTAACAAAACATAATAACTGCATGATTCCCATTAACAAAATGTAATTTTCATACGACATACTACCGCCAGAGGTTATTTGACTCGTGTAATAGATTGGGTGATAAAATCATGTTTGCTATTGCATTAGAATTTTGCTGAACATGAACAAGGTTTGCATATTATTTATTTCTAAATTCAGGAATAAATGAGGATTTTGTTTTGTTTGGGGATTTTTATCATTTTTTTTAATTGAATAAATAAACAAATTAGAACCGTTATTTGGGCAACATTGTTTTATTCATCCACCAAATTGTACTAAATAGTTAATTTTTGCCATACATACATCATAAAATATATGACCTTTTGAAGACGGGTTATTTGACCGTCAATGGTAAAAATAGGTATACGTTAAATATTGATTGATTTAGTGTTAATAGTTTTATGATATAAACGGTACTTTAGTATTACAGAAATAACGGAGGTTGTAAACATCCTCTGTTCTAGAGTAAAAAGGTAAATTTTTAAAGAATGACATTTTCAAATTGAAAAAATTTTTGTATAAAATATTTCTTAAATTTTTTTCTGGTGTATATCGATGTTAGTTCATTTGACTCCTATTTTTTTCTCCTTTCCTTTCCTCGACCTATTTTTTTTTTTCCACACATTATCATTTGAATTATCGCTCTAGCAAAAGTATACATAGTATGTATCAAAAAAGCATTTCTGGCTTTATTCTGGCTATTAAAGATATACTATGTGACAGAAATTGAAAAAAAATTCAAACTAAGATCATGAATCATAACAGTACAGTTCGATCTTCATGCAGGGATTGGCGTAGTATATTCATACAAATTGAAAAGTCTAACTTTATGCACGTGCTTGGAAGAGCAAAAGTTTGAATTAGTTCACCTTCGGACTCTTAAGGGGACATGGAATCTCATACATATTTCTTTATTTTTCATGTTAGAATTGAAATAATATTTTTTTTAATGTTGAAAATTAAATAAAAAATTAAATTTATAGAAAAAAAAATCATATTCGACCGCAAGTTTAAAAAAAAATGTAAATTTTTGAACTTGTTTTAATGTTCTTAAAATCGCTACTCCTTTTTCAATTTTCAATATTTTGACTCTATTTTTTTTCTCACCATTAGTGAAATAATACGAAACAAAATTGGGTATCGATTTTTAAATCAAGCAAAGAGTAAGTTTTATATAATTTTTTTTTATCTGAAACGTATAAATATTTGCTAAAATTTTATAATTTTGAGATTTATTACTTTTTTTAAATAACTATAGCACTCAAAGACTAATCTATATCCAGTTTTATTCCACAAATAACTAAAAGTATTTATAAAAAATTTCAAAGCTGTATCTTAAATAGAAAAAAGCCTTAGCATTTTGAATACACTGTAACACAGAATAAATGAAAGCTGTGAAAAAGACATTTAAAGTTTTCAACACGGCTCGGTGAGAGGTGCGTCGTCTCGGTGGCAGGAGCCAAACTGTGTAAGTCAGTGAAATTTATGTTCTTGCTACGGAGAGCTGGGTGCCAAACCACAATTCGTATCATACTTCCATACTTAAAAAAAGTAGGTACATCTTCGACATCTTAAAAGTACCCTGCTTTATAAGAAAGAGCTTTTTTATATTCGGCTTTCTGTTGTCGCATTCGAGCAATTTTCATTTTCTTTTGTGCTAATGCATAAACAGTATTTTCTTTCTATTTCTGAAATACGTTCTTCGATGGTCTTTGTATATAGCCAAATTTTTTGATTATGAACTCTGTTCAAGATTTTTCTCTGCTTGAAAACCTTGTAGGGCTTTCAAGATCAAACAGAAGTAAAAGATAGGGTTAAAATGAAATTATTTCACCTCAATAACATTTTTATCAACCTCAGGCACGCCTACTTTTATCGGTCACGCCCACTGCGGCGAAACCTTAAGTTTTCACAACCCTATTGAGAATGTCTGGAGTATCTTAACCCGTCAAATTTACAAAAATCTGATGTGGGCAACACATGACTTTCCTTATATACTGCAATGAATTTACTACTTTTACAGTAAAAGAAATCGATTATTCTTATAGTAGATACTTATATTTTTTCCAAGATATTGAATTTTCGACATTTAGTCGTCATAGCAATTCAGATTGCTTGGATCTTGATTCACAAGCCCTTAGAGACGCTGAGTTCAACCTGGATGACCTGCGAGTTATTGTCGAGATCCCTCCTTGGGATATGACCTCTGATCAGTGGGTTATTTTAAACGAAAAGCTGGCCATGATGGAGAACGACCTGCACCACGTGGACATGGATACCTCAGGTGAGCCCCCCATGAGTCCTTCTCATGGGATTTCTGTTGTCTCTTCAACACCCTCGAAGCCTGAACCCACTCTTGCCCTTTGCCAAGAACTTAGAAAGTACGATATCCCTTCGCTCCTTTCGAGATTTGCAGCCAAAAGCGCTAGTAGTTCCCCTGGCCCTGAAAAGGGCCTTTCTAAGCATCACGCCGTGAGCCCTGCTGCGGGTAGCTGTACCCCCCCCCCCCCCAATCAATTCGGAATCATGTGCTCAGCTACGATCCACTGGATCCCTACCCTATTTAAAAGTCTTTATTATGATTCTCAAACCACTTCTTATGATCGGAGGTTAAAGCAAGCTCTCTAGCTTTGCTAGGCACTCCTACAAACCTACCTTGAGACCTTCCATGATAAAAATGTCTAAAACGTTTTTAATAATACAGATACAGGTGTAACATTTTGCACACATATTTGGAAAATTAGTAGCTTATTTCGAATAAAGATTTGCAATAAAAAAAATGGACGTTTTGTTCATAATTTGACCTCTTACCGGCTTTCTTTTTAAATAGAAAAAAAAATTGAAATTCTTAAATATCCGAATTTTTTGAAGATACTTGCATTTAAATCCCAGCCTCTTGATCAAACAATCATTAGTTATTTTGAAGTATAAGATTAATAAACGTTTTTGAATGCATTCTATTTTGATAGCCATTAATTCTGTGTAACGAGTGCTGACAGTCAGTGGTGGGGAGAAACTTTTGTAGTGAAATCGATTGTTTTGGATCTGTCTGCTATATTCGACGTTAACTCACGTTACACCAAAAAAAATTTCTGACATTTTCAAATATAAGGTCATTCAGACTTCCGCGAATTATTTAAATGAGATAGCTTATGCTGTACAGGATTTTTGATTGGTAATTGAATTCTTACTCAATAATAAAGAACAACAAATCCACAAAATTGCCATTTTTGCGCTTCTAATGCTTAAGTCAATATAACGCTTTTCCTCTTGGTCTTTATTAATTAAAACGGATTTATACAATTCGAGTAAAACTCGTTTTCTATACGCGTGTATAGCTTATTAACGTAAGTTAATACAGTAACTGCTCTTTGTAAATTACAGCAATATTTTATCCTGACTCCACTTTAAGTATCTTTCTGCGAACTTTAGATATATTTATACAATTTTGCAAAATGATGTATAGTTTATCAGAAAGACACTCCCATTTCAGAATTTTCTATCCGTTATTCTAAACTTGTGATAGTTGAGACAGATGAGTCGCCAATGGAGTTATTTGAGGGTTATAAACATTCCCAGGAACAGATTGGGCCCTATTAAAGTTTGGATAAATGATATTTGGAGAAATACGAAACAAAATATTTGGTTAGCAAAGACGCTACTTTGTTTAGGATGGAGTGCATGTGCTTTATCCATGTGGGATAGGAAACATTACACGACAAATGCGATGAATTACATAAACGATTTATCTAAATTAATAGGCATTACCGTTCTACCAGTTCTACTAGAAATTCATCAAAATATTATGGATAGGCAAAGCATTATGTTTATTAGGACAGATAAGCAATATATGTGCCAAGTATAACTAGCGTCTCTACACAGCTTTGGCTGACTGTGGTAGAATGTGTTGGGCTTGATTAAGAATTTTGCAGAAAAAAGAGAGATTGCCATTTTGTCATTTAATGATCTTTTCATTGATTTGATCGTGGATAAAAAATTATTTCCCCGAGATTGAAGACTAACATGCCGTATGAAGGAGATATATTTCTACTTTTTCTACAAAAAGTATCTTTAACATATGTTTTTCAAATTTATATGTTTTAATTAAAATATTCCAATAACTGAATTATTCTTTAAAATTTTAAATTTAAATTATGTTAATTTATATTTTATTTCTCTATTATTTTCATTTTTATTCAATGGGTACAATGTATAAGTTTGTGATATGTAGTTTTACCTATTTGTTAACTGCGGATATGAGATAAAAACCGTAAACATTTGACTGTCGTGTTTTAATGTAACTAATTTACAATGTATGTAATTTATTTTTATCTAAATAAAAATATTATATTTTATCCATCCCATATTTCATCCTATGCCCGTGTTCATCATAAGAAATTGTTGCAGTGTTATCACTGCCGACTAGACTAAATTCTTAGAAGCAGTGGCATTATTAGTTAAAACACCTTTTCCGCATTGATATAAAATGATATTGATATTTGGATAGCTTTTTCAAGACCTAATTGAGTTGCATATGGTATTGAATGTGTATATATTTTACATGATTTTTACTAACTGATGTAATGTGGAAGATACCCCCGCTTTGTAATTAACGATTGAGTTTGACACGATTCACTTCGACACATTTCATTTCGATTGAGTTGATATTGCATTTCTGTAACTTTGTTATTTGTTATAAGAATATTAGTGTATTTAAGAAAAAATTATATTAACAGCATCCCAGAATAAATTAGGAATTAAGCAATTTAACAATCAACGTATTAGTATATTTTTAGGATGAAAATATTTTACAATATTTCCGTCTTTTGGGTATGTTAGATTGTTATTTTTGATGTATAATGATTTACAGTGATGCAGTGCATCATTTTTTTTATTTAGTTTATGATTACATGAATTAAATATATATCTATGGTTATTTATTTAAATTTACTCAAACTAAGAAATATATTACAGATAAAATTATTTTTAAATGCTGATCATGTTTATAGTTTAAAAAATTATAAAAGTACAGTTCCGTAATTTTTTTTGGCCGCATTAACATAAAATCGCCAATCTAGCGATAGTCACCAAATCTAGCAGTCGAGCTTTTTTTACGTCATAGCTGCGATGGTTGGCTACTCGATTGCTAGTGTCTATGCGAAATCCCATGTTAAAAATATTGCCTCGGGTTCCTATGGGAGTGAACCTTCTGAATATAGTATTCTGTGGGTTTAGTGTTACGGTACATACAGTACGATAGGATGCCCGAAATGTTAGAGGTTTGCAAACCTCTGTTCTAGAGTAAGTGTGCACAAGGTAAGGGAAAGCACGTATTGTTAAAAAAAATATAATTAAATAAATATATATTTAAATTTTTTTCTGGTATATATCGATGGTATTTCAATTTTCTTCTGGAACTATTTTTATTCCACACATGGACATTTAAATTTTGATTCTAGCAAAAGTATTCCTGGTTCATCAGAAGGTGGTTCTGGCTTTATTTATCTACCTATTAAAGATATATGAATTTTTTGAAGATATTCTTATTTGAATTCCAGCCTCTTGATCAGGCAATCATTAGTTACTAGAAGTAAAGGATCAATAAACGCTTTTGAATGCGTTGCATTTTGATAGCTATTAATTCTGCGTAACATGTGCTGACAGTCACTGTATAGAGAGGGAGAAACTTTTGGAGTGGAATCTATTTTTTTTATCTCTCTGCTATATTCGACGTTTAACTCACCTTACACACAACGATTTTTTCTGATATTTTTAAATATAAGATCATTCAGACTTCCGCGTATTATTGAAGTGAGCTGATACTGTAAATGACTTTTTGACTCGTAAGTGAATTTTTACTCAATGCTAAAGGGCACAAAATCCACAAAATTACCATATTTTCGCTTCTAATGCTTAAGTCAATATAACGCTTATATACAGTTAAGTCAATATAATGCTATATATTTATACAGTTCGAGTAAAACTCGTTTTCTATACGCGTGTATAGATTATTAACGTAAGTTAATACAGTAACTGGCTCATTGTAAATTACAGCAATATTTTTTCCTGACTCTACTTTAAGTATCTTTATGCGAACTCTAGATATATTTATACAATTTTGCAAAATGATATATAGTTTATCAGAAGGACACGCCCATTTTCGAATTTTCTATCCGTTTTTCTAAACTTACGACAGTTGAGGCAGCGGAGTTGCCAATGGGGTTATTTGAGGGTTATAAACATTCCCAGAAACCCATTGGGCCCTATTTAAGTTTGGATAAATGATATTTGAAAAAATGGGAAGCAAAATATTTGGTTAGCAAAGACACCACTTTGTTTAGGAGGGAGTGCATGTGATTAATCTATGTGGTATCGGAAATTAAGAATTTTTCAGAGAAAAGAGAGATTGCCATATTTGTCATTTAATGACCATTTCATTGATTTGATCGTGGATTTAAAATTATGTCCCCGAGATTGAAGATTAACATGCCATATGAAGAAGACATATTTCGTCTTTTTCTATAAAAAGTATCTTTAACATATGTTATTCAAGTTTATATGTTTTTATTAAAATTTTCCAAAAACTAAATTATTCTTTAGAATTTTAAATTTAAATTATGTTAATTTATATTTCATTTCTCTATTATTTTATTCAATTGGTATAATGTATAAATTTGTGATATGCAGTTTTATCTATTTGTTAACGGCGGATATGAGATAAACACCGTAAATTTTTGACTGTCGAATTTTAATGTAACTATCCGTTTTGATCATCCCTGATTACGAACCGACAACATGTTTCATTTGTGTGCATACAGGGCACTTTTCTAACAAATTGAGCGATTCGAATTAAAAATCGTAGAATTGTTTCAATTAGTAAGGGGGCCTAATAACTGTAAAGGGGCAACTGAATTTCGAAAAGTAATCTGTATTTAACCTCAAATTTTACTAGTCCATAGGTATCACAGTATATCTCGATAGCATTAACCGATATTAATTAAATTTGGAATGCTTACAAAAGTAACAAAAACTTTAAGAGTTTGAGCAAGATCTAGTAAATAAAATATAATCCTAATTTGTAGTATTTCCCCTCCATATATCGAATTTTGCTAATTTGTTGGATACCTAAGATTATATTTACTATTGCAGTGGTTCACAAACTGGGGTCCCCGGAACCCTGGTGGTCCGTGACGAGGTTTTAGGGGGTCCACGAACAACACGCAATATTTAACTAATAAATAGTTAGCTTTAAAAAAATAAAATTCATTATTTTTCTCCACTCTATTTTCTATTTAATTTCTTTAAATAAAATAATAATGAACTTTTTTTCTAAATAGCTTTGAATTAAATACATTCATGAAATAAATTTCAAACTGATTGGTTATATCTTCAAACAGAATTAAATTGTTTGGGTGAAAGTGATTTAAGTGATTTAAGACTGAAATTATCAGATATTAAACCAAATATTACTGAGCTAATTGCAAGAAAGCAGCATCAGTGTTCACACTAAATTATGCTTGTTGTACATATCCAATAGAAACACGCCCTTGCAATATGGTTTTAAGGGGTTTGTGAATTTTTTTTTTTCTCTGAGGTGGTCCGCGGACCGGAAAGTTTGGGAACCACTGGCCTGCTGTATCTGTTACTTCTAGTTACTGTTGTACATATCCTATAGAAACATGCCCTTGCAATATGGTTTAAAGGCGTCCGCGAATTCTATTTTTCTCTGAGGGGGTCCGCGAATTTTTTTTTTCTCTGAGGGGGTCCGCGGACCGGAAAGTTTGGGAACCACTGGCCTACTGTATCTGTTACTTCTAGTTACTGTTGTACATATCCAATAGAAACACGACCTTGCAATATGGTTTTAAGGAGTCCGCGAATTTTTTTTTTCTCTGAGGGGGTCCGCGAACCGGAAAGTTTGGGAACCACTGTACTATTGCATTAGGATGGCAAAAAGTTAAACGCTCATTGGACTTTAAAGTTTAACTAGATGTAAACACTATCCTATGACGGGGTATATAAAGTTATGTAAAATATATCCCATCCGCTTGCTGCAATTGTGCTCCTAAAATTCCCAATTAACGCAAACCATACACATATCTCAATCTGTATTTTAATTTCTTTATGACCCTCGAATAAAATGAAATTACTGAACAAAACGTAATTACCACCACTAAACAAAACGTAATTACTATACGATCTCTTTAGCAAAATATAATTACTATATGACTCCCCTTAACAAAACGTAAATATTATATGATCATCTCTCTTAACAAAACATAATTACTACGTGATTCCCCTTAACAAAATGCTATTTTCATACGACATACCACCGCGACAGGACATTTAACTCGTCTAATAGATTGTGTAATAAAATTATTTTTGCTGTTACATTAGAATTTTGCTGAACAAGGTTTGCATATTATTTATTTATAAATTCAGGAATAAAAAGGGATTTTGTTCTCTTATTTTTATCATTTTTTTTAATTGAATTAATAAACAAATTAGCACCGTTATTTGGGCAACATTGTTTTTTTCACCCACCAATTTGTACTAAATAGTTTATTTTTGACATATGTACTTCATAAAATATATGACCTTTTGAAGACGGGTTATTTGACCGGCAATGGTAAAAATAGGTATGCATTAAATATCGGTTGGTTTAGTGTTAATAGTGTTACGATATAAACGGTGCGCTAGAATTCCAGAAATAATATAGGTTGTAAACCTCTGTTTTAGAGTGCAAAAATAGGATCCTAATAAACGCGCTTTTTTGCTTCAAGAAATTATTGTATATGATATTTCTTAAAATTTTTTCTGGTATCTCCGTTATCAGTTCATTTGATTTCTCGAACTTTTTTTATCCACACATTAACATTTAAATTATCGCTATAGCAAAAGTATACATGGCGTATATCAAAAAGGTGTTTCTGGATTTATTCTGGCTATTAAAGATATATGTAACAAAAATTGAAGAAAAAATTCAAACTAAGGTCATGAATTATAACAGTACAGGTCGATCTTCATACAGGGATTGGGGTAGTATATTCATGCAAATTGAAAAGTCTAACTTTATGCATGGGCTCTGTAGAGCAAAAGTGTGAATTAGGTTGTATATAATGTTCAATATAATGCTATATATTTATACAGCTCGAGTAAAACTCGTATTCTATACGCGTGTATAGATATTAACGTAAGTTAATACAGTAACTGCTCTTTGTAAATTACAGCAATATTTTATCCTGACTCTACTTTAAATATCGTTCTACGAGCTCTAGACATATTTATGCCATTTTGCAAAATGATGTATAGTTTATCAGAAGAACACTCCCATTTTCGAATTTTCTATCCGTTTTTCTAAACTTACGATAGTTGAGGCAGCGGAGTTGTCAATGGGGTTATTTGTGGGTTATAAACATTCCCAGAAACCCATTGGGCCCTATTAAAGTTTGGATAAATGATATTTGGAGAAATGGGAAACAGAATATTTGGTTAGCAAAGACACTACTTTGTTTAGGGTTGAGTGCATGTGATTTATCCATGTGGGATTGGAAACGATACACGATAAATGTGATGAATTACATAAATGGTTTATCTAAATTATTACGCATGACTGCTCCACCAGTTCAAGTAGAAATTAATCAAAATATTATGGATAGGCAAAGCATTATGTTTATTAGGACAAATAAGTAATATATGTGCCAAAAATAACTAGCGTCTCTACACACCTTTGGCTGACTATGTTACAATTCGTTGAGCTTGCGTAAAAATTTCGCAGAAAAAATAGAGATTGCCAGATTTGTCATTTAATGATCTTTTCATTGATTTGATCGTGGATTAAAATTTATTTCCCCGAGATTGGAGATTAACATGCCGTATGAGGGAGACATATTTTGTCTTTTTCTACAAAAAGTGTCTTTGGCATATGCTATTCACGATTATATGATTTTATTAAAAATTTCCAATAACTAAATTGTTCTTTAAAATTTTATGGTTAAATTACGCTAATTTATACTTTATTTCTCTATTATTTTTATTTTGATTCAGTGGATACGATGTATAAGTTTGTGATATGTAGTTTTATCTATTTGTTAACGACGAATATGAGATAAAAATCGTTAACATTTGGCTGTCGAATTTTAATGGAACTATCCATTTTGATCATCCCTAATTACGAACCAACGATATTTTATCTTTGTGTGCATGCAGGGTATTTTTCGAACAAATTGCGCAATTCGAATGAAAATTCGTAGAATTATTTCAATCGGTAATGGGGCTAATAACTGCAAGGGACCGACAGATTTTCGAAAACTTACCTACATTTAACTTCAAATTTTACTTGTCCAGAAGTATCACAGTATCTCTCGATAGCATTAACCGATTTTCATGAAATTTGGTATGCTTATTTTAATCAGTAACAAAAACTTTGAGAGTTTCAGCAAGATCTATAGTAAATAAAATATAATCCTAATTTATACTATTTGCTCCCTTAATATCGAATTTTGCTGATTTGTTGGATCCACAAGATTATTTTTATTATTGCATCAGGATGGTGAATAGTTAAACGCTCATTGGAGACTAAAGTTTAGCTAGATGTTTGACGGGATATATAAACTTATATGAAATATATATTCCTTCCGCTCGCAGCAATTGAGTTCATAAAATTTCCAAAATCACGAAAACCACACACATCTCTCAATCAGTATTACTAATTTCTTTATGACCCTCAAACAAAATGAAATTACTGTACAATCTCCTTAACAAAACGTAATTACTATACGATCCCCTTAGCAAAATGTTATTACTATATGATTCCTTTTAACAAAACGTAATGATTCCCCTTAAAAAATGTAATTTTCATACGACCCTCAGACAAACCGTAATTACTATATGATCCCTTTTAATTAAAAGTAATTACTATACAATCCCTTTAAATTATGAGTAATTACTATAAAATCCCTCTTTTCGAAACCTAATACGACCCTTGAACCACACTTAATTACTGTACGAACGCCCTTAACAAAATGTGATTACTATACGATTCCGAAAAAATGTAAATGCTATACGATCTCAATTAACATTTATACTTTTATAAAATAGTACAGAACATATTGTTTTCCCGAAACTTTTCGAATTCAAGACTGTAGCAGCAAAGTACGTTTTAAGATCCACTGAATTCGTGCCGAGCATTTTCGGAAAGATGTTTGTTTGTATGTGTATGGTGTATGTAAGGTTTGGATACAATACTTTGAAAACACATGAACCTATCGCTATGACATTTTATGTGTAGATACATTATTCAAAAGCTAGAATTATGGTTTTTTTCTTGGTTTCTTTTCTGTATTTCCTGTGATTGGAACATGAGTTCTTCGAAATTACAGATTTTTATATTATCATTTTCTACAGAGCAGTAATGATAATTTACAAATGTAGTATACTCAATTCTTGAAAATAACTGCATGCATTATGCACTGAAGTTAAATGGTACTAAATTGCTATGTATTAACTCAAGTCAGATGAATTCAAAAACTACAAAAGCGTGACTGACGTTGTCCGTTGGAAAAAAAGAAAATATTTAATATTTTTCACTTGTTGAATCGAACATTGTGTGAATTTAGTTGATGAAGTTAGCTCATATAGCTTCCAAAACTGGTTGTTTTCCTTCAATCCTTATTTTTCTCAGCTATGCAGCCTTTTATTCACTGGTGTTTTTAAAGTACTTAGATCGAATTTTTTAAAAATTTAATTGACAAAGTTAGCTCATACAGCTTTCGAAACCTGTTACTTTATTGTTATATCCTTCTTAATTACGCAGAGTTTTATTCTTTGGTGTTTTAAAAGTAGTTTGATCAAAAGTTATTTCAATTTAATTGATGGAGGAGTTCATGTAGTTTTTCGAAACCGGTTGTTTGCCGTTTCTTTATTTTCATCATTTACTGTATTTCTTTAACTTTGTTCTTTTGGTATTTTTCACCGAATTTTTTTTTTTTTTTTTATGAATTTACTTCATTTAGCTCTGAAAACAGCTTATTTTCTTCATTTTTTGTACATATACTACATGATTTCATAATCTTATTCACAAGTATTTTTTAGAACAATTTTGTTTTTCTCTTTAAAATTAATAAATTAATTAATGATTTGGCTCATGTTGTTACAGAAACCGGTAGCTTTTTTTTTCTGTGCCAGAAATTCATTCAATGACTGTAGAATACTTCATTTAAATATATATATTTTTAATTATTTTATTTAAAGGAGTTCTGTATGCGTGACTTACAAAATTCCTTTCGGGGACGCAGCTAGAAGGCTTTGAAGTTCAAAATAATAACTATCGCAGCCATTGAAAAATAAATCTTGACGAGATTTTAAACATCCCTGCCTCATTCATTTTTATACTAACTCGGGCTCACATGTTTCCGTAGCCAGATAAAGCTGTCTAGAGAAGCTTGTCTAGTATATTGCTATTCAGATCTTTATCCCTGAATTAATTAATTAATTTAACTATTTACATGATTTACAAGAAAAAAGATTAACATAACTGATATTTCTCTCAAAATGTTAGATGTTGAAGTCATCTGTTCCAGAGTACATATAATAACTAAATCAACTTTTAAGTAATATGAAATTGTTTTTTACTTTAATTGCAATACATGGTAATGTATAGGGAAAGTATTGGAATCATGTCGAAAATCGCAAGTCGAGTTTTCGACGGTTCTACACGTTTCGAGACCTCTAGAATGCGAAAAAGCTATTTTTAGCGCGACGTCTCTGTGTGTCTGCCTGTCTGTGCAGATTTTGTATCCACTCTAACTAAAAAACTAATTGACCGAATTTCATAAAATTTGGTAGGTAAGTCATTTGTGGGTGAATCTGGTGCTGATTAATTTTGGGTACGATTCGGGAAAGAAGAACCCGCCTTTTTTTGCGAAATGGTCCGCAAAAGCTTGTATTCACTCTAGCTAAAAATCTAATGGACCGAATTTCACAAAATTTGGTAGATAAGTCGCTTCTAGGTCACCCTGGTGCTCATTAGATTTTGGTACGATTCGAAAAAAAATAACCTGCCTTGTTTTGCAAAATGGCCCGCAAAAGTCGACAAAATCTAACATAAAAAACTACATATGCTGAAATATATCCATTAGATGCTTGTTTTATACGTAATGTTTAACGAAGAAAAGAATAAGATCAACGCCATTACGCTAGTACTAGCCGTTCTCGAGATATTTTCGTTTTTTTCTGTACGCCACCTTTGAAAATGAGTCCAGTTACCAAATGAGAACGAAAATTGAATTAATAATGAATTAAATTTAATTAAAATAAAGAAAATGTGTATATAAGTCTGCAGGGGAAGTCATGTGCTGCCCACATCAGATTTTTTACTTTCCTTGCAATACATGGTAATGTATAGGGAAAGTATTGGAATTATGTCGAAAATCGCAAGTCGAGTTTTTGACGGATCTACACGTTTCTGGACCTCTAGAATACGAAAAAGCTATTTTTGCGTGACGTCTCTGTGTGTGTCTATCTGTGTGTCTGTCTGTCTGTCTGTGCAATGTATGTATCCACTCAAACTCAAAAACTAATAGACCGAATTTCATAAAATTTGGTAGGTAAGACCCTTGGGTGTGATCTTGGTGCTGATTAGTTTTTGGTATAATTCGGAAAAAGAGAACCAGCCTTTTTTGCGATATGGCCTGCAAAAATCTCATATATTCACTCCAGTTGAAATACAAATTGACCAAATTTCACAAAATTTGTTAAATATATCAGATGTGGGATACTCTGGTGCTGATTAGAATTTGGTACGATTCGGAAAAGAACAACCAGCATTTTTTTTACGAAATGGTCCGCAAGAATTTTATATATCCACTCTCGCTGAAATACTAATCGACCAAATTTCAGAAACTTTGGTAGATAAGTTACTTGTAGGATACTATGGTGCTGATCAGATTTGGGTACGATTCGGAAAAGAACAAACTGCCTTTTTTACGAAATAGCCAGTCAAAATCTAAAAAAAAAAAAAAATGACTAAGTAGTGTATGCTCAAATGCATTAATTAAATTCTTGTTTTATATACAATTTTTGAAGAGGAAAATAATGTAACACACTCCATTATACTTTAGGACTAACCGTTCTCAGGATATTTGAGATTTCATGCATTTTTGTCACGCCGATTTCGGAAAAATGTCCAATTACCAAATAAAAACAAAAATTCAATTAAAAATGCAAATTTAGTGTTATTTGGTTCTATTAAACTTAATGAATTATTAAAGAAATAAAGAAAATATGAATTTGAGTCTGCAGGGAAAGTCATGTGCTGCCCACATCAGATTTTTTCATTAATGAAATATTCCTTACACTTTTCCCCACGAGACTGAAAAGTGTCGTAAACAGACTGAATTCCCATAATTCACATATTATTTTATACCTCTTCACCTATACATGGATAATACCTAAATATTGCATGGCTAATAGCTATCATATATGATGATTTTTTTCAATAAGGTGAATATATTAATAATATTTCTAAGAATTGTGTAATTTTCATGAATTTGTAAAAATTTTGTTTCGATATATGTTGCTTGCGCGCATGATTGTAAAGCTATTTCTTTTAGAATCCCAAATATATCTGATTACGATGTAAAAATATCCGTTCAAGAAGTTATACTTCAAAATGAAAACGGTTGCACAATAAAGGCTTTTAAATATTAAATTTAAAATTAAGTTTAAAATTAAATTAAAAAAAGCTTAAATTGTACAAATGTTTCTATTTTGAAGTGTAACTTCTTGAATGGACACTTGTGCATTACAGTCAGTAATATTTATGTTTCTGAAAGAAATGGATGCAATCATGCTCTCAAGCAATATATATCGAAACAAAATTTTTACAAATTTATAAAAATTACACAATTTTTAGAAATATTATTATCAGATTCACCTTTTTGAAAAAATTTTTATATATTCTACAGATATTGACCTATTAGGAGTAAAATTTTTGGGTATTATCTAGATATAGGAGAGGAGGTACAAAATAAAATGTAAAGCATGGAAATTCACTCTGTTTATGGCACTTTTAAGACGCCTGAAATCCCTTAAGAAAAATGCATGAAATGTCCTATCCATATTCTTTTCATAACAACAGAAATATTTTTGCTTTTCCGGCGAGATCTAGTATTATGAAAGCTCGTACTTGTGTTCTTATTTTTACGCAAAACAGAATTTTTTTAATCTGTAGAACAATGTATGTATTGGATACATAAAATTTTTTCTTGTTGAATTGTCTAATTTATCAGCAATAGCAAATGCAATGAGGAAAATTGCAATATTCTTTTAAACTCTCCATACTGGGACGTTTTCTTTGACTAATGTGTTTATTAGATTTGCCTGAAAAGATTTATTCATGGTTCAACGTGTAATAAGATAAATATTAAAATTTTAACTTAAATGCCACTCAACAAATGCCATTATAACACTACTTATGACAACATCATGATAAAGTGTGAGAACATTTCTTGGAAAGCACAGAACTTCGGAAGTATTCCCCTCAAAGGCATTTAAGGGGGGTGACTTTTTTTCGCATTGTTATTCTTTGATAAATTGTGGGGTTTGAAGACACTAATAACTCTTCGCCTTTGGAAGCTTTTACGACTTTTTTTCGGACGCTAAAAGCTGAGGAGTAAAACGCACTAGTGTGGTAAATTGAATTGCGACTGAACGGGCTGCTTTTTTATAAGGTCTTGCCGACACTTTAATCTGGGGGAAGGCTCTAATTCTGTTTAGAAAATATATGGACCCGCTTCTGCTGAAGAGGGACAAATTGTTCTTTGAAAAATGATGGTTGGCCTGATCAGCTGTGTAACACATTTAGCCTATAGAGCTTTTAAGGCCCCTTTTCATTAAAAATATATTTTGATAAAGACAAGATAATTTTTACACATACTTCAAATTTAATTCTGTCCTATTCGGACGGTCTGGGTCTTCAACATTCAACATACTTCAAATTTTTAATTTAAATTTTTTGAAAATTTTTTCATTGTTTTTCAGTCAAAATCTCTTGTTAACCATGTTGCGAACGCTCATATGACAGTATTAAATGCCTGCAGCTGGATAAGTCTTTAGCTCAACGCTGTGATACTGTCCTACTAAGATTTAGCCCCGGGATTAAAACCCTGCACAGCCAAATTGATGATTTTATTTTCACGCCACATTGGTGATCCGGACTTGATTTGAACACATAACCTTCTAATCTGGAGTCATAAGTGAACGTTCATAAGGCAGTATTAAATGCCTTATGAGCGTTCGCTACAACCATCTTCACTACTTCCGATTGGATATCTCAGGTTTAACTTTCCATTGCTGTAGGTTCTCCTCTTTTTCCGATATTTGTCTTTCTTTTTCCGAATTTTAGTTATTTTTCCATAATTCTATATGGATAAATTAGAATATATAGCGTCGAAAATCAGTTGCAACAAAGTTGAAAAGTGTTTATGACTTTGTTCATTCTGTCTGTCTGTCCGTTAGCACGATAACTGCCGTAAAAATGACTTAATTAAAATGAATTTTTAGTATGTTGTTCAGACAGTCTGTAAGACCTATGGGAATATAAATGAATAATATCACCCAATTAGTTTTGGAATGAACCCGGGTTGAAAAAATGAAATACATTGAGCCCTATGGGACCTAATTTTTCAAGCATTTTTTAAGCGGATTTAAAATTCACAAATTGCTTCGAAAATTTAAGGTAATATTCAATTTGTTCCATAAAATATATAAAAAAAAAATCAGCGAAATATAGTCAGTAGTTTTTAAATAAAAATTAAAATAATAATTACACCTCTTAAGTGAAGCGATCACGTGACCATGATATGAAAAGATCTCGTGACCCACTTCAAAATGATATATGGCATCCATCTTGTTTCAAAATCGTGATTTTTAAAGTTCTTTTTTATTCATATTGAGTGTTGTATTCGTCCTAAAACCACTTTATTTTTGCTTAAATTCTGTGCATCTACATACTGAAACAACTCAATTACAATATATTTGAGTTTAAATGCTCATTCAAATTTGATTATTTCTACAACGAAGCCTATTTTTCACTTATGTAAAATGCAAACAGCAAAATATGTAGAATGAGTTGCATTAAAATTGCTGTATTTCTTTAACACAAAATTATTTAGCTCATGGAGTCTGCATAGCTGATATGAATGAGATATTATTTGATTTTACAAAGAGAAGGACGATTTTTTTTGATGAAGTTTTAAGCATAGAGTTTAATTACCTGTAGCACCATGGTCTTAATTTTTAAATAAAATGAATTATTATAATATTGTGATGACTGAAATGAATAGGAAATTGTTTATAAATGAAATGCTGCTTTTATAGAGAGAGCCAGGCCTGTTATATTTTCTATGACGTCATTTGAATGAATTTCAGTTGTTTTCGATGAAGTTTTCAAGTATAATAAATTATCGTGGTATTATGATAATTCTAAAATTATTACCGAGGAATGTATCGCATTTTAGAGATGTTTAAACCAGGTAATTTATATTTCAATGCCGTCATTTAAATGAAGTGCATTTTTTTCTATGAAAGTTTAAGTTTTCAAATATAATAAATTAATGTAGTATTGTGATAAGTTTTAAAATATTACTGAGGAATGTATTGCATTTTGGACATGTTTAAATAAAATTGCATTGAAGTTGGAAAGTGTTTCATAATCAATGCTTTACGCATGATTGATCTTTCTTGTTCTAATTGTCTTGCTGTAGTTTTCAATTATTTTGTACTCATTTTTATTGTTTGTATATTTTACAGTTGATTTGGTAGGTTTACCCGCTATTCAGTGGTTTCTATTATCTCTACTATTTGTTTTCTTACCATCTGATTTTCCACTTCATTAATTAACACTTTACAACAAAGTTGAAAAGTGTTTATGATTTGTTCATTCTGTCTGTCTGTCTGTTTTTCTGTCTGTCAGTTAGCACGATAACTGTCGTAAAAATGACTTAATTAAAATGAATTTTTAGTATGTTGTTCAGACGGTCTATGGGACCTATGGGGATATAAATGAATAACATCACCCAATTAATTTTGAATTGAACCCAGGTTATAAAAATGAAATAAATTGAACACTATGGGACCTAATTTTTCAAGCATTTTTTAAGCGGATTTAAAATTCACAAATTGCTTCGAAAATTTTAGGTAATATTCAATTTGTTCCATAAAATATATAAAAAAACCCAGCGAAATATAGTCAGTAGTTTTTAAATATAAATTAAAATAATAATTACACCTTTTATATGAAGCTATCTGACCCACTTCAAAATAAAATATGGCATCCATCTTGTGTCAAAATCGTGATTTTTAAAGTTCTTTTTAATTCATATTTAGTGTTGTATCCGTTCTAAAACCGCTTTATTTTTGTTTAAATTCTGTGCATCTCCATACTGAAACAACGCAATTACAATATATTTAAATTTAAATGATCATTCAACTTTGATTATTTCTACAACGAAGCCTAATTTTCACTGGATTTTTATGGAAAATGTAAACAACAAAATATGTAGAATGAGTTGTATAAGAATTGCTGCATTTCTTTAACGCAAAATTATTTAGCTTATGGAGTCTGCAATATAGCTGATATGAAAGAAATATTCATTGATTTTAAAGAGAGAAGGACGGTTTTTTCGATGAAGTTTTAAACATAGAGCTAAATTACTTGTACCTCCATGGTCCTAAGTTTTTAAATAAAATAAATTATTATAGTATTGTGATAAAGGAAATGAATGGAAAAATGTTTATGAATGAAATTCTGCTTTTACGGAGAGAGAAAGGCGTGTTATATTTCGATGACGTCATTTAAATAAAGTTCATTTGTTTTCGATGAAGTTTTCAAATATAATAAATTATTGTAGTATTATGATAATTTTAAAATATTACCGAGGAATGTATCGCATTTTAGAGATGTTTAAACCAGGCAATTTATATTTCAATGCCGTCATTTGAATAAAATTCATTTTTTTTCGATGCAGTTTTAAGTTTTTAAATATAATAAATTAATGTAGTATTGTGATAATTTTTAAAATATTACCGAGGAATGTATCGCATTTTAGAGATGTTTAAATAAAATTGCATTGAAGTCGGAAATTGTTTCATAATCAATGCTTTATGCATGATTGATCTTTCTTGTTTATTTTCTGTTAAGTTTTCTTCATTGTTTGTACCGTTCATTTGTAGTATCCTGCCTCTCGTTTTACTGTCTCTTTGGTTTTACCTCTCTCATTTCTCGCAGCAATGGCAACGTTACTCCTGTCTTCAACCACGCATTCCTTTTCAATTTAATTTATTTATTTATTATGCAAATGTCGAACTTGCTTAAATAAGTGAGGTTGCACTTCGTGTTTGTCCTGAAAAAGAATTATTTTTATTTTGCCATCGAAATCGTTGACTCCTAAATTTAGCGCATGATCTTGACATAGTTTATTATATTATTGTATTATTGGTATATATGTTACATCTGTTAGTAAAACTCAGAATTCAGATCTGATTTTTCCTATAGAATAACAGTGTTAGTTTTAAATTCTTAATTCCAAATACATTTTAATTTACAGTTTAAAATTCATTTTATCGTGTAAAGCTACACATAAACGTAATACAATTGAATGTAATTTACATGTGATATTTATTTATGCAATTAGTTCCTTTAAAATTTATAACACATCTAAGATCTCCCCTAGAAGTAGTAAAAATTAATGTTTTGAAAATTATTTAGCGTTCCAAAATAATGAAATTATTTCGAACTTTTTAAAAAAGTTTTAACTCAATGTAATAAAATCATCTTATTGTTATCAAAAGACTAATTTCTAAACATGAGTGATTCTACCTTATCTTGGCATATCTATCTTATCATGGGCGATTCTATCTTATAATCTATTAAAATATAAAGATCTGTTATTTCATTTTTTATAAAGCTCTTATATCGCCCTGGTACTGCTGCTTTCCACAAACTTATAGAATCCGACAGAGAGCGCGGAAAATAGAAATAAATACTCAAAACATGATCATAGCATGTTCAGGAGGTATAAAAATGTCCAATGGCATTCTTGTTAAATTCGCGGAAGGCATCGATAGGAAGTGTTCATAAACTATTAAATATGCATACCCTGTGAAGCGACAATCCTCCATAGACTAGACTCGCGTTTTTAGCACCAAATAGCTAAGCAATTCACCCTATTCATAATTCTGTGCTGAATACCGCTAAAAAGCTAGGATCATCCATAGACTATAGGCTCACGTTTTTAGCACCAAATAGCCAACCAATTAATCGTATTGACAATTCGGTGCTGAATACCGCTAAAAAGCGCTGATTATCCATAGACTAGGCTCATGTTTTTAGCACCAAATAGCCAACCAATTCACCATAATGGTAATTCGGTGCTGAATACCGCTAAAAAGCACGAAACCGATGCATCTGTGTTGTTGTTACTGTTGTTATTGATGCTAATTCCTATTAGTCTCACCAATGGCTGTGATGAGGATCCAGATCAGTACAAGAAAGTGAGTGATAAGGAGAAGCCTGCGCTTAAGACAGACAACAACATTTTTTATCCATTTAGAAATCTTAATAGTTTTGATATGGCCACTGCACACTCTTGACCTTCTTTCATCCATGAAATGCATAGCAAAACCTGGATAATTTGTCGTGTATCCATCACGAATAGGGAGAACCAAATTCTGCATTATTGCCAATTTTATTCCTACTGAAAATCTACCGGGACGTCTTAGATTAGGTGACCTCATGGTGTACAAGGAGCTCTCCTTAGTCATGCTATTATTCCTTAGCCATGTCATTATTCTTTAGCCATGTCATTATTTCTTTTAAAATCAGCTTTTGGAAAATCCTCTCAAATTTTAGTCTGGACCGTGACATGTAGAATGACGAAATCTAACCATCATGACGTCAAGCTGAAAACTTTGTGATTCTTTGCCGGGTTGACCGCCCAGTCTTATATTAAAGAATCTTTGGAGTAATTTTAGGGAGCTCTCATTGAGAGAGCATGAGCTGGTGAGAACGTCACGGCGTGTGGCGGTAGTGAAGTGCGAAGGAATGCATTTAAAAAAGTGCTATCATGGGTGTTGTTGTTGTTGTTGAGACCCAGACCGTCCGACCTTCCAGAAAGGTGTAAGGTAACTGTTTGGACGGCCGGGAAGCTATCATGGGTGTGTTACATTTCGTCATAGACCGCTGTGTAAAGTTTCTGATGCAATGACGCATTTTCATTGACGCCTGGGATGCATGATCTACTTGCAATGCCGCACCTCCATTGCCGAATGAGATATATGGTGTATCTGCAATGACGCACATCCATTGACGCATGGTATACATGGTGTACCTGCAATGGCGCACCTTCTTTGACTCTTGGGATACATGGTATACCTGCAATGACGCTTGTGATACATATAGTGTACCTGCAGTGATGCACCTCCATTGACGCCTGGGATACAATGTGTACCTGCAATGACGCCTGGGGTACATGGTGTATCTGTAATGACGCAGCTCTATTGACGCCTGGGATACATGGCGTACCTGCAATAACGTCCAGCCTGAATGATCAGACACGTGGTCAAGGTTCCCCGTTATTCTCCTTTTGCTCACTGTTGCCTGCGTATTATGTTCTAAGTGAACTTCAGCGTTTAAACCTACGGCCATTATGGATTGGCTCCCTTATCTGCATGATTTATATGGTACCATGCTTTACAATTTGAGTTGACTTCCAAAAATCTTCCTTACATATAATATAGATCAAGTTAACTATGATACTTTCTCAGACTGCTTTCTTAAATTTAAAACATGTATTGGCTTAGTGCCATCTAAATAAATGCAGTGTTTTGTTTTAATATGTTTGTTTTCACTTGGTATAAGTTCTTTTATTATTATTCGTCCAAAAAGAGGTTAAAATTCAAAGGCACGTGGCATTGACGAACCAACCAGCAGCTGTTACATTATCGTTCCAACCATTTCTGATGAGAAAAGAACCGCTTGGAGTCTTTACCTTTTTTTCATCATTGTGGTTTTGATCTTTTATAAAACATTTGTGACTTTAAAGTTAGGGAAAGAATGAGACATGTCTATGTTGGAAAACATCAACTACGTTAGAATTTTAAGAGTGAAAAATACGCATGGGGGCTGTTTTGTTTTGTAAATATATATGAAAATGTACTTTAAATTTATTTATCTTAAATAATGTTTTAAAAGTTCATTGTACTTTAAATTTGCAAATAGTGCTATTTTTCAGAAGTTTCATTGGATTTTATAAGTGTAATAGTGCTGTTTATGGAAATTTTGTGTAAAATTTAATATTTTTCTGTTATATGCTGGAATTAACGAATTTGAACATGTTGCAATGGACCAAGGGGAAACTGTGATGTTTACGAAGTGAAAAAAGTCTGTCATGGTTTTGTAGTAGGTAAGATTTTGAGTACACTGTGATACTGTTTCTGATTGAGTTTCGGTTTCCCTAAGTAATCGGCTTGTAATGATGGAACGCACTGAGAATTTTGGCGTTGTTTTGGTTGCCAAAATACTAGTGCTTATGCTAAAAATATGCCTTCTGGGTGCATTAGGCTAGTGAAGGCTAGCCAGGGACTACAGTTTGAATGCCGCCTTATCTGCGTGCTTTATATTGTCTCATGTTTTACAATTTAGGTTACCTTTCAAGAAATTTCCTTACATATGACTTACATATTATGTCCTAAAGTCATATGTAAGAAACTTCCTTACATATGACCTACACTTATGTCCAAAAGTAAAGCAACAACTAGAAAAATGGGCATATTCGGAGAAAGAAACAAGGTGTAGCCACAAAATGTGTATACATGACAGGCGGTTTTGAACCTAAAGCACACATTCTCCTGTTTTTTTTCTTTCAATAAATACAGTTTTTGTTTCAATATGTTGTTTTTCTTTTGGTACCAGCTTCTTCATTAGGTTTTGTCCCGAAGAGTGTTAAAATTCACTAGGACGTTGCAACTTCACTGTCAGATTATTCATATTTCAAGTTGGAGAGATGCGTAGAAAACATTTGTTGTACTGTCTGAAAAGGTCGTTTGAATTATGGAAAAGGACGTTGCAAATTCACTGTCAGATTATTCATATTTCAAGTTGGGGAGATGCGTAGAAAACTGTGTTTTGTACTATCTAAAAAGGTCGTTGGAATTATGGAAAATAAAATTAACTTAATGTATTTAAATTGCGAGATTTACAGTATTGAAATGTGATCATGCCATACAGTTGAGAGTAGAATACATAAATAGTCCATTAATACTAAAGCGTGTTCTTAAAACTGGAACCAAATTAGAGTCCTTGTGCACCTCCATTTACCTGGGATACATGGTGTACCTGTAATGACGCACCTCCATTGACGCCTGAGATACATGGTGTACTGCAGTGACGCCCAGCCTAGAAGTTCAAACACGTGGTCGAAGTTCCCCATTATTTTCCCTTTGCTCACTGTTGCGTGCGTATTATGTTCTAAGTGAACGTCAGCGTCTAAACCTGCGGTCATCTCCAGCCATTACGGATTGGCTCCCTTATCTGTATGCTTTATATGGTACCAGGTTTTACAATTTGGATTGCCTTCTAAAAATCTTCCTTACATATAATATAGATCAAGTTAACGATGATTGTTGTTCTACATCATCTCAGACAGCTTACTTAAACTTAAAACATGTATTGGCCTAGTTTCATCCTAATAAATACAGTTTTTTGTTTAATAAGTTTGTTTTCACTTGGTATAAGTTCTTTATAGTATAACCACCTTTAAAGTATAACCACTATTGTTTATCAAAATTAATCAAATTCTATAAAACTACATTTCTGCTCAGTTTACGTAACATGCATTTCTCTTACGTTTGAACGTATTTTCGGATAGGAAATTTCATTTCAATCATTTCTACGTAGTTGACTGATTTACCGAATGAATGATTTACCATTTATCTTATAATTATTTGGCCTATACATTGGATCCAGCATACAGCGAAAGTACATGATTCGTTATAACCTATATTCGAAATAATCGATACAAATTGTAGGTATGAGATAAACAATAACAATGACTTATCTGCCTGCATTTTGTGAAAAACCAATCGTTACAATAAGGTTGAAATGCATTGCTCTTTTATTTCCGTTGAAAAAATGTATAACTTTATTTTGAACACTTGAGTTTGCGACATATTTACATAGCACTTTTCCTACTGCATGTAAATTGTCACTGTCGTTAACGCTTTGGGCGTCGCAATAAGCACTCAAGGATTAGAGGCTTGCCACAGCAATTTTTGATGTTATCCTCCTTCTTTTTAAATTCCATTTTGGATTCATCAGACGTATTAAAGGCAACCGTATAAATAATGATATTATCCGTCTCTCGTGCTTATGTTCCAACACAATTATCGCTTGCAGAATATAATCGTCAAAACTACGATTTCCTTACACAAATCCTTATTTTCGTTGCCTATTTTCAAATCGTACAATCTTCATACACAAGATCGGAAATGAAGGATTTGTGGAATTTCTCCAGCAAACCATGTTTTATTTGTTTGGGGATCAACAGCACACCATGCATTACTTAAAAATTCGCGGACAATCTTCATGCGTTTAGGATATCTCAATGTATTTAAGAATGTGTTTAGGAAAGTCTTTAATCTCAACGTATCTGCTGATAAATCTTTGTTATCCAACTAATTGTTGCTCTTGTGTTTTTGATTTTAAAGTTCCATGAAAAATTTTATAGTTCAATTAAGTTCCATAAAAATCTCCTACACTAAAACTTCGTAATATCCGATGCACAGTTGTTAGATATAAACGACCTTGTTTTCTTTGTTTGTGGATCAACAACACACTATTCACTACTCAAAAATTCGCGGGCAATCTTCATGCGTCTAGGATATCTCAATGTATTTGAGGATAAGATTAGGAAAATGTTTAGGCTCAACGTATCGGGTGATGAATCTTTGTTATCCAACTAATTGTTGCTCTTGGGTTTTTTATTTTACTCAATAAAGTTCAATGAAAATCTCCCAAATTAAAAACTTCGAAATATCCGATGTACAGGCATTTAATTGTTAGCTATAAGCGATACTAACTCTGACAGTATTGCAGGTCCAATGTGACAGAAAAACATTCGTAACAACCGATACTTTGCTACATCCGAACATGCTTTATTTGGACTTCACTGTATTTAACTTTAACAACAGCTCGCAGAATAATTCTTCAATAAACGTTTACACACAATCTAAAGAGGGGCGCGGTAGCCCATTGGTTAGCGCGCTGGAGTTGCACTCGGTTGGCCCGGGTTCGATTCCAGCCACTGCCAAAACTGCCGCCGTGTTCATGCGGAGTACGATCACGTTAAACATGTGGGTCCGAAAGTCCTTCCGAGAGGTTGGTGGTAGGGGAAGGAGGGTACGGTCCCTGTGGATGCCTCCTCCACTGGGTTCCGGTCTAAATTGGGTGGCACTTCCCGACCGTCGAAACAGTTACCTTACACCTTTCTGGTAGGTCGGACGGTCTGGGTTTCAACAACAACAACAACAACACAATCTAAAGAAAACATTATCTGTTGACAAGAATCTATGGGAAAAGGAGATGGCTGTAATATCCGACTTGCTAAATAAGAGTTATAATGTATCATGTATCA
Organism: Amaurobius ferox; assembly: GCA_951213105.1. NCBI lineage: Eukaryota > Metazoa > Arthropoda > Arachnida > Araneae > Amaurobiidae > Amaurobius > Amaurobius ferox. The sequence goes on along the minus strand of OX578155.1, from coordinate 79,982,789 downwards.
CACCACCTTTACTAATCTTATTGATATTCGACTCTGGTCCAGATAAGACTTTCATTTTTCATTCCAACTATGAAATGTACAAACCACTGTTTCATTTTAGAAACTAACAAAATATTTTCAACGAAGTTTATACTTTTTATTATTACATCGTACAAACTCATAGTTTAACTGCCGTCATTTCCTTTAACTATTCGGTCTACATTTGACTTTAACGACCGCTTACAGATTAATTCTGCAAAATAGTCTACTCACGGTCTGGAGAATTTACCAAATCGCTGTTGGCACGAATAAACGGAAGTAGAATATAGCTGTACTGACCATTATACTAAATAGCAGTAACAATGTATCACGTTATCTTCACTAAATGTTATTCGGTTTGAATCCAGATAAACTTTCATTACTTTTTATAGTTAAATTTACGAACCATCATATAAAATTCGTTCTAAACGAAAAAATTTCATCCGAACTGAATAATTCGTTTATCAAGCATATAAGACATATCAGGCATGAAAGTATCAATTGGTTTCTAAAACACAGAACAGCCCCATTTTTCAGGAAAAAAATACAAAGATCTGGCATCAACAAAAGGAAAGGCGATAAAGGCTCGACAGAAACTTTCTTGTCTTTGTTGATGCTGGTTCTTTGTATTTTTGAGAGAATGACAGAGGACTAGTACTAACAAAAGGAAAAGCGACAAAGGCTGGACAGAAACTTTCTTTGTTAGTGCTAGTTCTCTGCCATTTTATCCTAGCGAAGAAGGATGTTGTTTGCCCCGAAACTAGTTAGTACTTTTTATTAACCTTATATGCTGTTTAGTAACGAAGTATATATTTTTGCCGACACACACTATTGTCTCGATTGAAAATTAAAATTTTCTTTTCGTATGATTATTTCAATGCACGATAAAAAAAATCGACTAAGGTACACATTTGAATTCTAAAAGCAGTTTAATTCGCATTCTATTGTAAGAATTAACTTCACATTAATTTTTAATCCGACAATTTATTATTATTCCAATTTTTACTCCAGTTATTATCGAAATATCAACGGGAAGTTAGCAACGGTTTTATTGGCGGGAAGTCTAATTGACAGGAAGTTTGAAATTTAAAATATATAAAATGTTAGAGCTTTAGACAATTTTTTAAAGGTACTTATCGGTTTCGCAGTCGTAAAGAAGCCCCTTTCGTCAGGATGACAGCAACAGGGCAAAATGCCTCCGAATTGATGGACTGACTGTTATGTCTCAAACATTTTGATGTAGAAGGCCATACTTTTTACCCCGGAGATAATTCACTATTGATTTTTACACGTACAAATCCATGAAAGATGTAATAGAAAAAATACTTTATGATAGAAAATGCGTATGCATATACGAAGATGACTTCTTATGGACAATGGCAATGCAATAAAGAACATAAATAAGACAGCCAATAAGCACTTAAATATGCTTTTAACTCTGTAAAATATATGGATTCTATTAAAGGAATTTATGCGTTCCACATTGAAGAAATAAAGCAATTATCTTAATAAATACATAGCAAATATTTATATAATTACTTTATTTGTTTGAATAATTTTAGCAAATACAGGGTAAATATGAATATAAATAGAACTACAACAGTCAGCATTTCCATATTTCCATTATCTGAACTAATGGGAAGATCCGATTAAACTCTGTTAATACGATAGAAAAATCTTATAAAACAATTAATGGTAAACAATTAATCGTATAAAACAATTAATCTCACAGTACAATTAATCGTTGCCCGAACGACAATGTTCCTCTTTCGTCTCTAAGATCTCTCATTCCTACCATCAAGGAAATGTATACTGTAAGAAAAACAATACTTACACCAAATGCATATGCAATTATGTGTTCATTTTTATTTTTTCATATATACTCTGCATACGTGGGAGTTCTCTCATCCTGGTGTTAAATGTATCTTAGTGAGGTCTTAATCACATTTAGACCTTCAGTAGACGAAATTCGTGCGTCGTCCTCAACATCCACATCCTCGTTTTCGCTGTTTTATGTTGCGTCATTAAATTTATAATCATATCATCAGTAATGGCCTGTTACTTATCCTCATTCCTGGAATTTTGAATGTTTTCTGCAGTAATAGGTTATAATACTCGAAAATTCCGTACTAGCTTCATAAGCGGAAAATTATCGTTACTATTATCTTCTTCGGAAGTTTGACTGAAAACAAGTTCTAGAACTTCACCAGAATAGATATTTTAACTTTTTCAATGAAATTAATGAGTCATGTATTTTGTTGTTACATGAAGAGCGAATACTTTAGAGCAGAGTTCCCAAATGATGGGCCGCGACCCGGGACTGAGCCAAGAAAGAAAAATGATAGGTCGTTTAAAAAATTCTCAAAAACATAGGTGTTTCATTTTCATGTTTTCGGGTTTTCACCATACTTGTGGCAGCCGTGACTCTACTATAACTAACACTCGCCACAATATTGAATTACTCACTCTTGTCTGTTTTTAAAGATTGCTTAACGAAACTCCACGACTACAGAAGGGTGTTTTCAAAACAGAACAGACACATTGTAAGAATACAAATTACCAACAAATGACAAATCTCACAGATCTAATAGTCATTTCATTTTAAAATCATCCTACAGACGTAAAAATAATAGCCAAAGCGCTTTCGGACATTTTACATGTCCATCCTCAGTGACAGTACAATTAGAAATGATGCCAGTGTGCCTAAATACACTTCAATATTTTCAAGAAAAATTTGCATATCATGAAATTGTCAGTTATACAAAAAGGTGGATTATGACTCAGATTATAATTTATATAAAGCTTAAGAACAAATACTCCAGAAAGGTTTAAAAATATATGATTTTTGAAAAACACACAATAATTATAAATCAATGTAGCTATGATTAGCTTGTAGGGAATCGAGAACGAGTCGCCAAGCATAACTAGGGCCTGAACAGGGTTAAAATTACAAATAGAAGAACGGTATAAATAAATAAAAAGGGATTCATAAAGCAAGATCGAACGGGGGCTATTACAGCTAAATAAAAGAAAAGTATTTATACTTTTATTTTTACGTCTGTAGGATGATTTTAAAATGAAATGACTATTGGATTAGTGAGATTTGTCATTTGTTGGTAATTTGTATTTGAAACCGTGACGTGTCGCCACTCTTAGCACATTGTAAGAAACATAACATTTTATGTATAAAATGATTAAAACCATATACGTGCTCATCCAAAACAAATTGAGCCTCTGGCTACAAAATAACATGATACAAGGCAAGGCATATTTGCCAACTAGCTAGGCGAGTGTTTACATTTTTAACAGTAAAAGCCGAGATTGGCGAGAGTACCTGCACGTGCCTGACGTCACCAAGCAAGTGATTTGCCACTGACGACAGCCACGACTTATACATTATGCAAATCTGAAAACAAATTACTATACAAGGAAAATAAAGTTTGAAAGTTCAAAAATAAAGTTCAAAATATGTGTAAAAGTCAAATGGATTTGAATCGCTACAAACTTTAAAATACGAGTAAACAACGTTGAATTGGGACTATTGAATAGGTTATTCAATTAATCAAGACGAACGATGAGCTGCGTCAGCGCCGTCTTTGACAAAATACCACTGATGGATTTTTGACTGTCTTACTGTCAGGAGTACCTCATTTTAGCAGAAAAAGAAATGGAATTTCTAATGCTTTTTGTCACGACCTCTAAGTGTGAAGCAGGCTTTTCAATACCAGTTTTCCGTAAAAAATAAAGATAGAAACCGACTGATAGCCGAACTGGATCTAAGAACACAGTTATCATCTTTGTCTTCCAACCTGACGTTTCAAGTTAATAAGAAACAGAATCACACTTCTCATAAAGAAATTATTTGGTTTCCCTTTGATTTATTTATATTTTTGTAAGAGTAAATGCTGCTTTATTATTATAAATGTTAACTGTATAGCCATTTAAATCTGTTTTATTTTACCTAAAGCTAGTATAGTCGATAAAAATTTTAGTGGGTCACGAAGAAGTACAAAATTAACCAGACCACGGAAAATAAAATTTGGAAAACGCTGCTTTAGAGTATCAACAAGATATAATGTACAAAAATATTAACAATTATAATTCGTACTTTTACTATGAAATTTGCTTTAAAATTACCGCTTGTAACTGTAATTGAGACAAACGATTGCATTGTTCCCACGGATCAATAATGAATCCGATCAGTATGAAGAATATTGTTCTTAAATTCACTTACAATTATGGCTTATCTTGTCTTCAAAATATCGTTTTAGAAACATTTTAATAATCATGATTTCCGTGATTTTAACAATATAGAATCTTCTTTTGCTTGAGGTATAAAATATTAATTTATTTTTAATGGTGCAAGATCAGTTACTTTACTTGATTAATTAGTGCAATATATATTGTGGAAATAATCGTTCGAGATCAATCTGAATCTTATTCAGAATATGCATTTTTTTAATGCATGGAGATAGATATAATCCTTAAATGTTTCAAATGTGTAAACTTTCATTTTACATAAAGATATTAAAAGTAATTTGTTAATTTTTGTTCAAAACCTGCATACTTTTAGATTAATTTCAACAGTATGTTTACTACCAGAAAATTATTTTTTTAAACTTAATTAGGCAACTTACTTATTTTTAAACTTACCGCAAGGTTCTATCCTGGGTCCGACACTCTTTAACATATACCTGAACGACATCCCCAGGACTCCAAACACAGAGCTGGCACTCTATGCAGACAACAGCGCGATACTTGCAAAACACCCCTATGTCTCAGTAATGCACAGACAGCTACAACAACACTTAGACATACTCCAAACATGGTTGGAAAAATGGCGAATAAAATTAAACCCCAATAAATGTCATTGGATCTATTTCTCGAGGGAAAAAAAACCGCCGCCGCCACTGTATATAAACAATCATGCCTTACGCGCGGAAAAATCTACTAAATACCTAGGTGTAACGATAGATTCCCACCTAACCTGGAAACAGCACGTAACGAACTTAATCAAAAAAGCGTATATGGCCACAGGAGCCTTATACCCAATGATAGGAAACGGAAATCTCAGTCATAAAAACAAACTGCTAATTTATAAATCGGTCATCCGCCCGGGAATGCTGTATGCAGCACCCGTATGGGGATATGCCTGTAAAACTACAATAGACCTCCTAGAGACAAAACAAAACAAAATCCTACGGAGTATCAGGAAAGCTCCTAGGTATTTAAGGAACTCGGTAATTAGGAATGACTTCAAAATAAAAACTGTTAGAGCACAAATCAAAAAGCTAGCGCTTAAATTTTACAAAAATTTGCCATCTGTTCCAAATGAACTGTTATTCAATCTGCATGACTATGATCATCGCAAGGCCAAATCGCGTAAGAGACCCCGCGCTGTTCTAAACATCGATAATCGGAATTAAATATCCAACCTCAAACATCTGATATCAAATAAAACTCGCGACTAATGTTCTAAACTCTACGCTGCCAAAATGCTAGGTAACCTTTAGATCTGCATCAACCCCCCAAACTGCTTAAACACTAAATGTGCAACAAACTGCCACACTAGGAGCTAGGACAAATAATAAAAAGTAGTAAATAAAAACATCGAACCTCCAATTAGGGTCACTGAATTAATGTCACAGTTTGACGATAAGAACCACATATTGAAACTGGAGATTAAAGGCGCTTCGCGCCTGGTGCTCTGTCCTGTACGACACTCTACGTCACAGCTTTGAATTTAATCTTATGTTAGAAAATCTTCCTGAAAGCTGTATTCCCCGTTGAATATGGTTAAATTCAAAATATCATAGAATGTTACATAACGCGATAGCGGTATACGTGTAGAACGCTCAGGCCGTCCAACTCACCCGAAATTATGAGAAGCAAAGTGAGCGGTCGAAATGTGGAAGTGGGTTTTCCTATGTTTAATTTTTTTGTCCAAAACCTGTATAATTTTAGAATAATTTCACCAGTATATTTATTACTAGAAAAACTAAATTATTTTTATAAACTTAATTAGTGATTTTAAACAACTTTATAATCATCTGAATATTTTCGTTAAAGCTGTATTCTACGTTGAATATCTATAATATCAAAATATTATAAAATATCAAAGGTTTCATGAACTTGCCTGCTCATCATTGCAGAAAATTAGTGGGTTTTTCACTGATTTAAGAACACCGGATTTCTTTCAGAACAAGACTGCTTCAGAAAAATTTTTGAATCTATCAAAACATCTTCAGCAAAAAAGAAAATTTAAGTAATCTCAGCGTAAAGAATTTATAAAATAATGTTCCTAAAATAAGTTTAAAAAACACTTCATAAAAAATCTGATGTGGGCAACACATGACTTTCCTTATATGATGTAATGAATTTACTACTTTTACAGTCAAAAAATAGGTTTTTCTTATAGTAGATACTAATATTCTTTCCAAGATATTGAAATTTCGACAATTAGTCGTGATTTTCCTTGATTTAGCGTCATTTTTATCCATTTGGCGAGATTTGCGTTAATTTGGCAACATTTGAAAAAGTCGCCAAGTTGGCGACATTCCGCCAAATTCGTCGCCAAAATCTTGCCAAGCATTATGGACGAAGAAATAAGTTGTTCTTACAGCAGATAAATGACTATTGGGGTTCAAATACAAAAGTATTACTCAAAGTATCTTTTTTCATGAATGGAACGAACTAGATCCACGAGAATGATGTCACCCAATTTATCGCATGGTATTACATATGAAAAGTTAACATGTTTCTCAATAGGAAATTTTTTTTTTCATTTTATATGACTTTTAAATAATTTTTTTAAAAAATGTGCAATATCTCGAGAACGGTTCATGTTAGCGTTCTAAAATTTATGTCCATCGTTTTTTAATGAAAAATTACAAAAGAAATGTCTATTTGCGTAACTTTATTAATTGTTTTGATTTTTTGACGATTTTTTCAAAATTTTATTTGAAAATTTAGGGGGGTTCTTAACATTCGATTATGTATAAAAACAATAGACTTCCAGTGTTTACGGATTATGACTTTTGTACCAAATTTGGTTCGAATCGTTCCATTCGTTCGTGAGATATCGTCTCCACAGTCTCACTGACACACACACACAGACATCACCTCAAAAATGTTGGATTCGTGATGAGGGATGCTTGAAACGTGTTCTCCCGTCGAAAACTCGATTTTGAATTTTCGACCCCGTCACAATACTTTCCTTATACTTTATGTATATAAGGAAAGTAAAAAGCAGGATAAGTTAAATTTCAGCAGAATTTACATTTGCTACGAATGGGTTACTAAGCAGACATAAGTATTTCGATTAGGGAATTATTATTTGGAAATGTACGTTACATAGGAGTGAACGTTAATAGACATTTCACATTACTGCTCATAATTTATTTGTTAAACTGCTTTTATTTACCTTCTTAAAGTATCGAAGATGAACTGTATAAGTCCACATTCGATTTATACACCACAATGCAGACGATTTCCCCAATAAAAATGAATTTACCATTGAAAGAATATAGGGTGTAAATGAAAGTCAGGCACCAGGCCAATAATTTAAGAAATATTAGGGTTATGTAGGTGTACAGGAATCCTCTATAGCACTACCAGTGTTTCTTTCAGGCATACCTTCGGGGGGAGGGGGATGAAGCCCCCCCCCCCAAGACATTTTATGAAACCTAGTTTCTACTTATATTACACAGCATTTACATACATTTATATAGGACAGAAAGAAAACTTGCCCTCCTTAAATTTTCCTTCGTCCCCGCCCCCTGCCAAAAAGTCCTGAAAGAAACACTGTGTACAGCAGTGGTTCCCAAACTTTCCGGTCCGCGATCTCCTCAGAGAAAAAAAAAGTTCGCGGACCCCTTAAAACCATATTGCAAGGGCGTGTTTCTATTGGATATGTACAACAGTAACTAGAAGTAACAGATACAGCAGGTCAGTGGTTCCTAAACTTTCCGGTCCGCGGACCCCCTCAGAGAAAAAAAAAATTCGCGAGCCCCTTAAAACCATATTGCAAGGTCGTGTGTCTATTGGATATGTACAACAGTAACTAGAAGTAACAGATACAGCAGACCAGTGGTTCCCAAACTTTCCGGTCCGCGGTCTCCTCAGAGAAAAAAAAAATTCGCGAGCCCCTTAAAACCATATTGCAAGGTCGTGTTTCTATTGGATATGTACAACAGTAACTAGAAGTAACAGATACAGCAGACCAGTGGTTCCCAAACTTTCCGGTCCGCGGTCTCCTCAGAGAAAAAGAAAATTCGCGGACCTCTTAAAACCATATCGCAAGGGCGTGTTTCTATTGGATATGTACAACAGTAACTAGAAGTAACAGATACAGCAGGCCAGTGGTTCCCAAACTTTCCGGTCCGCGGTCTCCTCAGAGAAAAAAAAAATCGCGGACCCCTTAAAATCATATTGCAAGGGCGTGTTTCTATTGGATATGTAGAACAGTAACTAGAAGTAACAAATACAGCAGGCCAGTGGTTCCCAAACTTTCCGGTCCGCGGTCTCCTCAGAGAAAAAAAAATTCGCGGACCCCTTAAAACCATATTGCAAGGGCGTGTTTCTATTGGACATGTACAACAGTAACTAGAAGTAACAGATATAGCAGGCCAGTGGTTCCCAAACTTTCCGGTCCGCGAACCACCTCAGAGAAAAAAAAATCACAAACCCCTTAAAACCATATTGCAAGGGCGTGTTTCTATTGGATATGTACAAAAAGCATAATTTAGTGTGAACACTGATGCTGCTTTCTTGCAATTAGCTCAGTAATATTTGGTTTAATATCTGATAATTTCAGTCTTAAATCACTTAAATCTCTTTCACCCAAACAATTTAATTCTGTTTGAAGATATAACCTATCAGTTTGAAATTAATTTCATGAATGTATTTAATTCAAAGTTATTTAGAAAAAAAAGTTCATTATTATTCTATTTAAAATAATTAAATAGAAAATAGAGTGGAGAGGAATAATGAATTTTATTTTTCTTAAAGCTAACTATTTATTAGTTAAATATTGCGTGTTGTTCGCGGACCCCCAGGTGTCCGGGGACCCCAGTTTGGGAACCACTGGTGTACAGCATTGAAAATGACTTCTTTCCCTATGTCTAAAGGAAAGCAAGCACCACATACCCCTAAAACATTGGATTCGCCCGCTTCGCTACACGATGCGACAACTTTCAGCAGGCGGTTCCAATGTTTTAGGTATAGGTGGTGCTCACTTGGAAATGTACGTCATTATGAGAGGAATTATTAGAGATAGGGAAATTAGGGATAGGGAAAGAAAGTCATTTATAATGCTGTACACAGTGTATATTTCAGGGCTTTTTTTTAGTGTGTGTGTGTGGGGGGGGGGGGAGATGAAACTCTAGGACTAGCAAGTTTTCTATTTGCCCTATATAAATATATTTATATACTGTCGCATTAATAGAAACTATGTTAACAAAAAATGTATCCTAGAGGACTTCACCGCCCCCCCCCTCCCCATGATCTTTACCTGGCAGAAACACCGGCTGTGCAGCATTGCAAAATTAGTACTATGCATTTTTATCCTACAGCTACAGTTGCAAATGACTTTCTAAATGACAAAGGTGAACAAGAGTAAGGTGAACAAGAAGAGAAGGGTCTTGCTTAGGAAAACATTTTGAGCAATAATTCTGTCCTTACCAGCCCTAATTGATTACAATTTTTCTATATTGTTATATGAAGAACATATTTTCGTAGTTATACTAATTTTAATACTTGCTATTGAAGTAATAATTTTATTTTTCCCCATTTCAATTGTGTTCTTCACTTATCACTAATAGGTTTAATGTAGAAAACAATAAATTAGTTTCAAAAGTACGTGTGTTAGCAGCTTCTTAAATTTGAAAGTATTTTATTTAAAAATGAAATTATTAAAGCGAATTATATATCTCATTTTTTATTTAGGAACAGATGATATAACTTATCGAACGATTACCCTCTATCGTTCTCAAGATGCTGCATGTCTTTAATTTAAAATGGAGCAAATGTTAAAAAGTTAATATTTTTACTATTATCAAATAATATAATGCTTTCAAATACTTTTAGCCAAACGAAAATGGAGAATATTGCATATTATTTATCATGAACCTTTCTTGAGATATTTAAAATATTTTCATTTACACAGGAAGCTTGATGTATTTTGAATATTGACGCAAATTACACGGAATGTGCTGCGGTTATTTTATTCTGTTGTAATGAGCGCTCATAAGGCATTATTAAATGCCTTACATTTATTGCATAAATGTATTTTCTGTACTCCCCACGAGATGGCGCCACCACACTTTCTTGATCTTTGAGATTCTCTGACGTCGACTCACCGTAAGTCATCGAGCCCTGTAACTAACTCATTACGAGGCCGCTTTTAACAGCTCCTTCATTTCAACTTAGGAGCTCGCCACCTCATCTGCAACCCAATGACAATTTCGTTCGGTTTCGACCAAATTCACTGGAAGGGGGGATACTGTAGCGAATGCTCATAAGACAGTATTAAATTCGTTGAGCTGGAGATGTCTTTAGCTCAACGCTACGGTACTGGCCTACCATACTTTGGCCTCGGGATCAAAGCCATGCACTACCAAGTTGGTTACTTCGCATTCTCGCTAAACTGTAATGACAAAAATATTGTTGATTTTGGGCAAAATCTGGTATTAAGAAAACTATAATTTTTGTTATTATTTTCCCACAAAACGAATACTTGCTGTTTGCAGCGAAAGTCACGTATTGGACACGTCAAATATTGTCGTCCTGATGCATCCAACGAAGCACTGCAATTGCAATATTCTTCTAAACTCCTTATATTTATCTCCAAGACCGTTTTCTCGGCTTGACTAATGTGTTTATTCGATTTGTCGGTGGCATTAATCCAAGGGTAACGTGTAACAAGATAAAATATTGGAATTTTCACTTAAATATTACCCAACAAGTATACTGTTCAAAGCTGACTTATGACAACACCATGATAAAGTGTGAGAATATTTCTTGGAAACAACATTACAAACATTCCCCTCAGAAGCATTTAAGGGAGCGATTTTTTTCCATAGTCCTTGTTATTGTTTGATAAATTGTGCCATTTGAAGACACTAATAACTCCGCGACTTAAGAGCTGGGAAGCAAAAACACAACTGTTGTAACATGTATTTCGACAGAACTGAATGTTTTTTAAGAACTTGCTAATATCGGGGGAAGTCTCTAATGCTGTTTAGAAAATATATGAGGTTATTCTGCAAGAATGGAACTAATTCTTCTTTGAAAAATAATAGTAGAAATTGTCACTGGTATAAGCAAAGATTTAGCTTTTAGAGAAAAACATTTTTAAGACCCTTTTTATATAAATATATATTTTGATCTAAGATAATTTTTATACCCAATTCTATTTTAAAATTGGGGGTTTGGGCCGTAATCCCGACAAGCCAGAATCTCCACAGCCGAAATCCCGACATGCTAAAATCCCGACAGGGTCGAAATCCCGACAAGTCAAATTCCCGACAAGGTCGAAATCCCGACAAGCCGAAATCCCGACAAGGTCGAAATCCCGACAGCCGAAACCCACTCTTGCACAGACTAATACAACACTAAGGCGGCCATCGCAGTGACGTCACTAGAGTTAGAATTTACTAATCAGCACCCCCCCCCCCCCCTACGCACATGCGCTGGACTCACGCTCCCTCTTGTTCCATCCGCTTGCTACGACAATGGCCATATGCTATTTGAACGTATGCAGAATGTGTAAGTGTTTTTTTCTTTTTTAATAAAATGAATTTCCTAAATTTTATACCGACCTGTTATATCATTTTAATCTTTGTCATTTCAATTTGGCAAAATTTATTTCAGTAATAGCACAATTGTTATGATTTAGTGATTAAGATTATTAATTTGTAAAATGTAGAGATGTAAAAAAGCCCATAATTTTGATCAAGCTATACATATAGGCGTAGACAGCCATGTGCGTGGGCCCAGCGTAAGTCCAGCGCATGTGCGTGGGGGGGAGGGGTGCTGATTAGTAAATTCTGACCCTAGTGACGTCACTGCGATGACCGCCTTAGTTTTGTATTAGTTTCCGCAAGAGTGGGTTTCGGCTGTCGGGATTTTGGCTTATCGGGATTTCGACCTTGTCGGGATTTTGGCTTGTCGGGATTTCGACCTTATCAGGATTTTAGCTTGTCGGGATTTCGATCTTGTCGGGATTTCGACCTTGTCGGGATTTCGACCCTGTCGGGATTTTGGCATGTCGGGATTTCGGCTGTCGGAATTCTGGCTTGTCGGGATTTCGGCTGTCGGGATTATGTCTGGAACCGTAAAATTGGACTTGCTTGAAATTTTCTCCATGCTTTTTCAATCAAAATCCCTTGTTACCAATCTTTGAGTCCTGCTTCACTTTTGATTAGAAATATCTTTAATTTTCCATTTTGGTCCCTTTTATTCCTTTTTTTATTATTATTTATATTTATTTTTTCTATTTTAGTTATTGTTCCTGAGTTATATTTGAAAAAGTTATCTCATAACGCATTCGAAACCAATTGGATCGTTTATACTTCGTTTTCACTTTTGCTACTGTTTTCTAATTGTTTTGTCGTTGTTTTCATTTATTGTCTTCTTACTTCTCTTGTTTGTATTTTCTGCAGCTGGTTTAAGGGCCTGATGTTCTTTCGTTACCGTTTTAGTAGATTTATTACCACGATATTTTTTTCCCCATCCATTCTTTATTGTCAGCTATTTTCCTGTTCATTCATAGTGCCCTGCCCACCCGCGTTTTCTACTTCTTTGTTTTTTACCTCGCTCATTTCACCTTGCAGCAATGGAAACTTTCAGCCACGTGTTCTTTTCTACGATAAATACCAAACTTGCTTGATTAAGTTGTTGAGACCCAGACCATCCGACCTACCAGAAAGGTGTAAGGTAACCGTTTGGACGGCCGGGAAGTGCCACCCAATTTAGACCGGAACCCAGTGGGGGAGGCATCCACAGGGACCGTACCTTCCTTCCCCTACCACCAACCTCTCGGAAGGACTTGCTTGATTAAGTGAAGTTGCTCTTCTTGTTCGTCGTAAAGAAGACTATTTTGGCTTCAAAACCGATGATCTCTACAATTTTAGTGCATGTTGTATTTAGAAGTATCTGTTATTGGTATATATTTTGCATTCGTTACTAAATTCACCTCAGTAAACTTTTCCTTCGAACAACAGTGTCTATTTTAAATTCATAATTTGAATAGTCTTTAATTTATACCTAAATTCCACATTACCTTGTAAAACTGTACATAAACACAATTCAATTGAAAATGCCTGATACCCACATTTGTGACTTTGAGCGCCACAATTCAATTGAAAATGCCTGATACCCACATTTGTGACCTTGAACGCCCAGGGAATGTTGTGGAGGGCAAGTGCCCCCTCTTTCCCTCCCTTATGAACATCCATGTCGTATACTTATTTGAGCTGCATGTAACATTGTAATTAGTTCACTATTGACTGTGCAGAAAGCCACGCTCTATAAGCTCTTTTGAGCTTATTCGTAAAGCTACATTTTTGAATTCAATAAAAAATCATGTTATTAATATCGAATAGTTTTTTCTCTTCATTGGATATTCTATCTAGTTTCAGTTTTATACATAATCTATCGAAATATAAAGAACTGTTATTGTTAGTAAGAAGCATTTTTTGCAAGGAATAAGGTAAACATGGACAACATATTTAAGCACAATAATAATAATAATTATTATTATTGTATTTGATACTGAAATCACTATTTTTCTTGAACGACACAAAACATTCGTTTGGATTATGGAAAATGTTGAATTTAATAATTTGAATTGATTTTTAAAGCACTGAAAAAAAAATCTGATGTGGGCAACACATGACTTTCCTTATATAATGAAATGAATTTACTACTTTCACAGTAAAATAAATAGGTTTTTCTTCTAGTAGATACTAATATCCTTTCCAAGATATTGAATTTTCGACAATTAGTCGTCATTTTCATTGATTTATCGTCATTTTTATCCATTTGGCAAGATTTTCGTTAATTTGGCAGCATTTCAAAAAGTCGCCAAGTTGGTGACATTCCACCAATTTCGTCGCCAAAATCTTGCCAAGCGTTATGGACGAAGAAATAAGTTATATATATATATACAACTTATTAGATATTGAATTTTCCAC